>OX104063.1:265399253-265511152 GCA_944474145.2 Dicrocoelium dendriticum | reverse complement strand
GCCTCCCTGAATAATGTTCTATTAACTGGCCACGTTGCTTACGCTAATGGCGCTTATACTCGGTAATTTTGTTGCGTTTGTATCATGTTTAAGTAATTTGTGGACATTTCTTACTTATTTTAGATTCGTTGCTAACCAACTTACTTCATATGGTAATTTAGGGAAGAGTTATACCACCGTATCTGTATGTATTATTGGATTTATTTTATTTCAGCTTGTCGTTTAAAGTGAATGGCAATTGCTTGATATCCCCGATGTGGCTGCGCTTGATGTGCATGTTGACAAGGTGGCTACCTGTTTATTACCCACTACCTCGTCCATACTGGCTCCAGAAGACAGTTGGTCGATGCTGGAGGGGACGGGTGCACACTGCTTGTGGCCGTCCTAGGCTCGAAGAGTGATTCCATGCACTCAGTGTGGAGCGAACCACGGTCCAGCCACCGCCTTGTGTGCGGTTGATTCCCCAAATACAGTGTGCTTGTGGTTGCCTGTGAAGGAGTGTGGGCCGACTCCGTTGATGAAACGTGGCTCCCATCCACATGCCTCCCGGTCTTATTCCTTCGGGTTTACACTGGATATGGGGTGTGTGGTTGGAGCTGTAGGTGGTGCAGCGCAAGCCACCCATGGTCCTCCCGCAAGCGCAGGCGTCCTGTGGCTGTCCCTGTGGAGGCCACTGTGACAGGCAAATCCGAAACCGGATGCCGCCAACCATGTGTATGCCAAATGTTGAGGCTGATGTTGCGTTCATGACACTTCCTAACCGCAGTTGGGCTAAACCAACTTACGCTAAAACTAGGTATTTTTTAGCTAGATAAATTGCATTCCAGTTAAACTGGTTTGTTCTGCCTACCTGAATAAGCGTTCATTGAGATGCACACGTTGCTTATGCTAATTGTGCTTATATTTGTTAACATTATTGCGGTTGTAAAATTTTTCGAGTAACTTATGGACATTTTGTATTTATCGCGGGTTCGTTGCTAACCAACTTACTTCATATGCTAATTTAGAGAAGAGTTATGTCTGCATAGCCGTATGCTTTAACAGATGTACTTTACTTGCTAATGTTATTGCAAGTGATTGGCTGTTGTTTGGCATCTCAGTTGTGGCTGCGCTTGAAATGCACGTTGACAAGGTGCCCACCTGTCTATTACCCACTGCCTCGTTCATACTGGCTCCAGGAGACAGTTGGTCGTTGCTGGAGGGAACGGGGTGCAGGGTCTTTGTGGCCGTGTTAGGATCAAAAGGTGCTTCCATGCACTCAGTGTGGAGCGAACCACGGTCCAGCCACCACATTGTGTGCGCTTGATTCCCCAGCTACAGCATGCTTGTGTTTGTCTGTGAAGGAGTGTGGGCCGGCTCCGTTGATGAAACGTGGTTCCCATCCGCATATCTATGGGTCTTATTTCTTCGGGTTTACAATATGGGTTGGGGTTTGTGGTAGGAGATGTGGGTGGTGCTGCGCAAGCCACCCATGTTCCCTCTGTAGACACAGGCTACCTGTGGCTGTCCCTGTGGAGCCCACAGTGACAAGGAAATCCGAAACCGGATGCTGCAAACCAAGCACAGCTGTTGCACATAGGATTTTGGCAACACAGCCGCTGGGGATAAGGCCAAAACAACACACACATCAACTGAACGCTTCACGAAAGGCCCCCTCAATCAGGTCCTGCCTATTGCCGAGGTTATATATATCCGCCAGTGTATGTTACCTAACCGTTTGGTTGATTACGTTGTAGAGCCGAGTTTCTATGTAATAAATTTCTCTTCTTTCATTTACCTACCATATATGACCTGGCTCTAAGCTATCGATTTGACTGCTCAAACAACCTAGAAATCAATTTCCCAGTCTAATTTGACGTGAACAACAACTAGTCTCTGTCATGTAAACGTTTGGCTCCGATGAAAGTCTACTCTAAAAGAATTCTGTGTGCAAAAACAGCTGTTTGTAAGCTTAAAGCTCAAATGGACGAAGGGGTGGCATATCTGTACCCCACCCTGTCTCTCTTTTATCCGGTCACACCCTAGCTGATGTTATATATATTTTCCTGTTATTGTATTGGCAATGACGAGACAATACGAAATGCTAACATCTGCCAGCTTTCGTCTTCTCACAGCGTTGTTTAAAATTCTTAATTAATCACTTATTTGGTCTTAATTTTCTCACTAACTCCATCGAAACCTAGTTAATAACCAATGTCATGGAGATTCTTATGGTTAAGATTGACAACAGATTTCAAGTTTAGTGCGGATTGGAGTTGTCGGTGTTTTTGGATGTCGTCTTAGAATTGTTGTCGTACAGACAGTGGCGAGCACCGCTTCAGCGTTAACACTAGTAGCGCAGATTCCGAGCATAAACGCTTGCACTACGTCACGCAGCGCCCATTCGGCTACTAGAATGCAGATTGGGCTGAACAACATACAAGCAAATTGAATGAAGTGATAGTGTGGTTAATTGAAAAGGAACGCGCGTCGATGAATTCAGCCCATCAGATGAACGGAGTCCGTGTTGTCCACAATACAACGTATAATGGAATCGAAGTACCGAGAGATTCATTAGATCGACTGTACAATGGGTAAAACTTACGCGTGCTACCATAATCAAGTGTTCCCGCACCGTCAGGTCTTCAAAATACACATCCTGTTGCGGGCAGAATCCCAGGCTTTTCCGAACACCCTCGATATCGGTTCGAATATCATGGCCATTGACGAATGCGGTGCCACTAGTTGGAAGATAAAGTCCTTTAAATGAAGCAGGAAGAGGGTGCAAACCGTTTGGAAAATAAACCTGAGCATTACAAAACACTGAGCCGATCTAAAGCTTTAATGGGCACAGAGATAGAAGCCGAAGAAGTTTGAACGAAACACTGCAGATATAAGGTGTGCTTTTTAGGAACTGCTATGCCATGCATTTATTGGAATTGTACGATAGCTATAAGGAGAGAGCAGAAACCATCACAAGGCACCTTGTTTATCAGGCATGAAGAGAACGCTTCACAAACACACGTAATGAGAGAGAGTCAAGGTTGAAAAGATAGCTTTTGACAAACATGAGGCGGAATTGGGGCGATCGCAAATCCAGCGACAGCGCGTCAGTGTACCTTAGATGTCCGAGGGAGAACTACCTACAGTAAGTCGAAACATGAAAAACCGCTGTGTGCAACTGCGAAAGCAGTCTTCGGAGCCTTTACTAACAAAACTAATGGAATGAAGGTGTGCAAACATCACCATCAACACTGTATGGGGCCTGCACCACGATAATCCAGTTTGTGAAGGGCTACATGGGGGGGGGCACAGTTCAGCCAACCGGTAAGCAGTTACGAGTCATTGCAGCTAAGCTCAGCCCCCTAGTCACCACACATCCATGGAAGAAATGGTTGTGCCAATCAGCGCAACCACAGTACCCAACGCTGTTTAGTAAATTATGAACACCGCAAGATGCCACTGGACGATATGGGGGGCGCGTCTGTGGCCAACCACTTAGGAGAACAAATATGAAAAAGGCACACTGGAAGATGCACTAGCTACTGAGTGAGTCTACATGTGCCATTGATTCATTAACTTTGGTTAGGCTGAATCGAAACTACCGGAATACCACTTAGTTTTAGCATAATGTAAAGGCCTGTCGCGCAACTAGTGTTCACCTCTTGCTTTTGCGAATCCTTATCCTTTGTTAATGCATAGTGACTCGTCGTCCCTGTGAATTCCGCTCTTATAACCTTGCTGGGTTTAGGGTTTGCCTCATCCGCGATAGGGCTTACCGAAACCAGATAACTGTAGGCTGGGATACGGACATCGATGAATACACACGAATCGGAATGCATTTACGGTATCACCTCGGATTGTGCGCTTCGTGACAGTTGGATTAAGACTGCAAGCGTCAGCGCTGTGTATGCTACTCAAGCTGGGAGGAAGTGGATCCAAAGCTCAAAAACCAACAGAGTTCACTATAGACGGTGTACGGAGATGAAAAATATGATTACATAAAAGCGCTGAGCAGATCGTCGGCAGATAGGAAATCAGTCCTTGATGAGACGGCATCTGTTACATAATTTCTGACTGTTAGCACATATACGTATAAATTTACGCATTTGCTATCACCATGCCTGTGAGTAGCCACAGAACAAGCGCGTCTATAGCATTTCCCGCAAAGTTGCATAAAAGGTCCAAAATTTTGCAAAGAAGGAGCAAAATTTTGCAAAGAAAGTTCGAAACTTTGCAAAGAAAGTCAAAAATGTTGCAAAACCCAGTGGGATTCACCAGCCGCTCAGAGCCAATCCTCTGACCTTAACTGTGTTCTCATTGGCCGGATGCCAAGGTTCGGTGCGTTAGTCTAAAGGAGGTGAGCGCGCTGCCCAATGGATCACAATTGGTCTGAGAGCAATGAACAGCTGAAACATAACCGCACGAACGATTCCATGTCTGTGATACTAACGTCGTCGGCATGCCTTCTCGCGTTCGACAGAGTATCTCATCAGACATTCGTGACCGAGTTATTTAAAAAAATACCACGCGATACACTTACGCAAGTTTACCACAATTTGCATGAGCAACGTGGGCACGTTGGGAGAAGATTATCAAGTACGCAGAACAAACCAAAAAAAATGTAACGAATTTGCTCCACAGTTGAGGACTTTGTAAAGAGCGTAATACCACACTGTATTCACGTTCGTGAAAAGTTCACGTATACCATTCCTTTATAGGCCACGATCAATGGAGTAGTTCAGTAGTACGTTTAAGATTGCACCGTGTTATACAAACGGTTCCATCGCGATGAGCCTGGACCCTAACGTGGTGCAATGGTTTCTGTGCCTCAGTGATCCATTGAGCTATGCTGGGTGGTGCTTCTTTAACCTTCAGAGTCAATCATACCAGATTGGTCAATGCTTAGAGGCCAGGCAAACGCAATACCTTGGCCCTCTAGCTTGGGGGTTAGAGTAAGCGTGGCTCATTACGTCTCTCTGTAGTACAGTGCCAAAACCCCGCTGCCGTGCTCTAAGGTTTTTGACAGAAATGCTTTGGTTGAGAACCATAATGGTTCTCCTGTCTAGGGCTGGGCAACCTGACAGTATCCCGCCGATGCAATACACCATGACCTTTCCTTTTAACAATCTCTTGATGTCACAAAAAGAAACTGGCGAGCAAGCTGGTTTTTAAAGCTTCATCGCCAGGCTAAAACAACCAGGATAAAGCAAGCTACAGCATTTCCAGCAAAGTTTCATAAAAGGTCCAAAACTTTGCAAAGAAGGAGCAAAATTTTTCGAAGAAAGTGCAAAATGTTGCAAAACCCCAGTGCGATTCGCCAGCCGCTCAGAGCCAATCCTCTGGCCTTAACTGTGTTCTCATTGGCCGGATGCCAAGGTTCAGTGGGTTAATCTGGGGAGGTGAGCGCGCTGCTCGTTGACTGGGTGAGACTTGTGAATGAACCTTAGGGGAATGCACTTCGACGGTGCAACGGGTTTGTATGCGTCCCCCTCACGTCGGAAACGATGGATCACAATTGGTCTGAGAGCAATGAACAACTGCAACATAAGCGCACGACCGAAACCATGTTTATGATTCTAACGTCGTCGGCATGCCTTCTCACCTTCGACAGAGTATCTCATCAGACATTCGTGACCGAGTTTTGGGCGCTTTCGTCAACGGTGATGACTGGCAGCTTGTGGCAACTGTGAACAACATCAAATATCAAACAGCCTACTCTTGAATTCGTCGTTCTCTTGATCAGGAGCCGAGTACTACGCAGGCGCGCGGTCGTAAACGGATTTTGTCGGAGGAAGACATAGATGACATCCTGGATTGGATCGCAAGGGACTCAACTCTTACGTTACGGGTAATGCGAGTACGAGCAGAAATAAACAAGAACATTTCGAAGTCAACAATCACACGGCACCTAGATGGTCGATTGATAACTATGAAGAACATCTATCAGGTTCCCGAGGGAATGAACAATGAGCGAACCAAAGGGATACGCAGGGAATTCGTTCAGCAGTTTCTCCAACTTGAGAGCGATGGCAGGTTATTCATTTGGTTTGACGAAGTGAACTTCAACATTTACTGCAAACGTACTCATAGTTCGGAGCCCAGAGGAGTGAGGGCCTGTTGCAAAGTTGCCAACAGCAGAGGGCACAATTTGCATCTAATCGGTGCACTCACGATGGAAGGGAAAGTGTCGATGACCACCCGGATAGGCTCATTCACAGGTCCCCTATCTCTCGAATGGCTGCGAAGCTATTTAGACAACCTGAAATGGGAGATGGAGCTCCGGCAGGTTGTCGTGATATGTGATAATGCACCATGTCACACACGACTGGAAGAACTGTCGTCAGTAGATGGATCCGATGGAGTAACCATACTGAGATTGAGCCCATACTCTCCGTTCCTCAATCCGATCGAGAATGTTTGGCAGGTGGTGAACGCCAGAGTGAAGAAGGAGATGCGAGTGCATTACGAGGAAATTCTGACCGGGGATCCCCAGAAACGCATGGTGCAGATGGAATGGAGGCTGCAGTTCCTTGAACGCATTGCCGAAGCAGCCACCAAGGATATCAGCGTTGTGGGATGTCGTAATGCTATTCGACATATGTGTGTACATTTTACTAATTGTCTAGAAAAAAATGACTTGTATTGATAACGTTGTCGGCCTATTTTTTACGTTTCCGTTTGTATAGCACGTTACTGGCAGCGCGTAGGGACGTGTGAGTATCCACAGTGTTTTCAAAATATGTTTGCACGTACGTACGTTTGTGTGTTCGTACGGCGGTTGAAGCGATATCTGATGTCTAGCGCAAGGGAGTGACACGGGACTGGCTTCCAGTGGGCCATGTCCGAGTGATATGTTCAACTTATGGTCCTTTTCGTGCTGGTATTCGCTGCGCCGTACTCTTTCATGATCAGCCTGAGATAATGTCGATACAGTTTTTGTTCGGAAAATCAGGAGGTTTGGAAAGCGCTTTGTAGGACCAAGTGAGCTTGCCGGGTGAAGCAACCGTCAGATATATCACAGTATCAGCGTGGATAGTTGAATAGTAGTGAATAAGAAATTACTGCGCACGTCATGTCAGGCTTTTCCAAGAGTGAGAGGAACTGCTAGATGCTAGTTCGCAAACATGTTCATTGCCAGGCAAGATGTTGTCATTGAATCTGAACGAATGAATCGCGTGTTTAATAGAAACCGTCTCTGTGCGATGTTTGTTTGCTGTATGTGAGTGCACTGGCGCGTTAATTCGTTACTCGATTGGAAGTTGGTCTGTCAAGTTCGGAACCCACATCAGCCGGTTCGGAAGCTGTACTTTAGACTTAAAAGCAACCATTCCTACAGTAAGCCCAATTTAATTTGCATGCCAGAAAGGCCCGAATAACTGTCCAGTACGACTTGGAGACTGTCTTGATTGTTCGGACGATCCCTCGTTTGACCCAATAGCGTGCGTAAGCAAATGGGGGGGGGGAGTTGGCGTGGAATTGTTTCTACGTTGTTTGACGTACTGACATAACATCAGATACAGATAATTGGCATTTTAATGTCATCACTACCATCTATCTCAGCTCAGGAAATGTGGCTTGCGAAACCGCAAATTTCTCACAATTAGGGTTTTCAGACTTCAACCATGCGAACATCAGAACGCTATAAACTACCCACTCTGAAGATATCTTCGACGCACAAGGATACGTAAATAATAATACTGCCGTTCACATTCACTATGTGGTGTATTCCCTAGCTCGCACCGTTGATCCTTGGGTTCACTGTGAATATGTTGTTGCATTTACACGAGTACCGACAATTGTGTACACTGCACACAGGACGCAGTGTCACCATTCGCGACGTGTGCAGTTATGTCGTTATTTCGGTTGCAACATTTGACCGTAGTCTAACCTGGCCAGCGGTGAACAAGTTGACTGAGTGTTACTTTGGACTGGTTCAACGTGGGGGGATTTAACTACAAGACTGCAACCTGGAACGTTAATTCGATCAACATCATTATTGCGGTTACAACATTTGAACTCAGCTTAGCCCGGCCAGTCACATCGCTCACATACCGTTGGCCTCTAGGACATTCCGGTTTGTAATATGTGGCACCTTCTGTGTGTGTTGTGTGTGTTGTGTCTGTATGTCCCTCCACCCCGTCCGTTGACAAGTGCATTCATGCGAATCGCGAGGAATAAGGCTGGTTAGAAAGATTTTCAAGGGAAGGTTGGACTAGGTTAAAGGAATTGGGTTGAAAATACGCAGCGTATTGCGGCCAGACACGAATGAAGGTGAACGACGTTCAGCCAGTCCAGAGTAAGAGTCAATTTGTTCACCGCTGGCCGGGTTAAACTACGGTCAAATGTTACAACCGAAATAATGACAAAACTGCACACGTCGCGAATGGAGACACTGCGTCCCGTGTGCAGTGTACACAATTGTCGGTACTCGTGTAAATGCAGCAAAATATTCACAGTGAACCCAAGGATCAACGGTGCGAGCTAGGGAATAAACCACATCGTGAATGTGAACGGCAGTATTATTATTTACGTATCGTTGTGCGTCGAAGATATCTTCAGAGTGGGTAGTTTATAGCGTTCTGATGTTCGCATGTTTGCAGTCCGAAAACCCTAATTGTGAGACATTTGCCGTTTCGCAAGCTACATTTCCTGCACTGAGATGGTAGTAATGATTTTAAATTTCAATTATCTGTATCTGATGTTCTGTCAGTACCACGTTTAACAACGTAGAATCATTTCCACGCCAACTACACCCCCGTTTGTTTACGCACGCTATTGGGTCAACCGAGGGATCATCCGAACAATCAAGACAGTCTCCAAGTCGTACTGGACAGTTATTCGGGCCTTTCTGGCACGCAAATTGAATTGGGCTTACTGTAGGAATGATTGCTTTTAAATCTAAAGTACAGCTTCCGAACCGGCTGATGTGGGTTCCGAACCTGACAGACCAACTTCCAATCGAGTAACGAATTAACGCGCCAGTGCGCTCACATACAGCGAACAAACATCGCACAGAGACGGTTTCTATTAAACACGCGATTCATTCGTTCAGCTTCAATGACAACATCTTATCTGGCAACGGACGTGTTTGCGAACCCGCGTTTATCAGATCCCCTCACTCTTGAAAAAGCCTGACATGACGCAGGCAGTAATTTCTTATTCACTACTATTCAACTATCCACGCTGATACTGTGATATATCTGACGGTTGCTTCACCCGGCAAGCTCACATGGTCCTACAAAGCGCTTTCCAAACATCCTAGTATTTCGTCGCAACGAGACTGGACCTTAACGTCGTGCGACGGTTTGCCTACCTCATTGACCCATTGAGCTACACTGGGTGATGCCTCCGGGCACCTTGAGAGCTACTGCTACCAGGTTGGTCAATGGTGAGAGGTCAGACAAACTCAGTCTCCTGGTCCTCCAGGTTAGGGAGTTTGAAATGGGATGGCGTCCATTTCTGTAAAACTAAATCACTTCCACTTCCCCGCTGCCTTGTGGAAAGGCTTTTGAGCCAAAAGCTTTGGATAAGGACCCTAATCGTCCTCCTGTCTAGGTCTGGGCGCCCTGGCAGTATCTCAGCCCAATTACAACCATGACATTTTTTTCAAACATAAACTTCATCCTACATTGGCCGTCGCGCAGATTATCAAGGGTCGCCTTATCTGCTGCATACAGCAGGGCGGATAAGCGAAAACATGCTACTGCTGGCGCCTCGCTTCTTTCTTTTCCACTTTTTTCTCTTACTCCCATCCCGACCCCCATTACTCACTTTCCTTCTATAATTCCCAGCTTAATTGACAGCAACCGAAATGCCACTGGAGTAGAACCATCTGCAGCCACCAAAGCACCTATCGGCAAAAGTCCCTTATAAGGCCACGCTATCCCATTTCCATGGCGACATTCAACGTTCGCACTTTAAGACAAACAGGTCAACAGGCTGCACTCGCACGCACCTTGGACACACTGGGTATTGATGTGTGTTGTGTGCCCGAAACTAGGATCAACGATCTTAAAGGAGTTATTGAATTGACTGCACTCGGCTTATCCTCTCGTTATGGGTTGCACGCATCCGGAGACGCCGATGCAGCACTCATGGGTCAAGCTGGTGTAGGTATCATTCTCAGCTCCAAGGCTGAGTCATCGTTGGTTGATTGGATTCCGGTGAACAGCCGTTTATGTGCAGCCCGTTTGACGACATCAGCTAAGGTGAATTCGCGAAGTAGTACAAAACGCTGTTTGTTCGTGATTTCCACTTATATTCCCACTGACTGCAGTTCTAATGCTGTCAAGGACACATGCTATCATGAACTGAATGCGGTATTACGCAGTGCTACTAGCTCAGATATTATAGTACTTGCAGGGTATATGAACGCACAAGTAGTGCGTCTGAGCTCTTCAGCGTCTGCTGCAGATGTGTGGAGAGCACCCGTTGTTTCTTAGTAGCACTGCTTTTAGATACACTGGGCGCCGAAGTGCCACTTGGCGTCCTCCTGTAGCTGACCAGCGATGGACCCAAAATGATCACATTGCCATAAGTAACAGATGGCAATGTGATCAATTTGGGTCCATCGCTGGTCAGCTACAGGAGGACGACAAGTGGCACCTCGACGCCCACTGTGTCTAAAAGCAGTGCTAATAAGAAACAACTGGTGCTCCACATACAGTTGCAGAAAACGCTCACTGTTGCCGTTCATACCGGAGTACCTGTGTCCACTCTGATCATGCCTTGGTACGTTGTCGGTTCTCCATGAACTTTACCGGGAGGCGCACCAAGCGTCCCCTACGATTGGCAACTGAGAAATTGTCTGTCCTCGGTCAGGCAAGCCTATCAAGACGCACTGTATACTGAACTTCCGCTGTCTTGTCCTAATGACGCGGAGCTTCAGTGGAATAGGATTTCGGCCGCCATGCACGATGCAGGAGCATCTGTTTGTGGCACCATCAATCGTCACCGCACCAGTCACTGGATATCCGAGAGGTCGATGAACCAGTTGGAATCTAGAAGACACCTCCCCGCTGGCTCTGAACACAATGTAACCAGACGCGCTATTAGGTGTGAACTAAAGCAGAGCCTGCGTGCTGACAAGGAAGTCTGGTGGACCAGCAAGGCGCAAGAAATGGAGGAGGCAGGGGCAGTAGGCAGTCACCGCAAGTTCTTCCAGCTTATCCGCACCACTGGTCCTAGAAAACCAGGCGTCAGTGAGACAATCAGAGACAGCGCGGGTGCGCTGATACACAATAAGGAGCGCCGTATATCTGGCTGGGCGCAACACTTTCAAGAACAGTTCAGCTGGACCTCTGCTCCCGGACCTCTTCCTACTCAGGTGATGCAGGACGAGCCATGGACGGTTAGTTTAGAGCCCCACAGCCCTCAATCATTTTCGTGCCGCTGGCCCGGATTCCCTCCCACCTGCACTGTTTAAGAATGGAGGTGAGGTCCTCTGCAAAGCACTGACCTCACTATACGAACGTAACTGGAATGGAGAGTGTCCGAGCTAATTGGAGCGAATCGATTATAGTGGCAATATACAAGGACAGTCGCACAGACTGTTCTAACCACAGGGGTATTAGCCTAATGCCAGTTGTGACAAAAGTCTCGATTCTCATTCGTCGCCTCACTGCGGAACGGGAATCTCGGATTATGGAAGAGCAGGCAGGTTTCCGCCCAGGACGTGGCGGTGTAGACCATATATTCACTTCGCGGCATTTGCTAGAGTAACGCTACGCATACCGCAGACCGACAATAGCCGTGTTCCTTGATTTCAAGAGTGTGTTAGATTCAGTCGATCGATCGATTCTGTTCGAAATACTTGCGCGGAAAGGTGTTCCCACGAAATATGTGAACATCCTTCGTGCTCTATACTCGAACACTACAGGCCGCGTCAGAGCTTACGGTGTCCTATCGGATAGCTTTCCGACCACAAGTGGCGTTCGGCAGGGTTGTCCGATTTCCCCATTTCTGTTAAATTTCGTCGTGGATTCTATCATGGAGTGTTCCCATGCGGAATTTCAAGATGTAGGCGATGAAGTGCTGCCTGGTGAAAGAGTAGTTGATCTAGATTATGCGGACGATATCGTCTTGCTTTTTGACGATGTTGGAGCGGCCCAATCAACCCTGAATAGCCTGTCTAGAGTGGTCCCATTACCTGGTATGCACTTCGCACCTTCAAAGTGCAAAGTGTTGCTGCAGGAACACAAGCCACTCGATGACCCCTTGACGCTTGCTAACGAGGAACTCGAGGTGGTTGATCATTTCACCTATCTTGGGAGCTGCGGCAGTAATGATGGGCGGAAAGAAACTGATGTCAACTCCCGCACCGCAAGAGCTAGAGTTACTTTCTTGAACCTGCGGCATCTTTGGAGACAGAACGGAGTTTCCATTCTTCTGAAAGGCCGGGTATACCAGGCCACCGTGAGGGCCGTTCTGCTGTGTGGTAGTGAGACTTGGCCCGTTCGGTCTGAAGAGCTGAGGCGCCTTCAAGTCTCTGATCATCGCTGTCTGCGAAGTATTGCTGGAGTCGGATGGCACCAGCGTGTCCGCAAAAATGATGTGCGTACGCGAGTACTAGGTAATGATAAACATGCTAGCTCCCTAGAACAACAGATAGCACTGAATAAGTTGCGTTGGCTCGGGCACGTGCTACGTATGCCTGGTCACCGCTTACCGAGGAGGGTATTATTTAGTCTGCCAGGTGTAGGGTGGTGCAACGCTCGCGGTGGACAGAAGTTGACTTGGCAATGGGAAATGAAGACACTGAGGACCAAACTGGGTGCCGTTGGTCCGTCTCGCCTTCCGGGTTGGAGTCCACGTGACTCGCCTTGTGCTTGGCTCGAGACTTTACAGGACATGGCTCGAAACCGACACCAGTGGCACGTCTGCTGCCGTCTCCTAATCGGATTGCCTGTTTAAAGTGTGTTTGCTGCTCAGTTATCTGCAGGGTAATGGCTGATTATGACGCGGGGCAGTGAAAGCCCCAAGGAAGCTGTCTCGCCGATGCCGCCTTATCTTTGCACGATAGCCAGCTGTTTGTCACGGTATGTTGTCTACACAAGGTGTACGCGCCTTGATCCTGAATGTTTGCTTAGGGCATTAAGGTTTTCAGGTAAGTCCCCCTGCTCTCCCTCTTCTTATTCTCTATTTCATAGGTCCTCATGGTTGTGTGGCAGCGAAGCATCAGTTCAAATAGCTGATGTACTGCTGTTCAAGACGATGATGATGATAGTTTTCCGAACAAAGAAACTGTATCGACATTATCTCAGGCTGATCATGAAAGAGTACGGCGCAGCGAATACCAGCACGAAAAGGACCATAAGTTGAACATATCACTCGGACATGGCCCACTGGAAGCCAGTCCCGTGTCACTCCCTTAAGCTAGACATCAGATATCGCTTCAACCGCCGTACGAACACACAAACTTACGTACGTGCAAACATATTTTGAAAACACTGTGGATACTCACACGTCCCTACGCGCTGCCAGTAACGTGCTATACAACCAGATACGTAAAAATAGGTCAGCAACGTGATCAATACAAGTCATTTTTTTCTAGACAATTAGTAAAATGTACACACATATGTCGAATAGCATTACGACATCCCACAACGCTGATATCCTTGGTGGCTACTCTGGCGATGCGTTCAAGGAACTGCAGCCTCCATTCCATCTGCACCATGCGTTTCTGGGGATCCCCGATCAGAAGTTCCTCGTAGTGCACTCGCATCTCCTTCTTCACTCTGGCGTTCACCACCTGCCAAACATTCTCGATCGGATTGAGGAACGGAGAGTATGGGCTCAATCTCAGCATGGTTACTCCATCGGATCCATCTACTGACGACAGTTCTTCTAGTCCTGTGTGACATGGTGCATTATCACATACCACGACAACCTGCCGGAGCTCCATCTCCCGTTTCAGGTTGTCTAAATAGCTTCGCAGCCATTCGAGAGATAGGGGACCTGTGAATGAGCCTATCCGGGTGGTCATCGACACTTTCCCTTCCATCGTGAGTGCACCGATTAGATGCAAATTGTGCCCTCTGCTGTTGGCAACTTTGCAACAGGCCCTCACTCCTCTGGGCGCCGAACTATGAGTACGTTTGCAGTAAATGTTGAAGTTCGCTTCGTCAAACCAAATGAATAACCTGCCATCGCTCTCAAGTTGGAGAAACTGCTGAACGAATTCCCTGCGTATCCCTTTGGTTCGCTCATTGTTCATTCCCTCGGGAACCTGATAGATGTTCATCATAGTTATCAATCGACCATCTAGGTGCCGTGTGATAGTTGACTTCGAAATGTCCTTGTTTATTTCTGCTCGTACTCGCATTACCCGTAGCGTAAGAGTTGAGTCCCTTGCGATCCAATCCAGGATGTCATCTATGTCTTCCTCCGACAAAATCCGTTTACGACCGCGCGCCTGCGTAGTACTCGGCTCCTGATCAAGAGAACGACGAATCCAAGAGTAGGCTGTTTGATATTTGATGTTGTTCACAGTTGCCACAAGCTGCCAGTCATCACCGTTGACGAAAGCGCCCAAAACTCGGTCACGAATGTCTGATGAGATACTCTGTCGAAGGTGAGAAGGCATGCCGACGACGTTAGAATCATAGACATGGTTTCGGTCGTGGGCTTATGTTGCAGTTGTTCATTGCTCTCAGACCAATTGTGATCCATCGTTTCCGACGTGAGGGGGGCGCATACAAACCCGTTGCACCGTCGAAGTGCATTCCCCTAAGGTTCATTCACAAGTCTCACCCAGTCAACGAGCAGCGCGCTTACCTCCCCAGATTAACCCACTGAACCTTGGCATCCGGCCAATGAGAGCACACTTATGGTCAGAGGATTGGCTCTGAGCGACTGGCCAATTGCACAGGGTTTTGCAACATTTTGAACTTTCTTTGCAAAGTTTTGCACTTTCTTTGAAAAATTTTGCTCCTTCTTTGCAAAATTTTGGACCTTTTATGCAACTAAGCGGGAAATGCTATAGATACGGGCCCACAGGTTTTTATTTTGCGCCGCCCACTACCCCATTTGAATTCAGATAAGCCAGAGGGAGTAAGGCTGGGACGCATGCGGATGGAGGATATGAATGATTGGAGATGCACAGGTCACTCATGGGAAACTGGGGAAAACCATGCGTACGAGACACACAGAGGCACAGCTGAATCTAGACATGGCGCACGCTGAGCGGAACCGCGCTCCGAACCTAGCGATTCCAGCTGTTAAGCCGAAAAACCCTGTGGTGTCAACTTGTTAGTTCGGGTTCAGCCCGTCCGAAAAAGCGGTTTGACGGCAGGGTTTCAGGAACTGGTGAGTTTTCACCTCGTAAGCTTACTTCCTATAAAAACCAACCAAAGTGACGTATCAGGTGTGACTCGCGCCTGACCCGATTAAATGACTTGTGTCACTACCGTGGAGCACTGCATTCCAGCAGCCTGATACTGAAACTGTGAAGAGAAATGAGTTCCGTTTGGAAGTAACCAAAACAAACGCGTTTGTAATGAACAATAGGTCACCGCCATGCAATGGGCGTGATCCCCTGGAATCTGTTCTGCTGCCCTGCGAATAGGTTAGTTGGCCAAATGCCAGAGGAAATGTTCCCGCTAAATAAACTCCTTACTTCAGTTTAGGCAATTGGATAGTATCGCGCAGAACGACCAAACTCATAAACTACTCGAAATGGTGCTCATCTACTACGACTGTCACTGCTTTTATACACTCTCATGTGCCTTCATCATGCACCAATTGTTTATTTTATTAACAAGCACTGTTGTCCCTTACCTAATTCTTATTTTCTTGGATCAACCGCTGATGACGGTTTCACCTGGAGAACAATGGAGTTCAACCAGTGGTCCTCATTCGAGCTCGACCCAATCCTACCGTGTGGTGTGCATCGAAACACGGAGAATCATGCAACCTGGAAAACAGACCTGTCTAGTGTGTACTCTGGAGTGTGCCTCAATATTCGACTGTCACCATTCTGATACCCGATTACAAGTAGCACTGCCGCGTTATACAGACCTGCTGTTTGCCAGTTTCCACAAGAGTTGCCAAAAGTAAGATGATGCGTTGAAGGTTGACAGCAACCAATGACCACGGAGCTACAGAATCACCCGCTATCGTTGGTGACGCAGAAGCCCCTGCAGCGGATTGAACTGGTGGAGATATAGCACTAATTGGCAAGGCCGAGGTCGTACTGCTGGATTGTGGTTTTCAATTAAAAGCCGATTATCTTCAGTCTGGCTACGGACTTCGAGTAGAATCAACAGGTGTGGAGAGAACAGAGAAGCAACTTGCTAGTGAGCTCCATCTATGTTCCAATCGACTGCAGGTGTGTCACGGTCAATGACAACTTTTATCCAGGGTTTTATCAGTTCTTAAGCAACGCTAACAAATCAGATATCGTTAGTCTTGCTGAGGATTTCGAAACGTAGGTCGGTCGCCTGTTACATACGAACTACATTCTCAAAACGAAAAATACTACTCACATTGTGCAAAAACACACCTATGTCTATATCGAGTGCCAACTACAGGCACACGAAGAAACTTTCTGCAACTTGGCGCCCTCCTTCGCTAAGGCAATCATAATCTCAGACTTACCAGAGTGCAAATAACTTCGGATAAGGGTTCGGAGTGTGAAACTGCTTGTCACTTTGATCCATCTTCCTAGAGTTCGAACATGCGATAGTCGGTGGGAACAACTACATGTGTTCTACGAAGGAGGCGAGAACAAGGCACCGAAAAATGGATACGGACAGGTTAGTTGAGCCTCCGAGCAACCAGAGCTACCAATAGCCACCGGCAAACGCACTCAATTGTGATTCACCACAAAACATAAAGTAACGCTAGTAGGTAATGAACTCTTCCGGGGACCCTAGCTGAGCTCACAAAATCGCCTTGAGGGTTTGCAACTCTGCTCACCATCTGGAACTGATCAACAGCCGCAGAATTATTCTAGCAGACCATAGAGAACGGAGCCACTCTGCAAATCGGTGACTGATGCAAAGACTTGTGGTGATTCTGAAGCTTGGTGATCCAAGTATGCTTCGGGGATGGAAACCAGAGTCCCCATTGGCTACGCTCGTTACTTCTTCCAGCCCATTCGGTTCAACGGCCACAGGAAATCTGGTGTTAGTGAGGTTACTTGCGAGTCGAATGAGGACTCGGCCACCAACTAGCAGAAGTATTTGAACCATTAGACCAATCGCTTTCAATCGCAGTTCAAATGCCCCCCACCGTCCATTCTGTGCGGACATACTCTTGCTCGTCTCACTACATTATTCCATTGAATTGGAACTCGGTCTTGAAATTGCGATTCAAGACTGCCGAGTCAGACGGACTTCCACTAGTGCTGTTCAAGCGCGACAACGTAGTAATCACTAACCAGTTGACTACAATGTGCTCACGAATAGGATATCAAAAAGTGCTCTCCTCCCAAAGCGAATAAATCATACTACTGAAATGCAAGTTAAACGCCTGCACTTCATGCGTCAACCACCGAAGGACTAGCCACATTTCGATCGCGTTCAAGATATTGCAACTTAATCTAATACACAAACTATCCCCAATTCGTGAATCATCCGACTGTGAGTAAAAAGCTAGTTTCCATCTTGGCCGAGGGTGAGTGAATCAAGTAATTGCTTTCGGTCAAGACTACCACCTACACTAGATGAGGCTGATTAACGCCACCTTCCTAAACATTTGGGCTACATTCGAACCTGACGATCGACTTGCCATATGATGCTGCTTGCTATGGACCCGGGTCAAAGGAAACAGCCGTCTTCTATGCGTTATGCCCATTTTTCTTCGACATTGCGCGGATCTACGGCAGTATGACAGAGGTGCCCCATGTCCTCACTTCCTTACAATTTGCAATTGAAGATGTATTCAAAAGAAACCATGTATTTGCTTTCTACGTTTAAGCTTCGTATTTTACTAACAAATTCAAATGTGTAGTGTGTCCAGCCAATTCACGCTGGATAGGCCCGATAAGCTGGGCTAGCCATGATGCCGGTTTGTGATTCGTTGCGTTTATCATTGAGACCAATGGACGCAGGGGAATATACTCCTTGTGTCTTTGGTAAACCGTACATATGGGTAGTTTCAGCTATGTGTGGGCAAGGGTAGGTCATCATTTTTACGTCCATCAATCTAGCTTTCAAAAACATTTTCAGTTCACGAACTATGGCCTTTCCAACTTGCTCGGTCTTGTCACGACTTGTTGATTCGCGAACGAAGCGGCTAGTGTCTGCGAGAATGGATTGTATTCTTTGGATGTGGTCTTGCTTTTCGAATGAAAAACCCACCGTATCGAAAAGCGTCACGATGGCTAGGCCAGCTTAACAATCCTATCCAACGTGAGCTAACTGCACATACTATAAAAGATACATTCGAATATGTCAACAAAGTACGAGACTAAAAGGTAAAAAGGAGATACATGATATTTGTTGATGTTTACTCACTGTCCATCGACGTTCCACTGAAGACGTCTTATTGAAATTTCTAGTAGGTCCCCAGAAATTTGGCTTAAAGCTTCTACTAGGTAGGCGCGCGACAGACCAAGATCACACCGATACTACCACTTTCCACAGTGATGAAATCTCAGTTTGCAACGCATTCCGAACCGTGTACCGGTTGAAGCATCTCGGTATGGCATGTGCGAAACATTGTCTCACAATCGCTCCAGTGCTTTTATCGAAGTCGACATCTCGAGAAGGTAATGGTTTTGTTCACATTGAGTTGTTTCTGTTGGTGGCACTATCGGAATGGTTTCTCTTCACATTGCCAAAGCCTAGAAGGCGTATGCCAATGGGGAACAGTTGTGCAATCGTAAGGATATCTCCATCCAAGTCGGGTTTAAAGGACTCCATTCCTTCTTTGTTGTATGGGAGTAGGTTCCGGCCAATTAGCGCCGGCTACGTGTCTGCGATAATGGATGTCTGAGGTAGATCACTTGTCTCTAGTGGCAACACCGAGTTCACATCTGTGAAGTTAGACGGCAAATCCGGAGGAATGCGGATATTCCATTCAATGAATTGCACTGCGCATCATAAGCGCTCGTGCAGGATCGGGCTAGAAGCGACCGCGTGATGATCAGCGAAGGAAACCTCCGACGCTATGTTTAGACATCACGGGACCAATGGGTTTTTCTGGCCTGAGACCCATGGATAATCACTAATGTCTTAATATACTAAAAGATATGGTTCGCAATGGGAATCCGTAGAAAACTAGTGTGCAGTACCGTTTCGGTTCTTACGAATAATGTTGAATAGGTTCAAAAAGACGAAAAAGAAAAAACCAGTGGTTCAAAAACAAACCGTATTTCATCACCTTTTTACGATGGTTGTACCACTCAATGATAATGAATTGGCAGCATCCTTTTTCGTATTTGCCTGTCACTGCGGTCTCTATGTGGACAGCCACAGAACGCCTGTACCTACAGAAACACATGCGTTGCACCACTCATAGCTCTATTCACATACATCATATCCGGTGGAAACCAGAGGGAATATATGTGAAAACACCGAGAAACCATGAAGTCGAAAGTTGATGCAGTAATCGGAAAATGGAAAGAGACAACCGAAGATCGCTCCGAAATTTCAATCCATCGGATATGAAGAAGAGGGTTGTGACACCCAGATGAATTAGAACAATGAGGAGAAATGAAAGTATATCGTAAGCAACGATGCATACAGGAAACGTAAAGAAGCATACGGCAAGCAAGCAACGTGCGTGCTGAGTCCAGTGTTCGATCAGACAGAGAGGGACTCACCAATGAGCGCAATAAGAGAAAGGACGAAACACACGCGACACGGAACACTGGCTGAGGGCGCATCACTTATTCACCCAATGGCGTTTGTGTTGTGAGTTCCTTTGTCCATCCCCTTCCTGTTTAGCATCCCCTTCCAATCACGATCTCACTTGTTAAGCATAATATCACTCTCTTTTACGGCAACCAGCTGTTAGCTCTCCGGAACGATGTCCATCCGTTACTGGGGACTCAGCGGGCGTGTCACTGTTTGTTTTTCTCTTTTCTTGTCTTTTGTATTGCGGCACAATAGCTGAGGTGTTTCCCACCTCCCGCTGACGTGTAATGATGATGATGATGATGATGACTTTTTCACCCTGTGGTTGCAACTATGCAGCGTGGAAACGCTCAACCGGTCGGCGAGCACGGGTTGATCTGCGCAGCGGCACTTCGGTTTCAGGTGGTGAGTCATTCGCTCGCATGTCGCCCAACACTGCGGGTGGAGAATTTGGTTCACAGGTTGAATCGGATGTTGACGGCCTTGGCCCAACGTGATCCATGTGACGCCGTACGATTGTGCCGTCCTCAGTCTCTGCCTCTATGATTTGCCGGTCAGCCGTTTTGACAACGACTGGTTGCCATCCATCGACTGTAGGCAAGAGTATGTAGATGGAATCTGATTATGTTACGAACCTATTTCTGTTGCGAGTATCGAAGCGTTCCTTCATCCGTTCTTGTTTTTCGCGAAATTCAGCTGTCAGAGTTCTGTGCAGTTAAGTCCAATCGAGTACGCAAACGGAGGCCGAACATAAGCTCCGCAGGACTTCTTCCGGTGGTATCGTTCACCATATTTCGGTAAGCATAAAAGAAGCACGATCTAGACGCACATGCAATGGCGCACCTGTTTGTTTGAGCAACATATTTTCACTGTTAGTACAGTCCTTTCAGCCAAACCGTTCGAAGACGGATGATAAGGGGCGGTAGTCACATGCCAAATTCCATTTGAGGTGAGAAAAGTGGAAAACTCGGTGCTGGTGAACACAGATCCGTTATCAGACACGACTGTTTCCGGAAAGTCCAAAAGTAGCGAACGTAGTGCATAGTTTGATTATTGTGCTAGCTGAAGCCGCTGTGGACAGAATGTGAGCATCAATCCATTTAGAATGCGCATCAACTAAAAGCAGAAAATCACGTCACTTTCGAATGGACCGAAAAAGTCCACACGCACACGTTTCCAGGGCATCTCTGGCCATGTCCAGGGCTGCATCGGTAGGTGGGGGACAACGTTTCAAGATTCTTGGCAAAGCATGCAACATCCAACTTTCGCCGCAATGTCGCCATCCAATCCGGGCCATCATACATAGGAACGGGCCAGTGCCTTCATCTTAGCAACTCCTGGGTGTGCATCGTGAAGCTCGTCCAGGATGGCTGATCACAATCTTTTAGGGATCACAGCTCGTGCACCCCACAGCAAACATCCATTCTGGATGATCAGTTCAGTCATTCTATGGCGAAAAGGCGTAAGTTCTGCAGGTGTGTTGTCGGGCCATCCAATCTGAATGTACCGCGTTACAAGCGCTAAGAACGGAGCTCTTTCTGACACGTGACGTATATTTGTGGATGTGATCGTAGCACCGTTGAAGAGCTAAAGTAGATACACAAGTTCTTGCGGAATAAACTCTTCTGAAGGAATCTCCGGTAAAGTGAGTCGATTGAGAACGTCAGCGGCGGTATTCTCTCTACCCGGAATATACTGTATCTGGAATGTGTAAGCAGATAGAATGAGGGACCAGCGGATCATTCTAGGGGAGACCATTGGTCGTATTCCTCTTGCATGCCCAAGGAGCGAGATAAGGGGTTTAAGATTTGTGTAAATCACGAAATGTTAGCTGAGGAAGTACTGATGAAATCAATTGATCCCGAAGATGACAGCGGCAGCCTCTCGATCGGGTTCCTTTCGATTACGGTTAAGGTTCGTGAAGCGTAGGCAACAGGTCGCTGTGAGTCATCAGGTAATTTATGTAGCAAAATGGCCCCAAGGTCGTAAGGAGAAGCACCACAAATGAGAACGATAGGTTTCCTTGGATCGTAATGTACAAGGACCTCAGCTGAGGCCAAAAGTTTCTTTACTGTGTTGAAAGCATTATCGTGGACAGCGTTCCATTTCCACGGCTGATTCTTGCACAAAAGTTGAGGAAGCGGATGTAAGTGAGTTGATGCTGCGGGTATGAAACTGGAGCACAGAGTGCAGTTCGTTCACATTTTTGGGCGCTAGGGCTTTAAGGAGTGCGCTGGTTTTCTCTTCTAGCGGATACAACCACTCGCGCGAGTTTGTACCCAAGGCATTGCACACGCGGTACAAAAAATGCACAATTTTCTTTCTTCAGTATCAGCCTTTTTAGAACTAAATCCAGGGTGTGCAGATGTTCAGCAGTTGTGCGCCCGGTAATTAGGATGTCATCCAGATAGGCACATGTATTTGGTATGTCTTTCACTAGCGAGTCGCTAATTCGTTGAAATATATCGGCGCAGAGTTTATTCCGAAAAGGCATGCGTATGTAGTGAGATAACCCAAGATGTGTGTTGATGGTGGTGAAAGCAGGTGAATCCTCGTCGAGTTTAATCTGCTGGTAGGCGTGGCTCAGATCCAGTGAGGAAAAAAGTCCGCCACGAGAGATAGAGGCGTAAATATCTACAACTTCAGGCAGTGGATATTGATCTGGCTGTAGTGTTTGGTTGATTGTAACCTTGTAGTCCCCACAGAGCCTTACAGTATCATCGCTTTTTAATATAGGCACTATAAGGGCAGTCCAATCGGAATACTGGACGGGTTCAGTTGTACCCTTTTCTAGCAGCCCGCGCAGCTCAGTCTCGACGTTGTCTCGAAGAGTATAAGGTGCGGTGCGTGCCTTCCGGAAATCTCGGTGTTGCTTGGGGTCTCAGTATCAATCCGGCCGTGTAATTCTTCAGCAGGCCTGGCTTAGTTTGGTCAAAAAGAGGTGCATATTTTCGCAATCCCGGATAATTATAGGCAACATTCAACCATGTTGACGAATGACATGATGCCCGGAAGTCATTTAATGCCATCGCGACCAAGTATATTTGGACCTGGTCCACCTGAAACATGCACACGGATTCGATCCGTCGAATGGCGGTAGGAGACAAAGGTACCTAACACATTCACCAGCTTTCCGGTGTATCATCGTAGTTGTATTGTAGGGGATTTAATTTTGGTAGTTGCAACAGGGCATAAGGTCGTATCAGCGTAACTCTTATAAATTTCGAAATCAACTGGTTGTTCATTAATCTGGACAGACACAACGAACGGTTTCTCCGCTGTTATGCTGTGAGTAAATACTGTTCTGGTGTTTATGCAGTTCTGGTTTAAATTCTCAGTAATGTGATTTGCAGTTTTTGGGATTCCCGCACAACGAAATTTCGTTTGGAAAGATAAACTTTCTGGATACGTCCATTTTTCTCACAAAACCTGCATATAGAGTAAATATGCTGGCAGTCAGCCGGAACAGAATGCTGCTCGCCACAGCGATAACAACGAAATTATCTACCCTGTACAGATTGAGACAATATATGATCACGCTTTGTTTGAGAGACTTTGTTTACCTCCTGTGGAATTATCTGATCGAAGAAGAGAATGGCATTAGTTCCTGAACGAGATTAGCACATTGTCGAACTAAATCACAAGCATTTTCCCAAGTAAGAGTCTTTCGTGTTCTGACAAAAGACACTCGCGTGCTTTGTCGTCAAGTACACCAACGATCAATGTTTGTAAAAGCATTGCTCCCTCGAAATGAGTTGGCCTGGTCTGGTCATAGGCGCAATCAGAAAGGACAGTAAGGAGTCGAGAAATAAATTCATTTACAATTTCACTCGGTTGTTGCTTCACAGTGTTAAATTTGTACCGGGTTGTGAACACGTGTGGTTTTTCTCCCTACAATCGGTCAAGAGATTAGAACACAGTTTGTAAATCATATTTCGTGTGCAGTTGTAAACTATGAAAATGTCGCTACCCTTCGTTACCGAAGTGGTGGCGCAGTAATTTAATTTTTAATATCTCGTCAATCGCATCGTTATTGCCAAAAAGCACAAGTAAATACACGTAATTAGTAAAAGTAGTCATCCACTGCGTCCATTGCAGCGTCGTAGGCCTTTTCGAGGAAGAATTCCAAAACGGCTGAGGTGAAGTAATTGAAATAGCTATAAGTGATGCAAATAACCTCCGTCGCCAATTTCATACACCCAGGTGAAGCAGAATAATAACGGCACAATGAAAGTATACCGGAAATAACGCTGCATACAGGAAAAGTATAGAAGCAAACAGCAAGCAAGCAAGTAACGTGCGTGCTGAATCCGGTGTTCGATCAGACAGGGATGGACTTAGGAAATGAGCGCAATGAGAGGAAGGACGAAACACACACACACGTATTGATGGACACACACACGCGTACATTCGCAGTCAGTAGAGGCGACACACACATACACCACACCACATACACCAAATCCGGTGGGGACCAGAAGGAATATATGGGGAAACACCGAGAAACCATGAAAGCAAAAGTTGATGCATAATCGGAAAATGGAAAGAGACAACCGAAGATCGCTCCGACATTTCAATCTATCGGATATGAAGAAGAGAGTTATAGAGAGAATGAATAGATTTGAACAAAACAATAGTTAGAACAGGGTAGAGGGGTAGGCGTGACACCCCTACGCTCAGGGCAGCCGTAGGCTTACGAACAGCTGTTTCTGCACACGGGGTGTGGGTTTGATACGGCTGATCGCGGCTGCCTCTGCAAAACGTAGGAAACGGGCGTTAGCATGTCTTAACACGATTGTAAACATTTTGGCCGGATCAAACTGGTGACAAGTGGCCAGTAAATGCCTACCTATGGATGAAGCAGGTGGTTTACATGAACAGATGGTATGAGCAACCGACGACTGGGTGATTTGACGCTGCAACCATTTAGGTACATGTTCCCTTATTCTGGAGTTCAACGATCCATTGGTACGGCCTGATTTTGCCAATGAGGACAATGAAGCGCATAACTTCCGCAGTCCAGAGGAATTATTATGCTGCTGAAACTGTCCTTATCAACCGGACGAATCGAATGCCTGTTACCCCAATGACGTAAAGACAACCTATTGGCGCCAACTCACATTGTATTTACCAATTTACTTGTAGTTGTGGTATACACTATTTAGACCGTACCAACAGATCGTTGAACTCCAGAATAAGGGAACATGTACCTAAATGGTTGCAGCGTCAAATCACCCAGTCGTCGGTTGCTCATACCGTCTGTTCACGTAAACCACCTGCTTCATCCATAGGTAGGCATTTACTAGCCACCTGTCACCAGTTTGATCCGGCCAAAATGTTTACAATCGTGTTAAGACATGCTAACGCCCGTTTCCTAAGTTTTGCAGAGGCAGTCGCGATCAGCCGTATCAAACCCGCACTCCGTGTGCGGAAAAAGCTGTTCGTAAGCCTACGGCTGCCCTGGGCGTAGGGGTGTCACGCCTGCCACTCTACCCTGTTCTAACTTGTTCCGGTCTCACCCTACCTGTCGTCATATATTTTCATGTTATTGTGTTGGTACTGAAGAGACAATACGAAATGTTGACATCTGCCAGTGTTCGTCTTCTTACGGCATTGTTCAAATTACTAAAGGGATCTAAGTGTATCAAAACAATAAAGTTCAACTCAACGGAATTAATTTGGGGCATCTCGAAATATCTGAGGATGCGCCGAGCAGCCACCATGAGGTCGAGGCTTGAGTGCGCCTGAGGGACATACTCAACACCAGACACAGAATGGATACGACAGGATCTCTCGACATAAACTTACCGGTTAGAATGGAAAGTGTGGTTGTTTTGCCCGCTCCGTTGTGGCCCAGCAATACGGTTATCTGACCTTGAAAGAGGTTCATGGTGAGACCCGCGACGGCCACATTTGTTGTCTGTTTCACCTTGTAAACCTGAGTGAATAAAATGGGAGTAAAATGGCATGAGTCGAATATGGCCGTGTAGAGAAGAAAGTCGTGCAGTTGAGAGTAACAGAGAGAAAAGGTGATGTGAGGTACACAACTGAGTACGATGACAAGAAATCGCCGGAAGAAACGCTGATGCTAGTAAAATAAGTTGTTGCTAGTTCTTCGCGGTAGCTCCAAGTCAGACACATTCCCCGCGGACGTTCCTTCTTACTGGGATTCGTCGGAAGTGTGCATTCAACGGCTTCACCAGGAACCTAAATCAAGACATCGCGACGCCAGCGATTATGACAATGGGCAACAGGGTGGGTTATCAAGCCATGAGTAAGTGCGGTGGACAGTCAAGGTTTACAAGCAAGTTGCAATATTATGGGGCAAAACCACAATTACCATGGCGGTCACAGACTTTACAGAGGACGGGGTAGGCCCCAAAGAGTTGGCTTCTCATATAATAGTCACATAGATAAGGAAAAAACAAACGAGCAACCCCGAAACGAACACGCGAGCATAAGTGGCTTGGCAACAGCAGACAATTACTATTGCGATTATTCATAGGAAGAGTAATAACATGCAAGAAAGTACCGCTATATAAGCATGGGGAGACGACCCTGATAAGAATTTGAGCCTGATACGATTGTCACTGACGCGGTTTGAGCACGCCAACGATAACCGCTTGGAACGCTGGCCAATCAAACGGATTTGTGCTGACGCGATGGAGTTAGCTTAGCCGAGCGTACGCGCTGGTGAGGCGGAAAAGCGCGCTAGTGTGAAAACGTTCCCAGCCACATGTATTCGGGTAGACGCTGATCCCTCGTAACGGACGACGCTACGCACAAGGGAGGAGGTGACGGTAGACGCACGCTAGTGGCTTAGACGCGAACGCTGCCCGGCTATCGACGCAGACAAAAATCACGTGACCGAACCGACTCCCAACTAACGGTGAAGTGAAAGCAAAAGAAGTGGTCCTCTGAAGGCTCTTTTACGAACAACAAAGGGCGAATCACAGCCAATCGGATGGATCATTAAGTTGGTGAAAATAGCTACCGCAACGGGGTAGTAGTTTGTAAAAGAACATTGTCAATATGTGCGCAGTTGTGTCGCGTGTCGGAGTGGCTGAAATCTGCTAGGTTGGGGGGAGGAATTGAACTCCACTTTCCACAGCCATTACGCCGGAGTTTATGGCGTGTTTTTGCGGGGATATTTGATGGGCCCGCAACACTCCTCCACCGTTCATCGGTAGTGAGGGAACAAGTTGAGTTCGTCTGTAAGAAGCCGGATGTCAAACCTTACATTATTCTCCATGTGATTCCGTTGAGCGACAAGTCTTGGAAGATACGGAAACATGTAGTTAGGTTTCAAACTGGGCAAAATGTGTGGACAACCAAATAGGAATGATAGGTTTTTCATTCTGGGGAAAGTACATCTGAATGACCAGCTATAACCATAAACAAATGGAAAGAGTTTAACAGCACCTAATGAATGATGCATGGTAGACTGTGCAGTTATTCGACGATTTGTGAGAGCACGTCCGAAAATATAGCGTGCATAACATGCTTACCTTCCGCAATTTCCTAAGTGATATCCCAACTGGTAGGTCAAGAGGCTCCGATGCAAAGTACCGCCGAACCTCAGATGGATCGTAGTCGACGTCCGAAAACAGTGGTGAAGATGAAGAAGGGAACGAAGAGAAACCCGAGCTCGGATTGTTGTTCACAGAGGTTGGAACGACGCCAGATTCAAAGAAAAGATTCTGTGCCCCCTGAGGGGAGCTCGAATGAGGAGCTGCAATATCGGGGTTTGTACCGGTGTCGGGATTAACTTCAAGTAGCAGTGAAACAGTCGGCCGTCGTCTACACAAACACTAAAACAAAAAGACATTCGCGGCTCAGAATTACCTAGTACAGTGGGGTCAAAGCCTAAGAGATACGGAACAATAATACGGGTTGAAATGTTCTTCAGTATGGGAGGATATACCGATTAAAACACTTGACTGACTGACTATATATATATATATATATAAGCCGGAGTATATTTCATTTTTGTTCTCTAGGTACTTTTGAGATTGACCAAGATAGATTGCACGAGCTGCAACAGCAAAGTGTGAAAGAAGATCTTGTCAACACTCCGAGGCTGCATGAAACGCAGGGTTAGTTGCTCACCCGCCGGTGCTGATGGTGCAACATCGGAAATACTGAAAAACAGTGGACTCGCAATACTGCATGCATTGCATCATTCTGTGCACCGCCTTCGAAACGAAGAGCAAGCCACTGCGCTTGTGCTACTGCTGTACAAGGGCAAAGGGAACAAGCACTGTCGCACGGATTATCGTGGCATCAACTTGCTGAGTTGTGTGGGCAAGATGATTGTCTGAATCCTACTCAACCGCCTCGTCACTCAGATCGCTGAACCGAACGTGGTGGAAGAGCAATACGAATTCTATTCGGGCCGCAGCACGATACCTACATTGTTCGCGACTCGTAAATTACAAGAGAAATGCTAAGAGCGAAAGAAGCGACTGTACTCAATGTCCGTCGACTTCATCAAGGCATTTAGACACAATGAACCGCGAGGCACTGCGCCTGGTGCTCGGAAATTTGGTAGATCTTGGCAAATATATTCGTCTAATTGAATCTCTGCACCGTAAAATTCGGGAGAGGATTCAGCTGTGTGGAGAAATTACGGGTGACTCTATGTTGTCTCCAGTGTAAAGCACGATTGTCTCAGCCCTACTGTTTCATATTTTCGAACTGTTATGACGTAAATTGCTTTAAATGCCTGTGATTATGGCGCACAGTAGTAAGTATGGTTTGCTGAACATACATCGCCTCGGGACGAGAATCCGAGTGCCTGAGAAAATCAGCCGGATGTTGTTGTTTGTCAACAACTATGTGCTGTTTGCAAACACCGAGAGTGCATTTGACGATGGTTCTCGCTTTGATGGCGACCAAGTTCAGACTCACCATCAACACAAGCAGGACTATTTGGTTTTTTTCAGCCGTCACCAAGAATAAAATTAAAATTTCTGACGAGGTACTGGAGAGTTGATTAAAATTTTCCTACATCGGGTGCACATTATCAAAAGACTTGTAGATGACCAGCGAGTTCAGTACTCGCATATCTAAGGCATGTGAAACTCTCGGGAGTCTGGAAAACCGTGCGTGGAAGAATAAGCAGATGGTTCTGGTAACCAAGCTGATGACAAACAAGTCAATTGGCTCGTTGGTATTTCACTAACGCACTGAAACGTCGATGCCATGAAGGAAAGAGATCCTCCATCTGGAGTGCTCATCAGAAATGTCTACCTCGGATACTACACATCGGTTAGTGTGACAGAATAACTGAAACGGAAGTGCACACTGCAGCGGCATGTACGAACTGGATTGCATACTGCTACTATGACACCAGATGTGGCCCGGACATGTCCATCGTATGGAAGTGACAAGGATACCGAAGCGTGCATAATATGTTCAACTTGGTACGGTGAAGCGGAATGGGAGCGAACCGAAGCTGCGCTACAGCAAGACATGAACTAATGTTGAGTTTAAGCGTTGGGAAGCAATGACAGGGGATCGGCGCTAATGGTGTCACTACATCAAGAATGCAGTCTCCCAGACGTTCCAGAAAAGACTTCTGCAGCAAGAAAAACGATGGATGAAAAAGCGTCAGATAATGACGGAGCTTGGTCTGTTGACGCCATGTATCTGATGCTGTGGAACATGCTTCATCCGATCCAGTTCAGTAAGATCTCAGCGTGGCCATGCGAGGATAATATCCAAGAGACAATGGGTAGATTAAATGGGTGAGCGTCAGCGCTCGGTGAGTACGCTGCTTCCGGTTATATGTACTAACCAAAGCCAACATTTCGACAGATGTAATGCGTGTGTACAATAAGGATGGTAGGCAGTAATGCAATTAAAATGTTGGTTAAAGTGCGGCATTCCTTCTGTAGTTGAGAGGCCATACAACAGGTTAGACCACATGCAGAGACAAAAAACGTGCTGCCTACAGATTCTAAGTGGTAAAAACAAGAACCCGGACACGTGTAGTAAAAATGATGTATGGTGCGGTTTGACCATTGCAACCGGTAAGCAACCATCGACTGTACAAGCACCACTCCAAACCAGCGTATAGCACTGTCCGGGAGAAGATAAGAATACCCCGGGAGAATTCACTATTTCAACGAGTAAACGATTGTTATCGATTATCGCATCGATTTCGAAAGTTCTGGAATATTCCGGTGATTGCAAGCGATTAGTAATGTGAAAATCGGCCAAATCTATGTGGAACAACTAACCTTGACGGTTGACCTTCCTATTCGAGAAGTCGAAGGTCAGTGAGAGACCTAAAATACAGCCAAGATCCACTGCAGTAATACAGTGTTTAGTTGACGGCGGCTAACACGTCATGTCGTCAAGGTCGCTGGCCTTCTGCTTTTTCCTTCGGTTGAGCTAGAAGTTTTCTGGAGCAGTAAAGTGCCTATATTTCGGAAGCGCGTCTAGTGAGATTATAACACATATTATATAGACTGGTGAAGGGAGATGCGACGGAAATTGACCTCGTTTGTCGCGCGTAAGTCACGAGTCAATTCGTCAGCACATTGGCAGCAGCTGCCGGCCCAGAAGAAGTTACTGCGTTTGTTCGATCAGCATGCGGAGCTGCGTGATTATTGCGCAGACATTTCGTTGCCAGACAAACCAACATTATCAGTGCGGCTTCAGAGGCCTGGTTCGCAGTTCTTCGTAAGCAAGTTTATTGTCCAAGTGCTTATTGATCGAGTTCTAGTTTGAATGCAAGGCCTCAATAAACTCACGTACTTGCCGGCCCTTTCGCAGTAAATTCTACAAAATGAAAGATAAACTTAGCAAATAGGAAGAAACCGGTGTGAATTATAAGATCTGCTGCCGAAACTGCGAAAAATACTACGTTGGACAGACTGGAAGAAAGCTTGGCACAAGGCTACACGAACACAGCCTGGTCATTCGTTTCCACGATCAGAACTCCCTGATGTTAGTGCATATGGATGCCGAGAAGCATCAATTCAAGCGGGAGCACGCCAGCATCTTCGGAAGAGCTAAAAGCTGGCAAGCACGTGAGTTCATTGAGGCCTTGCATTCAAACCAGAACTCGGTCAATAAGCACTTGGACATTGAAGTCGCTTACGAGGCATGCGAACCAGGCCCCTGAAGCCGAACTGATGATGTTTCCTTGTCTGGAAATGAAACGTCTGCACAACAATCACGCAGGTCGGAGAACAGCTCAAAATCTGCATCCATACCCCGAACCATGAATATTCTCATTTATTTGAAGTCGTGTTTAGGTTATGGCGCGCTGGCAATATTCCATTACATGTGCAACACCTTGAAATTGTATGGCATCGAGGGATCCGAAAGAAGTGTGAGCACGCTGCTGATAACCTACATCATCTTTGAAGGTGCGACAAACAAGCAGCAACAGGCATTTGCATAGGGTGAAAAAGATGTCTCGAAAGAAGAGGCTAAAGCAAAGTGGTCAACTATCGGCAACAATACAAAAGCGCGCTGAATGGTCAGATAGGGTGATGGAAAGGAACTAATAGACGTCGAGACTCTTCCGTGATGATTAAGTGTAACGGCTTGTTATAATCTGCTCACCAGACGCAATTCCAAAAATAACCATTTACTGCTCCACAAAACTACTAGACCAACCGAAGGAAAAAGCAAAACGCCAATGACCTTGGTAAAATAACATATTAATCGCCGCCAACGAACACTGTACAACTACTGCGGACCTCGGCTGTATTTATAGTTCTCTACTGACCTTCGACTTCTAGAATTGGAAGGTCAGCTACCAAGGTTAGTGGTTCACCACATCTTTTGCCGAGGTGTCAGGTGGTTGGTAGTCACGTGCAGAAGGTAGAACTTTCCGGAACGTAGGAAGTCGATGCGATTATCGTTAATAATCGATTAATCGCTAAAATAGTGGATTGCCAAGGCAATTCTTACTTTCTCCCGGACACAGCTCTGGCAAATTCGCTAGGTTCTTCGAGCGCCAGCTATGCATGTGCTAAGCGAAAAGTGTATGACAAGCAGGTGGATCTGCCGTTTGGGGTGAAAATGATCAAAAAGGGACACTTACCGTGAATGGGAAATACCACGGTTTCGGTACGCCGTAAGTTCCTGGGTAAACAGCATCGAGGTAAAAGGTGAACGCAACACATACGGCGGCCTGTGCCAAAAGGACGATACAAAGCACATGCACTGACAAATTGTCTCCGGGGTTGGCAGGTATGAAAAGATTGAAGAACTGCACTCCCAAGCCTGAGTATGTGGGGCGAGGGAAGATTAAAACAGCTACAATGGCGACAGGTCTGTTACCAAGCATAAAGAAGTGGGAAGAGTCGGATGGACTTTAACCCACAAGTGAGCAAAGTTTGAAAAGTGACAGCAGTAGTAGACGCAAGTATAAAAGGGGCCGTTAATGAGGAAATCCTTTCAGTAGAAGTGGTATTATGCACAGTAGGATGAATAGACAGGGTAAGCAAAACAGAACTAAGCAAGCAACACTGGTTTCTTATGAGTAAAGAGTGAACTGGAGATTAGTTCGAAGTACACTGCATGAAAGCGAAGTGGATTGCAGAATACGGATCAAAAGAGTAACAATCCAGAAAATACATAAAATGTGGTGTGCTATCCACCCAGGGAGAAAACGCGAACATTCAGATATCAGGTAAGAGTCACGATCATGCATAGGAGGATGAACTAGCAGAGGGCTTGGTTTGACGTTACTGGGCAGGATGATCCTACACAAACGAGAGTGGCTCCGAGTCATAATTATCCAGGAAGCTAAAGTAGTTCCGATGACGCAGGCATTCAGCGTGATGGACCAAGACGGGGATGCGGAGAACAGAACGAAAACAAACAGGAATCGTTCAGTGTAGACTGCTTCCAACACAGATTTCTGAAGGATGGCAAGGATGCAATTTGGAGCGAACGTTCATTGATAACTGGCACCATATCTTTAAAATGGTCTCGTCTCTGACACCGAACTCCAAAACAATTTCACCCATGTGTGTGAAAGTTTTGGACACAGACAGAGAGAGCGAATGGTTAAAGCCGGGACTAAAGGGTCGTTGGAATGGGACTAAACAAATGAAGTGCCAAGATTACGTGTCGCAAATCGGGCACACGGTGGAAAGTTCAAGTTACCTCTACCACAGGGACCAAAGCGTGGACGGACTGGTTGTAAGGTGCGTCTCGTAACCCAAAGGTCACCAGTAGGAAGTTGCGCATGTGCGGGTGGCCCCGCTGTGCCGCTAAGACACATGCAACTGGTGATAGTCACGTGACATCGAAGTCTCGGCATGATGTGCCTGCGTACAGTGCTGCTGGCATTCTGACATGCAGTCAAACATTCGAACCGAGCAGCATGCAGGTTTGGAATCAAAACGGTTGGTATAAATTTATTACCCCTATGCAATCAGCTCTGTTTGACTGGATGACAGTCAACAGTCGGCTATGTGCAGTCAGACTACGAGGTTCATGTAACGTAAGCAGGCGTCGAGACGTTAAACGTGCCTTGTTTGTTGTCTCCGCCTACGCCCCTACAGACTGCAGCCCGGATGCAGTCAAGGATAGCTTTTACCAGCAGCTACATGAACTTCTGCGTTCCTCCAAAAGGACTGATATAGTCATCGTTGCCGGTGACTTTAATGCACCGGTTGGCCGCCTTCCACAAAGCCAACACCACCTTGGGGGTAGTTTTGGTCTCGGTGGCAGTCGATCAGACAATGGAGACAGATTGCTTGCTCTTTGCTCTGATCATCGCTTGTATCGTTCGAGCATTAGTTTTCGGCACTCGAGGAGACACACTGCTACCTGGCGCCCACCCTCACAAACGTAAGAGTGCTCCCAGCTTGACCACATAGCAATCAGCTACAGATGGCGCGGAAGCGTAACGGACTGCCGATCGTACTGGTCAACTTATCTAGACTCTGATCACGCATTGGTTCGTGCTAAGATGTGCATACGTTTCGGAGGATCACCTAAGCACACTCACTACCGACCAGACGTCGCAAATCTACAAGACCTTGCGATATTAACCAGGTACCAAGCCTCACTGTCAACCTTGCTTGGCTCAACTATTGACGGTGATCTCGATTCGCAGTGGGCGCATATCAAAGATGCCTTAATTTCCGCCAGTATCGACACTTGTGGAATTGCCCGCCACCCACCGAAGCATTGAATTTCCACCGACTCCTTGTCGCCGAGGGACAAACGCCGCTTGATCCCATCGGATTCCAGACACAGTGAAGAACGCCAATACATTGGTCGAGAGTTGCGCAGGAGTCTGCAAATGAATCGCGAAGCTTGGTGGTGTGAAAGTGCTAAGGAGATGGAGCTTGCTAATCTCTCTGGTAAGACCGGAAAACTTTTCCATCTCATTCGAGTCACCGAAGGCGTTCGATCTGGTATAAGTGAAACAATATGCAAAGAGGATGGCATCTTAATCACCAATCTTCAACGATGGTTGGAGCGATGGGCCGAACATTTTGGCTCGCAGTTTTGTTGACCCCCAGCTCCATCTGCTACCTTTGGCGCTCGCGCTGGGGTCGAGTGGTCTACCCCAACAGATCTCCCTCTTACCAAGAACTCGAGCAGGAGCTCCGGCACATGAAGCGTTATAAATCCCCCGGCCCTGATGGTCTTCCTCCAGCTCTATTTAAAGATGGTGGCGCTTCGCAGGTTCGAGGACTCACCGCTTTGTTACCGAAAGTTTGGTCGCAAGAGAAAGTTCCATCATCTTGGGGTGAATCGATAGTCGTCCCCATCTTCAAGAAGGGCCTATGTACCATCTGCTCCAACTAAAGAGGCATAAGCTTAGTCCCCGTCGTTTGCAAGCTGCCCGTGTCCATCATAATTCGCAGGTTATCCCCAATACGCGAATCGTTGCAACGAGAAGAACAAGCTGGGTTTCGCCCTGGTCGCGGCTGCATCGATCAAATCTTCACACTTCGCCAGATCCTCGAGCTCCGCCATGTGTATCACAGGCCAACGAGTGCTGTGTTCCTGGATATCCGTGCAGCCTTCGATGCTGTTGATCGTACGGTACTGTGGCACTGACTACTGAGGAATGGTGTCCCCGAGAAGTTCGTCTCTATAGTGCGCGCTCTCTATAGTCTGACCTCGGGCAGGGTTAGGGCTTATGGCAAGCTTTCGCCTACCTTTGTGGTCTCCAGTGGAATTCGACAAGGATGCCCAATCTCTCCGTTCCTATTCAACTGAAGATGTCCTGAAGAACGCTCTGGGCGATTCGTTGAATACTGGCGTTGAGCTCCTCCCAGGTAGTCGAGTTGTTGAGTTGGATTATGCTGATGATATCGTCTTGCTGGGTGACGATCCATACGTTGTCCAACTTGCACTAAACCGCTTGGCGATTGAAGCATCAAAGTATGGAATGTACTTTCGCCATCAAAATGCAAGGCTCTCTTCAAAGACTGGCAGGTGACTCTGCCTGCACTCACGCTTGCTGGTGAGACACTAGAGGTTGTGGAGAGCTTTGTCTACTTGGGAAGTTGCATCACTGCTGGCGGGGCTGTTGGAGACGAGATTTCGATGTGCATTTCGAGAGCACGCCTCACTTTTTCTAGGCTGAGGCACTTATGGCGTCGCCACGACATTCGTGTCCCCATCATAGGGAGGGTCTATTGTGCTACCGTTTTTGCTGTACTGTTGTACGGATGCGAGACCTGGCCCATTCGTAAAGCTGACTTGCGCAGGCTATCCGTCTTCGAGTACCGCTGTCTGCGGTCCATTGCCCGTGTGTGGTGGCAGCACGACGCAAGCAATGTGGTAGTTAGACAGCGTGTCTTGGGACGTGGAAGCCACTCGCTCGAGGAGCTCGTCTCACTGCATCAACTGCGTTGGTTGGGACACGTATTGTGTGTGCCTGTCCAGCGTTACCCGCGTCGTGCGTTGTTTGCGGTTGCTGAACAGGGCTGGAAGAGACGGTGTGGTGGACAGCCTACAACATGAAGCCGCATGAAAAAGCTGACGAAACAGTTCATCATCATCATCATCAACAGCAGTACATCAGCCATTTGAACTGATGCTTCGCTGCCATACAACCATGCTGACCTATGCAATAAAGAATAAGAGGGAGAGAAGGGGGACTTACCTGAAAACCTTAATGCCCTAAGCAAACATTCAGGGTCAAGGCGCCTACACCCTGTGTTAACAACATACCGTCACAAACAGCTGGCTATCGTGCAAAGATAAGGCGGCATCGGCGAGACAGCTTCCTTGCGGCTTTCACTGCCACGCGTCATAATCAGCCATTACCCCGCAGATAACTCAGCACCAAACACACTTTAAACAGACAATCCAATTAGGAGACGGCAGCAGACGCGCCACTGGTGTCGGTTGCGAGCCATGTCCTGTAAAGTCTCGAGCCAAGCACAAGGTGAGTCACGTGGACTCCAACCCGGAAGGCGAGACGGACCAACGGCACCCAGTTTGGTCGTCAGTGACTTCATTTCACGCTGCCAAGTCAACTTCTGTCCACCTCGAGCCTTGCGCCATCCGACACCTGGTAGAGTGAACAAGGCCCTCCTAGGTAAGCGGTGACCAGGCATGCGTAGCACGTGCCCGAGCCAACGTAACTTATTCAGTGCTATCTGTTGTTCTAGCGAGCTAGCATGATCATCACCCCCTAGTACTCGCCTACGCACATCATCGTTGCGGACACGCTGGTGCCATCCGACACCAGCAATGCTTCGCAAACAACGATGATCAAAGACTTGAAGGCGCCTCAGATCTTCAGACCGAAGGGGCCAAGTTTCACTACCATAGAGCAGAACGGCCCTCACTGTGGCCTTGTATACACGGCCTTTCAGACGGAGGGAAACTCCCTTCTGTCGCCAAAGATGACGCAGGTTCAAGAAGGCAGCTCTGGCCTTTGCAATGCGTGAGCTCACGTCAGTTTCTATGCGCCCATCATTGCTGATGCAGCTGCCAAGATAAGTGAATTGATTAACCACCTCGAGTTCCTCGTTAGCAAGCGTCAAGGGGTCATCGAGTGGCTGGTGGTCCTGCAGCAACACTTTGCACTTTGAAGGTGCGAAGTGCATACCAAATAATGGGACCACTCTGGATACGCTATTCAGGGTTGATTGTGCCGCCTCAACATTGTCGAAAAGCAAGACGATATCGTCCGCATAATCTAGATCAACTAACCGTTCACCAGGCAGCACTTCAACACCTACATCGTGAGATTCCGCAAGGGAACACTCCATGATAGAATCCACGACGAAATTGAACAAAAATGGGGAAATCGGGCAACCCTGTCGAACGCCACTTGTAGTCGAAAAGCTATCCGATAGGGCACCATAGACCCTGACGCGGCCTCTAGTGTTCGAGTATAGAGCACGAAGGATGTTCACATATTTCGTGGGAACACCTTTCCGCGCAAGTATTTCGAACAGAATCGATCGATCGACTGAATCGAACGCACTCTTGAAATCGAGGAACACAGCTATTGTCGGTCTGCGGTATGCGTGGCGCTGCTCTAGCACCTGCCGCAAAGTAAATATATGGTCTATACAGCCACGTCCTGAGCGAAAACCGGCATGCTCTTCTCTAATCCGAGATTCTCGTTCTGCAGTGAGGCGACGAACGATAATCGAGGCCAGTAATTTTGTCACAACTGGCGTTAGGCTAATACCCCTGTGGTTCGCACACTCTGTGCGACTGCCCTTCTTGTATATTGCTACTATAATCGATTCGCTCCAATTAGCCGGCACACTCTCTTCGCTCCAGATACGTTCGAATAGGGAGGTCAGTGCCCTGCAGTGGACCTCACCTCCATCCTTAAATAGTGCAGGTGGGAGGGAATCCGGGCCAGCCGCACGAAAACGATTAAGGGCTGTGATCGCGTTTCGGACTTCGGCCTCCGACGGAGGCTCTAAACTAACCGTCCATGGCTCGTCCCGCATCACCTGAGTAGGAAGAGGTCCGGGAGCAGGGGGCCAGCTGAACTGATGTTCAAAGTGCTCAGCCCAACGAGCCATACGGCGCTCCTTATTGTGTATCAGCGCACCCGCGCTGTCCCTGATTGTCTCACTGACGCCTGGTTTTCTCGGACCAGTGGTGCGTATTAGCTGGAAGAGCTTCCGGTAATTGCCTACTGCTCCTGCCTCCTCCATTTCTTGAGCCCGACTGGTCCACCAGGCTTCCTTGTCAGCACGTAGGCTCCGCTTTAGTTCACACCTAATAGCCCGTCTGGTCACATTGTGTTCAGAACCAGCCGGGAGGTGCCTTCTAGCTTCCAACAGGTTCACCGACCTCTCGGATATCCAGTGACTGGTGCGATGACGACTGATAGTGCCACAAGCAGATGCTCCTGCGTCGTGCATAGTGGCCGAGATCTTATTCCACTGAAGTTCAGTATCATTAGGACAAGACAGCGAGAGTTCGCTATGCAGTGCTTCTTGATAGGCTTGCCTGACAGAGGGCTGGGACAATTTCTCCGTTGCCAATCGGGGGAGACGCTTTGTGCGCCTTCCGGTAAAGTTCATGGAGAAACGACAGCGCACCAAGGAATGGTCAGAGTCCACACAGGTACTCCAGTACGAGCGGCAATCCAGAATGGAACCGCGCCACCTGTAACTTATGGCTATGTGGTCAATTTGGGTCCATCGCTGACCAGCTACAGGTGGACGCCAAGTGGCACTTCGGCGCCCACTGTGTCTAAAAGCAGTGCTAGTAAGAAACAACTGGTGCTCCGCACACAGTTGCAGCAGACGCTCGCCGTTGTCAGTCCGTTCAGAGTTAAGTCCATACTTACCACCCAGCTGAGCTTCTGAAGAGCTCAGACGCCCTACTTGTGCGAAACAGTTGGCCTCAGCCGGTTGTTGTCGACTATCTGGTTGGGGTCCGAGAGATGTGGATACTTGATGGTTGAAGACTTTGGAAGCCATAGCTCAAGGTCGATGTCAATGGCGGACGTGTGCATCAGTGTATTGCGGTATCCCTTCTTCCTTCCCTAAAAAGAAGAAACCGAAAAAATTACAAAAACTGTGAGTGGCAAACTAGACAAAAAAGCTTTTGCTGTTGTCACCCTTTGGTTAGTATTCATACTGTTTTCCTATTAAGCCATGATTCCGATGGCACAATATCTGTACCACATATTATATATGTATATTTATGCATATGGTTGGCGGCATCCGGTTTCGGATTTGCCTGTCACTGTGACCAGCCACAGGACGCCTGCGCTTACAGAGGGACCATGGATGGCTTGCGCTGCACCACCCACAGCTCCAACAACACATCCTCCTCAATCCATACACGTTGCACCAAGTGGTGCAACACAGTCACCAACGCTAGTCCGCCGTATTTCAATACTTCAGACTGAATTCCGTCGGTACCGCCACACTTACCGTTTCGCAGCTGAGCAATTGCTGTCAGCGTCTCATCCAGTGTCGGCGCATCTGCCGGACTCGCCTTCATATCGTGCTGCTTTAGGCAATTCAAAGTAGGCCAGTCGATCACTGAACGGTTGTTCAAAAGACAGTCAAAGTGATTTTGCCAGATCTGCATGATGTCTGCAGTCTGTGTACAGGTAGCGCCTGAACTACCATCGACCAGCGTCCTCAGCGGCTCCAATCTCGGTCCATACACCACATTCAAGGAGTCAAAGAATTCTTTGTGTTGACGGCGTTCGGCGTAGCATTCCATCTGCTTCGTCTTCAACGTCCACCATGCATTTTTAATGCGACGGAGTTCTCAAATTATTCTCGATCGAATTCTGCGAAACTGACTCTTCTTCTCTAAGTCGCTGGGTCTGTCACATGTGCAGCAAACGCTGCCTTCTTCTCAGACACCAATGCGCCGATCGTCGCATTGTTCTCATCAAACCAATTAGGCCACTTACAGTTTGCGCGCCCTATGATCTCCTCGGCAGCAGCTGTCACCTGGTCGCGAATGTGGTGCCACAGGTCGCTCACTGTGGCTATGCATTCCACATCACACAGGCGTGCAGTCATCGCCTTCTCCAGCCCAATAGGTTTCGCCAGAGTACGGAGGGAGAGAATGATAAATTTACGCCGATTCAAGGGCGCGAGTGTAATACATGGATTTACGAAAATATATGTACATTTTGGCAAGCACACTCAGCAGTGTCACACGCACCAGTACACGTGTCATGCGAAGTTCACGCATATTACACTGACCTACCATGACATAATCGAACAGGTGAGCGTGACCACTCCGTGGGTGCGTCCAAATTGCTATATAACACGCACTCAGTGCAAACCGAGTGTTCGTGATCGTCATGCCGTGAGTGGCACACAGTGAGAGCAGCCTGTCACCGTCCGCATTCGCTGAACCAATGCCATGCGAACCGATAACATCTGTCCACACCGATGCATCACGCCGAATGCGCGCGTTGAAATCACCCAACTGAAATAGTTGGTCGCTCCTCGGCACAGACCGTATCACGGAGGATAGCTGAATGTAGAATTGATCACGCGTGTCATCAGGATAACACATGGTCGGACCGTACGTGCTTATAAAGGTAGCAAACTTACCACTTCCGAGTCGTAGGCGAACAGTCATCAGTCGCGCGCTGGTGCCTGCTGGTTCACCCACTAGCTGGCCATTTAGGCGATTGGATATTGCAAATCCGACTTCATGATCACGTGGTACTGAGGTGGCGTTGCCCACCCAGTAAGAACGTTTGTGAGCTTCATGCAACTTACCTTGCTCAACGAGCCGGGTTTCACCGAGCGCCGCAATATCGATGTTGTGGCGCGCAAGTACTATCGCGACGACTGAAGTGCGTCGCTCGGGGTGCTCATTTGAGTTCCGGTCCAGTAGTGTGCGCACGTTCCAGCATCCGATTCTGAGTGCTTTGCGCGCAGGCATACGATTGCACTGGTGGGCAATGGCACGCGAGGTGGCGGATGTGCTTCGGAGCTTCGCTGGAGGGACTCCACCTGGAGCCTTTGGCTCAAAAGCCTGACCCACAAGGCAGTAAGTTGTTTGGAGGTTCGCTTGAGGGTCTCCGCGCGGAGCCTTTGACTCAGTAGTCTGACCCACAAGGCAGTGGGGACCAGATCCAACTCGGGAATGTGATCGCAGAGACAGATTGGGATTTGTTTGACGGCCGTCACACGCAGCTTTTGAGCTACTGGAACGTTTCATATACGTTTTGCTACCGTACTAGGATACGCACCTGCGACCACGGCCAGACGCAAGTGGGCTTTGGCGGGTTTGTAGCAATTTGAACAGGGGCTGCCTGGTTTGTGGCGGGCAGTAGCACACCGTTGAGCACCCGGAGGTGCCCTCCCACCGCCAGAGGCAATGCGTGGCGCTCGAGCTTGTAACCCGTAAACCTGCTGTCTCCGATGGCTAGGTTTTACGGGAAGAGGGCCATCAACCATCACCTAATCTCCGAAGAAAATGGACTGGGATACTGGCAGGGCGCCAATACGTCAGAAGAACGACTCGGGTCCTCAGCCAAAGCCTTCGGTTAAATATACACCCGAAAGGCAGCGGGTTCAGAACATGGTCAGTTCACTGACTAATGCGAATTGGTGTCCTGGATTTTAGCAGGGAAAAGGGAGTACCCCAGTTCCAAAACATATATATATATATATATATATACGTACCTGAATTGTTAGTAGAACGCACCCCTCCTGTCACAATAATGTTTAATCAAATGCTCTCATGGATTATTCGAAGCAGACTATGAATACACGCTAAGCTGCGCTTAGAGAAACAGACCAATTTTTAAGAAAATCGGTCTGTGGCCACTGTGTCCCGACTTGTGGCAAACTGTATAGGTAACAACGGATATGCCTAGTCAGGAAGAGTACATGCGTGAGAATCGCCTATCGTTGGTGTTTCAGTTGATCAGATGAAGCCAGGTAGGAAACTTCGGTGCGTCATGGCTTCAAGTGCGTAGACTATGGAAATGAACCATACTAATGACGTGATGACATTTGGGGACCGTTAAACAAAACTACAAGTAACTTAAAACGCCGAGAGCGTATATCACCACCTCTTGATGAAAGGAACCACTACCAAGGTTGTTGTGAAGTAAAGATCTTTCTCGACTTCGCAATCTGCGCGGAGAATTCCAGAATCATTGCAGACACCTAGATAAACGAGTAACTAGGCCAGTCAATTCCATCATTCTGTGTTGAGGAGCAATGTGGAGGTTTTAAAATTTGGTAGTTGAAAAAGCATCAGTGTCTAAAATGAGTGGAAGCCCTAAGAAGTCAAAAATGGTGGGCTGATAACGATTGAGTAGTGAGGTGAATAGATCAGTTTGGTTTAAATCGATCAGACCACCGATGGGGAGCACGCATACGACACGTTCCAGTGCTATAGTGCGATGGTGACGGAACGAAAACAATTAGAAGCAGAGAAGACTGATGGAAATGGATTGTTGCTGAATGTTTTTAACAATCATTTGTGTGTCCATATAGGGTGAACGATGTTGCACACTTTATTGAGGCAAGAGCGGTGTATCAGAAGTAAACTATCAAAGCCAAAGATGTAGTAAGTATGAAGATTACCAGTGTAATAAACGATGACCAAATGTACACAAAAGAAGATTCAGAAAGACCAGTGCACTCGGAGTAAGAGGAAAAACAATCAAAAATTGAAGCGTCGTACAGTGATGCGGTTGAGTACAAGATAATTAGACTAACCTGCACCTTCGAAATGACCTATTAGCATACAGATAAAACCCATAGCCACGCTCGGTAAAAACGATGGAATCAACTTGAGGGCCAGGTTCAGCTCACTGTAGTGTTGGTCCAGCAGAAGGAATGGCAGGAAGATAATGATCAGTATAGCACACGATATGGCAGTGCCCGTGTGAGCTAACGAAGAAAGTGAGGGTAAAAGGTAGGAATATACATTACTATTATCATTACTAACACTATTAATAAAAATGGCGTGAACTATAAGGAACATTCGAGAGTATCGTGGACTGCCAAAACGGGCTTAATCAAGCAGACACAAAAACGTTTTTACATGTAATGACGTGACAAAAAACAAGCACGTTCGAAATGTAGCAACAAGTAAACCAGATGTAAAGTACAAACTAAATAAATATGTGAGGTTAGTAAATCAAGGAATGCTCAAAAACCGCTTAGTGAGAGAAATGGATTATTTCTCGAGTACAAGTTTAATGTATCTAGTTTCCATAGCAATGAAAATTGCGGAAAATAAAGACAAACAGATATCTCGATAAAGAGCCAAAAATGAGTGGGGGGATTAGCAGTAGCAAGAAAAAAGGTACATCAACAAACAATTGACCGAATGTAACAGACTCTGACTTCGTAACTTCCTTAGGTTGGAATTACTCGCCACTCACCGACGTGTACAATCCAGAGCCATCCGTCACAGAAGACACTAAATCATCAACTCGTCTGCGTGTGTGGCATCAATCAGTCAGGTGCAGCGTCTGCAAGTGGCATATATCCCAGGGTAGATAATCGGAAGTAACGGAAGGGACACACTCAATCAATATGTGCCGAGAATTTACGACACAACGTTCGGCACCCGCGCCAGTGCAGTGTTTGCAGTGGTCTCCTAGTCGAACTGACTGTGCACAGTGATAAGTCCTTCGTAGAAGCACAATAAATGCGGTTGAAAAGTAGTCTTTTTACCCACACAGCTATTCTGATGATAATTCCCAGGTGAAAGTCATGCGGTAGCTTATTATTTTACGGAGTGTCTAACAGATGAGCAAGTGAACGATACTCACCATACCAGCTGTCAAATCCGACCGCATCGATTTAAACGAAAGCATTGACAGATGATCGATTAGCACTAAAGCTGTAACAACGAGAAGGGTTATATGGTCCGACCATTGCGTTTAGTAGGAAATTGACGTCTTAGAGATGCGGAACGTCTGCTGCTCAGCAGCAGTCACAAAAGGAAACAGAACTCCATGTAGAGTGACTATTGGGCGGAAAGCTACTGGTCCAATATGGCAATATTTGTACTGACTTGGACAACCCGCAACAACAGTAAAAGACTGGGTTCTGCAGATTCAGATGGCGCCAATGATGCGGAAGTAGGAAAAAAGGCTAAGTAAAATTGTAAATTGCACCGTTCCGTTATAGAAACCGGCCGTTTGTGAGTTGTCATAGGAGCTGTGAGTAGTAACGTGGACCCTGGAATTACGCCAGTGGTGAGTGTGAAAAGAAGGACATAGAGGAAAGTATCACCCTATACATGGACGGCCGAACAGACCCGTCTGCGATGACAGAACAATCGCTTTAACTAATGGACTCCTTTGCATGCAGCACTGTAAGGATCTAGCAACTGTTGAGGACAACCAGTCACTGGACTACGCGGCACAGCTAGGGTACGTAAGCATATTTGACTATAACTGTCGCAATAACCAAGCTGCCTCACTGAAAAACCTCCTCGTGATACCGGTCTGGCGGCCCAGTATTTCCTGTTCTAGCAAATGGTGAAGCGTGTTGCAGATTGTTAGGTGGTTATACCTGGAAAGCATTCTTCCTATAAGATGTCACATTTGTTTGTTTAACAACACTGATGTGGCGGATGGGACTCGCCAAAAACCAAAGTCATTGCCCTATTCTCCACCCTAGTAGTCCGATACTGATATTGTGGAGAGGATTGACCTCTACGGTAATCCTTCAAACCAAAAGCATTTGAACTGAGCAATCGGTCACCGTCGTCCAATAGGCGCAATTCCCTGAATCTGCCCAGCTGCTCTGCGAATAGGCTAGTTAGCCAAAGGTTGAGGGCGGTATCATATAAGTCAACTATCTATGTCGACCCGGCCAGCCGGGTAGTATTGCGCAATCTGAGAAAAATCATGGAAACACTCTGTAATCATCTGCAGCTGTTTCTCCTTCTTGCACACATGTGTCTTCATCACGCACCAACTGCTCATTTGTTAACAAGCCCTGTCAGCCGGTACCTGATTCCTGTTTCCCTGCATCAACCTCGTAGATGCCAGTTTCACTGAGAACCATGAACTTCAAAATGGATCCTCGTTCGGTCTGCCGTCCTTCAAGGTACGGCCAATCATGTAGAATGGGCAACAGGCCGGTCACACGAGCAGTCCAGAGTCACTCGATACTCGTGTCTGCTGTCTTTCAAAAATACGAGTGCAAATAGTACCGTTCTATCGTTTGCCAGTTGCCACAGGAATTGTTAGTAGAAAGGTGGGTCCTGTGCTTAAGCTGACATTCCCCACTGGCCACGCAGTCACATAGTACCTGCGACCTTCTGGTGATGCAGAAGCAAATGCAGTGGGTTAGATTGGTGCATGCGTGGCACAAAGTGACAAGGCCGAGGCCGGAGAGCCGGCCTGGTTTCCGATTAACAGCTGACAAAGTGCAGTTCGACTTCGGGTTTCATGTTGAATCAATAGACATCGCGAAGAGAGACGCAAACTGTTTGTGATCTCCGCGTGCGCCCCAGCTGACTGTAGTACTGGCTGGGTCAAAGAGGACTTTTATCCGGATACTCATCAGCTCTTGACCAACGCTAACTAATCGGATGTCGTTGTTGGTGCGGAGGATTTCAATGCACAGGTCGGCCTTGGCGGTCACCAGGAGCCAGATGAGGACCGCTGAGATAACGGAGATAGATCTCGCACAATGTGCGAACATAACCATCTGCTTTTCCCGAGCACCGAGTTCTGCGATTTGGTGTCCCCTTTCGCCAAGCAAGCGTGGTCTCAAATTGAACATTGCAATCAGCTTCAGATGGTGTAGCAGCGTATGAGACTGCAGGTCAGTTTGGTCCATCTTCACTGACGCAAAGATTGCGCTGGACTGTGCAAAAATCTGCATGTCACAGGGTTCTCAAAAAATGAAACGCTGCAGGATTTATGTGAACAGATTAGCTGGTTTTTCGAGTCATATAAGCTATTAATCTTGACTAGCGGACGCACTCACTTGGAGTCCACCACGGGACATTAAGTAGCACTGGATTTCTATACAGAACTGCGGTTTCATTCGACAGCCCTTAAAGGCTTCGATCTCTACTCGCTCACAGGAGCTATTCGACCGTAGGAGGGATATCCAGATAAAAGCGGATTACAATGAGTGGTGTCGTCTGTCAGTCGGCAGCTCAAGCAAAGTATGTGCAATTATCGCGGGGCTCGGTAGTCTGAAAGCGTCTCGGAGATGGAGAGTGCTGCCCGTTCTCGCGATACACGTAAGCTTTGTCAATTCATTCGATTACAAGAAGCTCTGTGTCAGTGAGGTCATTTACGAGACTGATGGGTCTCTGGTCACCAAACCAGCAGAGGCGCATGGACCACTGGACTGTGCACTTCTTAGCAGTGTAACTGTCCCTACCGTCCATCCAAAGGCGCGGTACAGTTAGTTGTCTGTCCTGGCTCGTCGCACTAGATTCGCGCAACGATGAGAAAGTCTCCTTTGAGATCCGACGATCGAAGCCATTTAACGCTACCGACTCAAACGGAGACCGATGGAGCTGTTCAACTAAGGTGGTGAAACAATCACTAACCAGCTGATCACGTGGTCTTTTAAAATCTGGTATGAAGAAACGTTGCAATACTTACCAGCGTGGGAGCAATGTTGAGGGCGATGAAGAACAAACAAAGCTGGACCGACGATATGAAAGTGTTCACCAGCACCTAGTAAGCAATGCTGTGCTCTGTCAACGAGTGCTTCGAAACAAATTCGCCGATTACCTAGAGGGAAGAACTAAAATATAGCATAAACCACCCTAGTTGTGTTACATACTTTGATGCTCTATGGAGTGCCTATACAGACTCATGTTGGTTGCTAAGAGTGAATCTAGCAGGTAGAACCTAAAATGGAAGGGCTATTAACACCGCAAGTCTTCACTCGGACAAGGTCCCCGCGATCGGGATGAAGGTTTGCTTTAGAGCAAAGCTAAGCAACTCTAATAAGCGCAGCTAAAGAGGTCCAATAGCAGATATATCGCTTTGCGTACCAGTGCTGAAACGGGATGACATTTGTTGATCTTCATCAAGGTAGATAGTACATACTTGAATGACTTAATGCAAACTGCCTAGTGCATTTCGGCAAAATGCTTATCTATCCAAACCAAGTGACTGACTTCAAGAAAATGTTGATGGGAACGATGTGGTGAACGGCTCTAATCCCAGGGTCGCATGCAAAAGGTGATTCAACCACGAAATGATAAAAAGTTCAGGCGCTTTCCTGCGAGGGTTTAAGATGCCCGTTTTCTCGACGCTTCGTGATCTAGATACGGACAGCTAATTAACTTCGGTGTGCCAAATGTTAATAAAGCTAGTGTGTGAAATAGAATGCTGCTTTGACAGCCTTTGAACACCGTTATGTTAACATGGTACTGTTACAAGGGGGTTTAACTTCATGTGCGATAAGTAGCAATAGACTCAATGAATCACAAGCCTCCCTCATAATCTGAGGGCGCGGATTCGAGCCTGCGCAGGTGACCGGGCGATTCTCGTAGTATTCTAAGCTCACGCACAATTGTTGGTAGTTCCGCGCCAGCGAAGCATCGGTACTTCGTATCAACACACTGCTGATACCTTATTTTCGAGACTGCTGCTAGGTGCCGGGACAAGCGTGTTTCGTATCCCAGTGCAATCTGACACATCCCAAACGTACCGTAGGTGTAGCGTGAGACACTAGTATATAATGACACCCATTAGTCATCCACAGACTCAGTGACGGATGAAGTCAGGAGTAAACATTGCCAGATGAGAGGGTAGAAAGCTTTCAAGTACCAAAGGTGACTAGTACCTGTTAGAGCAAGGGGCCGCAGATAGTTGAAGTCATTATGGGGTTTCGTACGGATAACTGCTGAATACAAATAAGATCCAGTTCAGTTGAACAATCATGATCCGAGCATCGAGGTGCGGTGGATTCAGTCGCCACGACTCATGTCGCCAGATGGAAAATAAATAGCAAAGGTAAGAAAGTGAGGTTGAACGCAAATAGGACACAAAGAAAATTGAATCAAGAGAGTAGTGTGCAAAACTAATCTGGGTGAAAAGTTAACAAGATGTAAAAAACTGAACTCAGGAACGTCACTGCCTGCGCAAGTGCACAATGTCCGTTAGGGCCTCCAAGTAGTGATGCGCGCCATCCCGAAGCTTCCAACCCACGAAGATGTCATGCGCCAGACTGACCAAATCTCTCTGTCAATTTTATCCAGCCCTAATGCCACGTCATTCACTGGCCATCTCATAGTTTCGCCCAACGTGGTGCAGCGACGGCGTATAATCCACGCGGGCATACGGAGGACATGACATAGATGATGAGTTAGGTTAACTAACTGGGCACGTTGGTCGGTTTGGGACAAATCTGTGCGGTTTGACCAGATGACGCTAGGTTCAATGTCTTCTCAAAAGGAACCACAGTAGCTAGGAGTTCGACTAGAAAACCTTGCAGTTATTAAGGTGATAATAAGAGCAGCTCACTTGTGTTTGAATGAGGAGCCAAGTGACCTATATTGTCAAAATCCGTCGGTCCAAGAAAGTAAATATGGAGGAACCGGGGGTTTAGTTCAGTTGATCAAATATGATCCGAGCACCGAGGTGCAGTGAGATTACGCGTCTCAGTCCAAGACACACGGCGGGTGCTCCAAAAACCTAAAATCAACTTCTAACCGCTGTGTCAAGCACTGCTCCCGGAGCTCAATGACCTAGTGATTATGGCGATAGCCGCCAAGCACAATGCGCCGAGTTCCACTCCCAGCTGGGTTATCTCTACCTGATGAGTCCAAAGTAGGGCGAAACCGTTGGTCGTGGAGAGAGAGCCACATCGAAACCATCCAATGCGGTGGATCCAGTTTCCATGACTAATCGCGAGAATCACGATAAATAACAACGTCAGTCTACATGGGTTAAATGCAAAAAGAAGGAAAAGAATATGGAAGAGGCAAGTGCATTAAATTGATCGAAATGGAACGGAAATTAACCACCAGATGCAAGAAACCGAATGCAGGAACGCCACTGACTGCGTCATGTCTGATACGGTCTCCAACCATTGATGTGGACCATCCCGAGGACCACATCCACGAAGACGGCATGCACCAGCCTGACCAAGTATCTCAGTCAATTTCTTCATGCCTCTATGTCACGTCATGGACTGCCCACCTCGTGGTTTCGCCCAATTTGGTTCAGTAGGCGAAGTAAAGGAAGGCAGTAAGTAGAATCTACCAAAGTAAAAATGTGGTGTATATCATGGCAGAAAGTTGCAGCGATGGACAGTTGGTTACATTAAAACGGTCTTGAGGAGACAGTCATGGTTGCACGTGGGCTGGGATGCAGACATGGCGCCCAGGCAAAGATAGAGAAGGACTAGAGTCCTAAAGGAAAACGTTCGGCTCAAAATCCTGTCCGCAAGGTAGCGGAGAAATGGCAATGATTTGGCTTTACAGAAATGGACGCCATCCCATTTCAAACCCGAAAGTGGAGGATCAGGAGACTGAATTCGACCGACCTCAGACCCCTGACCAATCTAGTAAGAGTAGTTCTAGAGGCACCCGGAACCCTACCCAGTACAGCTCAAATAAGCGCGCAAATCGTCGCGCCAGGTTAAGATTCAGCTTCGTTGCGTCTGACTAGAATGGCTTGATCCGAAAGAATACCGCCCCTCTGAACAAGCGAAGTTAATGAGTTCGATGTAACGTTTACATATATATAAAAAATTAAAGAAAATATACGCTGCGAAACATTGCAAAACTTACGTGAATCGAATAGTGTGGTCAAAACCATACCAAAACTGAGCAAACTGAGAGCATATAACATAAGAAGTAGAAAGATCAAGAATGGATTGGATAGTGGTAAAACTGGTCCGCCTCCAAAAAATGAGATGCAGAGTACTCCTGTGAGGGCCGCACTCATTAAAGCAAACAGTGTGAGATAAGCCATGATCCATGTAAACCAGTGAACGGCACTACTCATGCCCAACATCTTAAGCGTTTCCTAAAAAGTGAATTGTATGATAAGAAAAGCCAAGTGAACTCACTTTCATACGCTGCTGCTTTTCTAACAATACACATCGAATCGCGTGTAAGACAGGAAACAGGTACCCCAAAACGATCACAAAAGACAAATGTCTCTGAATAATGAGGATGAAAGGATCATCCAAATAAGGCGGATAGGGCATCCGCTTCAATGAAAAGTCAAAGTTTACCATGGACAGATTTTCGCCACAAAGCACGTTTGTCAAAGCCCGGTCAAGGGCCGACTGAATGGCAAGAAAGCTAGAATGACAGTAAGCAGGAGGGGAGGCACATTTGTCAAGAGTACGCGGTGTTCCCACGGCGAACTTAGGATACAAAGAGCGAGTAGACCAGTCCACGGCATTTGGCAAACGAAGGGAGTAAGTAACACCATTGGTGGGGGAAAGGCGATCGAAAATAACCGCTCCGATGATAGATTTGGGGCGTCTAGAATTCACATTCAAGTAGTTAAGAAGGGAGGATGCATCGGGGAAGCCGGTTGTGAATACGGCTACCTCTGACCGCATTACACGCATAACTTCATTGAAGAAAGATACATTGGGAGCGTAGAGCAGAGTGCGCGGGGCGAAAGGAAATAATTCAGCTGATGGAATATTGAGTCTAAAGGCGTCCCAATAGGTCGGGTGTGAAATTTCCGACCTGGTGTATTTCGAACGCAGATAAACCAAGGTGAATGCCAGTAGCAATGGAAGCAGGATGATGACAAGGGTCGGGATCCATCTTCGGTAAAACAGTACATAGTTTTTACCAAGAATGACAAGGAACCGTCGCATTATGAAAATGCCTTCACAGCTACTGAGACGACGACGAAGTTCATACAAAAGTATGGGTATGTAATCAGCTGCAATGAAGGAACAAAAGAGTGAAGGCAATCGGACAACGGCACACGATTTGTGACGAACGAGAAAAACTAGGGCGATGAGCGCAACCATGAAACGAACGGTTACATATAGTTGCAGTCCAAATCTTAAAGATTTTGACAAGACCGTTATGACTGCGCTTCACAGTTACGCGATAATGTAATGGGCATAGTCAGGCGTTAAAGATATAGACCTACTCAAATCCGTCAGTTCGTCCTCACCAGTAGTCAAACCCGGTAGGCTCTTTAGTCTCACTAGTTTTGCATCGTAGATGACTTAAACATACGGAATCTACAGTGCACATTGGTGCGTAAACCGTTCATATCGAGATCTGATTATGGCGCTCCATATAAACTTCGCTCTTTGAAATTATGTAAATTCCTTGGATTACACGAAGTAACCAGCCTTCAGACTGGGTACTAACTGGAGTGCCGATTATCCAAGTGTAGCCGAAATAAACGTGTTGACTGTTGGTGAACGTGTCAGACCGAGTGTCTGCCGTTCCGCCTTCACGACGGTTAAGTAAACGAATGGCGAATAGGTGAAGGAGAAGCAAAGCCACTTTCGAATCAGAGTTGAAATGACCACATCTAGCTGATCCGCCAAACGTGTGAGTACTGTCGAAATATGTTTTAGTAGATTTACGAGCTGTGTTGAAATAGGGACATAAATGGTATATAAAAATACTTAGCCAAAGTGGACCTTACTGGAAACCAAACCAGTTATGGCCAAACCAAGAACGATGTGTGTGCACGACGATGATAAGTTCGCCTGTGGTACCAGCAGCGGTGTCGAACAAGGTTTTCTAGTCTATTGGCTCACACTTAACTACTCCGTGGATGAATACCTGGAGGGCTATGGTAAAAGATGGGTCTAGTGGCATCCAGTATCCTCTAGGTGACAAAATCCATGACTTAGAGAATGCAGCTATCGATACAATCTACGATTCCAGGATTTACAACCTGTTCCTGCGAGAGTGGTTGAGAGTTGCCCTTACTCTCATCCTCTCAGGCGATCCACTGGATGCGGCAAACATTCGTTCACTTTGGGAGTCAACATAGTATTTGTCAGTGTAACACCCACATCCGCAAATAGCTAGAAATATTCGCCATAAGTGGATGAAACCTATTCGAGAATTTCTGCAGTCCATGCGGTAGTTTCTGAACTCCATAACTGTTGGTGTCTCTATAACGTAATCGTAATATAGCGCAGCAACTTGGGCTGTTCGTGTAAGTGATGTTTGGAGACATTCTAAATCAACAGGTAAATATACACAGGAGCAAACAGATCTCTTTTCCGCAAAGCATATCAGACAATTACATTTACAAGCCTGATTGAGATAACAATGAGTTGACGACAGCGGAAATGTGCGAGAGCTTAAAGCCCGTCGTGAAGCAGGAGAAAAGGGTCTCCGCTTGATGGGTTTTCGGGTGGTGAGTCGGTGGTGAAAGGAAACACTACACCAGCATCGTGTAAACCGATACCAGTAGTACATGAAGCTAAACCCATCACTTCAACAGGAAGAAAGCAAAAAACAGAGACCGAAAGCGTTGTCCTCGCAACTTCTGATGAACTCAATTCACAACAGAGTCGAGCAACTCGAAAAGCTGACAAAGTACACTCCACGTAGTTCGTAGACCGCTGAGAGTAGCAAGCCACACTCCCGGGACCGTTGCCTCATTAGCATGAATGTGCCTGAGGCAACCAAAAACACCCCAGCTGAGAGAATTTTGGATGGCCAAGTGTTACTTAAACGAATGGTTTCCTTACTGTTTGATGGGGGTGGGCAAGGTATAAACATTGTCTCTGCCTTGCATCTCGGTAGAAAGCCAAAAGAACCCTCCAAGGTCCGCCCGCTCAAGATTGGGGGTCAAAATGAACATGAAAGTTGACGTTTAAAATGTTTCCGAATACTGGTAGCTCGGGTTGATGATTCAATTGTTCATTTGTTCTCCGAGCTTGGCGGTTTTGTTGCAAACGTTTCACCACCATGCGAGGTGGCATCCACAGTGCAGCGAGATGCGGCGTGCAATCCTGTAGTAAGATTGCACACGCCGCAACTTTATTAAACCTCTTTAGCTGTACGATCCAGAGCAACTCCCAAGGTGCTCTCCTCCTACCTGAAGAAAAGTACCAAAGCCGGTAGTGGTATTCCCGCCCTGTACTCTACTGACTAAGAGGCCTTACTTTACGAAGACGCTACGAAACCCAGCCTCCCAGCCAGGCGGTATTCGTCTGTCTACTCGATCAAGGCACCGTTCTCCAATGATGTTGTTCCCACGTTGCCCTCTTTTCTGGGGCACGTAGATACCATTGTCGATGATATCGAGAAGCTCCTTCTTCAGCTTGACCCGAATCCTTCTCCTGGTCCTGATGGGTTTCATCCCTTGTTCCTCAACTATGGCTGGTCACACTGCTGCACCTGTCTGCGGAATCTTTCGTCGCTCACTTGAAGCTGGACGCCTCCCGGTTGCCTGGACAGTGGGAATGGTCTAACCGCTATACAAAGGAGATCGCCAAGATCCCGCGAGTTATCCACCCATCTGCTTAACATCAGTAATATGCAAAGTGATGGAGCGAATACTTAAGCGAGCTCTCCAGCTTCACCTGGACGCTCTGAACGTTATCGCTGGCGCTCAGCATAGGTTTTAAAAAGCGCGCTCGTGTATCTGAACCTTGCTCGTTGTCAGAGAAAATTGGGCGAGCTCACTGGACGCTGGCAAACGCCTCGATGCTGTTCCTGTTGACTTCAGCAAAGCGTTTGACAAGGTCTCGCACAAACGGCTCCATTGTAAACGACAAGAAATTGGGGTATCTGGGAACCTTCCCACTTGGGTCGCCGAATTCCTCGATGGTCATACAATGTAGGTGATGGTGAATGAGGTGTGCTCCATCCTAGTGCTTATGGCCCGTGGTGTCTCACAAGGGTGAGTCCTTGGGCCGGAACTCTTCAAAATCTTCATCAACGACTTACCCGCTAAGCTTCAGATGGGTTGTTTAATCTATGAGGATGAATTGAAGCTAAGGATGGAGGCGTCCAGTCCAAATGATGCCTATATATACATATATATATGAGATGTAAAAGCGAATCATTATTCATATATATATATATATTGTAGTTTCCACTGACTGTACTAATAGCCCGCCAGAAACTGTTGTGCCGCTTCCAACCGGTTCACCCCGCAACAAAATGAGGACGCCAAGATCTGCCTGAATAAGGGACTCGTATCGTACCAGAGAATAGCGCAATAAATAGGTTAAAGGCAGCTACCAACACATAGATATTGGAGATGCTAATAATGCTAACTAACACAACTCACACGGTTCAAGTTCCGAGTTCAACTTGCCGCTGACCCTACAATGATTTGCGTTTTCATCTCTGCTTGCGTTCGATCTTTAATTGTAAATTGATCCAATGTTGGGCCACAGTTCTCGGCTGGTACGCTGACCGTAAACTGGCTCTCTGTAACTCCTCCCCCTTGTTGAAATAGCTTGACCGGTGGTTGTATAGGTCTTCCTTCAGGATCGGTCTGTAAGGGTTGCACGCATCTTCTTACAGGATTTGGCCTTAGTCGGTGTTTACTTTCACGGTTCCACGTGCTGCGTATCCTGTCCAGTCGGGGTGCTCAGGTGAAAAGTGCATAACAATTCATTGAAATCAAATCCTTTGTGGTCGCGTGTCTCTGAGATTCATGCAAACCGCAGGTCGCAGTTGGTTGGCATGGCGAACCCACAGTTGCCTACCAACGCGAACATCGTACATTACTTTGCCACCTCGTCCCACGACTTGATCTTGTATCCAGCTTATTCGACGCCCTCGATGAGAAGCAGCAAACACTGCGTTTCCAACTCTGAAATTGCTGCGCCGTGCTCCGTACCATCTGTTGTACTGGGCTTCCATATCCGAATACGCAGGATGTATCGATGGTCATTTTGGAGCCATCAGACTTAGCGTAGTTCTTAGTGGTCGACCCATGAGGACTTCAGCGGGTGTATTCCCATCTGGTGCATTGGGATTCGGAGTTACTCGATAATGCAACAAGAATCTTTCCAATGTTTCATCCAGCGTTCCCTCGCGTTTCGATTTTAACAAAGCACGTTTTAGGGTGTCGACATACCTTTTTGCTTGCCCATTTGATTGCGGATGATACGGTGCAGTCCTCATGTGTTGGATTCCACTGTGTGCGCAAAAGTCAGCGAACTGATAGGATGTGAACTTTGATCCCTTGTCCGATACGATTGTTTCCGGATGAGATGGTACGGTTGTATGATGCACCATGACGTTCGTTTCAGAACACACATTATCCAGTGGTAGATTGAGCAAATTCAATGTATCAATCTGATCAATGACAAGAAGATTAATGTCGACACAAGAAACTAAGTAGATGGTTCCACGGAGGCTCAGATCTTTGAATTTAATATCACATGTGAACACACCATCTAACATCAGTGGTTCACCGGATGCATTTTGGGCAGTCATATTGGTGCGTCTCAGTGGAGGTTTGCCAAGTCTCGTACATGATGATGGAGAAATGATGGTAATGTCCGATGCCGTAGCTAGTTGCAAGGATAAAGGAAAATCGTTTATTTTGACTATGAGGTACTTTCGTTTGCCCACAAATTCTGTGCGACGGGTCGCGAAAACTACTTATGCCTTTTCTCCTCGAAACGACGTCTTTTTGGAGTTCGTGTACAAGTTTGGGGTAGAGACAGGCTTGGAATCGTACGTTTTGCGACAGTGTGATTGCCTGTGACCCAGACGTCTGCACTTCTGACAGAGATGCATCTTGTAAGTAGAGAATCGCAAAAAATGCCATCCACCACAGTTCCTGAATGAGGTCGAGGGTTTCTGGTTGGGTGCTCTATGGCTCACATTTTTACCTCGAACAGCCGTGCGTTAAACCTGTGGTTCACTCCTGGGGTCAGCATTTTCAATAATTTTAGTATCATGCTTTAAGTTAATCAGTCTCTGGCATTCAGCAGCAATGTCTTGTAATGTCAAATGGGGTTCCTGCTCTAACTTGTGTAGGATGCGTGTGCGCACATCAGCATCGGTATGAGACTGAGAACTGCAAACAAATATGAAACTTTTGAACTGATCAGGTGTCATGGTACCGAGTTTAAAACGTTCACACTCTCGGTTCACAACTTCACCATGTGTTATAAAATCATGTCTATCATGTTTGAGCAATTTTAGACAATTATAACGGATACTGAACAAAGATGTTTGCTCACCGAAAATGGACGTCAGAATTTGCAGTCTCATCAAAGCGGAAATCCCTTGGGTTCTTTGGCAGCACAAAATTGGTGTGGCGTTCACGCTCAACTGCACCGAGTTTAGCCAGCAACTATCCAACTTTCCATGAATCAACTTGCGCCACCAATTCAACTCGGAAAATATCTTCATGTTTCTTGAACCAGAAATCAGAAGTTACTCCGTTTGATTCATCGAAGACAAACTCTGATTGTTGTCGTGACCGCGTCTACTGAAGACCGTGTGCCAACAGTTTGGAGCTCAGATTGAACGTTCAACTTCTGCGCAAATAATTCGAACAATTGCCTCTGGGACTTCTCGAACTGGAGCTGCTGTTGATGGAGAAGCTGCTGCATCAGCTCAAATGAAATGGCCATTATTGTATCCCACCTCCGTCGCCAGAAATCTGTTGTGGTTTTCACTGACTGTACGAATAGCCTGCCAGAAACTGTTGTGCCGCCTCCAACCGATTCACCCCGCAACAAAATGAGAACGCCAAGATTCGTCTGAATAAGGGATTCGTATTGTACCAGAGCATAGCGCAATAAATAGGTTGAAGGCAACTACTAACAAATCGATATTGGAGATGCTAATAATGCTAACTAACACAACTCACACGGTTCAAGTTCAGAATTCAACTTGTCGCTGACCCCCCAATGATTCGCGTTTTCATCTCTGCTTTCGTTCGACCTTCAATTGTAAATTGATCCAATGTTGGGCCACGGTTCTCGGCTGGTACGTTGATCGTAAGCTGGCTCTCTGTAACAAATATCTAGCCATCAGAAACCATGGGACTAAAAAGGTACAGAAATCCTAAAAGAAAACACAACACAACACATCGAAATCCACGGTTTTGTCAGAGGGCGAGATACTACCCGGTTGCCCAAGCCGAAGTAGGGTGTTGACTTAGGGGGGCGCCACCCCGAGCCTCTAGCCGAATAGGCTGCCCACAAGGCAGCGGAGCGAATTCAAGGAATCGTGCCCATTGGGAGCCGGTGACTGATTGCTCAGTTCATACGCCTTTCGTTTGTTCGTTTGTCAAACAGGGCCCAATGCTCCCCAGAATTACAGCATAAAGTTGCTTGAATACAATGTTTCGCCAGGATGAAGCAAGGGGCAGTGACTTTAATTAGTGGCGAGTCACATCCGCCACGTCACAGTGTCGTTAAACGGACATATGTGGCTTTTTATAGAGAGAACGCTTGCCAGGCGAAAACCCACCACGTCCTGGAACACTGGCACCGAACCATTTGCTGGAGGGGGAAAATCCCGAACCACCCAGCTGGCACCACGAGGTTGTTCGGCAAGCCAGCCTTGATCTACTACACGACTGGTCAATCAGATGGCAATTGCCATTGAATCGCAACAAATGCTCCGTTTTTTCAATTAGCGCTTCTGAACCGTTCGGAATCTATCATATTGGTGGGTTCTTGCTCAAAAATGCTTGTCAAGGGATGGAGATTGGCATACTTTTGTCTCCTGACCTACAATCAACTCAGGACACTTTGAAGAGGGTCCGTTCTGCTACATAGAAATTCCATGCTATATGAAGAGCCAGATATATTCAAGCTTCTGTTTGCCTCCCACGTGAGACCGATTCTCGAGTAGGGATCACCTACCGCCTATCCTCTCACGAAGACTGAAGGCAGCCTGATTGAGAAGGTTCAGCGAAGCGAAGCGAAAGGTGTCCCAGAGTTGCGGAAACTCTCTTTTCCCCTTCGGTTTCAGCGGATGAACCTGTTCTCCCTGGATTATCGTGGCTGCAGTGGAGATCTAAGAGGAAAACTGGGAGCCGAGCTTCAAGGGTTCTTTTGAGTGGACTGTGAGGGCGTGATTCGTGGGCATAGGTGGAAACCGCGGAAGCCACAAGTAAATACCAAACTTCTCTGTCTGCTCGTGCGGTAAACGACTGGAACTCCTTACCCCAGCAAGTCGTCGAGGCGCACATAGAGGAAAGTTTTAAACGACTGTTGGGTTTTCATCTGATGAGTATCGGGGTCCTACTGTTTTTAATGCAACTGCAACGCCCCCTGTGTAACCCCGTTTCTCAACGAATCGAAGCGTCCGCACAATGATCGGGAAGTGATGGAGCTGACAAAGGGGCTCCCTTCTGCTCTCTACAATCCGAAAAACGGGTTCTGGTGGCGCAAGATCTCGGGCTCACGATGCTAAATCCCTACAGGTAATCTTCCCTAATGTGCGTAGCCTGCGAAACAAGCTGAGCACAGTCGGCGTCCTTGTCGACGACTGCCGTCCAGATGTTTCCATTCAATGAAATGTGGTTGTCCACCGAAGTCACGGACAGTGTAGTGTGCTTATCAGGCTACGCACTACTGAGGTGGTGTTGCTCGGAACGTCAACTCCACCCCATTAACACGTATACTTTCTGCTTCCCAGACGGTTCTGCTGAGGAACTCGCGGTTTCTTTGTCTATTTCATCCATGCAAGTTAAGTTGTACTGGTATATAGAAGCCCCGATAACGTTGCTAGTGGCCTCATTGATTTCATCCGTGAACATTCGACGAACAAGTGTTTGATTATGGGGGACTTCAATCTCTCTGATGTTGACTGGCAGAATTTCTCTTGCTACGATGTTTTAAAGTGTTTCATAGCGCGTCGATCGTGCGCTATATATCAGATTCGCGGCTAAGCGACCAACCAGTGGACACAGGAGAGCACGCGAAAATAAGCTACAAAAGATTTATTGAACGGAAGCTTAAGTGGCTAAAGCTAAAAGTAAGGCATCAGAGGAGAGCCATCTATGGAGAATATGGACATGTGTCGAGTGCGAGGACGAGCGCCACGCAGCAGATCGCGTCGGATTGGCCGCAAAGCGGATGCCCGCGTTGCGAGCGTGACTAAAAAACGGAGGGAAAATTCAAACAAGCAAATCGCTTAATTCCCTAATACATAAGAAAACTACAATTTAACATCTTTTGGAATAATTTGCATAATCATACAGGGAAATTTCCAGGTCACTACAAGCCCCTCTTTTAGGAGGGAAACCGTGGGCGATCCTTCGATCTACGTGAGGACTGTCCGTCGCGTGCCAGTTTCTGCGAGACCAGGTGGTGTAACCTGATACAGATGCTGGGGGAGAACCAGACGATCAAACCCAACCGGGCTCCCACCCGTGTCCTCCCTAACGGTGTCAAAAACATAAAGTGGGGGAAGGAGTTCGTAAAAGGAAAATGTTCACAAGTTTGTGAGTGTCAAATGTTCGCCTCCGGTTCATCTTGTCTGGTTCGTACCTGGAACGGAAACAGGGGCAGTGACAGTGTCGACGAGGGTAAAAGCAACAATGACACTGACCGGATGAGCTGGACGCCAAACAAAACACAACTCTCTTTAAGTGTTTTCAAAACATTTGCTTCCTTTTTTGGGTTTTAAAAATGTTTTGCGTTCTTTTTGGATTTGCAAAAAGTTTTGTAGGTTTAATTGCCGTTTTCGAAACCTTTCGCCGTGTTTTGGGTTTTCGTACGGTGTTGGCCATAAGGAAAAAGAAAAGTAATCCTTTAATCGTGCTGACCAATGAACTCGCCTATCCGGCCTAGTTGACTTGTGCGATTCAAAGGAAGGCGTCATCTTAGGCGTTCAATCGGATCGCAAAGTTGGAGGAACCGCTGTAGACGTGCCGCTTGGTTCGATGGAAAGCGACGAAGCTAAAGTTTGTGGATTGCACAGAGTGCTGCTTGGCATCATGGGTGTTGGAAGCAGGTAAGTCTTCCATCACGGGCTGGGTTGATTCGTCAGAAAACGGGTATGGGTCTTCATCGAGCTCAGGTTCCACGTGCGCAACCTACAGGCGGTCAATCGTAACGGCTTCTCGTTTACCGTGACGGTCGATGATAAATACGCGGTAATTACGTTGTAGAATCTTGGAAGAACCGTCGTAAGGTCTCTCTAGTGGTCTGCGGAGACCATTGAGGCGGGAAAAAACGAACGGACAATGTTGCAAGTTTTGTGGAACAAAAGACTTACGTTGTTGTTCTGATGTCAAGAAGCTTATAGTGACGCATGCTCGTGGTTAGCTGACGCGCATGATTTGCGTCGCAACGAACAATGCTGTAAATATCGGAGAAGAAATCGCCGGGTAAATGTAATGGTTGCCCACATACTAACTCGGCGCTAGACGTAAGTAGATCAGCCTTTAGGGCTGATCGGATCTCAAGAAGGATCACCTCAGCGCATTGGCGGCGCTAAATGAGGCATTCAGCTGTCGGTGGAAATGTTCCACCATGCCGTTTGACTGTGGATGATAGGCAGTCGTGCGAATGCGTCGACACCCAACGGCTCTAAAAAGATCGTAAAAAGTCGAAGATCCGAATTGCGGGCTGCGGTCTGTCCTCACTGTGGCTGGGTAGCCATGTGAAGCGACCCAGCGCTCGACGAAAGTGCGCGTTACGGTTTCCGCAGCTACGTCAGGGATGGGAACGACTTCGGGCCAACAGATGCAACGATCGATCATGGTCAAAATGTAGACCATTCCTTTAAACAGGGCCAGAGGTCCCACTATGTCGAGATGGACATGGGCAAATCGAGCTGAAATGGACGGGAAGCGACTAAGGGTAGCAGACATGTGCCGCTGAACCTTGGCTTACTGAGACATGAGACAGTTGCGCGCCCAGCGCGTAAGATCGTCGCAATGATTTACGGGGTGGGAAAGGGGCGAAAGAAGGGTAAAAAGCAAAAACGCTGGTAGTTGATTGCGCGCGGCCATAGCAGACAGACCGATTGGCTGGCAGGCCGCTGCAGATACTCATGGCAGAGCAACAGTACGACGTTTTGACCGGCAATGCTGGATATCACTCGAGAATTGGGCAATGAAATCCAACTGAGGAATCTCACGTTGTGAGTGTGGAGCTGTTTGATTTCGAAATGTGTAGATAAGCGGCTTGTAATCGGCGAAGATAATGAGGGTGTTACCTTCAAGAACGTGTCGCAAATGTCGAAGGGTAGAGTAAACGTAGGGCAGTTCGCGACTGAACGTATTGTATTTGAATTCGGCAGGTTGTAAGCGCCTAGAGTAGAAAACAAGTGGTTTCCAGTATCCATCTGTATGTTTCTGTAGGACAGCGCCAATGGCGGTGTCTGATGCGTCAACAGCAACACTGAACAGAGTGTTCAGGTCGAAATGGTGAAGCATGGCGGCTTTGGCTAACACCACTTTGCTAGCCATGAACGTTTCGGCAGCATCAGCAGTCAGTTCCATCTGACCGCTTTTACGTCCACGATGTAGGTCGGTTAGTTGAGGTAGCAAATTGGCAGTGTGGAAGAAAACGTCAATAATAGTTGAGCATGCCAGTGAAACGGCAAATAGCGGCTAACATAGTCGGGACCGGAAAGTCTCTGATGGCGTGGACTCTATTGTCTTGAGGCCGTATACCATACTGATTGATAAGTTGGCCAAGAAATTGAACGGAAGGCTGCTGAAATACGCGTTTGTCGGTGTTGAAAGTGATGGTATTAACGGTTAGCGTATCGAACAGAATCTGGAGATGTTCTGTTGTTCTTCAAAAGCGATTGCCACTAGGATATCGCCGATATAGGGATAGGCGAAAGCTAGTCCACTAAAGACTGAATCTATGAATCGTTGGAAGGTCTGGGCTGCGTTACGAAGACCAAAAGGCATGCGTAAAATATCGAAGAGCCCAAACAGTGTGATAACGGCGGCTTTCGGAATGTCTTCCTCAGCAACTGGTACCTGGTGATAAGCGCGGATAAAAACAATTTTCGAGAACACACGGTTGCCACGTAGGCTTGCCGGGATGTCCTGAAGGAGAGAAATAAGATAGCGGTTGGGAACAGTCACATTATTAAGCGCGCGGTAATCGCCACATGGAGGCCAGTCTCTTGAGATTGTGGGCAACATGTGGAGCGGCGACGCCCATTGGCTTTTGGATGGGCGAACGATGCCTAGCTCAAGCATACGCTCGAATTCTGAGCTGGGGATCTTCAGCTTGTCGGGAGTCACTCACCTGACTTGAGCGAATACGGGCGGAACTTTGGTAATGATGTGATGCTTTGCAGCATCAGTGGCGAATGGCAAAGGTGCTATTGCACGGAAGACTTGCGACAATTTGCTAAGAAGTATCCGACCGATAGCTGAGCTCGATTGATTGGCATATACAGGACTGACAGACTCAATGCCGGTCAAAGTACCTATAACTGACAGTCGTTTGCGATTGATCAGGCGGGTTTGCTTCGCGTCAATTAGCAAGGCAAAGTGTTGCAGAAAGGCAAGGTCAATACTTGGTGTCTGGACATCTGCGACGAGAAAGATCTATTGAAACGAACGTCGTAGGTTCAAATAAAGCGTGCGCGAGCGTTGAGCATACACGTTGGCTTCGCGCAATAGTACCGTTGGCTCCGCGCAATGAATTAATCGCCTTCACGTGCAAGTCTTTCTTATTGCGAGGAAGGAGGCTAACTTCGGCACCAGTAGCGAACTCCTGTTTCTCGATCAATGACGAAAAAGGCGACTGTGGCAACCAGCAACGTCCGTTGCCCCTACGTGCTGGCCGGCCCCTTTCGCTTCGTCTGGCGCTTAAAAGAACAGAGCGGGCGACAAGATGTGGCCCGCCGATTAAATCGTTCAAGGTACAAGCAATAGGATGACCCAGGCGGAGATTTCGAACGTGATCTGGAACGACTGCGATTCCTAGAACCATTTCGGTGGCTGGATAGGGACGGTGTTAAGTTCCATAGTAGACTAGTAAGCGCTAGGATTTTCGTTTTTAGTTCGGCTAGCTCTGTACTCGAGGTGGATTGAATCTAAAATAATCTGGACGCTAGATTCCCGAATACGGTTGGCGATTTCAGCCAGACGGGACAGCGGCGCGTCTGGACAAACACAAAGAACGTCATATATCTCGCATGGTAACCGTTGAAACCACAACTTCCAGAGAAAGGTGTCGCCTACCGTCAAAGGTTTCGCTAAGCCCTGCGGCATTGGTGAGTGAAACCGTAGCGCCAACACTAGTTGGAAAGTCTGCGACTCTGCGAGAGGGAAATACTAAGGGCGTTTCTAAACCCAAAAACCAAATGGTCCTCTTCCGGTCTGAAGCTGGTTCTGGACAGATTAAGTCAGCTGGAAAAAGCTGGAATAAGCGACCTCCAGCATTAATAGAAGGCCTTTAAAAGAGGCCTAGATAGGTGCTGGTCTGAAGCTTTTCCAGAATTGTTGTAATTTCATTGTATCCTGTCGTTGTAACTCCATACTGCGTGACAGTACAGAGTTCTTTTGTTTTTGCTTCAATCTTTTGCAGAAACCGCGGAAGTAAATCATAAGTCGAGGTACCGGGAGCTCTTGTTCGCCTACCGGTGCAACAAACAGGATGCTCGTTAGGCGGAGGCCTGTATCGACCTTGGAAACTGACCTGACCTGACCCGATTCATACCTGGGCGCGATCTACAAAATCGTGATTACAGGGGATATTAGGCTTTCAACAAAGTCCTCAAATGCCACCGCCAACCTTTTATGATCTGGTGAGTCCATATTAATACTACGTGTCGCTCTTGGTCCCTCCGAATAACGCTCTCCTTGGCTACCGTAAACCTGTTCACCAACCTGTTTCTTCTTTCATATTAGCTGGATTCTCCTTTTTGTTAAAATGTCCAAGAAGATCAGTCTTGGATCCCCGGGTCTTCCGGTTGACTCGGTGGTTCGATGTCGTAAAGAGGGATTTAGTAAAGTGGATGCTGACTCGTCGGGGAGCATGCAGTGTAATAACCGTAACCGGTATTTCCATTAGTCATGTACTGGATGGTGCTCGAAACAATGTGGTACCCTGGATAGCAGCGAGTTCTATGCAGCTGTAGCGATTGTTTCCAACGTACTGCAGAGCGTTGCTCACTAACAAAGGCCAGTTATGTTTCTCTGAATGGTTCACTGTCTCTGTCGAGTTACCTAGACAGGAACGTGGAGTGGGTTGTGAAGCGCCTGGATAGGTCATGTTTACCAAGGATACTGCGGCATGTTTGGTAAGGTCAGCAACCGTTGGTGTGGACCATTCCGAAGCCCCTATCCAGGAAAACGGCACGCACCAGCCTGAGCAAATCTCTCAGTCAATTTCCGCATGTCTCTATACCACGTCATAGACTGGCCACCTCGCAGTTTCGCCCAACGTAATACAGCCACAGCGTATAATACACACCGAGGAAGCCGGTCAACGGGCATACGGAGGACATGGTCTAGCCAACGCAAGTGACTAAGATTTATCAAAAAACTCGACAGGTACTGGAAGGCTTCTGGCCGAAACCCAACTGGCGGACCTCAGCATTGCTCACCCGGTGTTCCCACCAAACGTGAACGAAACTGCGCAAGCACCAGTGGCCAAACACGGCCAGGCATTTAACGTCCTTGCTGCGAACTAGCCAGGTCTCTGCACCATACAATAAACCGGCCTCACAGCAGCGTTCTACACCCTATCTTTCACTGACAAGCTGATGCCGCGGTCTCCACAGATGGTTGAGTCACTGGAAAGCCACACGTGCCTTGCTGATACGCGAAGTGACCTCTCTAATGAAGTGGCCACTAGAGGCGACATGGTTGGCGGCATCCGGTTTCGGATTTGCCTGTCACTGTGGCAAGCCACAGGACGCCTGCGCCTACAGAGGGACCATGGATGGCTTGCGCTGCACCACCCACAGCTCCAACCACATACCCCATATCCAGTGTAAACCCGAAGGAATAAGACCGGGAGGCATGCGGATGGGAACCACGTTTCATCAACGGAGCCGGCCCACACTCCTTCACAGGCAAACACAAGCACGCTGTATTTGGGGAATCAACCGCACACAAGGCGGTGGCTGGACCGTAGTCCGCTCCACACTGAGTGCATGGAACCGCTCTTTGAGCCTAGCACGGACACAAGAACCGTGCACCCCGTCCCCTCCAGCAACGACCAACTGTCTCCTGGAGCCAGTATGAACGATGTAGTGGGTAATAGACAGGTAGGCACCTTGTCAACATACACATCAAGCGCAACCATACCAGGGATATCAAACAACAGCCATTCACTTTAAACGACAAGCTAGAATAAAATAAATCCAATAATGCATACAGATACGGTGGCATCACTATTCGCTAAATTACCATATGAAGTAATTTGGTTAGCACCAAATCCCTGATAAATAAGAAATGTCCACAAGTTACTTAAAATGCTACAAACCCAACAAAATTACCGAAAATAAGCGCAATTAGTGTAAGCAACGTGGCCAGTTAATAGAACATTATTCAGGGAGGCAGAACAAACCAAATAAAGCGGAATGAAATTTAGCCAGCTTAAAAAGACCTAGTTTAAGTGTAAGTTGGTTTAGCCCAACTGCGGTGAAGAAGCATCAAGAATGCAACATCAGCCTCAGCATGGGGCACACATACATACATGGTTGGCGGCATCCGGTTTCGGATTTGCCTGTCACTGTGGCAAGCCACAGGACGCCTGCGCCTACAGAGGGACCATGGATGGCTTGCGCTGCACCACCCACAGCTCCAACCACATACCCCATATCCAGTGTAAACCCGAAGGAATAAGACCGGGAGGCATGCGGATGGGAACCACGTTTCATCAACGGAGCCGGCCCACACTCCTTCACAGGCAAACACAAGCACGCTGTATTTGGGGAATCAACCGCACACAAGGCGGTGGCTGGACCGTAGTCCGCTCCACACTGAGTGCATGGAACCGCTCTTTGAGCCTAGCACGGCCACAAGAACCGTGCACCCCGTCCCCTCCAGCAACGACCAACTGTCTCCTGGAGCCAGTATGAACGATGTAGTGGGTAATAGACAGGTAGGCACCTTGTCAACATACACATCAAGCGCAACCATACCAGGGATATCAAACAACAGCCATTCACTTTAAACGACAAGCTGAAATAAAATAAATCCAATAATGCATACAGATACGGTGGCATAACTATTCGCTAAATTACCATATGAAGTAAGTTGGTCAGCACCAAATCCGTGATAAGTAAGAAATGTCCACAAGTTACTTAAAATGCTACAAACGCAACAAAATTACCGAAAATAAGCGCAATTAGTGTAAGCAACGTGGCCAGTTAATAGAACATTATTCAGGGAGGCAGAACAAACCAAATAAAGCGGAATGAAATTTAGCCAGCTTAAAAAGACCTAGTTTAAGTGTAAGTTGGTTTAGCCCAACTGCGGTGACATAGCTACCAAGGTAAATGCGTTCACCGCTTATAGTGGCTGTTCAGTGATAGCTAAGACCGTAAGGTGTGTCGTCGCAGTCCTGCAACAGTATTTCACATTTTGAAGGTGCAAAACACTTGCAGAAACTTCAAGCACTACGCGTCAGTGTAATCAGTAGTGTTTGCCTAGCCACTGAGTCAGACCTAAGTAGACGTATTTCGCTCGCATACTCTAGTGCCCCAAACTGGATCAGTCAACAGAGGTGATCGTTTCCACATAAGGAAACACACCACAATGTGTGGTCAGTAAGTGTGCCTCAGTTATAAAAGTTGACGATGAGTACAAAAGTGGTTGGTGCAACCACGACCTGGGCGGAAACCAGTGTGGCTTTCAGATATTCAGTTTTCACGGGGACCAGTAAGTCGTCGAAGAACGATGTTCGTGAATAGTTTGAATTACACGGAAACAAAGCTAATGCCTCTATGATTTCCGTACAAAGTACACTGAGCCTTTTTGAAGATGAGCACGACAACGACCAGTGTTCCAAATGATGTCGCACTGAGACACAGGTGATGTTTTCACAGTGTAGGAAATTAGTGGTAAATTGGACTTTCAACCGATTCTCGATAGACTATGGGACAGGGCTGATTTGTGGAGACGCCCACCCACGTATTAACTGCTTGGTGCAAATGAAATCCCGCGCGTTCCACTGCAAACTGACCCGATCGTAAGTCCATTGAGCATTGGATTGCGGGGCTGCTCGCAAAGTTTTTTGCATATTGTGCATGATTCGCAGGTCATTCTTGACCCTGGAAACTTAAAAAGTTCGCTAGACTATTTTTAACCTTCGTAAGGTCGCACTCAACACTGTGTATACGTTTGCCCCACTGCCTAGTCTGGAATATAATGAAAGTTGAACTTGTCTTGCGGTCGCGGACGAAAATGGTACTTCAAATAAGGTACTTGTCGTAGCGAGAGGCTACCCAGGCTGCAAATCTTCTCAATGTACTACAGGCGATATAGTGTTGACCTGGTTTACACCTATCACATGCTAACGGATCAAGTCGGTCCCATTTATTGTGGCTTTTCTATCCTAAACGGATGCAAACTATTCGTCGCCATCCACTGAGACCGCGAACACCACGGTCAGACCGGGTTGAAATGGATTCTCGGTTGTCACGAAGGGAGGTAGATTCTGGGAACACGATCCCCACTGCAACGAGATTGCACCTTGACGTGGTGCAGCGGCTTGTGAATCTCTTTGACCCATTGACATACGGGGTGGTACCTTCGGGCTCCTAGAGAGCTACTACCTTCTGTCAAACTATATCACTGCCACCTCCACTGCTGCTTTGGGAACAGGCTTGTTAGTCAAAGACTTATGCTGAGGACCCTATCTGTCTTCCTGCCTATATCTGAGCACCCTGGCAGCTTGTACAAAACAAGTAGCGTTCATCAAAGGTATCCAATTTCCACATTGGTGTTCACTTTCGTTGTGGAATCAATCATGCATTCCTCCTGCGGAATCTCAGGACGCGCGCTGTAGTGTTTGGAGAGAGGCTAGTTGATCTCGATTATACGGACAATATGGTGTTGCAGTGCAATGATGCCGAGCCTGCGTCATCAACTTTCAATAGTCTTTCTAGAGTGGTTAGGAAGGAACTCGAGGTGGTTGATCAATTCCCTTACCTTGGCAGCGGTATCAACAACGATGGGTGAATAACAACTGAAGTCAGTTCACGTACTGCGAAAGGGAGAACTGCCTTTTGGCGGCATCTGTGCCGTCAAGAAGGTTTTCCCTCCGTCTGTAAGGTCGTGTTTGCATGGCCACAGTGAGAGCCGTCCTATTCTGTGGGAGTGCAACTTGTCCTATTCCGTCTGAAGACCAGAGGCGCCTTCAAACCTCGAACCCCTCGAGAATAAATGCATTTACTTTTTCCTCTATCTGTGGATCACTGCCGGTGTCGGGTGGCACCAACATTGGCTTGGGCATGTACCACGTATGACCGGTCCCTGCTTACCGAGTTGGGCCTTGTTTTGTCTGACAGTTGGGTGGTGGCTCGAGGCTGGAGGTGGGCAAAGATTAACTTGGCAGCCGGAGGCGAAATCACTTATCTCTATTCCACTCTTTCTTCTTCCTCTTCATTCCACTTCACTGCACCCTCCATTCCATTCCTCCGAGTACCATGAACCATAGACAAAGTAGTCCAGTTCACAGAGGGTAAGTGCATGGCATCTTGCATGGATTAAACCTTTAAACATACGATTTCCCTACATTCCTCTTGGCGCATAATTCAACCACCTTTCATCATACGTTGCATCCAATTTCGTAATGGATACCGTCAGTATAACGATTTCAGTGGTGTTATAGAAAGCAATACTAGTACAATATTGATTTTATCCACGGTAACTTTGTCTCACGCATGCAGCATTTTTCCTGTATACACATTGCCATCCTGTCTCGTAGAATGTGATGCTGTCCCTGTTTACCGCGCATAAGCCATTTCTCAGCGGTCACACTTTGTGAATTATGAGAGTTTTGCACGCTCACCCGCAAGGTCGTGAATATTTGCGAATGGTTTAACCGTCCTGATGAATTACTGCAGCATGCTCTTATGCTCCGTTTGACTGATTCCGTCAACTGCTGCTTAAGAAGTAAACCTTTACTATGTCTTTTTGTACCTTTGTACTTGCCTTACATGGGCGAGCAATATCATCTCGCATACATCATCACAATAGTCCTACACCACCTCAGGCACGCAGGTGGATAGGAACATTCAGGTGTGGTATAAATGGAACCACCACATTTCCAACAAAAAACATGGGCAGGTAAGTGAGTTCGTCTAAACACAATATCGGAGAACGTGGACTGGGTCGCTTTTAGGGTGTACTTGTTCATATGCACCCTCGTTACAGGTTGCGAAGTAGCACGACAATGAGGTGAGCATGTGTTCCTTACCAACCGGCCGGCGGACCAACCGGTGCGGACCAAACTGTATATATATTTTCGTAAATCTATGTATTGCACTTCCGCTGTGAAGGCGTAAATTTAACATTCTCTCCCTGGGTACTGTAGCGAAACGTACTGAGCTGGGGAAGGCGCTGGCTGCAAGCCTGTGTGATGTGGAAGGCATAGCCACAGTGGGCGACCTGTGGCACCACATTCGCGACCAGGTGACAGCTGCTGCCGAGCAGACCATCGGGCGTGCAAACTGTAAGCGGCCTGATTGGTTTGATAAGGACAATGTGACGATTGGCGCAATGCTTTCGGGGAAGAATGCAGCATTTGCTGCACATGTGGCAGACCACAGTGACTTGGGGAAGAAGAGTCAGTTTCGCAAACTTCGACGGCGACTGACCCGAAAGCTCTGTCGCATAAAACATGCATGGTGGACGGAGAAGGCGAAGCAGATGGAATGCTACGCCGAACGCCCCCAACGCAAGGAATTCTTTGACTCCTTGAAGACGGTGTATGGACCGAGATTGGAGCCGCTGAGGACACTGATTGACGGTAGTTCAGGCGCTAACTGCACACAGACTGCAGACATAATGCAAATCTGGCGAAGACACTTTGATTGACTCTTGAACAACCGTTCAGAGATTGACTGGCCTACATTAAACAGCATCAAGCAACACGATGTGAAGACGAGTCTTGCGGACACGCCGACACTAGATGAGACGCAGAGAGCACTTGCTCAGCTGCATATATATATATATATATATATATATATATATATATATGTAATCGGGTATTTTATAAGGTTTTCACAGCTGTCAATCAATCCGTAGGTACCCTGCCAGCAGGATAGTCACGCGAAAGTCCCGCTCATAGTTTCGGAGTCTCATGACAGTCCCTGAGCGTCCTTTGACAGTCCTCTTTGAGTCCCAAAATGTCGTGCGGAACAGGTTTAGGACTCTCACTGGACTGTCGGATGAAATTTCCGCAACTCACTCACACTGCTTTGTTTTCGAGTCACGTCGATGGTTGGCCTTATGTGCGTCGCTGCCGTGCTTCTGATACACCCTTGATCGCTGTAAGCGTAGAAGCCTTGCCTTTGTCCTGTTTATGCAAAATAATCGCGCTGGGAAAAAACCGACAGCCCTTCTGGAAACGTTCCAATGGATGTTTACGCTCGTTTCTTTCCTATTTCGCGTCGCGACTTCTGCTGTACACGTACGCATCGGACCAATCGTTACAGAACGGAGAACAATCTACTAAGTGCGAATGATTAAAAAGGTAAAACCTTTTACTGAAAATGCGCCGACTGACGCATTAGGAAACCTCGAATTACCACCTTCCAGAGGAAAAGGCTGTATATGTGCCATACTGCTGGCTTCTAACATATCACTGCTAACAACGCAGACGCTTTTTGCAGTTGTTAAAACGTTAACGATGTAGAAAAAGTGTAAATAATAACAGATGTTATACAATATTATCCTCAGTTCTACCAGCAGCATGCCGTATCCATTGCTTGGTTTGTGATTTATGACGCTTTCCGTAGCTCTTTACTTTACTTTACTGTCATGATAGCGAGAAAGATGTTGAACATCTATGTAGCTATATCTCAATGTAGGACATGTCCCACTGACACAGTGTTACCTGTAGTAGTGAGCTAGCCCAGGTGAAAAAAGTAAAATATTTACAAGCATAGAAAAAATCTCCATGTACTTACGATATATTCTTGGATGAACCACATGGAGTCCTTCACCAGCTCCGCCGCCTATTACGGATGGGCATCGTTTCGGAAGCTGCAGTTGGTGGATTAACGGGCTCCATGGGTTTTAATCATTGAACGATTCCTTCGTCAGTTTCCTGTGAAGGCTTCGTCGAATCTGGCATCCGCAAAGTGCGCGTCCAGGAATCGTTTGAATTCCGACACCGAGTTCGCTTCTACTATCCGCGAGGGCAAACGGTTCCACATGTTCACCACTCGCCGCTCAAGACACAAGGGATGAGCTACCCACTTGAGGTCAGGGACTACCAGTATGTACTGGTGACCTCGTGTGCTGCTTGACGCACGGACATGGAGCAGTGGCCTCAGCATCGGATAAGCACCCAGATGCAATACCCGATGGGTCATGATGAGGTCCACTCGCACGCGGCGGTAGGCTAGAGTATACAGACCCAATTGTCTGCATCTTTCTTCATACGGCACACCCTGAAGACCGGGAATGAGCCGTGTGGCTATGTGTTGTACTCTTTCGAGCTTGTGTATCTCGCCTTTCGTCAACGGACAGTAGGCGGGTGAGCCGTATTCTAGCACCGGTCGTACAATGGATGTGAAGAGACGAGTGGCAATCTCTTTCGACCAGGTGCAGAAGCTACGTTTCAGCGCCCACAGCGAACGCAATGCTGTGCGATACGTATTGTCCGTGTTGTCCAGTGACTTCATGTCGTAACGTTGTATAACGCCAAGGTCTCTGACGCAATGCGTCGGGTGTAGAACTTGGCCGTCGAGAGTGTACGATCGGTCCGCTCCACCTTTACCGAGGCACAGAAGTAGCGATTTTGCCGAGTTGATAGGCAAACTTACTTCGGCGGACCACATGGAGAGGCGGTCGAGGTCCTGCTGAAGTATGTCAAAGTCGTCCGACGTATGGATCACCCTCCATAGCTTCAGGTCATCTGCGAACAAGGCACACGGCGACCGAAGGAGATTGGGCACGTCGTTGATGTGAATCAGGAAGAGAATGGGGCCAAGCACCGTCCCCTGAGGAACGCCGCTCGTCGACGGGTACCAGTCGGTCAGGTGGCTGTCGACTTGCACCCTCCACTTCCGTCCAACTAAGAAGTCACGGATCCATTGGTGCAGCGAGCCTCCGACTCCGCACTCCCTCAGTTTCTGAAGGAGGATCTCGTGATTCACTCTGTCGAAGGCCTTACTGAAATCGACGTATACCACGTCGACTGACTTACGTTGGTTTACTGCTTGCAACCATTCATGCCATGTTAGCAGCAGGTTAGTGATGCACGAGCGGCCTCTCACGAAACCATGCTGTGCAGGCGTCAGGAGAGAGTTGGTCTCCAGTAGCTGGAGCAGTCTCTTCTTCACAATCTTCTCCAGAACTTTCGACAATACTGCGGTCAAACAAATAGGGCGGTAATTCTCCACTTTGCGTGTGTCACCGCCTTTTGGAATCGGTTTGACAACGGCGCATTTCCAGTCACAAGGCACGCAGCCTATGGACAGGGATCGGTTGAACAGGTCGGTTACAGCAGGTGAGATCACAGCTGACAAGGACTTGAGGATCAGCGGATGGAGACCATCCGGTCCAGCTGGCTTCGTGCTGTCTAGGCAGCTGACTAGCCCATGTACCTCCGCGACGTCGCAGATCAAGTCGGTTAGCTCAGTCGGTGCGGCGACGGCAGAGCTTGGCGCGCAGGTTTGGTTAGTTGCGAATACAGAAGCGAAGTGCGCCGCTAATGCGGACGCACGCTCGGTGCTTGAACTTAGTGGTTGTCCGTCCGAACCCACTAGCACCGGCACATCACCTGCAGACTTCAGGCGTCGCTTCACGTACGCAAATATGCGCTTCGGGGCAGTTTTAGCTGAGCAAGCAAGCTGCTCCTCAAACTGACGGCGTTTTCGCGTCTTTGTGCTGTTGCACAAGTTTCGTTGTCGCTTGTATGCCTCATAGTCATTGGCAGAGCCAGACAGGAGGAACGCATTCCATAGTCGACGCCGTTGTCGAGACAGTCGGTTATACTCTTTGTCAAACCAATGGGGTTTCATTGGTCCAACTTTCCGAGTCTTGAGGGGTACAAATTGCGCACACAATGAGTGCACTGCCCCTTTAATGTTTGCCCAGCAAGTTTCAACGGATGAATCCTGTGGCATAGACCAATCAAGCTGATTGGCAGCTAGAATGAGGCCATCGAAGTCAGCTTTCCAATAGTTGTATGTTGGCGCCACTGGACGCACACATGGAAGCTGCAGGTCTATAGTGGCCATAATTGTCGAGTGATCACTGGCCGCCATGGGCTCAAGAACTTCTATGTCATGCACTGTTTGTTCGCAGCTGGTTAGCAGCAGGTCCAGGCATGATGGCATTGAGCGCGGGGTTATGCGGGTGGGTTGCGTGATGTGCTGCACCGTTCCGGTTTCCAGTACCAGTTCGGCGAATCTTGTCTCCACTTCATTATGGCCAGGGAGAAGCTGAACTTCAGGCCATAAGATTCGAGGAAGGTTAAAGTCGCCAGTGAGCAGGAACTGCGGGCGACTCATTTGGTTTTGGACGTGTGTGAGCCAATCCAATCCGTTACTCAGTGGGCTACGATATGCCACACCCACAAGCAGTTCGCCGCGTCGTAGGTGGATCGAACACCACAGCTGCTCACATAGACCGTCAATGCTTCGGTAGGTGCTCACGAGTCTCCCGCACAGGGTAGACCGGAGGTAAAGTAGGACGCCACCGCGGCTATTCGACTGTCGATCACAGCGGAAGCACGAATAGTCCGTGATCGCAATTTCTTCGCTTGTCATTTCAGATGTCAACCACGTCTCAGCCACACCAACCACATCTGGCCGACGTGAAGCAATGAAGCGGATCAGATCATCGTGCTTGTTCATTAAGCTGCATACATTAATGAACGCTACACGCAATCCGCGGTAGGAACCGCTGGGCGAGCTTGAAGCGTCATTGCTCTGTTTACCCGGATTCGGGGTATCCGGGAAACTGTGCGAAAATTTACGATACGCAGGTTAATTTCACCGGCGTCCGTGAGTCGTTTCAGTTCGATCACGGCAGACTTCAGCTGCTCTCGTTCTGCGGGATCAAGGTCTGGCCGGACATGAATTTTCATCCCCTTTAAGCGACCGAGGCGGGACAGTACTAACCTTGGGGCAGTTTCGTCGGCGAACGCGATGCGCAGAGGCCGACACTTGCCATCAACTTGTTTCCCCAGACGAGTGACTTGTTTCACTCGTAACCCGGGTTCGCCAACATCCAGTAGTTTGTCGGTTAGAGACTGCAAGAATTGCACATCATGGTCATAGCGTACCTGGGGACTGGGATCAGTCGACTCAGGTGCGTGGAAAATCACGACGTTGCATAGCCGTCCCCGTGGTGACTTGCTATCGCTTGGCTTCACCGGTTTCGGTAAGGCCGGTTTCTCGGCTAGCAATTTCTCAAGTCAGGTCAGGTCAGGTCAGATGGACGACAGAGGCTTCCGCCTAACGAGCGCCCAGTTCTTGTGCCGGTAAGTGAAGCGCCCCCGGCACTCGACGTTGGATTGTTCCTTCTTGCTTCTGCAATGGAATGAAGCAAGCAAGGCATCTCTGCCTTTCATATGCCGTGTTACCTTGTTTAGCACAGACTTTAGTTGTGACACTGTAGACAGTGATTTCGATTTGTTGTTGTTTACCGCCTTACAACTTTTCTTTTTAGGGGCCTGGACCCAGCCGGGGGGTTTTGCGGCGCCAGCGCTGGCCACGGCTGCGTAGGTCGCAGTTGCAGTTGGAGTGTCGACATACGGCTTTTTTCGGTTGTCTTGTGAACTATGCATTGGTGTGTCCTCTGATGAAACGGAGGAGGAGCGGCTTCGATTGCGCACAGTATGGATGCATGGAGGAGTCACCGGCGGTAGTACGGGCGTCACCGATGCGGCGTTATTATCTGTCTTTCTCGCCAAAGTCAGATTCGCCAGAAGGAACTTATCGTTAACAATAAGTCGGCATTTGTCACAGTGGAATGTTAGCGCGGAAGATGCCGTTCTTTTCAGGCATTCATAAAGATCGTGCTCAATGCCGCTGCACGCTGTGAGGGCCCATCCTTCGCACAGACCGCACTGCAGCGCTTTAGACCGAGAAGTGACATTTCTGCTGCAGCTCAGGCACTTAGATGCTGCTGCTGCTCTCGTTTTGTCGAGAGTAGCGTCCAAAGTGCTAGACGAACGGGAGGTCGCAGCTCGCTGGACCTTGCTCGTCATGCTTGATGTCTTGCGGATAGGTGTCGCTATCCAAATCACCTTGGATGTGTGAAGGAATTTGACAGACGTCAAATTCTATTACGAATGTGCGTTGAAAGACCGGTATTCAAGCGTATTTCATTTCTAAGACAAACGTATAGCAAGAATGGGAACGAGCCACCGGACGACGTTATCCGCAGCCTTGGGGAAGGAGTTGAGGAGTACAGCATCTGCAGTGGTAATCGTGAATCATTGGATCATTGAATGATAGAAAGCAGAAGGAAGATCCTTTGTCAGCTCCTTCACTTCCCGATCATTGCGGAGATGGCGTGTTTCATTGCGGTAGAAGTTTCCGCAGAGGACCACTGTAGCTGCCTTAGAGGCAGCAGAATCCCAGCGCGCTCAGGTGAGAATCTAGCAGTTGTTTGAAACGTTCCTCTGTCTCAGCATCAACAACAGGATCCGGCAACCAGTTCCAATCATTCACCACGCGAGTTGATAAGGCCAAATTGAGCCGCACACGGAGATTCCTCGGTTTGAACAGTTTCATGCGGTGGCCTCGTGTCGAAGTCTCAGTATTGAGTTGAAAAAAGTCCTGTAACTCGCAACCCAGTTCTCCTCTGAGAATACGTCGAGTGAAAATCAAATCTCCTCGGTGACGGCGGTAGCCTAGAGAAAACAAGTTCTGTCGTTGAAGTCGGTGTGGATACGACAGGTCTCGCAACTCAGGGACGGATTTGGATCCACGCCGTTGAACCTTCTTTATCATATCACATTCGCATTTGGTGAGAGGGTAGGCAGCGGGTAGTCCGTATTCGAGAATCGGGCGTACATGCGAGCCAAAGAGGAGTCGGAAAAGTCCCGGGGTCAGGAGAGAAAAGCCTCTACGTATAGAATGGAACATCCTGTAGGCCGCGGCGACCCTCTTCTGGGTGTCTTGGATAGATTTGAGGTCTGATGACACTATCACTCCAAGATCCCTTTCTTCGGTTGCGCTTCTGAGCAAGAAACCACCAATATGGTAAGTTCCAAATGGGTTTGATGATCCAACGGGGAGAACAAAGCATTTATCACGATTTACTGGCAACTGCCACTTAATCGACCAGTCATGGAGTAGATTGAGCGTAGTTTGTAATCGGTCGGCGTCTTCAAGGCTTGATAATTCCATCCATAGCTTTAGGTCGTCAGCGTAGATTAAGCAATCCGTCTGAAGAGTGGATGGTTAGTCGTTGATGAAAATATTGAAAAGTACGGGACCGAGGACAGAGCCCTGTGGGACCCCGCTCGTCATGAGAACAGGAGCAGAAAATGTGTCATTCACCTTCACTTGCATAGAGCGGTCGTTTAGGAAGTCGGAGATCCAAGACAGGAGGTTCCCAGAAATACCGATTCTTTGGAGCTTAAACAGGAGCCGTTCATGCGGGACTTTGTCAAAAGCTTTGCTGAAGTCAACAAACACAACGTCCAAGCATTTGCCGGAGTCTAGCGACCTTGCCCAGGTCTCCTTAGCAACGAGCAAGTTCGAAGTACAGGAGCGTGCTTTTCTGAACCCATGCTGGGCAGAAGAAATGACATTCTGTCCCCCAAGATGAAGAGTAACAGCTTGTTTTAGGATCCGTTCCATAACTTTACACACTATTGACGTCAAACAGATTGGACGATAATTGGCCGGATCATGTCGACTTCCTCCTTTGTAAATGGGTTTGACAATAACCACTTTGCAAGCTGTGGGAAGAAGGCCAGCTTCTAGTGAGCGACGAAAGACTTGACATATAGGTGAAGCTATGTACGCCGCCACAGTCCTGAGGAACAAAGGATGCAATCCATCAGGGCCGGGTGAGCTATACGGATCTAACTGAAGAAGAAGTTTTAGCACAGAATCAGTGTTAATATCTACTTGGGCCAACGAAGATGGAAATGTGGATACGGCTCTGTCACTAAATGGCGTTTCTTTCGCGTAAACAGAAGCGTATTGTTTAGCCAAGTGACTAGCTTTCTCAGCCTCCTCGTGAAGTAAAGCTTGATGATCACAGGAACACAAAGCAGGGATGCCATTACCAGCTCTAGTGCTTCTTTTCAAATAAGAGTAGAGCATTTGAGGCGCGATGCTGGAGTGTTTTGCCAAGGATAGCTCATATCGTTGGCGTTTCTGGCGCTTCATTGAGACACAAACATTTCTGACTGTCTTGTAGTGAGAGAAGTCGAGTTCTGAATGAGATTGCCTATAGCGGTCCCATAATTTACGCCTTCTATTCATGTTTGACCTCAACTCTCGATCCATCCAAGGTGGACCTCTAGCGAAGGGCTTTCGATGGGAGGAAGGAACGACCTGCTCAATTAGCGACGTCATTTTGGAGAGTACGAGATTCCATGCGTCATCGAGGTGAATGTGTTCAGGGATACCCCAATCCGTAGCGCTTGCGGCCGTTTTCAGACGGAGTGGGTCGGCACGCCAAAACTTTCGACGGTGACCACCGTGGCTATGGATCGTGAGACGGCGAGTCCAGTGGAATGAAACAACACAATGATCGCCCTTGCCTATGGGTTGAAGAACGGTTAGGTTCGTGACATCCGAATCGGCCGGGGAGAGCACGAGATCCAAGATGTGCGGGGTCTGGTCTGGGAAAATACGAGTAGGCGTCAAGACATGTTGAACGAGGCTGCAATCGAGAGCGGTTTTAAGCAGTGTGGCGTCGAAGGAGTCAGATCGGCGATCACAAAGAAGTAGGTCCCAATTGATATCCGGTGCATTGAAATTCCCCAAGATTAAACAGTCTTTGTGCCCACCATACATTCTTATCGAGTCCAATAAGCGTGCTCCGGGACCCGATGGCGCTCTGTAGACGACACCGACCAGGAGAGATCTGCATCCGTCATGAACACGGCACCAGTGGGCTTCGAAATTGTCATCCTGGTCACTGATTGCTTCAACTAGATGTACTTTGAGATCCGTCTTCCAGTAGAGAATTACTCCACCACCTGACCTCACCCCGTGGCGATCGGACCGAGAGTGGTGATATCCAGGAATAGACACTTCCGAGTCCGTGATATCTGAGAATAGCCAGGTTTCGGTGAAGGCCATCAGGTCTGGACGAGTCTCCGAAGTAAGCAACTGAATTTCGTCTAGTTTATTCCTTAGACTGCGTACGTTGGCAGATAGCACGCGTAGTCCGTTTTTATGCTTTACTGTCTGGGGGTGACAAGAATCGGCCTCCAGCGCACTCTTGTGCTCTTCCGAACTACGCAGAAATCCACGATATGTAGGTCGGTTTCACCACTCGCCCAGCGTGTTCGGAGCTCCTCTACAGCCTTCTTCATTTTAATTCGGTCCTCGGGAGAGAGGTCTCGTAACACGTAGAAAGGTTCGCCTTTGAGGCGTGGCGTCCGTCGAAGGATGCGCGCGCACTCCTCTTCGTTTCCGCATACAATCTTGAGGGGTCGAAACTTGGAGGAATTTTCCTGCTTTTTACCGAGGCGGAAGGCAGAGACAATGTTTATTCCCTGTTCGTCTGCATCAAACAGTAGAGAAATCATCCTCTCGAGCAGTATTTGATCATCCAACATTCGTTCCGCCGAGGTAGCCTTTTCCGATTCCGCCGCGTTCACGATGATGTGACAGCGGTCACGAGATGGCTGAATGCGCTCTGGAATTGGTGGCTTACGAGATGCTGGATTTTCCTTTATCACTTTTTCCAGCTCAGAGATCCTGTTCAGAATTATCTTCATTTGTGACTGAGAAGATGGAAGCTCAGGTTTATTCAAAGACTTAGTCTTAGCCTTGGTGACACATGTGGCTGGACCTTGGCCACACGAGGCCAAAGTCGCTTTCTCCTTCACTACGTCCGCATATGACTTCGTCGTAGGCTCAACAGGCCGGATGTGTATCAATGGGTCTGAATGAGAAGTAGACGGGGCGGGGGTGACCGCGACCTTTGGAGCGTCGATGGAAGATGTGTTGCTCCGCTTCCTGGCACGCCTAGCCGAAGGAGCAGAAGAACGTCTTTCAGGATGTTGATGTGGCGGACGTCTTGCCAGCGCAGCAGCATCGATGCAATATCGACAAATCCATAGCAAACCCTTGTGCTCAGCATAGGTCTTGAAGAGCGGTTCAGTAAGTTGCGAGCAACGCTTTTGCCCACATGCCCAGAGTTTGCAGGCAATGCACTGGATACCCTTAGTAACCACTTTCGCACAATGCAAACATTGTGAGTTAGACATAATCACTTGATCCAATGATCCAATGACCTGTCTCAGAAGAACAGAAAACACGCAGGAGGTCGCTATTCGCAGCGTTACCCTTGTCATGTACGGCGTACAGCGTACCTTATAGGCGGATTTTGTTGTCTATGCCACGCCACATACAACCATGACAATTGTCATGTTAACTTCTTCAAACATAAACTTTATCCTGCATCGGCAGTCGCGCAGATTATCAAGGGTCGCCTTATCTGCTGCATACAACAGGGCGGATAAGTGAAAACATGTTACTGCTGGCGCCGCCCTTCTTTCATTTCCACCTGTTTCTCTTACTCCCATCCCGACCCCCATTATTAAACTTCCTTCTATAATTCCAGCTTAATTGACAGCAACCGAAGAGCCACTGGAGTAGAACCATCTGCAGCCACTTTCCTCTCGCACCTATCGGCAAAAGTCCCTTATAAGTCCAGGCTATCTCGTTTCCATGGCGACGTTCAACGTTCCCACTCTAAGACAAACAAGTCAACAGGCTGCACTCACACGCACCTTGGATACACTGGGTATTGATGTGTGTTGTGTGTCCGAATCTAGGATCAATGACTCTAACGGTGTTATGGAATTAACTGCACCCGGCTTATCTTCTCGTTATTGCTTGCACTCATCCGGAGACGCTGATGCAGCACTCACGGGTCAAGCTGGAGTAGGTATCATTCTCAGCTCCAAGGCTGAGCCATCGTTGGTTGATTGGATTCCGGTGAACAGCCGTTTATGTTCTGGAATGTTATACTTCTGCACGTGATTCAAAGCCCCTGACACGTTGGCAAAAGGTATGGAGAACCACTAACCTTGGTAGTTGACCTTCCAATTGTAGAAGCCGAAGGTCAGTAGAGACCCATAAATACAGCCAAGGACCGCAGTCGTTGTACAGGCTGCCCGATAGTCGCGGACCTAGCAGGGTACTTTAGAGATGGTGACGTTATTTGATTGGTCGGAAGGGAGTAAAACAATTGACCTCTAGACTCTGACATTCTAATCTAGTGTAACCTTAACACTGTGTTTTAGTTTGCTAAAAAGCTATCAACCGCTTGTCGCCGATTCGTATGTTCGGCATTACGGTTAATCAAACGCTGTAAATTTGGTAAATTAATTAGCCAAAGAAATTTCCACACCCTTGTGTCCAATATTGCACAGTGCGCGCATTGTATTGCTAAAAGTTAAAATTAGGTCGCCTGTTTTCATGGATGCTGTATTTAACTGATTCGCAGTCTTGGAAGTCCATTAAAACATGGAGTTCCGCAAAGTATACCGTAAAAACTTACTTTTGTGACAAGTTTCTTGGCACAAGCGTGCGTTAATAGTCCGTGGGTTATCTTTTATGTGTCTTCTCGGCGTCCTGTCAAGATGTGGTTAGACGCAAAACAGAACACAGAGATGTGCAGCAAAACGGTTTTGAAATGAATGCAAACTGGTGTCCACTCAATCAGCTGGGCACGCTGTGTTTCAAAATTGCTAATATCCAACTGGCGTTACTATGCGTCTATGTATTGATGGGGAAACATCGAAGTGTGTAATGCATGCAGCTATATTTGCCTTAAATATGCGTAACACTAATGCAATATTGGTAACTAAAGTAGAAACTATTCACTACAAGGTATAAAAGTTAGGCATACCGTTTCTGAGCGTATTTACTAAAAATTCCTGTCGTCCAATTTTAGTTTCGTCCTGGACTATTTAATTAGTCTCCTAATGTGCCGATATTTTTAGCCTCGAAATTTTAATGTGAAACGCATTATTAATATAATAAAAGAAGTAATACTAGGGGTTTGTGAGTTTCATATCAGTGGATACATCATAGCAGACATAATTAAGTGGCTTCTTTAACAGCGAACATTTTGTAAAATCATAGGAATCTTATGCATCATTATGGTACCGATGAACTATCATTTTATCCATACATATGTACAGCGAGCCCTCCTACTGAAGCGTTCTTTTGGCCACTCGCGGAGGAGCAAAAGGAGATGAAGATAAATGTCTTTGTATGTCCATGGATATTTTAACTGATTTTCTAAATAATTATCTGCGCTGTTTAGTGCGTTAAATCCTTCTTTTTAACCGTAATTTCTGTCAGCGCAAGTGACTTTTAGCGTGCCATGTGTGACGAATACTTTGTCACTGTGGTAGCACGTACTTACCAGTCTGTAATCGATGACTGCGTAAAGTTGACGGAATATGCATCCCTTCAGCGCGAGCAGCGAAAGCGTGTGACGTCATAAGAGTGTTATAACTCCCTAAATGACCAGACTTTTGTCCCTCAGCGGTGCAAATGTACACCATATGGACGACCTTTTGGTCACCCGGTATATCCTCCAACGCCCCTTGAACTTCACCGACGAAAGTTTCATGGAAAAAATACCGTAAACTTGAAGCGGAAAACCACATATTAATTACAATTACGCAATGCAGTAGCCGTAAACCGAAACCCAAGTTTGCCCAAACAGCTGAAGCACCTGACTTTTGACGAAGCAGTGTGGCAGTTGAAGGAAATGTTTGGTGAGTCAGTATCCTTGTTTAGTTTTCGCGATCAATGCTATCAAACAGGAATCTGACGACTTTGGGGCCTTAGCAGACATGATTAACCGTGAGTGTGTACGTTTCAAACTACGCTCTTTGACGGACAAGCAGTTTAATTGTCTCATTTTCGTCAGCGCTCTACAATCGCACAGTGATGCTGAGATCGGCATGCGGATTTTAGCCAAGCTGGAGCAGGATCCTGAGCTGACACTGAAAGCCCTCGTAAGCGAATGCAAACGGCTGCTCACTCAAAAACATGTCGCTGCCATGGTTGAGCGGAATGGTCACTCACCACCGCATACGGTGCAACTCGTGAAAAATGCCAGGATCGGCAACCGAAGCAAACCCTTCAAGAGGCCCACGAACAAACCGCCCACAACATGCTGGTCTTGCGGCGAATGGCATTTCGCTAGCTTTCGTCCCTTCAAACAGCATAGTTGTCAAACGTGCCATAAGCGTTGGCATAAAGAGGAATTTTGCAGTCAGGTCCGATCGAAGAAATTGCAGAAGTCTTATCGTAAGGGGAATTCGTGAAATGATGGCGCCGAGTCTCTGTCCATGGTCGCCGCATTCCAAAGCGAGTGTAAACCGGGGCGACGATTTATCAGTGTGTTGATCAATGGGATCCCAACGAAGCTGCAATTTGACACGGCCTCGGACATCACAATTATTTCCAGGACACATGGAATCACATAGAGGCTGAAGATGGTCGAGTCTCAGAAGGTTGCACATAATGCATCCTGCGGTGTGTTAAACTTAGTGGGCGAACTCAATTGCAAGATTGCTTTCCAAGGTGTGGAAAAGTCGGAAACATGCTACATTTCAGGCAGGCCGAATTTGAATCTCCTTAGCCTCGATTGCATTGAAAATTTGCAACTCTTCGATGTTCCCTTGAATCAGATCTGCAACCGAGTTCGAGCAAGTCCAGACCCATCTGCAAACTCCGTCGAAGACATGACACGTACCCTTAAGCGAAAATTTGCTCCTGTCTTTCAGGATGGCTTGGGCCACTGTACGAAATTCAAGGCAACACTGAACTTGCGACCAGGTGCTAAACCAATGTTCAAGGCTAAAAGACCGGTACCATATGCAGCCATATCAACCGTTGAGCAAGAGCTCGATCGACTGGAATGTGCCGGAGTCATCACAGCCGTCAACTGCTCATCATGGGCTGCACCTATTGTCGCAGTGAAGAAAGCAAATGGCAAGGTACGCGTCTGCGCTGACTTCTCAACTGGCCTCAACGCCGCGCTGGACGACCACCAGTATCCCTTACCTGTACCGGAGGATATTATTGCAAAATTGAATGGTGGTAAGTACTTTGCTAAGCTTGATCTATCCGATGCTTATCTGCAAGTGCATGTTGATGAAGTCTCGAGGGAGTTGTTGACGATCAACACTCATCGTGGGCTATTTCAATGCAACCGCTTGCCATTTGGTGTGAAAACAGCGCCAGCCATCTTCCAACAGTTGATGGACACCATGCTAGCGGGAGTTTCTGGAACCGCTGCATATCTGGACGATATCATAGTGATGGGTCGAACACCGGAAGAACTGTTTAACCGACTGGATGAAGTGCTTGGTTACATACAGTCGTACGGTTTCCGGATCCGTGATGATAAATGCGCATTTTTCACGCTGATCATCAAAACCGCGGTTTTATCCTCGAAAAGGATGGGCGTCGACCAGACCCAAAAAACATAGAAACCATTATTAGGAAGCCAGTTATTAGGAAAATGCCTCCACCAACAGATCTACAGTCTTTGCGTTCCTTTTGTAGGCTCATCAGCCACTACAGCGCATTCTTGCCTGAGATGCACCGCCTGCGTGCCCCGTTAAACAAGCTACTATCCAAATGCCAAAGATAATACTGGACAGCAGAATGCCAGAATGCCTTCGAACGCGTCAAGTCACTGCTGTCCTTCAACTTGCTTTTGACTCATTTTGCCCCCTCAAAAGTGACTGTCTTTGCCACAGGTGCATCAAGCCATGGGATGGTGCAGTAATATCACGCACCTACGCAGATGGATCTCAGAAGGCAATCGCCCATACCACCATAACACTTACGAAGGCGGAGAAGAATTGCAGTCAGATTGAGAAAGAAGCATTGGCCATAGTGTACGCAGTCAAGAAATTCCACAAAATGCTATACGGCCGCCGCTTCAAGGTTCTGACAGATCACAAGCCCTTGCTGGCTATGTCTGGTTCGGAAAAGGCATTCCGGCCTACACAGCCAGCCGGCTACAACGTTGGGCTCTTACCTTAATGGGGTATGATTTTGAGATCTAATACCAGTCCACAGTTTCCATTGACCAAGCGGATGCATTTTCAAGCCTAATTGATACCCGCCAGCTAGAACATGTGGACACAATCATTCCCTCGGTCGAGATTGAAGTGGACGGGTACCAAGAGTCACCGTTTTCTTGTATAAGTCCTACAAGGTTCGTATTTGGGTTGCTTATCGTCTGGAATAGGAAGATGAGGTGGAGTCTCACTTTTCGTAACCATATAGGTTCAAGACAAAGAAGTTTACAACGCTCACGGTAGTTGAGAGTAGAGGGGCTAAGCAGGCGCTTTGTGAATGTGCGTTGTGCTTTCTCAATTGCTATTTGGTCACTCTTTCTGGAGTTGGTAAATATTCTTGAGCAGTATTCCAGAAGAGGTCTAGCGCGTACCTTGTATAGAGTGAGTCTGGATTTGTTTACGAGCATTCTCTTGCAGATATGACCAATGAGGGATCCAGCTTTCGCTACACTATAGCTAACGGGTTCCTAGAAATTTAGTGAGCTTGAATAGTGTACGCCGATATCCCTTACGGTTTGATAGTTGGCTAGGGAGACGCCATTCAGGGTTAGCGCACTAGACGGTACAGTGCATCTGTAGGACAGGGCGCTGCACTTTGCAGGAGAGAAGTCAAGCTTCCATGTGTTACACCAAGAGTCCAATGCTTTAAGGTCATTTTGAATATTGAGGAGACCGCTCCTTAGGTTGACCGGATCAAAGCAGAATACGATTTTGGTATCGTCGGCGAACGGGTACGCCTTTCCATATTCAAAGACTTGAAATACGTCGTTGATGTAAAGTAGGAAGAGTATAGGGTCCAGTACATTTCCCTGGAACACACCACTCGTAACTGGTTTCGGAGATGATTCGAAATCTCTTAGTCTCACAGACTGTGTTCGACAAGAGAGATGGGAAGAGCATCAAGAGTGCAACTGGTCTGATATACCGTAAGAAGTCAATTTAGTTAACAGTCCATTATGAGAGACTCGGTCGAACGCTTTTTTCTTATCCAAGAAGATGATGCTCATAGCTTTCCTGCAATCAACCATGGCGGTAACATTGTTCAGGAACTCCAGCTCGCATGTTTGACAGGATTTAGTCGGGAGAAGTCCATGTTGAGATTTGTTGATGAGATTACCATGAAGCAAGAACCGTAGGAGCTATTCCTTAACAATCCTCTCCAACACTCGTGAAGCGAATGGGGTGTGACCTATGGGCCTGTAGTTTTCAATGTTTTGACGGCTTCCCCGATTGTGTCTTGGCATGACTACAGCATGTTTCCAAGCAGCGGGAAAAGTTCCATGTTTCATGGAAGGAGTAAAGATGTTAAGAAGAAGGACGGCGATATCCAGGCCACCCAGAAACAGCAGAGCCGATGGGAGGCCATCAGGTTCGGCATGGAAGGATAATTTGAGGGCTTGAATTTCCCGAGTAATGGTGCGTAGGTCAAATGGTACTGTGCGTAAAGTATCATTGGTGCAACTAGGAATATTAAGAGGCAGGGTCAGGTTAGCAGAGGTGAAAGAGTCGCAGAAGTAGCGGTTCATGACCTCACATATTTCAGCTTGATTAATGGTAACTGTGATGTCTAGACGAATAATCGAGTTAATCGAATTCGAGGCGGGGTTGATTCTGCGCCTCATCAGAGAATTGAGGGCTTTGATACGGTAGATAGAGTTTAGGGCAGTGTGTTCTTCGGACAGATATGCGGTCACTAGTGAATTTCTCCACTCCACCAGGACTTCATTTATGCGAAAAAGAAGGAAGATTTCTTGGTTCCTGCGGTACTTTGAACGTAGCTTTTTGAGCTTGACGAGTAGTTTGCGTGGGGGAGCTGCATCCCGCGGTGGCTGCATTGCTTTTTGTTTCATTATAGGTGAAAGTATATCCAGACGGTAAGTGAGATTTCTATATAGTACAGAAGAGGCAGTGCCCGCATTTGTAGCCAGAAAGAATACATCCCAGCTGATGGATCTCAGAAGTAGAGCAAGGTTTGTCTAATTGATTCGTTTGAAAGGCTGAACAGAACAGGCTGGTCTAGCGACTGGGGGACGAATGATGGGTAGTTGGAAAGAGAGCTTTACTATATTGTGATCGCATCCAGGAATATTGTCAAACAGGCTAGCAGATGCATGAGAAACCGTTTGTAAAAAGTAAATCTAAGGTGTTATTGTGCCTGGTGTGTGCATGCACGTGTTGAGTCCACCCAAAAGCATATGTGGTGTTTACAAAGACACGGTATTTGGGTGGCCCAGATTGCGTTTGCCAGGCCACTTGTGGCATATTGAAGTCACCACCAATTATCTTATAGTGGGTGAGCAATGGGGATACTTCTGTGAAGAGTTTCACTGGACTATGTATACCGATTGTGTTAATGTGTAGCGGGTCATACAGACAGCCAATTAAGATATCGTGACGTCCCCCACTAGTCTGAATATAAACCGAGCCTTCCAGTGGGCCGATTGAAAGTTCTTGAAACGATGGCGCCCCGAAAGCTTCACGTACGTAAATGAGGCATCCGGCACCACGGTGGTTTTTTGGACGTCCATTGCTAAAGGAGGTGTAGCCCAGGATTCGCAGCTGTGCATCAGGAGGGTTAGCATCATGCCACGTTTCTGTGACGCGCACTACCTGGGGGCCGGAAAGGACAATGACAGGGTTGATAATGTGCATCTTATGTTTGATGGACCTTGCGTTAATGAGAAGTACAGTGAGTGCCTCGTTGCAGAAGTGAGCATCTGCTGCATTATCAGAGACAGAAGTAATCTGAGTGGTTTGCGTGGGTATAGTTGCTGTTGTCTCAGAGGGAGTGATGAGAGTTATAAGGTAATAGAGGTCAGAGAAAATCTTACTGTCCGCGTCATCATAGAGCAGGTCGGGTTGTGGGAGTGAGACTGCTTGGTTACCATGCTGAAATGAAACAGAGGAGACAGGTTTGTGGGTGTGGGGAAGGTTATTGGCGATGGCTAAGGTATTGGCTGGGATATGTTGTACGAAAGCAATAGAAGGTGGAGTAGAGTGAGTGTGCGGCCCTGAGGGGCATATTTCTGCTAGATGTAGGTTGGTTACTGCGGTGTCTGTATCGCATTCCAAGACTTGGAGAGGATAGATGGTATGTTTGCATGCAACGGTGAGTCTCCTGGTTAAGCCTTCGGTTGGATGCGTGGAAGACAAGCTCGTAGGTGCGGCAGATGTTTCGCGTGCAAGTAATACACAATTTGCAGTTATTACCTCACAACGATCTGGGGAAATGCACCGAGGTGTCTGGCCGCCTACGGTATTGTGAGCCGACAGATTGTCCGCTACCAAGTTGTTTGACGACTGCAAGATAAAGGGTTTGTAAGGTAACGGGTCCAGCGGCCCATTCATTTGCGCAGAAACTTTTATACTGCCACTTAGGGAGTTTATTGTAGTGGGAGCGGTACCATTGTCGTAGGCATGTGGGACATGCAGTAGATTATTGTCAGCTCCTGTGCAAAGTTGTGTTGGTGGCGATAAGACGTTGATAGGGGGTACTGAGGTCCCTAGGATGGACCGAGTGTGGATGGACGGAACGTCGCAATAGGAGGAAAGACCGGATGGTCAATGTAATGTATTTTGGAAGTGCTTGGGATAGGGAGCTAAGTGCGGCGGATATGTGTGCCGGGGGCGGCGGATTGTTACACTGGTGGCAGCCGGCCGCTGACGGGTCACTTGTCGGTTTGTGGTCCAGGGGGTTACGCGTAGGGCTGGAACCAACCGTTTTGGGTTGGCTGCAGTGTATAAGTGAGTCTCTGTAGATGATACAGAGCAGGCGCGAGCTCTTGGAGAACTGGGCTTGGTGGGCGATGCCCTGTTGTATTCCATAAACAAGGGGCAGCAGTAGGTGTGGCACTTATCGGCGACCGGACAATCTGCAGAAGTCCTGATGTGTGAGAGCGGTTAATAGAGGTAAAAGGAGCTGTGGTATTCATGTTGGATGTCGAGTTGTCAATAGCGGCACACTGTCGTCTTCGGCTGGGCGCCGTATATCCGTGTGTTTTGAACTGATGTTGATAAGTTGGAGTTTGAGCAGTTTAATTTGTTTGTTCGAGTAGATATGGTTTTCTGAATGAATGGCTAGATCTGGTCGGAGCAACAATCCTGGGTAACGCTTGATAAACTTGATGGCTGGCTGGCCGAACAACCTCCTCGTGGTGCCAGCTGGGTGGTTCGGGTTTACCCCCTTCCAGCAAATAGTTCGGCGGCAGTGTTCCAGGACGTGGTGGGTTTTCGCCTGGCAAACGTTCTCCCTATAAAAAGCCACATATGTCCGTTTAACAACCCTGTGACGTGGCGGTTGTGACTCGCCACTAACTAAAGTCACCCATTGCTTATCCGAACAATCTCTTCAAGTCAACAGATAGCAAGCACTGGCGTCACCTTCAAACACATTCAAGCAAAATGACAGGAGACGTTTACCAATCCCATAAACAAAGCTAAACACGCCTACATGCCAACCTACATACATTCTTATATAAACATATGCAACAATCCCATTGTTCCATTGTACACTAACTGATCATATTTTGTACTCTTAACATGATCATGCCTGCGCAGGCGTGCCTCGCTTATTTATTTATTTATTTAAACCGGAGCGAAAGGTGTAATAGTCACCGGTTGTAGTTGCATGGGTATCGGTTTGACAAGGTGGGTAGTGTAACGGGGTTTGTTGCGAATGCATAAGTGCTTTATTGGGTTTGGGGTGTTGAGTAGGTAGTTCCGACGATGAGGCTGTGCTTGGTTGACAATGGACTTCGGTCCATAATTGGGAGTTGGAGGTCCTGTTGTATGCTGGCGAGCCATCTGGTGGCGTGGTATTTCTGGTACTGGCAATGAAGATACTTTAGCCATATCGGAACGTCTGGGTATAGTTCTTTTGTTGTAGTGCTATGGATTCGATGGGAGACGATGGGGGAGAGCAGTGGAACACAGTTGCTTTGAGCTGCTGGTCGCTGGCATTGTGTCGATAGGGAGTTGCGTGGGGGCATCGGCAACGCTGGCTAATGGAGTATATACTGATAGAAAACACACACTCTCAAGTTCAGAGGCTATGTCGCACAGGTCAGGCAAATCAACAGCCTGTGTAATATATTCGGTCGTGTCTACGGCAGTCAAGTATTCAGCTGATGTTCCGGACATGGCAACAATACTTTTAGGCTGATTTTTGTCTTTTGAGAGATTTTATGCATCACGGTAGGTTAGTCGCTGTGAGGAATCCAAAGCAACTTCACACAGGGTCGAGGAAGAGGCCGTGTGGGTTGGAATTTCTTGCGCATTTGTGAGTTGGGGTTCTGTGAATGATGTCGCACGGGTTTCTTTCTTCGGATAAACTGAACTAATAGGCAAAGTAGATGTTTGCAGCGGGGTTTTGTCCGGTTTTATCAGAGTTCGTCCGAGGTTCGAGTGCTGATTCAGTACATATCCGGCGTCAAGGAATCGTTTAGCCCTCCAAAGGTTGCTAAATTTCATTAGCATTGGGCAAGAGCGGGCCGGGATCTTGCGTAGGCGAGGGGCTGAACAGCAATCGTGTGGTAGTCCACAATCATTGAGAAGGATACGCAAGACTTTTTAAGCGGCACCTTGGCAGGTACGTTGATTACGACCGTGTTATTCGCACGACGAATGCGTTCGCTGACCTCGTGCGTAATGCTATAAATATTTCACCTGCAGCTAGCATATCAGACTGGCTATTCAAAATTTGGATGTTGTCCGGATTGACCAAAGGCATGGCTTTCTTTAGTAGCGTCGCATGAGATGTAAACGCTTCTTTCAGTGAGTTTACCTGACCTTCGAGAACACGGACTTTTTGCAGAGCTTCTGCTAGCGGATCTACGAACACTACTTTGCAATCTCGTATTTGAGATGGGCCAGCCTCACTGACGTCATGGGCGGCTTGTTCCAATGTTTCCTTTTTGGCAGATGTGGGTGACATACTCCTTTTAACCATGATACGAATATACAGTAAGAAATTGGAGTAAAAATGTGGGGTAAAACGATGAACACGCGACGCGAAAAAACGACTTTGGGAAAACGGCTTGGATAGAGGTCCCAAAGCGGCAAAAAGATGTAACAGTTAGCATGTGTTACTTTAGAGTAACACTAATCGAACCGGAACGCAGAGATATACAGTTCAAAGAACAGTGGGACAACTCGCAGCGAAAACGAACCATTTCAAGTTCAGTCAGATGGCACAGATGGGAAGAGCTAATTTTTGTCATGGCGGGAAAGGGTTCCGCTACCGTTGTCCTCGGTAACATCAAAGTTTGTTTGAGTGGCTGCAGAGTATATTCCTAATTTTAGTGATATTAAGGTGCGGGGAAATAGAAAATAATGCTATGTGGATTTGCTTCGTGAAAACGGTTATGATAAATTAAAGTGATGACTACAGGCGTTGTTGGAGTTCGCGGCATAATGGAAAACAGGCAATGCTAAATAAAAGTGTAGTGGAAACGGCTGTTTTGTGGAGCAAATAAGTGTTAATACAATTGTTTCATGTATGTAAGGTTTATGCTTGCAGTAAGTTACTTGCTTAGTTAAGGGGTATACATATGTCTTGTCTGATTATTGTATTTTTTGTATTTTGTAAAATCGCGATGAATGGAAGCAAAAATTTACGTATAATATACCTTACCAACTACCATTTTTTGTACATACTTAGGCACAAAGCGACCTATACACCTCTGTTTTACATCCAGTTATGAAAGCATCACCATTTATACTGGTGTACCGCAACGCAAACTGCCCCCAAAGCGCGGGCTGAAATCAGTTCTTCATAGGATCGACCATTTGGAGAAACTGCTCCAGGACAAGCCGCCTTCCAAGCCACGGATCCCCGAGATCGCCAAAGTCCCTAACCGGGAACGTTGTCTCATCATAATGAACCCCCCGGAGTCGGGCAAGACAACGGCAGCAGAGAGAATTTTAGATGACCAATTGTTTCTAAAACGTATGCTCTCCCTACTGTTCGATGGGGGGGAAACGGGGATTAATATCGTCTCTGCTTTTCGACTTGGCAGAAAACACGAAGATTCCTCCAAGGTGCGTCCCCTTAAGGTTGTATGCCAAAGTGAAGACGAATGCCGTCGGATCCTTCGACGAACTTCGCGTCTCAAAGAGGAGCCGTTTCACGTGTTACAGGATCTATCCCCGGAAGACCGCGTTAAAATGATGATCGCAGTCGATGAAATGAGAACTCGCCGTGCGAAGGGTGAAACCGATTTGCGTATTGAAGATTTCCGCGTGGTTCGGCAAGTGTAGAGAACGTGCTGCAAGCCAGTTCTTGTCCTTCCCGGACATTAAGATTAACAACTGGTTTGCACTACTTTTTGTGAACGTGCGCAGTCTGCGTAATAAACTAGATGAAGTTGTGCATCATGCGTCAGTACTTCTCCCGGACCTTATGGCGTTTACGGAGACATGGCTGTCCCCAGAAATCCCAGATCCCGAGGTACATTTTCCTGGTTACAGTCTCTCCCGAGCTGATCGCATCGGTTTGAGATCGGGGGGCGGCGTCATACTCTACTGGAAGGAAAACCTGAAGGTCCATGTAGTTGATGTTGTTTTGGGAAGTGATGACTGCTCTGAAGTGCTTTGGTGTCGTATTCACGATGGATGTAGATCTCTCCTTCTCGGTGTTCTCTACAGAGCTCCCCTGAGTACTGGTGATCGTTTACCGGCCTCTCTAAAGAAGTATGGTGGAAATAAGGTTTGTTTATTAGTGGGGGACTTTAATGCCCCCAATGTTGACTGGGATCTTCTTCACGGTGATGCTGCACCTGCCTCCTTCGGTTCTACGTTTCTGGAAGCTGTTCTTGAAGGCAATTTAATTCAACATGTCGCGGCACCTACTCGCATTATCCCTGGTCAGACGCCGCACATACGCGATCTTGTGCTTTCGACCGCACCATCGGATGTTTCTGATTTGAATGTCTTACCACCAATCGGGAGGCTTGGCCACTGCCTACTTCCTTTCAATGGGCCACACGGTTGAGCATTCACAACCACTGTGTCTATCGGCGGAATTTCTGGCTTGCTGATCCAAACCGCTTGAAGAAGGCCGTTAGCAAGCAGGATTGGAGTCTCCCTCAGCACTTGGAAGTTTACCTTTATTAATATAGGCACTTCTATCGGTAACCTGTACCCTCCATCGCTCAATCGGATGACCGACGCTTAGTGCCATGCCCTTCTTCGCCATCATCTGATCAGTGAAATGCTCTGGGACTAGTACGAGGCCTAAAGATGTGTCGACTATTCAAGTCTCGTCTGTTCGGTCTCCGGCTCTCAGAGTTCTCTCTGACTACCGGGATATTAACGGTGGTTTTTCAGGACTGATCGATTCATACTTCGCAGGAGAGCGTCCTTGGCTTCACTAAACTTTAGTAATAAACCTTTCTCATCCTGACTATCGTCTCCTAATTGCTCTCACGATTTACTCTTCGCACTGCCGTCCGCATTCTTCCGCTCATAGCTGATTCTTTAAATTTCCTTTTTCTTCTTAAAACGTTGCCTTACCTATGTTGCTCTTGCATTCAGTCTCAACCTAGTTGTCCTTACTTTCACCTAAGACGCCGCTCGCATTCGGTCTGCTGTCATCATCATCGGTTTACTTGTTACTCTCCAACAATCATATTAATCGCTTAACTTTGTCAACTCGCTTTGTTATATCCGTCTCTTGACCCTGCGCGTGCAGAACCTTCTTTCTACCTAGTAGTTGTAGTCTGAGGCACACCAGCGACGTGATGTAAAGAACGCGCTTGCAAATCATGTATACTAAACAAAATTACATAAATTTTAATGTATCATAGGCACCGTTGTGCGCCACCAGTCTGTGTTTGTGCTTCTTGCTTCATTGCTGTCTTTCTGTTTGGCTGCCTCTTGTCCGTTGCCCGTTTTCTCCCGAGATTTCCACAGATACATCCGCCAAAACATGAAGGTTTATCCACTGGGACTGGTCGACCCACCCTCAATAGCCAGCTGGTTTTTATTCTTGATCTTTTCTCCGGGAGATGAAGAACTCACACATCGTTCAAAATGGAGCTCTTTCCGCCATTCTGGAGAAGCTACCACCACGGGGTCTAAACAAATGGGTTTAGCTCGCCTCGTACTCACAGTAGAACGATTTACTCACCTGGAATAATGTATTTACATGGATCCACTGTTCCACAAGCGCAGACAGACAATTCTGGCGTGATTATCTTCACTGCCTCAAACATTCCGATTCTCCAGTCACCTGGAGCTTTTCTGATGTCATTTCACGGACAGCATTGCGCGCGTATAAGCGGATTTTCCGATGATCTTTCATGGAGTTCTCACTTGGCCATGGAGACACTTGCACTTACATTTGAAAAGAAATACTAGTCCACTTTGCGGAGAATAGCATTTATTCCTTTTATGGACATATGCAGACACAAGAAACAACTGCACTCACCGTCCCTATGACAAGTCCAGTTTGGATAGTTGGTCACGCCTTGCGAGCCGGACAATATAATAGAAAAAGCAGGCCTCTATAACAATGTGTTTACACATCTGCATCAATTTCATTCAGCTTTGCGACTTTTTTACATCATTGAGCGGCTTCAACGACTACTGCCGGATCATTACTAAGCCATTTGGCCAACGAAGGAAGAATTTTGGCTTTCAAACGATTGCGAATAATAGAGTGCAAAATCGGTCTATACGATGCATTGCCGACTAGCACTACAGTTCAACGGAAAATACGACAGTGTGCCAGGACGTGGTGGGTTTTCGCCTGGCAAGCGTTCTCCCTATAAAATGCCACAAATGTCCGCTTAACAACACTGCAACGTGGCGGATGTGACTCACCACAAAATAAAGTCACAGCTATACATTTCACACTGACGCAGTCCTCAGCCTCCAACATCCAACCTGTGTAACTAATTCTGCTATGAAGAATGCTTTAGTGGAGTACCGATCATCCCGGCTTCGTAATGGTCATTGATTGCACTAAACCTTGTTTGGGCTCCTTTGCTCATGGATCACTACATGGCAAATTTACCCCCCACTTGGCTCTTGACGCAAAAGTTTTGCGCGCCACAGCGCCATCATGGTCCTTGATCTAACTATCACCTGTCAATGTGCTCGCTCATATGGACTACATCTTTTCCTTTCTTCCTTTCACTGAAAAGAAATGTTTTAATATTCCAAAGAAGCTATGCTTGTATGCATATGGAGACAATTACACTTACATTTGAAGGAAATACTTGTCCACTTCGTGGAGAATAGCATTTATTCCTGTTTTGGACATATTCAGACACAAGAAACAACTGCACTCACCGTCCCTATGACAAGTCCAGCATGGATAGCTGGACACGGGTTGCGAGCCGGACAATATAATAGAAAAAGCCGGCCTCTATTAACAATATGTTTACTCACCCGCATCATTATCATTCGACTCTGCGACTCTTTTACATCATTGACTGGCTTCAACGACTATTGCCGGTTCAGTACTGAGCCATTTGGCCAACCAAGGAAAAATTTTGGCTGTCAACTGACTGCGAATAATAGAGTGCAAAATCGGTCTATACGATGTATAGCCGACTAGCACTATAGTTCAACGGAAGCAACGACAGTGTTCTAGGACGTGGTGGGTTTTCGCCTGGCAAGCGTTCTCCCTATAAAATGCCACAAATGTCCGCTTAATAACACTGCAACGTGGCGGATGTGACTCGCCACAAAATAAAGTCACTGCTATACATTTCACACTGACGCAGTCCTCAGCCTCCAACATCGAACCTGTGCAACTGATTTTACTATGAAGAATGCTTTAGTGGAGTACCGATCATCCCGGCTTCGTAATGGTCACTGATTGCACTAAACCTTGTTCGGACTCCTGTGCTCATGGATCACAACATGTCAAATTTACCCCCCACTTGTATCTTGACGCAATAGTTTTTGCGCGCCACGGCGCCATTATGATCCTTGGTCTGACTATTACCTGACAATATGCTCGCTCATATGAACTACATCTTTTCGTTTATTCCTTTCACTGTAACGAAATGTTTTAATATTCCAAAGATGCTGTGCTTGTATGCATATTTGATCATGCCTTTTAGAGGTGTGTCTCGTTTTACAGTGAATATACTATTTATTTATTTATTTATTTATTTATTTGATCATGCCTTTAGAGGTGTGTCTCGTTTTACAGAGAATATACCGTTTATTTATTTATTTATTTATTTATTTATAATGCTTGGAGCCTTGTTTACTCAAAAATGTTGTCCCCATATCCCATCGAAAACCATTTACTGGAGGTCCCCCTGGATTGACCGAGAGCTATGATCGCTCATGAACCAAAGGCACAAACTTTGGAATTGCTATAGGCTTTCGGGATTGAAAACCGATTATAGCAATTATAAATTGGTCCGGAACGTATGTACCTCGAATAAACGTACGAGAAGGCAGCAATACGTAGGTCATCTGGCTGAACATTCCAAGTCTGTACCGAAGCTGCTTTTCTCCTACTTGAAAAATAGCACCAGAGCCGGAAGTGGAATACCGTATTTGCATTCCCACGATCTTAATACCCTGCTCCACGCCGATGCTGATAAAGCTAATCTTTTAGCTCGACATTATTCATCGGTCTATACAACGGGGGTACTGTCAGTTGATTGTTATTCATCCTTGCTCTCCGCTCTCAGCGAAATGGACATAAATGTTACTGTGGTATACAAACTTTTGTGCTAGTTGGATCCCAACTTTTCCCCGGGACCTTATGGACTGCATCCTCTTTTCCTCAAGATTGTGGCCGAATATATCGCTGTTCCTATCTGCCAAGCATTTCGGTGCTCACTTGAGGCCGGGCGTCTTTCGCTTGCCTGGAAAGCGGTCATAGTCAAGCCCATATACAAAGGAGGTAATCGGCAAGATCCTACGAATTATCGGCCCATTTGTCTAACATCTGTCGTCTGTAAGGTTATGGAGAGGATTCTTAAGCGTGCTCTCAACCTGCACCTCCAGAACCTCAAGCTCATTTCAGCTGCGCAGCATACGTTTTGTCCTTCGCGTTCATGTGTCACCAATCTTCTGGTAGGCTCGAGTAAAGGTGGCTAAATCCTGGATGCAGGTAAGCGGCTAGATGTCGAATTTGTGGATTTTAGTAAAGCTTTTGACAAGGTTCCACACGAAATTTCGCTTAGCAAACTTCGCAGTATTAGTGTTTCAGGAAAACTCCTCTCTTGGCTCACTGATTTCCTGCATGACCGCGCTTTCCGTGTGCAAGTAAATGAGGCATTTCCTTCCCTGTAAATATGACCAGCGGTGTTCCACAAGGCTCTGTTCTTGGCCCTGAACCTTTTAAAGTCTTTATTAATGATCTGGCATCTGTACTACGGGCAGATTGTTTGCTTTACGCAGATGCTTTAAAGATATGGATGGAAGTCTCCTGTCTAGCTGAAGCGGATTTACTACAAACAAGGCTCGGTTCGCTGCATGATTGGTCGATCAGGTGTCAATTACCCATAAATCACGATAAATGTTCCGTTCTTCTGATCGGTGCCTCCGAACCATTTGGAATTTATCATATCGGTGTGTTTTTGCTGCCGAACTCTAATCTGGAGAGGGACCTCGGCGTCATTGTGACCCCAGACCTAAAATCGACCGAAGGTACCTTGAGGAAAGTCGCTTCTGCCAACAGGTTGTTTTTCGCCATACGACGATCCTTCTCTCGCTTGACTCCGGAGATCTTCAGGCTTCTGTTCACTTCTCATGTTCGTCCGATGCTTGAGTATGGACTGCCCGCTGTTTATTCTCTTTCCAAATTTGTATGTAACTTGATTGAAAAAGTTCAGCGGAGAGGATCTAAATCCATTCTGGAATTCGAAACCTGCCTTACTCGAATCGTCTCCAGTGCCTGAATTTGTTCTCCCTAGCCTACCGTGGAGAACGCGGGGATTTGATTTTCATACGTCGTGTCGTCAGAGGGGAACTTGGAGTTGAATTGCAGAATTTCTTTTCACTCAATTCTTTCAGTTCGACTCGGGGTCACCATTGGAAGTTGTTTAAACAAAGGAGACTTCGGGTCCGTTGTGATGTCACACTGTCTACCAGAGTAGTGAACGAATGGAATAATCTACCTGTGTGTGTCGTTGATGCGCAGTCGGAGGAATGTTTCAAACATCAATTGGATTCTTACCTGTGGAGTAAACTCGGATCTTGTTGCCTCTTGTGCCAATGCAGCGGTTCCATTGGAACCGACTTGCAATGTCCACCTTGATCGCTGTGGCGAACGGGAGGCGATGGAGCTGACAAAGCATTTTTCCGTCTGCTCTCTACATTCCAATGTTCCAATGTTCCCTCCAGGCCGATTTTTCATGTCAAAAATTGGCCACTCTCTGGCACAGATGGCAGCGTTGGATCTGATATCCGATGCCCAGTATGGTTTTCGCAAAGTTCGCTCCTGCTCTGCCAACTTGCTTCTGGCCAGCGAAAAATGGGCAAATTCATTGGATGTTACAAACGCCTAGATGTTATGTTCGTGAATTTCAGTAAAGCTTTTGATAAGGTCTCGCATGAACAGCTGCTCTACAAACTCCGAGGAATCGGTGTCACCGGAAACTTTCTCTCGTGGATTTCCGATTTCCTGCACAGTTGTTCCATGCTGGTGAGAGTGAACGAAACGTATTCCCATCCTGTACCTATGACCAGCGGTGTCCAACAGGGCTCCGTCCGTTGCCCCGAACTCTTCAACGTCTTCATCAACGATCTACCGTCCGAACTTCAATCGGATTGCTTGATTTATGCGGATGATCTAATGATTTGGAAGGAGGTATTCTCTCTAGATGATGCTGATCAACTACAAGTGATGCTCGATCTCCTGCACCATTGGTCGATTCAGTGGCTCTTACCCATTAATCAAGACAAATGTACGGGCCTGCCCATCGGTGTTCCTGAACCGTTCGGCGATTACCATAGGGGGTTTCTTGCTCAAAAGTGTCACTTCAGAGAGAGATCTGGACGAGATTGTAACCCCAGACTTAAGATCCACGCAGGACACCATGAAGAGGGTTGCCGCTGCCTACAGGATGTTTCACGCCATCCGAAGAGCTTTCTCTCGCTTAACACCGGAACTTTTAGACTTCTGTTCACCTCGCATGTGCTTCCGATTCTGGAATACGGCCTCACTGCTGCCTACCCGCTTTCCAAATTTGAGCGCGACATGACCGAAAAGGTCCAACGGCATGGATCGAAGTTTGTCTCCGAGTTACGTGACCTGCCGTATCCCATTCGGCTGCGACATTTGAATATGTTTTCTATGCATTACCGTCGCCGGTGTGGGGGCTTGATTTTTACCCGTCTTATCCTCAGAGAAGAGCTAGGAAGAAAGTAGCAAGAATTCTTCCACCTCAACACTGGGAGTCCGACTAGAGGACACCGATGGAAAATATTCATACCAAGCAGGCTCAAAGTACGTCCATTCTTGCTCTATTCACTCGCGTTGTGAATAACTGGAACCGGTTACCGCCATCCGTCGTTGATGCACAGATGGAGGATTGCTTTAAACGACTACTTGATTCACACCTGTTGAATATGCCGGGATCGTGTTGCCTCAGGTACGAACGCGACGGTCTCCGGCGTTTCCGTTGTGCAATGACGAGCATCCCAGCAATGATCGGGAAGCGATGGAGATGACAAGGGATCTCCCTCCTGCTCTCTATTATCCAATGAACTGGTGAATCTCTTTCATGTCCAGTTATAAAAACATCACGATTTAGCGTGCCGTGCCGGAACACTGAGCTCCTCCAGGCCAATTTTTCAGTACAAAAATTAGCCACCACCCAAGGTTGTCTTGGAGGCATCTTTCAAGTATACTTCGCTCCGGTCATTTCCATAGTAAGTTGGTTGGGCGTCGGTGGTAGATTTACATGTGCATATTCTTTAGCTTTATGAGGGATCGACAAACTTATCGTACTTGTTCCTATCTTTAACCATCTAAGCGAACTTGTAAAAAATTTTTGCAGCGGCACTTGCGCCGTAGTTTAGACTTACTTGGGAATCAGGATTTTATCGATGCTGTCACAATTACCACTGCTCATTTACTTACATCTGAAGGCAGAAACTGATAATTGTTCAGTTTATGTGTAGATAATGGGTTTCCTGTTGATTTTGTCTCTGAATCGCTATCAGCTGCCTCAGTAGCACCTGATGATAACGTGATTTCGACCATAAATGAGCTGTTTACATGTTAATGTATATATGTTTAGGTTTAGAGAATGCACTAACAGACGAGATCGCGTTTCCCATGGACGCGATTACGTCGCACAAAACACACGAGGAGGATGTTGGGCGCTCATTACATGAATGGGTTTGGAACAGCCGACCAGCTGCAGCTTCAGTAAATAGATTATTACTTTTGCTTAGGCCATTCCTGCCTGCATTGCCGAAAGACTACAGAACGCTGATGCGAACTCCAAGGGATACCGAAACAGTCTCTATGCCTCCTGAAATGTACGGATATAAGGGATTACGTAGTGGGCTTTGTACTATACTGCGTGGAAAGTGTACTCTTCCAACAGATGTTCTTTGCATTCAATTACACGTAGATGGCTTTAGCCCCTTCAGCTCTTCAACTTTACAGATATGGCCCACTTTGTGCAGTGTGATAACCCCAATTACGTCAGACCCATATGTTGTTGGTCAGTAGCCCCGCAAAGTTCACATGAATTCCTGGCTCCCATTATACTTGAATTGTCGGATGTTTCGTGCACCGGTGTTCTCTTACCTTGCCATACAACGCACACCATCGTGCACTTATCTGCTGTCATATGTGACGTGCCTGCGCGTGCTTTTGTTAAAAGAACCAAAACGCATTCCGGCTATGGTAGTTGTGACAAATGCGTGCAACGGGGCACGTATCTCCTTTGAAAAGTGCCTTTTCCACAAACTGATTGTCGTCCACGCTCTAATGAATCGCTTCGGTTGTCTAGGCCACCGAACTATCATCATTTGATTGGCTTTCATTAGATATGGATGCTGCACTTCCAACGGATTACATGCAAGCTGTGTTTATGTGTTATGCGTCGCATGATTTCATTATGGACAACGCCAAACGTAAACCGGCAATGCTTTGTCGAACGGGAGGGAGTCAAAAGCTTAAACGAACTTACGCATGGGATTCGTTCTTGCTGGACAAAAGATTTCATTATTTGTTGTCGGATCGTGGACAGTTATGGCCGCTGGAAAGCAACGGAGTTTCGAAAGTTTTATTGCACGCTGGGTCTGCACTGTTTCAACACGTAATGACACCGTTATACTACGATAACTTCATAGATTTACATACAACTATTTACCTCCTAGTCCACCCTGTGCTTGTCAAAACTCATATAGATGTCGCAGATGATGCATTGAAAGTCTTTGTGGGAAATTATTACAAGCTATCTGGCGCAGAGGAAATGACTTACAACCTACATTCCCTAGTGCATTTAGTGCAGGATGTTAAACAACACGGACCGTTGGATAACTTCACCGCTTTTCCGTTCGAGTCATACATACATTTGCTGAAGCGTATGCTGCATAATGCTGTTAATCCTACGGCGCAACTCATGCGCAGATGTATGAAAATGGCTGCGCAGCCTGCTGAATATCATTCTGAGGAATCACTTCTTTGTGATTCGTAACAATGAGCTGGCATTTACTATGATGTGTATATTTTACTCTGCTTGTTTTCCAAACAACGTACTTGTGCTTGGTAACAAGCCATATGTGCTGCAGTATGTGCACCAAATAGACGATGGCAGTGCTTACCTATAAAACCGGGCATTTGAAAAGTTGTACGACCTCTATAGCCGTTTACTGCCATCATTATCCATTGGCATATATGTTGCATTTCAGGTGGGCCACCTTGTGACTAACGTTTGCGGTAGGTCAGGTTGTTTGCAAGTGTTTGTGTTTCAAGATGGGACGCAGAATTGTTATTCTCCCTCTGCTGCATACTTTCGGAGGAAATACAAAGCTGGTAATGTTATTAATTATTCCGTTTTCACTGATAACCATTCTACCTCATCCGGTCATTGTTGATGTGGTCAATCTTTAAGGAATGCGTACACATGTTTAAAAGTAGTCTCTTCATACGTCATGTAATAATGCATATTTACTGTGACTTGTTCTACTCTAAGGAGTATGTCTGGCTTTTACTACGTAGTGCGCGTGAATTCGGAAAGACGCTCCGATGCCACGGCATCGAAAAAGATGCCGTCTATGACAGTCGTAAAGTCGTCTGACGATTGTACTCAGAACTTTCCGAAGATGCTGACCGTCTCGGCCGCCAGTGAACCTGCCCGTTCTGACGAAGTACTGGTAACTGTTCAATGCGATACAAAGTCAATGGCCCCTGCTCCAGTGAATAAAAAAAAGAAGCGGACAAGATCTGCTCGTAAAGCTTTGAAGGGGGCTTGAAGACCCAGACACCAGTAAGACGCCGGCAATAGAGCGGAAAACCTACGCTACCGTTGCTTCGGCGTCGTTTGTGAAGACAGGGACAGTCCCACCGCCAGTGGTGAAAACAGCTGGTATTGTTGTCGACTCCAAGGCACGTGGAGTAAAAACTCCCCGTCGTGCCGACTCCTTCACGGATAGTAGCGTTATATTCCGTAACGTTACTGAATCTGCGGCCGCTCTCCCAAGGGAACGTATCTTGGATGACATCAAGTAGCTGAAATTGTGTGGCAGCAAGCTGCTTCCACCTGGCTTCTCTGGTGTCACTGTCAGAAAGCTGACCAGATTGGGGAACGTCCCAATCGCTACGCCAAATCCATGACCCCGACTACTTCGTGTAGTCTTTTCTACCCCGGAGGAACGCAAATCATTACTGCGGTTTGCAGTAGTGGTGTCAGCGTTCAGCCGGACCTACCACTGGCGTATAGATTGAAGTTAAAAGAGGCTATCAAAGACCTCAAAACTAGACGGGCGGCTGGTGAGCAAGGCCTCCGTCTGGTATGTTTTCTGGTGGTCAGCCGGAAGTTACTTTCCGCCCAATCAGCACCCATCCTGATGGCGCACGACCCAGGGATGGTCGTGCCGACTTCCTTGAGGTATTTCATAGCAACGTGAGTAGCCTAAGGAACATGGTGTACGCTTTGGGTCTACTTGTAGACAAATCTTGTCCCGACATACTTGCTTTCACTGAAACGTGGTTGTCTCCGGATATCACGGACGGTGAGGTATATTTACCGGGCTACGCGATGATTAGAACTGATCGCCCCGTTGGTCGCCAAGGCGGCGTTATACTGTATGTGAGCTGTAACTTAGATGTGTTGAGGACCTGCACATTTCAGTCGTCGGATCAGACTGTTGAAGCCCTATCGGCTGTTTTGTGCACTTCCTCTACCCAGTTTACAGTTATAGTGACATACAGAAGTCCAGGAAGTTCTTCCAGGGGGATACTTGACTTTATTCGCACTCAGTCTGCGAATAAGTGTTTAGTTCAAGGGGAATTTCAACCACCGGAAGTCTGTTGGGCCGATCTTTCTTGCACTTCGGCATTAGGAACGTTCGGTGCAGACTTCCTTGAACTGACTCTCCAAGTGCCTTTGCACCAGTTCGTTAAATTTCCCACTAGGTATATGGACAACCAAATACCATCTACTTTGGATTTGGTTTTCGCTAAGTCTTTGGACTTCGTGGCTGACGTTTCATGCGGTGCACCTCTAGGGTCCAGCGATCACGCATGCATATCCTTTCGATGTGCTCTTTCAAGGCCCCAAGAGAGGCTGTTGAATTACTTCCGAATATTTGGCGGGCGGACTTTAGTGCAATGCGAGCTAATGCTTCAGTTCTGAACTGTGAGGTCTCGATGGCTGACTCTGTCCAGTTAGCCGGGGATAAATTTAAGGCATACCTTATAGAGTTTTCCACTCCCTCTATTCCACTCATTAGGAAAAGAGGGTTAAGGGCACAGCCTCCATGGATAGATACCACAGGCAAGTACCTACTCAAGAAACGGTCTAGATGCTGGCGTACCTACCAAGCAGCTCCATCAGCCAGCACCTATGATAGGTATCGAAAGATTGGAAATAAATGTAAGCAACATCTCAGAACTGCTCGTCTTTAGTACTAACAGGGTTTAGCGGACTCGCCCGCAGCTAATCCTAAGAAGTTATTTGTACACGTTAAAAGACGCAGCTGGGCAAAACTGTCGCAACCAGCGTTATTGCGAGCAAACCGGACCCGTGCGCAAACTGAGTATAACAAGGATGGTATAATTAGTGATCACCTTACACTTAAATTAGGTCTCTTTAAGCTGCATAAATTTCATTCCAGTTTATTTGGTTAGTTTTGCCTATCTGAATATTGTTCTATTAGCTGACCCCGTCGCTTTCGGTAATTGCTCTTATCTTCGGTAATTTTGTTGCGTTTGTAGCATTTTTGAGTAACTTGTGGACATTTATACCTTATCGCGGATTCATTGCTAGCCAACTTGCTTCATATGCTAATTTAGCGAAGAGTTATGCCACCGTATTTGTATGCATTATTGGATTTATTTTATTTCATTTTGTCGTTTCAAGTGATTGGCTGTTGCGTGATATCCCCGGTGTGGCTGCGCTTGATGTGCATGTTGACAAGGTGCCTACCTGTCTTTTACCCACTACCTCGTCCATACTGGCTCCAGGAGACAGTTGGTCGTTGCTGGAGGGGACGGGGTGCACGGTCGTTGTGGCCGTGCTAGGCTCGAAGAGTGGTTCCATGCAGTCAGTGTGGAGCGGACTACGGTTCAGCCACCGCCTTGTGTGCGCTTGATTCCCCAAATACAGTGTGCTTGTGTTTGCCTGTGAAGGAGTGTGGGCCGGCTCCATTGATGAAACGTGGTTCCCATCCACATGCCTCCCGGTCTTATTCCTTCGGGTTTACACTGGATATGGGGTATGTGGTTGGAGCTGTGGGTGGTGCAGCGCAAGCCATCCATGGTCCCTCTGTAGGCGCAGGCGTCCTGTGGCTTGCCACAGTGACAGGCAAATCCGAAACCGGATGCCGCCAACCATAATTAGTGATCAGTGTACTGGGGTCTGTGCTCGGGAGACCTGTTTACCACAGGCTGAATTAGTTTCAAGAGTTCCGGTGAATTCTTGCTTAGCTGAATTTAGCATAACGGAGACTCAGGTCTTCGAGCTACTGCAAGGCATTAATCCCTCTAAAGCTTCCGGTCCTGATTAAATTCATCCGAAGCTGTTGCATGAATTAGCCACTGAGCTGAGTGGTCCGCTCACATGCATGTTCTCAATATCGCTGGACAGCTGCAGCCTACCTTCTGAATGGAAGGAGGCAAGAATCTGTCCGATTTTTAAGGGCGGTGACAGCGCTCTTCCCGCAAACTACCGGCCTGACAGTTTGACAAGCGTAGTAGTCCAGTTGTTTAAAAAGCTGATAAGGGATTCATTGCAGAACCACCTGAATCGATTTAACCTTCTCAGTGCTGCGCAACATGGATTCCGCAAAGGATTTTCATGTCAGACAAATCTACTTGTAGTTCGTGAAAGCTGGGCCGAAGCGGTAGACTGTGACTACGCTGTAGACGTTCTACTCGTAGATTTTTCGACAGATTTTGACACTTCCACATCTTCGGGTCACACTAACGTTGAGATCTTACGGGATATCTGGTCGCGCCCTTCAATGGGTGTCTGCCTTCCTTGAGGGGAGGGAACAGTGCGTACGGGTGTGGCGTAGCCTTTCGCTCAGGCAAGCTGTCCTTAGTGGCGTCCCGCAGGGCTCGGTATTGGGGCAATTGTTTGTGATCTATGTAAATGACTTGCCGGGAGAGCTAGGGGTGTCATCACTAATGTTTGCTGAGGACGTTAAGTTCTGGAATATTATGCATATCCGGGGGTCCTGAGGTAATTCAGCGTGCCTTGGATTGGCTCTGGGAATGGTCTACCTTATGGTAGATGCCCATAAATAGGGCCAAGTGCTCTGTTCTCCGCATCGGAGCTGCAAATCCTCCCACCCGATATGTTGTCGGCGGTGGTTAACTTCCTGTTGGCACTCAGCAGGTTGATTTAGGAGTCGTACAAGCATCAGCACTTCATTCTGCAGACAACTGGAAGAAGGCTGCTTGTCGAGGTTTTCGCATGATGTGGTTTATCCGCCGCTGTTTCGGAATCTTAACGGCCAATTTGTTTGTGAAGCTATTTTCGGTATTCATCCGACCGAATCTGGAATATTGTATTCAGGCTTGTCCACCATGTCTTAACCGAGACAAAATGGACTTGGAGAGGGTGTTACGAGTGGGAACTCGGTTAGTGCAGAGTCTACGGAGACAGACGTATCCTGAACGCTTGATCAGTTTGGGGATGTACTCAATGCACTACCGAAGGATAAGAGGGGACCTGGTTCTCACTTATCGTTTTTTGACGAGTAAGATTGGCCCGGACTTGTCAGGGCTATTTAATCTCGCTACGTTACCTAATCTCCGCGGTCACCCATTGAAACTGCATAAACCACTGTCTGATAGGATTAGGACGGAAACTCGTCTATTGCGCCGAGTTATAGATCGCTGGAATTCGCTTCCAGATCACGTGGTTAGGGAACCTACGGTTAAGAGTTTTGCTTGATGCTCTTGGGTGGCAACGGCAAACTTTTCCTTTTTCCTAGCTGCCTCACCTTCACTTTTCAGTTCTTTTTTAATGACTCAAATATCTTGGTATTCCACTTGCTTAGCTACTTCCACTTTCTCTTTGGCCTTCTGAATTAACTTTTTTCTTTTTCTTACTTCACGTAACCGACCCAGCAGGGACTGCTATGGTAGGATACGTGGGCATTAATTGGTTGGACAGGGTATGATGCGGTCTTTGTTTTAGATCCATCAGTATTTCAAAGTTCGCCAACTCCTGGTTCAAAGACCCGCCGAAGAAGTAACACTCACGGGATAATCCTATCGTTCCAGTCCCGCTTGAACTTGAACTTGAGTACCTTGTTGAACGTTTCTCGCTCTGTCTGATCCGCCTCATATTCTTGTAGCCTTGTCAATATACGTTGGGTTCAGTCATCTCGGACTTCTATACTGTCGTTTTTGACACGTCTTACGTGTCATTGCTTACCGACTAGTATCCCAGGCTCCGCCCCACAATTGGTGACCCACTGTCAGCAACACGGCGCCCGCGATTTTGCATTTTCATTCCGGTGAGCTCTTTCCAGTGATTTTGTGATTCATTACTTGTGATGATATTGTTTTCTTACCTACCACATTTTTTAACTGCTTTTTGCGATGGATTATCTTGAGGAAAGCCGTCTCCATGCGCGGTTAACGTCCCTCAGCCTGTCATGGTCAATTCTGTTGCCGTAGCCCCTCCCCTTTTTGGGAGAATGATCAGTTAATATCTTGCCTTCCTTATAGTATATCCTCGCAGGTGAGAGACATCATACTTTGCCCTCTCTAGTAATGAAATACGAGACTTAAACAGGCTATTATTCAGCGAATCACGCCTTCTGACAAGGTCCGTCTGCAGCATCTATTTGGTGATCTGAAGCTAGGAGATAGGATGCTGTAGTGACCTGGAGATTCCCCTGTTTGGCTGCCGCATGCTGCGTAAAATATTACATAATCACAAAATTATATTTTCTCGATGTACATAGCAAATTAGCCGCTCGCCTGTCTGTCCCTTCTGGCGAATCTGACCTTGGCGAAAAAGACAGATAATAACGCCGCATTGGTGACGCCCGTACTACCGCCGGTGACTCCTCCATGCATCCATACTGTGCGCAATCGAAGCCGCTCCTCCTCCGCTTCATCAGCGGACACACCAATGCATAGTTCACAAGACAACCGAAAAAAGCCGTCTGTCGGCACTGCAACTGCGACCTACGCAGCCGTGGCCAGCGCTGGCGCCGCAAAACCACCCGGCTGGGTCCAGGCCCCTAAAAAGAAAAGTTGTAAGGCGGTAAACAACAATAAATCGAAATCACCGTCTACAGTGTCACAACTAAAGTCTGTGCTAAACAAGGTAACGCGACTTGAGAAATTGCTAGCCGAGAAACCGGCCTTACCGAAACCGGTGAAGCCAAGCGATAGCAAGTCACCACGGGGACGGCTATGCAACATCATGATTTTCCACGCACCTGAGTCGACTGATCCCAGTCCCCAGGTACGCTATGACCATGATGTGCAATTCTTGCAGTCTCTAACCGACAAACTACTGGATGTTGGCGAACCCGGGTTACGAGTGAAACAAGTCACTCGTCTGGGGAAACAAGTTGATGGCAAGTGTCGGCCTCTGCGCATCGCGTTCGCCGACGAAACTGCCCCAAGGTTAGTACTGTCCCGCCTCGGTCGCCTAAAGGGGATGAAAATCCATGTCCGGCCAGACCTTGATCCCGCAGAACGAGAGCAGCTGAAGTCTGCCGTGGTCGAACTGAAACGACGCACGGACGCCGGTGAAACTAACCTGCGTATCGTAAATTTTCGCACAGTTGCCCGGATACCCCGAATCCGGGTAAACAGAGCAATGACGCTTCAAGCTCGCCCAGCGGTTCCTACCGCGGATTGCGTGTAGCGTTCATTAATGTATGCAGCTTAATGAACAAGCACGATGATCTGATCCGCTTCATTGCTTCACGTCGGCCAGATGTGGTTGGTTTGGCTGAGACGTGGTTGACATCTGAAGTGACAAGCGAAGAAATTGCGATCACGGACTATTCGTGCTTCCGCTGTGATCGACAGTCGAATAGCCGCGGTGGCGTCCTACTTTACCTCCGGTCTACCCTGTGCGGGAGACTCGTGAGCACCTACCGAAGCATTGACGGTCTATGTGAGCAGCTGTGGTGTTCGATCCACCTACGACGCGGCGAACTGCTTGTGGGTGTGGCATATCGTAGCCCACTGAGTAACGGATTGGATTGGCTCACACACGTCCAAAACCAAATGAGTCGCCCACAGTTCCTGCTCACTGGGGACTTTAACCTTCCTCGAATCTTATGGCCTGAAGTTCAGCTTCTCCCTGGCCATAATGAAGTGGAGACAAGATTCGCCGAACTGGTACTGGAAACCGGAGCGGTGCAGCACATCACGCAACCCACCCGCATAACCCCGCGCTCAATGCCATCATGCCTGGACCTGCTGCTAACCAGCTGCGAACAAACAGTGCATGACATAGAAGTTCTTGAGCCCATGGCGACCAGTGATCACTCGACAATTATGGCCACTATAGACCTGCAGCTTCCATGTGTGCGTCCAGTGGCGCCAACATACAACTATTGGAAAGCTGACTTCGATGGCCTCCTTCTAGCTGCCAATCAGCTTGATTGGTCTATGCCACAGGATTCATCCGTTGAAACTTGCTGGGCAAACATTAAAGGGGCAGTGCACTCATTGTGTGCGCAATTTGTACCCCTCAAGACTCGGAAAGTTGGACCAATGAAACCCCATTGGTTTGACAAAGAGTATAACCGACTGTCTCGACAACGACGTCGACTATGGAATGCGTTCCTCCTGTCTGGCTCTGCCGATGACTATGAGGCATACAAGCGACAACGAAACTTGTGCAACAGCACAAAGACGCGAAAACGCCGTCAGTTTGAGGAGCAGCTTGCTTGCTCAGCTAAAACTGCCCCGAAGCGCATATTTGCGTACGTGAAGCGACGCCTGAAGTCTGCAGGTAATGTGCCGGTGCTAGTGGGTTCGGACGGACAACCACTAAGTTCAAGCACCGAGCGTGCGTCCGCATTAGCGGCGCACTTCGCTTCTGTATTCGCAACTAACCAAACCTGCGCGCCAAGCTCTGCCGTCGCCGCACCGACTGAGCTAACCGACTTGATCTGCGACGTCGCGGAGGTACATGGGCTAGTCAGCTGCCTAGACAGCACGAAGCCAGCTGGACCGGATGGTCTCCATCCGCTGATCCTCAAGTCCTTGTCAGCTGTGATCTCACCTGCTGTAACCGACCTGTTCAACCGATCCCTGTCCGTAGGCTGCGTGCCTTGTGACTGGAAATGCGCCGTTGTCAAACCGATTCCAAAAGGCGGTGACACACGCAAAGTGGAGAATTATCGCCCTATTTGTTTGACCGCAGTATTGTCGAAAGTTCTGGAGAAGATTGTGAAGAAGAGACTGCTCCAGCTATTGGAGACCAACTCTCTCCTGACGCCTGCACAGCATGGTTTCGTGAGAGGCCGCTCGTGCATCACTAACCTGCTGCTAACATGGCATGAATGGTTGCAAGCAGTAAACCAACGTAAGTCAGTCGACGTGGTATACGTCGATTTCAGTAAGGCCTTCGACAGAGTGAATCACGAGATCCTCCTTCAGAAACTGAGGGAGTGCGGAGTCGGAGGCTCGCTGCACCAATGGATCCGTGACTTCTTAGTTGGACGGAAGTGGAGGGTGCAAGTCGACAGCCACCTGACCGACTGGTACCCGTCGACGAGCGGCGTTCCTCAGGGGACGGTGCTTGGCCCCATTCTCTTCCTGATTCACATCAACGACGTGCCCAATCTCCTTCGGTCGCCGTGTGCCTTGTTCGCGGATGACCTGAAGCTATGGAGGGTGATCCATACGTCGGACGACTTTGACATACTTCAGCAGGACCTCGACCGCCTCTCCATGTGGTCCGCCGAAGTAAGTTTGCCTATCAATTCGGCAAAATCGCTACTTCTGTGCCTCGGTAAAGGTGGAGCGGGCCGATCGTACACTCTCGACGGCCAAGTTCTACACCCGACGCATTGCGTCAGAGACCTTGGCGTTATACAACGTTACGACATGAAGTCACTGGACAACACGGACAATATGTATCGCACAGCATTGCGTTCGCTGTGGGCGCTGAAACGTAGCTTCTGCACCTGGTCGAAAGAGATTGCCACTCGTCTCTTCACATCCATTGTACGACCGGTGCTAGAATACGGCTCACCCGCCTACTGTCCGTTGACGAAAGGCGAGATACACAAGCTCGAAAGAGTACAACACATAGCCACACGGCTCATTCCCGGTCTTCAGGGTGTGCCGTATGAAGAAAGATGCAGACAATTGGGTCTGTATACTCTGGCCTACCGCCGCGTGCGAGTGAACCTCATCATGACCCATCGGGTATTGCATCTGGGTGCTTATCCGATGCTGAGGCCACTGCTCCATGTCCGTGCGTCAAGCAGCACACGAGGTCACCAGTACAAACTGGTAGTCCCTGACCTCAAGTGGGTAGCTCATCCCTTGTGTCTTGAGCGGCGAGTGGTGAACATGTGGAACCGTTTGCCCTCGCGGATAGTAGAAGCGAACTCGGTGTTGGAATTCAAACGATTCCTGGACGCGCACTTTGTGGATGCCAGATTCGACGAAACCTTCACAGGAAACTGACGAAGGAATCGTTCAGTGGTTATAACCCATGGAGCCCGTTAATCCACCAACTGCAGCTTCCGAAACGAAGCCCATCCGTAATAGGCGGCGGAGCTGGTGAAGGACTCCATGTGGTTCATCCAAGAATATATCGTAAGTACATGGAGATTTTTTCTATGCTTGTAAATATTTTACTTTTTTCACCTGGGCTAGCTCACTACTACAGGTAACACTGTGTCAGTGGGACATGTCCTACATTGAGATATAGCTACATAGATGTTCAACATCTTTCTCGCTATCATGACAATATCGTATCGTATCGTATCGAACGTTCCTCGCGTCTGTTTGAGTCAACTTAGCATCCGCCTTCGAACGGCGCGACGCTCATCGTCTACGCGGCCATCTGTGCTCTCCGCGCACGCGACCACACCTTCCCCTAGCTAGCTATCTTCCGGTGCCTTACTTTTAGCACTAGATAGCGTTTCGCCCCACTTAATAAATTTTTCCTAGCGTTACTTTTGGTGTTCTCCACTCATCGGGGGTTGGCCTTATGTTCGCGTATTGGTTCTAAAGCGTACCGATCCTGCTTCTCGCTTGAATGCCCTCAGCCTTGTTGCGCGAAATGCAACAGCTCATCGGCACGTCCAACATGGACGTAGGGATTCTCCGCGAGCTGTGGATGCAACGCCTTCCTGAAAGCACACACGCTATGCTTGCAGTAGCAAGTGACTTGCCCATCACAGCAATTGCAGATCTAGCAAACCGCGTCATCGAACGGCACCAGCCAGAGACTGAAACCAAAACACCTAAGCAGCTTTGCGCTGGCGCAACCACAACGACAGGCGCGACTAGCCCGCTGTCGGCAATAGACGCATTATCATTGCAGATAGCGTCGCTTCAGCGCCAGATCGTGGAACTCACTTTAAACCGTAAGCACCGCAACTTCACCGGATCATCGCCCCGTCGCACAAAACCTGATGCCACAGGTTACTGCTTCTACCACTCGCGTTTCGGTAATAAAGCCCGTAAGTGCGTACAGCCGTGTAGCTACTCCGCTATAGATGATCCGCCACTCCGGACTGTAATGGCGACGAATTTCGGCAAAGCTCAATGTCGTCTCATCTACCTTAGGGATTATGACTCCGATACCCAGTTCTTAGTTGATACTGGGGCGGAAGTCAGCGTCATTCCCCCTATGCCAGATGAGCCTACCACTTCTCTGTCGACAAGCCTCAGTGCCGCCAATGGCACGCCAATAGCCACCTTTGGTCATCGGTCACTTACCCTGGGCCTAGGTCTTCGGCGCACTTTCCGCTGGGTATTCACTGTCGCTGCAGTCCCCTTTGCCATCATCGGCATTGACTTTCTCAGGCATTTCGACCTCTCGGTCGATGCGAAACGCCAGATGATAGTCAACACTGCAACAAAACTCAGCGTACGTGGCATCACCGCCGATGTGACATCTATATCCCCGGTCTATGCATTTCCCCAGACTACGCTAATCTCTTTTCTCAGTATCCCAAGCTCGTTCAGCCAATGAACGCAGCTTTGCCCGTGGCAGCTCAAGTCACGCACCACATACGGACGAATGGCCCGCCTGTGTCATGCCGTCCACGCCGACTATCGCCTGAGAAAATAAAGGTAGCTAGGGCGGAGTTTGAGCACATG
>OX104063.1:265339175-265398756 GCA_944474145.2 Dicrocoelium dendriticum | reverse complement strand
CCACGATTAAGCGTATTATGCCCTCTGAGAAAGTTCGCCTGCAGCAGCTTTTCAGGGATCTGCAGCTGGGCGACAAACTGCCCTCAACCCTGCTACGCGAGATGCAGCAACTCCTTGGTTCATCAACCATGGACGAGACTTTACTTCGCGAACTATGGCTACAGCGGCTACCGGAAAACACACAAGCGATTCTCGCTACAGTGAGCTCCGTTCCGCTCACTCAACTAGCAGACTTAGCGGATCGAGTTATTGAACGATCACAGCCACAAGCCGGCGCCAGCAAGATGAATGCCGTCGCGTCCCAGGGCACTTCTATCACTGGCTTACAGTCAACTATAGAAGCCCTGCAAGCACAAGTTGCGACACTTAGTCGCCAGGTGCAACAGCTTACTATGACCCGTCGTCGTCCTAGCCGCCTCAAAATCGCCCTCCAAACGTTCTCGGTCTAACAACAGGCAAGTTAGCTGTTGGTATCATCAGCGCTTTGGTACCGCAGCTCGTAAATGCGTCAAAGCTTGCAACTTTGCCGAGAAGCAGGGAAACTGCTCGGCCGGTCTGTAACGGCGACGGACGCGACTGGCCAACACCAAAGTCGCCTCATCCGCGTTAGGGATTTAACTTCCGGCACCGAGTTTCTAGTCGACACCGGAGCCGAAGTTAGTGTTATACCCCGTAGCCCAGATGAGGTCGTCTCGCCATCGCCGACCAAGCTGCGTGCCGCCAATGGCACACCAATCGCAACTTTCGGCGAAAAGTTGCTAACGCTCAATTTAGGCCTCCGGCGAACCTTTCGCTGGCCTTTCATAATCGCTGCCGTGCCTTTCGCCATCATAGGCATAGACTTTCTTCAACGCTTCGACCTCATCGTCGACGCTAAAAGGAAGAAGCTTATCGACTCTAGGACACAGCTCACGTGTTATCGGGACTAGCGCCAACGTGGCTGCTATCACTCCCATTCGTGTCCTACCTCAAGCTTCACAGCCTTTTCTAGAACTTTTCAGCAAGCACCCTAAACTCGTTCGCGTCCTGAACGAGTTGCCTCCTGTGACGTCAAACGTCACGCATCACATTTGCACTAAGGGCCCACCTGTTTCGGCCCGCCCTCGCCGACTAGCCCCGGACAAGCTCAAAGCTGCGAAGGCGGAATTCGAGCAAATGCTCGAACTGGGAATCATCCGCCCGTCTAAAAGTCCATGGGCATCACCATTACACATGGTGCCGAAGAAGTCCGGTGACTGGCGCCCTTGTGGTGACTACAGGGCACTTAACAAAGTTACCGTCCCGGATAAATACCCTATTCCGCACATGCACGACTTGACCTCAGCTCTAGCTGGCAAGTCTATCTTCAGCAAAGTCGACCTAGTTCGCGCCTATCATCAGATACCTGTCGCTCCAGATGACATTCGCTAAAACAGCAGTCATCACGCCATTCGGCCTATTCGAGTACCTCAGAATGCCTTTTGGCCTCAGCAACGCTGCCCAAACTTTTCAGCGTTTCATTCGTGAGGTAACGCGAGGACTCGAAGGCGTTTACCCTTATTTAGATGACATATTGGCAGCTCTTTTGGTGACGAACATCTTCGTCACCTCGGCGCTCTCTTCCAACGCTTAACATAGCATGGGGTTACCGTCAACCCCGCTAAATGCGAGCTTGGCCCAAGTTCCATCGACTTTCTTGGCTACCGCATATCCGCATCTGGTATTGAAGCGTTGCCAGACAAAATCCAGGCACTGAAGGACTATCCTGCTCCCAGTTCCTTCAAGCAGTTACGCCGATTCTTGGCCTGGTCAACTATTACAGACGCTTTATACCTAACTGCGCGAGCATTGTTCAACCAATGACTGACTTGCTCCGCGGTAAACAACGGTCTTTTCACTTTCCAGACGACGCTAAATTGTCTTTCGAGAAGCTCAAAGACGCTATCTCCAACATAGCGCTTCTCGCCGATCCAGACACGTCTGCATCACTCTCTCTGACAACTGACGCATCAGACACTGCCGTCGGTGCAGTTCTTCAGCAACTCATCGACCATCGATGGATACCTCTAGGTTTCTTCTCAAAGCGCTTACAACCTGCCGAATCGCGATACAGCACCTTCGGTAGGGAACTGTTAGCTATCTACCTAGGTATCCGACATTTCCGTCACTACCTCGAAGGTCGACATTTCACCGTCTTCACCGACCACAAGCCATTGATCTACGCAATCAATGGCGCAACAGACAAGTACTCGCCGCGGGAAACTAGACACCTAGACTACGTTTCTCAGTTTACGACAGACGTACGTCATGTCTCAGGTGCTCTCAATCCCGTCGCGGATGCGCTTTCACGCATTCAGCAGATCAGCTTATCGCCTGGCACAAACATTGATCTAGCCGCCATGGCTGCTGCCCAACAAGCTGATCCCGACATAAGCAAGCCACGACGCAACACCACTGAGACGATCACCATTGATCGACTCAAGCCAGCATTCTTCGACAAGTCTGACTCGCCGGTGCAACAAGCACCTTCACAGCCTGTGCCATCACAGCTGGCACCGCAACCTCAGACGAGTCAGTCCGCTCCAGCAGAACCGACAACCACAACCGACAGCACTCCTACTCGCCCTACTCTCAATCAACGCGGTAGGAAGCTCAAACCTAAGGTTCGTTTTTCGGACTCCGTTCGCACTTACTTTTTACGTAGAACGTGCCTTAGAAATTTTCTGCTCTTACTAAACGTTTTTGAAAATCCACAAAAAAAGACCAAAACGTTTTGAAACTACCAAAAAAGAGCAAAACTTTTTGAAAACCCAAAACAGCTTTGCAGGTTTTTCGCTTTGCAGGCTTTTGTGTATTGCTAGGCATTTACTCTGCTCTTCATCATTTTGCTTTCCATATACACCCCGTCGGTTGGTTGCACCTCGGTTTCACTTTCCGCTGGATCTCCACACGTCAACTGGAAGTGGAACGAACTTCCTGCTCAACTGCCTACGTGAACTTTATTAACTGTCCCCCCCCACAACCAGTTTTTTTACCGTTTCGACACCGTAGGGAGGACACGGGTGGGAGCCCGCTAGGGTCCGATTGCATGGTTCTCCCCCAGCAGCTGCATCGGGTTTCACAACCTGGTCTCGCAGAAGGCTGGCCCGCGACGGACAGTCCTCACGTAGATCGAAGGACTGCTTACACAGTCCCTTCTGGGAGAGGGCTATGTAGCAGTCTGGAGATTCCCCGGTTTGCTTGTGTAAAATTCTAACCAAAATTCTATAATTGTACACTTAGGCAACCGGTGTGGTTTGTTGAACTGATTGCTGAGTTCGAATGCTTTACTTGCTCATCGCCATTTTTGCTTGGCGCTCGCTTCGGTTGCAACGCGCGACTGCTCTGTGTGCTGTGCTTGATCCGTTCCCCTAGCTAGAGCGTCCACGGTGTCGTTCATTTATAGTGCTTTACAATTTTTGGTTCATAGTATTGCTTGTTCTACAACTTAATCTTCTGTTACCACCTGTCTGCTTTTGCTTTAACCCTTTTCCACCTAAATGCCTGAAAGAAACAAATAAATATATAACTTGTATATTGTTGGACGATTCGAGGCGCAGAACAAATAGGTTGTCCGATAATGCTGTACAACCTACTCGTCTGGCAAGGAAAATCTTTTTGTATTTCACGATATAGTTCCCAAGGTAGTTTTGCATTGCCCAAATATTTAAATTTACAGAGTTGTGGGAAGTAGAGTATAGAAATAATTGTAGGCGTAACCAGACGGTCAAGTGGAGTAATACGACCAATCCTCAAACCGTGTCCCTGGGACCCGCTTTTATGCGGGTTAGTGTCTTGGTAAGTATTATCAGCAAATCCACGGCTCAGCTGGCCGTGTGCTGATGTAGAATTAAGACAAGTAAGCCGCCATTAGGTTGACCAGGATGATTGGTCGCTGTTATAAACAACAGGCCATGAAGACATTTTGAATGGCCGCTGTCATGTAATAGGTCGTCAGCCTTTGGATCATTTTTGCTCTTCAGTTGGTTTGTGGCAGTTCGCCTTGGGTATATTTGTTTAGCTTGCAAGCCTTAATCAAAAACTCGGCCCAAACGTGACGGATCATGGAAAGAAAAAAAACATTAAGGGAATAGAGTGAAATCTACTATACGTAAATGTTAGATGCTTCTATAGAATGTGATTCAATCCCGCAACCGTCTGTGACCGTATGTACAAGCAATGGAAGGGGCACATAAAATGATTGTTTCCGGCAATGTGTTCGAAGTATTTATAATCAGTGCAGCTCTAGGAGAACTTTTAGTGGGTTCCATCCAGTGAACCCAATGGAAAAAGCAGAAACGTTAATGAAAGTGGATTTTGCAGTATGGTAAACTGTGGCGCATCACTCGCATGTGACCTTTTGCACTAGTATACACGACAGTGAACCGTATGGGCAGTTCATATATATTTAAACTCTCACCAGCGATTGGCTACCTCTACGTGGGTAATATGGCTGTTACCCTCACAGCTACCTGCATCCTTCTGCCTTCCCTTTGACACCGTAGCATACTACCCTCCGTGGCTCAACTAATATATAAATGCGCCGACGCGCTGTCTCATTCCATAACTTATGGCTTGATAGTATCGCTTGACTTTAACCCAGTCCTCGCTCCAAATGCGGCCTTACTTCCCTCACTATTGTCCACATCTACTTAACTAACTGCTTAGCAGTCCATGTTCTCATATTCACTTATTATAGAGTGGCTTCTGCTACGCAGTTGCTCTGGCTCTTACTTTCACTGTTCCATGTGTCCATCTGGCTTACAGGCTTACACCATAGAATTCCACCTTCGAAAGTTTCACCTTATCTCCTTAAGTGCCAATGCGCCACCGTACCCCACAATGGTGGTTTCATACTAGTTGCTGTTCCACAACCTAACCATTGATTCAGCTACGGTCTTTCTTCCCTCACTATCACCCCTTCACTTAAGTGACTGCATGGCAGTCCATGTTCCCTTAATCTCTCAAAAACAAGCGGCTTCTGCTACGTGGTTATTCCGGATATTACTCTCACCGTTCCATGTATCCATCGTGCTTGCTTTTGACACCGTAGCTTTCCACCTTCGAGTGGATCACCTAAGCTATTAAAGCTCCGATGTATCATCTTGTTCTTCCAATACTGGCTCATAGGTTGACCCGCTTCTATTTATTAACCCTTCGATCGTCACACGTCTTTGGACTGTCTTTAATCTTCCTACACATTAGTCTCAACCCCTTTAACTAATACGTCATTAACTGATTAAAAGAACTATGCTCCATGTCTTCAAGCACATCACAGCAGAATACCCACTGGTCAATGCCGTTTGTTGCATAAGCAAGGAGCAGCTTCAGCGTAATATCTTTTCAACATTGTACGTATTTGTCTTAAGCCTAAATGTCTTAACTTGGCATTTCCATGCTGCTTAGTTCCAGGATGGTCCTTTTCGGTCTTCTCTCAAGCTGCTCCTTTCGCCGCCATTTCTCCGAAGCCTTTTAAGATCCGAAATTGCACTGTTAATCCCTCCGTCTGATTTGGGACGAAATAACCAACAAGGACTCATCTGGATCATGACCTCATATTAAAACCAACCAATTGCATCCAACACAAGGACTGATATCCCGGATTCCGCACACTCCACCAAGTGTAAAAATCACAGAATGTGAGCCCCTAGATACGCTGGAGATATAGCCTACCTACACAATTATTCACCCTGCTCGGCTGGCGTCAACCTCTATGGCGGTCCCTGGCTGATCTACCTGATCATCTAACAGAGAGTGCATTCGGCTGCGAATAACAGTGAACAAAAGGTTGATAAGAGGCTTTGCCAGATATGTGTGACCATTCAAAGCCATGGACGACAGTGTTCCAGGGCGTACTGGGTTTTCGCCTGGCAAGCGTTCTCTCTATACAAACCACACAAGACCGTTTATCAACACTGCAACGCGGCGGATGTGACTCGCAACTAAGTAAAGCCACTGTCCAAAATTACATTGCGTCATAGTGACTAAAGAAACTTTTTACTATTTTATAGCGAGGTACAAAAGATACTCACAGTATTCGCATGCTGACATCACTTTACCTACTGTGCTTTTGCAGTTTGTCCTACGCACACACGAATCCATTTCCTGGTCGCCATACTGGCGTTTTCGCTCCTCCTGAGTACTTCTTCCGTTTCTGCGGCTTGTATAACTTTTGGCTACAGCCAATTACTGCATTGTAACGTATCTGTTGCACTACCTACTTGCTTTTAAAGTTTGATCACGCCTGAGTTGGCGTGAATTAATAACTCGAGAATAAAGTATTTATTTACTTATTTATTTATCTTGCCCCGTGTTCCGCAGATAATCAGGCTTTGCACTGCTCACTTGCTGCTGCAGTGTCACTAGACCCTAAGAGTACTGGGATGGGTGACTTGGCATTGAACCTTCACGAACTTTCCCATCCATCGAATCCAACAACGAAGACAAAACGTGTCCAATTGCTGCTAGTCTGGTAACGATTGCACCATCCTTCGTGAGAGCCCCAAAGTCAAATCTCGTTGCCCACTAGACTGGTTTACTGTCCGGGAATGAGACGGGTGCATATTGCGTAAAACAAACAACACTTCTCACTAAACAGCACACTACTCGACGATTTGGTGGCAGATTTGGTGCACCCGGTAATGCAGGGCCCAACTAGCACAGTCGGCCAAAGACCCGAGCTCACGATACTTTGACAGCGAAAAAGAAAATGGAGGAGTGGGAGTGTAGACCGGCTTAAGTGAGCCCTCGTACGATGGCTTACAAAGAACTCAACAAAAGCACAATAATGAGGAAAACGATACGTGTGTTCCGTTTTGGACTTACCGAAAGGTGTTTGACCTGAGACACATACTATCCGAACGCGGATTTGATAAAAGCAGACAGAACTGACTTCGATAGCAGCAGCGACGCCGTGTGCCTAGTAAAATCCACCAGCAATAACCAGAAAGACGAAATAGGAAAAAATACCGGTCCAAAAGCTCCTAAGTCGTGATGGATTTAGAGAACCATACAGGTAACACCGCTTGTTAAAAATATGCTGCGCGAAGTAACTCCTTAACACGTTCACGATGAGAAAGTAGTGTATCCGGGAGTCCGATGTGTTAAGTAATTCGTAGTTCTCCACAGGAATTTCTAAAGTTATTTCCTGATCTTTGAAAGTGAAAGCAAGAATAAACAACCCTTCAATTTTCTTAACAGTCCATGGTTGTTTCAGACACCCTCTACGTTTCGTGGTATCTGCACCCCGATCATGCAAGGGACACAACTAACACACCGAGCAATTTGTACCAGCCACCCGCGTTTCCGTTTCAAATGCTTCGTAAGCTAAGTCAAGTGTTCTGAATGTCGCCCTGATGACTCCGATTTTGTTTGGTTTCGACAACATTTGAGAACAGTTATGCAACCTTAACAATTAGATAAACGATAATTTTTTATATGATATGCAATGTTTGGAGCTGAAATAAAGTTAAAGGTTAAAGCAAGATTTGCTGAACGCTCGAAATCACTGCTGTCGGTCTCTCAAGTGACGGTTAGTACTAACTGGGAACCGTTAGTGCAGCAACTCAAGGAGCACGCAGACGACGGGCCGGAGGTAAGAATGGTTAAAACAATAAAGAATAATATACCATCAGGCAGCAACGTAATTATGTGTAAAGGGTATTAATTATGTTTTATGCGCTGCAACTACCAGTAGGGGTGCAGTACGCTGCTATGTGCCCACTTACGACAAATGTGGATTTCAGACAGAAAAACTTAGTTACACGTGAGTACCGGCATTATACATCTAACCTTTTGGGACATTCCTCCAAGTAGTTCACAAACTACATAACACCTTGCAATCGTGCGGATACCAGAAAACCGGAAGAACGGCCACAGCGGATTGTATTCTAGGAAGGCTATAATCGGACGGAAAAAGGATAAAGTGACGAGCACGTACTTCATTGTTGGCACTCACCGTGGACGGGACCGTTTGATTGCACTATGGCGGTTAAATTTAAATTTCTTTGGTGCCAACTGGTACATCCGTTTTACAGCGTAAATACTTTGCCTTCTGAGTGCTATGGATGACTAGTACAAATTATTATAAACCGTTTAATAGTGTTAAAATGGATGTGATGCATAAAAATTTTACTGAAACAAACTAAGTAAAATAATTTAGACCGAAAAGGCGGCGGAAAATCAACAGATGCGAAGGTGCTGAAAATGCGTTTAACAAATATGGCATTTTTGGGTTAGAGAATGCTTTGAATTGTTGCATGTATTGAGACTTAAACTGACTGTCCAATATAAACGGAATTTACTTTTTAAAGTGCAGCAGGTAAAGGTTTGCGAAATCCACACGGTTTGTTATTTGCACAAATAATCTGCACGGAAGACATTAAATGGAACAGTTTAAGGCAACGTAGGTACCTGGGGTATTCCTTATGAACGGATATAGGTAATAAGGAAGTGTGAACCCTACGGATTATGCTTTGAAGGTAAGGTAAAAGTAAATGTAATTAGGCAAATCTGCGGAAATGCAAAAGGAATAACTGCTATGACAAAGTCATCACTATGTGCATGATTGATAAAACACGGAAGAATATGTTAAAGTTGATAAGGAATTACGAATAACAGACATTTTCTATTTTTGTATTGCTGTGTATATAAATGCATAATTTTAAATGTGCAAGCACTGAATAGCATTTGTTTCTTGGTGTTAATTACCGGGAATATTTACAATTGCAAAAGCTGTGCTGATAGGTCTAGTTTGTTGGGAAGTGTGAAGCCAATAAGAATAATATGGAACGTCTTCATTTGCCCAGATGCGAAGTTTAACTGGATATAAAAAAGGCGTAAGTTTATTCCTAATGCTAAAATATGTATATGTGCATATATACGTATATATGTATTTATATGTAGATATATGTAAATATATACGTGCATCCGCCTTAATATGTCATATATATATATATCGATGTATATGTACATATATATATAGGTACATAGGTATATATGTACTACCGAAACGCCGACGGGTTATGCAGAGAACGTAGGCAGAACCGGCGCAGTCTTTGTAGGTACGCTGCATTCGATTTACTAACCGCGTGCTTGCATGCTACGTCTCTTTATTTCAGGTGGTGGGTTTTCAATTTTGCCCTAATGCATTTCTTTCCCATATAAATGCCTATTTGTACGCTCTTCTGTACACTTGCACACGTCGCTTAGGCCACTTGTAGTTATTTCGATAACATTTTCGTGTTTGTAGCATTTCCGTAAAATAAACTTCCTGACCTCGTGAACTTACCTCGTATTCTTTTGTAAACAACTTATTTCATATGCTCACTAATTTAAGATTTATGTCACCGTTTGCTTGCGTGCTAAGTCTGTTTATTTCAGCTGGTGGGTTTTCAATTTTGTCCCAAAGCTTTGCTTTCACGCATAAGTGGCTACTCGTACTTCCTTCCATAAACTTGCACACGTCACTTAAGCCAATTCTAGTCCTTTCCGAAAACATTTTTGTGTTCGTGGCATTTCCATAAAGTTTGCCTTCTGACCTCGTAAAGTTATCTGGCATTCTTCTGTAAACAAATTACTTCAGATGCTCATTACTTTAGGATATATGTCACCCTTTCTTAGTTAGCCATGAGCGAGGCCACTCAGGACTCCTACATAAGTGACGACGGGTCCTGCAGAGAAGGTAGACAGCACCGGTTCAGCGTTTGTAGGCACGCTGCATTCGATTTACTAACCGCTTGCTTTCATGCCAAGTCACTTTATTTCAGGTGGTGGATTTTCAATTTTGCCTAAATGCTTTTCTTTCTCATACAAATGTCGGCCTGTAATCTATTCCATTAACTTGCACACTTCACTTAAGCAAATCGTAATCGATTTCCATAGCATTTTGTGTTCGTGGTATTCCGTAAAGTATACCTTCTGACATCACGAACTTCTCTGGGATTCTTTTGTTAACAACTTATTACATATGCTCATTAACTTAAGGTTTATGTCAACGTTTCCTTATGCATTAATCGAGTTATTTTCTTGTCTCTCTCTCTTTCTCAAATGATTGGCTGTTGTATGACATCCCCGGTGTGGCTGCGCTTGATGTGCATGTTGACAAGGTGCCTACCTGTTTATTACCCGCTACCTCGTCCATACTAGCTCCAGGAGACAGTTGGTCATTGCTGGCGGGGACGGGGTGTATGGTCCTTGTGGTCGTGTTAGGCTCTAAGATTGGTTCCATGCACGCAGTATGGAGCGGACTACGGTCCAGCCACCGCCTTGTGTGCGCTTGATTCCCCAAATACAGCGTGCTTGTGTTTGCCTGTGAAGGAGTGTGTGCCGGCTCCGTTGATAAAACGTGGCTGTCATCCGCATGCCTCCCAGTCTTATTCCTTCGGGTTTACACTGGATGTGGGATGTGTGGTTGGAGCTGTGGGTGGTGCAGCGCAAGCCACCCATGGTCCCTCTGTAGGCGCAGGCGTCCTGTGGCTGGCCACAGTGACAGGCAAATCCGAAACCGGATGTTGCCAACCATATATGTATGTATATGTATGAATAGTTGCATATTCATCAAATGCGGTCCTTCCTGGTCTCATCACTTACTACAGTGTTTTCTTACCATCACCACACGATGTATGGGCCCCTCTGAATCAACCGTTGCAAAAGGATGTTCCTTGGCACTGGTCCCCAGCACGCGAGAAGGCCTTCGCGCGCCTGAAAATTATGCTCAGTTCTGACCAGCTGCTGACACATTACGATCCAGCCCTACCCATTCTAGTCGCCGCCGATGCCTCCAATTACGGAATCGGAGCGGTCCTCGCCCATCGCTTTCCCAACGGTTCCGAGAAAGCGGTCATGCATGCCTCCCGCACGTTGACGTCCACAGAGAAGAACAATGGTCAGCTCGAGAAAGAAGCCTTGGCTATCGTCTTTGCTGTTAAAAGGTTCCACAAAATGCTGTATGGTCGACATTTCACCTTATTGACCGACCACAAGCCGTTGTTGTCCATCTTTGGCTCCAAGAAGGGTATTCCAACGTAGTCAGTCAGTCGACTTCAACGATGGGCCGTCATCCTTCTCGGTTACGATTTCGAAATCCGTTTATGCCGCACTCAGGATTTTGGTCAAGCTGACGGTCTCTCACGCCTCATCCCCAAACATACGGTAAATGAAGATATCGTGATCGCCGCTGTCGCTGTCGAAGAAGATGTTCGTCATCAGCTTTCAGACACTATCCGCAGCCTTCCTCTTACAGCCGCCGACATAGGTCGCGAAACTGCACACGCTCCTGTCCTCCGCCAAGCTATCGCTTATGTTCAGACACGCTGGCCTAACATTACCTTCTCAGGAGAACTCAAGCACTTATTCCAGCGTCGGAACTCCCTCTCTGCCGTTGACTCCTGCCTTATGACCGCTGATCGAGTCATCGTTCCTGTCCACCTTCGACAAGCCGTGCTCCGTCAGTTCCATTCTGCACACCCTGGTATCAGCAGAATGAAGGCAATTGCTCGCAGTTTCGTCTATTGGCCCGGGATAGACAGCGACATTGAAGATTTGGTTCGCCGTTGCTCCAGGTGTCAACAAGCAGCCAAGATGCCACAGCACCAACCACCAGTTCCCTGGCAACCAACAGAGAAACCGTGGTCTCGAGTACGTATCGATTATGCGGGTCCAATTGATGGTACCTCCTATCTGGTCCTGGTTGATGCGTACTCTAAATGGCCTGAAATCGTAACAATTAATTCTCCGACTACCACCGCAATAATAACTTGTCTCCATCGCATATTCAGTCAACATGGATTCCCTGATGTTCTAGTGTCCGACAACGGAACGCAGTTCACGTCATCCCAATTTGAGGATTTTTCTCGCTCTCACTGTGTGCAGCACCTCAGATCACCACCCTATCATCCACAGTCTAACAGTCAAGCGGAACGTTTTGTCGACACTTTCAAGCGAACGCTCTGAAAGGCTCGAGTGGAGGGAACTACAGAAACCATTATTCAGTCTTTCCTGTTCGTCTACAGGACCACACCTAATCCAGCAGTTCCAGGAGGGAAATCACCCGCCGAAGCATTGATGGGCCGGAAACTGCGCACAACACACGACGTACTAATCCCAACAAAAGCGCCACCGGTGAAATCTAAAATCAAAACCAAGTGCAAAGGCTTCGCTGTTGGCGCCCCTGTATTTGCCCGTGACTACCGGGCTGGTCACCCACACTGGATCGAAGCTACAGTAACGGGCCATCGTGGTAGTATGCTATATGATATCGTTGTAGGAGACGACACCTGGGTTCGTCATCAAAACCAACTTCGACCGCGACATGGAACACTCAAAAAACATCTCAGTCGATCGCAGAAGCACCCCTGCACATACTATTGGATACTTTCGGAATTCCAGGGCAACAGACGGAAAGTGTGGAACTCGCACCTCCGATTCCTCCTCGCAGATCACACCGCATCCGTCGAACAACCGAAAGAATACAGAGCGACCCAAAACTCAAACGGCATGTTCAAACTTAAATGGGGGATGTCATGGGGACTCAACGTCCCTATAAATATTAAAGGCTGAAATTACGGAAGGCTGAAAACCCGATTCACTCAAGTGCACATGTACTCAGAGCAGACAAAACGCACACGTTCAATCAGCCTTCTAACTCGTGTAACATGCACATTGTTTAGCCTTTGCACCCAGAAACAGTCTTGTTTCCAACAAAACACGCATTGTTGTATCCAAGCAACATTCATTTTTCCGGACAACTCTCGCCAAACTTCCAACATTTCTGCTCAGTTTACGGACTTTGCACATTTACATAAAACCATGTTTCTTGTTTCCAGGGTTTGCTTACGCAAACCCTTCCAAGGAAAAACCCCCTTCATCACCGTTTCGTGATATAAAAATGAGGCTGTACAACTCTAGAATCGCCTTAGCTTTGGCCAGTAAAAGCGCCTGTGGCAAAGGCCTGTCTTGTTCTTGCTTCAGTCTTGGGTTGGGAAATCGTGCGTAGAAACTTTGCGTTCGGTCTAGGAACCTGTTCGACTCGCGTGAATTAATCTTTCGCGGCTAAGTTCCGAGAACCCACAGACTTCGAGATTGTCAGTTACCGTGCCGTGCGAGAAATAATTCTGAGTCTCGTTCGTTCATCCGTCTAGGAGAGTTGGTATCACATTGTTAGAACCTGACGTATTCAAGAGGCGGTATTCAACCCGGTGTTTGCCGATTGGTGTCGGAGGGTAGCCAGCTTCGGTATGTGTTGTTCTGTCCATCTGTTGTCCGTGGCATGGTTAAGCGTTATGGAGAGGATTTATGGTGCGATGCGACACACCAGCTAAACTATGGTGGATGCATGTTGTGGCCTGGCATGTTCGTGGACGCCACAGGTTTAGGGATTTTGTTTTTCTTCGCCCTATTTTCGGATGAAACATTTTACAGCGATGGGCAAGCGGTGGAGGAGATGCGGGAGGCGGTGCTTAGCAGCATGCGTTGCCGTACGGTGGTGATGGATAAATGTGCTTCTCAGTTGAGTGTGTTTCGATATTGCTATCCCAACGCGAAGATCGTGTTTTGCCGGTACTATGTTAAAGTTGACATGACTTGATGTTACGGTCGCATGCGTGGGATATCTGATGCTCGCCGAACCCAGTTACGCGCGTGGCCGCATAACCTGATATATACTCGAGATGCGTCGGTATTTGAGAGATTATTGATCGCGGCGCGATTGGGTAATCCGGAATGCTACCGGTATTTGTGCGCAAGTTGGCTCCAATACGCTGACTCTTGGCTTAACAACGCATGATGGCACAGCGCTCGCTGTAGTGACGAAGTCGGGATGCGATGTGCCGCACCCCGTGCAAGCAACTGTGAATGACGTCTGCCTCGTCATTTCAACGCAAACACCGGTTCCATCCACATCCACAACAAGGTCAAGTTATCGGAAATCGCCTTTGAAGTGCCGAGGGATGGAGGTGAGCCCCAGTGATAGTGTTCCAAGGGGCAAAGATTGCCGGAAGCTACACACAACCACATCTTCCTCCTACAGGTTGCCCGTTAAACGGAAACGTGATACTCAGGGACGCGGTTCCGAGGACCTCTGTGTAGTCTGTCGGCGGGAGGATGATGTGCATGGTCACGGGGACGCCGTACAGTGGGTTATGTGCGATGCGTGTTCCCAATGTTACCATGGTTCCTGTGTGTGTTACGCCGGTGACGAGGATTTCGATTGCTTCTCTTGCTCGTCATAGTGCCTGTGGAACCTGCGGAAACGGCCTTGGATGACACGCCCTGCAGGTATGCGTCATTTGCACGCACATCCCTTATGCCCTTTGTTGTTCTGGAAGACGGCATTGCAGTTTCCTTTGATTGAAATCCGTGTAACTGAAAAGTGAAGAGCGTGCCGTTCCAGGGCGTCTGTAACTTCCCCGTCAACACCGTCAAAGCCGGAGCTGCGCGGCACTATTCCGCTCCGGTAAGTTTCCCGTTCCCCTTAATGAACCATGATTCAGGTCCGCATCATCAAGCGCACTCACAAGAATGCTAGTTTGCAGTCAACCCTACTGCTTACTTTCCACCACAAGCTGAGACTGCATGTCCCCTCCCAATCTATCATCATGGTGCTTCATTTGCATTTAGTGCTGACATTTTACGCGCGCTTTCTTTCGCAGTAACACTCTGAAAGTGTTCTCATTTCCACCCCCAACTTCCCTGCCAGGGAATGTGTTCCAATGTACCTCGGACGTAATGTGATGCTTGCATGATACGTAGCCACAGGTAGCATTGTTTTACCCCGATGACCTCTCTTTCAGAACCACGGCGACGTTGGCCGCAAATTGCCGTGATACTACACGATGCCACTGAGCCTCCTCTCAGGTATTGCCTCCGCCATGTTATGTCTCCTTGCCACATAAGCACAGGTGTCAATGGGTTTTTTACCACAACTTCCATTTCAGAGCCGCAGCGATATGCGCTGTCCATTGCCTTCCCACGTAACAGCGCCACTCAGCCACCTCCCAGGTTTCGCCTCCGCCATGTCATGCATTATTCAAACCTATTACAAGTACCATTCGTTTTCCATGATGACTTCTGTTTCAGGGCCAGAGTGATATGCGCCGCCCGCCGCCTTCCGACGCAACGATGCCACTGAGCCACCTCCCACGTATCGCCTCCGCCTTGCCATGCCATGCCATTGCATCAGACGCTTCACCAGGTTCGCGATGACAGCAGGTAAGTACGCTAACACTAATCCCTTTCCCTTCCACAGATATGGTACGTACAGGCAGCTGCAAGTGTTGCAGCACCGTTAGGCACCGTCCGCAGTAACACGACATCCCCTGCTTCACATTGCCAAGTGAGTCAACAATTCCATACTCCGATTTCACAGCACATGTTACCTGGTAGATGAAGTGCATCCGGTTGCCGCGTCCTCGGGATAGTAAGTCGCCATAGCAAGTCCATTTGGTAATTGTCTTCACTCCCTAACATCCATGTCTTCGTGAACGACCCAACGGCCCTTTTCGGGGCCACCAGCTGTCATATGGCCTTGCGTCTCCCCTGCATGGGTTGCAGCCCGGGGATACAGGTGCCCCGGATGGGTCTATAATGGTCCGAAAATTTAAACCCGGGCCCGGAACTGCTTCCCTTATTTCGCTGTGCTCCTTACTGCTGGTCATTTTATCCCCATTCCATACGCATGAATTCATCTTCAGGCGCCTTCTGTTGCACGTACTATGCTAACCATCTTTACATACGGTGGTGGCGTTACCTTCCAGCAACCTCACACCGTTGTTTACCCTACGCCATCAACGTACGTCACTGCTATTTATCCTACTTAGCGCCTCTCCTTTCCATTGCCGGTACCCGACAAGTGTGTTCCACGACTGTCCAAAACCTGTTGTTGCGCTGTTTCCAACGCTAATTGTAGAACAGAATGCAGCAGCATTTACTAGATGTATTCTTCCTGTGATCTCGTCATTCGCCATTTCCGCAGCATTCCATTTGGTGACTCCAGCGAAGGCATTACCTCATATATCACCATACCTGTCCCTACCTATTGCTGATGATCACACTTCAGAAGATTTACATCTATGGCTCAGTGGACGGTCATATGTTCATTAACCTACGGCATCGGTAGTGCTTCGTTCCGTTTGTACGTGAGATCTACAACCGTATTGGAGTACGACTGTCCTTCTTTCATGAAATCCATATTCCACCACCTCCGCAGGGTTAATACTCATGACAGGATAACATTTCTCCAGGCATTTCGGGGTAGTCTATACACAAGCGTCAATGCGTAGGACTATATCATCATGACTCCAGTAATGCGACATTATGGGTTAGGTGATCTCCACGCGTGCAACGTAACCCGCTAAGGATTACGTACACCCTATCAGACATAACGACAGCAAAGCCCGGGAATCCACGTTTGTTAATTTGTCACTGCAGACTGATTAGCAGTAGTTATTGGTGTCAGTGTACGGGAATATCTACAAGTGTAAAAGCTGCGCTGGTGGGCATAGTTTGTTGCGAAGTGCTAAGCACGTATCAATACTTTGGAACGTCTTCTTGTGCCAAGCTACACATGTTAACTAGATATCAAAAGGTGTAAGTGCATGCCCGATTCTAATATATATATATATATATATATATATATATATATATATATATATATATATATATATATATATATATATATATATATATATATATTTAAAAGAATCTGTGCATGCTTTTATGCAATACGATGTACCGTAAGGAAATGTGCATAAGTAGGTCCGCATAATTATATATCCATATATATGTACATTTATGCATATGTGTACGTATATTTGTAAGCCATATATAATTATTTATATTTATATACAAATATGCAACTATTCATACATATACATACATATATGGGACGGTATGGGACCGGCCATTTACGACGGAATGCCGGTTGAGCTCCGGGAGCAAGCTGTAACACGGCGCGGGTGCGTGAACAGCGGCCAAGACCACCTTGGAACACTGAGGAGAACTGTCGGATGAGGTCATCGGTTTCGTCATTTGGTACCGCCAGAGATTGTACCGCGCTGCAGATGATTCGGAGAGGTAGATCGGCCATGCCAAGCTGTTCGAGCCAATCGAGACCAAGTAGATTGAGGTTTGCCTTGGCGATGTAGCAGATCCCGTCGAATGTGACACCTCGAAAGTAGACGGAACAATGCAGCTGCCCAGTTAGCTGCACGTGGCCACCACAGGCACTGGTGGCGGATTGAAGGGTTGGCTGGACTGATGGACTACCAAGGGACCGCCAGATTTTCTCGGAGATGATCGTGATGTCCGAAGCAGTGTCCAACCGCAAGCGGACGGTCCGGCCATTAATCTGGACGTCGACGAACTTCTTGCGATCCGCCTTGACTCGGAATGTGGCCAGCAAGCTCATGGAGCTGCCAGCCGGGCCAGTATTGGGTTTGCGTCTGGATCGTGACCTCTTCTTTTGACTGTGGGTGGGGGCCAGCCCAGGTTTTGCCCCCTTGTGCGACGTAGGATAGCAGTATCCATCACGGTGCCCCACAATGCCACAACGTTGGCATCGATGCTGTCGGAAGTTGCAATCTCGGTGGAAATGGCCTGCACCACAGAATCGGCACGGATAGAGTGGGTGCTTCGCTCGGTTGAGTTGGGAGATCCACTCAGAAGGTTGCGGCTTGAGGCTGCGACCACATGGACCCTACCAGGCGCAGAAGCGTTCTGGATCATCGCGGAATCGTGTTTCAGGTTGATCAGCGATGGACGCTCCTCAGCCAGGTTATGGAGTGTGATCGTGCTGTCTTTCTGCAGCTTGGATAGAAGGCGCGTTCGGATGTCTGCATCATGGGCGGACCGGAGACCAGAAATGAAAAGCAAACACTTGAACTGGTCTTCTTTGAGGGAGCCAAGCTGGAACCGTTCGCATTCCCGATTGATGATGCCCGCGTATGTGACGAAATCATCGGCATCTCGTTTGGCCATCTGCAGACATTGATACCGTTTGTTGAACAGTGAGGACTGTTCACCAAAAATCTGCGACAACGAGCGGACCGTTTCACCAAAGGGAACATCTCATGGCTTCTTTGGCAAGATGAAGTGGGTATAACGTTGGTGCTCGACCGTGCTCAGTTTGCGCAAAAGCAGCCGGACCTTTCACGCGTCAGCCTGGGAAGCCAGGTCAACGGTGAACAGATCCTCGTACCGCTTATACCAGGACTCGAAGGTAATTTGAGCGCCAGGGTCATACAAGAATTCGGAGATGCTGTTGCAGATATTGTCAACCGAAGGAGTGTTGCCCTTGGAACCGGATTGAAGGGAAGAACTGGAGAGTTTTTCCGTTAAGGCGGTCATTAAAGCAATCTGGTGCTCCAAAAGTAATTTAAACTCATTATATGCAACTGCCATGGGTTCAAATACATCGTCGCCACTGTTGAATACTGCGTTTTGAATACGTCAGGTTCTAATAATGTGATACCAACTCTCCTAGACGGATGAACGAACGAGACTCAGAATTATTTCTCGCACGGCACGGTAACTGACAATCTCGAAGTCTGTGGGTTCTCGGAACTTAGCCTCGAAAGATTAATTCACGCGAGTCGAACAGGTTCCTAGACCGAACGCAAAGTTTCTACGCACGATTTCCCAACCCAAGACTGAAGCAAGAACAAGACAGACCTTTGCCACAGGCGCTTTTACTGGCCATAGCTAAGGCGATTCTAGAGTTGTACAGCCTCATTTTTATATCACGAAACGGTGATGAAGGGGGTTTTTTCTTGGAAGGGTTTGCGTAAGCAAACCCTGGAAACAAGATACATGGTCTTATGTAAATGTGCAAAGTCCGTAAACTGAGCAGAAATGTTGGAAGTTTGACGAGAGTTGTCCGGAAAAATGAATGTTGCTTGGATACAACAATGCGTGTTTTGTTGGAAACAAGACTGTTTCTGGGTGCAAAGGCTAAACAATGTGCATGTTACACGAGTTAGAAGGCTGATTGAACGTGTGCTTTTTGTCTGCTCTGAGTACATGTGCACTTGAGTGAATCGGGTTTTCAGCCTTCCGTAATTTCAGCCTTTAATATTTATAGGGACGTTGGGTCCCCATAACACACCCTGACCTTCCAACAACGTTGCCACCTCCGTGACTTCACATGAGGTTCTATTTTGATGACGGATACGCAGGTTACTCAGGTCCATGCTGATTGCACGCCTGCCGTATTCCTGATAGATGAAGCGCCTCAAATCCGGCGTGCTGTGGAAACTGTCCTTCTCCTGTCACGACGACAGCCGATGGTTCCGTGCATACAGCCAGGGGATAATCAGGTGGAAATCATGACTATGGATCATAAAGAAACTTCCCACGACATATATACCCACCTTCACAACCACCGAGAACCGCGTTTTGCAATCGTACGATTTGTATCTACATGCATTATTTTACATGATGCGTAACTAGTAGCGCACCGCTTGCCACGAGACCCAGAACGTTGACAATGAACGCAACGGTACAGTATGTAACCGTAGCCACCCGCATCCGGCAACTGCTTCCGCCTGCCACGCTTGTACCCCGCAGCGGACAGGGAAGAAACTCGGGAAAAACAAGTCGCTGCTTCAAGCTGAAAACGTCCCAAATGCTCCTCAATGTCCTCCACAGTGTCATACTTCCCCATAGCCAAAGGCCTGAACAGCTCACTACCATCCACAAGCATAGCGGTAGCAGAAAAAACAAGTATGGCTACCGAAATAATAAAACAAACATCATTTATATGCACACTTACGCGTACACATATTTATGGTATCACAATTCACACACAATCCAATTTCCTCCATACTTTCCAGCTATTTCCAGCCATTTGCACACTTCTCCTTGGCAACGTCGCTAGGTAACCTCGTTGCTATGTACCATTTGTACCGCGGAACGTCCTCAAACAACACATTTTCCTCATAGTGCAATCAAACGGCGCCCACCGTGGCCACAAGTACTGAGCAGGACTTAAGTAAAAGCGGCCGTAGGGTCGACGTTAAAACAAAAACCAATAATGTACGATTGAGTAACAAATGTGTACATAAGATAAGAAATATTTTTTGGGTTGCTGAGGCTTTTGGGATAAATCCGCGGCGACGCATAGATAAAGAGACGCAGTAATGTAGAAACTTGCACACCAGCTGAACCGTGTAAAGCAGCAAGATTAGACTCAGCTGGTTAACAAATCATGCATAATACAGGATTAAAATTAAGTAGCATCAGAAAATGGCCAAGAAATTTTTAGAGGGGACCTGATAGAAGCGTTATAACTCTTGAAGGGTTCAGTGGTGTCCAGTCTGCTGAACTGTTTGTGTTAGCACGTGCAGGTCACCTGCGAGGATACCAATTAAAGCTCAAGCATCAGAAAGCTAGGCTGGCTATCGGGCGAAATTGTTCATGAATCGGGTAGTCAATAGCTGGAATAAATTACCGTCAGCACCGCAGAGTCCTGTTAAAGAGGCCTAGATAGGTTTTGGTCTGAACGTTTCCGGTTTTATGGTAATTGTATTGGCTCATTTCACTTTAACCTCGTACTACATGCGAGTATAGCGAACGCTTTGTTTTTACTTCAATCTAGCAGAGACCGCAGAAAGTAATGAGACGTTGAAGCATAGGGAGCTGTTGTATGCTTACCGTTGCAAGCAACAAGAAGCTCCTTAGGCGAAAGCCTGTGTTGTCTTTGGAATCTGACTTGACAAGATTGTTCGAGGAACCCATTCGGCTGCTCCATTAAATCAATACCGGATAAAAACGACGTAGAACGAATTATGTGGCATATGTTCGTTTACATACAATTTCGCACGACATTTTACTAAACTCTCATAAGTGGTAGTGACAACATTGCTTCACTGCGTCAAGGTCACCCTCAACCTGAGGTCAAGTTTCAGTTTCAAAACTTTTTTAAGTAATCGACCAACATGGAAACGGTAATTTGATCGGCCATCGAGTTATCCGATTACAGTTCAGGATACATTCTGGGGTATTACCATTGTGTCCGGTAAAGGAATTCGTACAAGATTTTCCATGCCCTGGACACTATAAGCATAACTCTTCGTTATCAGATCAATCCAAACGTACACCTTGTGGTAGAGCCACTCCATTTTGCGCGCTGGGGATTTTCAGTGATATTCAATGTAGTTCGGAAGCTGATAACTTTGAGCACGGAACTGTTGAAACGACTGCTCATCTTTCTAAGCTGTTGATGCGGATTTCAACCAAGCGAGTCAATGGTATTTTACAGCTTGGGGGATTGTTGCGTATCAGCACACTGGATAGCAAAGCCAAACTATCAAGTTTGGTATCACTTCTGGAATCAATTTTCAACAGCGTTTCAACGAAAGTATGCCAAAAGTACCACAGTAGAGCATAAATTATGCAGATGTTTCATGTAATGGGGGACCAAGAATCTGCCATCAGAACGGAATTTATGCAAAGTTTCCTTGCCAAAAATATGAAGGAATATGGTTTAATCAAACAACCGACAAGATGCTGTGGATGCGCTTATTACAGTGTACGTTTCAATAACTATTTGCTTCTTCATTTCTACACTTGTTGGCCAGCCAAACATCGCATTTGCGTATAATTATGCATAATTCTATCTGCATTATTCCTTCCTCTTTATCATTTCCTTATCTTCTCTAATTTATCCAAGATTGTAATCAATTATCTTTCGTAGTTAGTTGTATCCTATTAAATTGTCGGCGAGCAAAGCTTTTAGGTTACATCTGGTTTACCGTTATCATTATCATACACGTTAGCTAGAGGTGGGGAACACCTCAGCTACTGTGCCGCAATAGAAAAAAGGAGAAAAAATGCCACTGTTGCAGGCCGGCTGAGCTACCGGTAACGGATGGGCATCCTTCCGGTAAGCTACCAGCCGGCTACTGGGCATCAAAAAATTACTCTGCAAAATTATATAACGCTAAATACTGAGAACGTGGTTAGAGGGGGAGGCTAAGAGGGATGGGGCGGGACAAATAAAATCACAGCGGGAACGCCACTGAATTCGGCTGCTAGCCATATCAGCATGTGTGTCCAACCAAGCGTGTTTATCGTCTTTCGGACCCCAACCAGGGAGCCGAGAAGTTCCAACCGAGGTTAGCTCAGAAGTGAGGGCCTTCATTCCTCTCGACCATGTCATCGCTTAGCCATCCCTCCTCTTCTTCCATCCACACACCCGGCGCGCAAACGCACGTAGCGGAAGTCGGTGGGCTGGCATGCGTAACACGTGGCCGAGCCATCGGAGCCTGATGCGTGAAATAACAGTGCTGAGCGGTTCTTTTCCTTTACCGTAAACAAGGCGTCGAACACGCTCATTGTTCACGTGGTGTTCCCACCAGGTGTGAGCTAAATTTTGGAAGCACTAGGGGTCGAACGTAACTGGCCTCTTCAGGTTCGCTGCTTTAAGCGGCCAGGGTCGAACGTACTACTGAATTGTACACTCCACCCTTCAGGGCAAGAGTGATGTCGCGCCGGCGCCGTAAGTGACGAAGGTTAGCAAAAGCGCCTCGAGCGTTCGCTATACGATTCGTGATCTCATCTTCAATCCCACGGGCGCTGATACAACTTCCCAGGTGGTTGAAGTTTTGAACGACTTCTAGCTGATCTCCACCAAGGGTCAGCGTAGGAGGCGGTCCAGGCTAAACTTGGAGGAACGCTTTGCGCTTCGATAGTGCAAAGCAATGAGCAAAGCAGCTGACAGCGAGTGCTAATCTGTCCAGTGCCGCTTGGCACGTTTGTGAGCTGTCACAGATTAGGGAAATATCATCAGCATACTCTAAGTCAAGAAGTCGAATACCTGGAAGTAGCTTCACACCTTCTAAGTCGTGTCCTGTGAACGCGATTTCCATGACTTCGTCAACAGCGAAGTTAAAGAGAAAAGGTGACAGCGGACATACTTGTCTCGCACCGCTGGCGATATTAAAGCGCGACGACGGCTGGCCGTAAGACCTCACTCTGCCTGAGCGACGCGCATATAATGCCAGGATAATATTCACATATTTATCAGGTACACATTTCTTGAGCAAATATTCCCAAGGTGCATGTCTATCCACCAAATCGAATGCAACTTTGATATCAAGGAACACGACAATATATGCGATGGTGCTCCAACGACTGACGCAATGTAAAGATGTGGTCAATGCAGCAACGACCTCGACGAAATCCAGCTTGCTCTTCACGAATACGGCATTCACGAGTGCCAGTCAGTCTGTGAAGGATGACAGAGGCAAACAATTTGGTGGCGATGGAGATCAGACTGCTTCCTCTATGGTTGCCGCATTCAGATCGTGAGCCTCCCTTGAAAATTGGGACTATGACGCGGCGGCTCCAATCGGTTGGGACAGTTTTCTGCTCCCACTGTTTGACTAGTAACTCGTGTAAATCATCCACAATAGCAGAAGATGGCTAGAGGTAGATTATTTCGTCCCGCGGCTTTATCTAACGTCAACAGTTTGATCTCACGTTCGACTTCTGAGTGACAGGGTGGATACAAAGGTACAGCCCAGGGAGCGGGGCGATCAGTGGCCGGCGAGAAATCTAACCATTCCCGACTGATTAAATTGCCTTTCAAAGTGCTCAGCCAAACGCTCCAAGCGTTTTGATAAGTTGGGGATAGGCTGTCCACTCTCGTCACGTATAGTTTCACTAACACCAGGTCTCCTGCTGCCCGTTCCTCGTATCAGCCGGAATAACTTACGATGGTTACCAAGGGCAGCGGCCATTTCCAACTCTAATGCACTATGAGACCACCAGGATTCGCGGTCTCTCTTCAGGCTAGCACGGAGTTTTTCTCAGAGATCTTTGCGAGTTGCATTGTGTTTGCTTTCAGCCGGAATATGCCGGTGAGCATCGATAAATTGCAGAGACTGCGAAGATACCCAATGTACATGTTGGCGATTAGACATACCACATGAGGATTTGGCTGCTGCTAGTAAGGACTAATGAATATGAAACAAGTGACCTTTAGTTGCATCCAGTGAGCGTTTATTCAACTCGCATGCTAGCGTACTTTGCTAGGCATCCAGAATAGTTGGCCTCGCCAGTTGGCTGGTGCCAATGCGCTCACAGCGTCGTCGTGGGCGTCCGCCAAAACGCATCCGCAGGTCAGCACATACAAGTGCATGGTCGGTGTCCACACCTGTGCTCCAAATCGAGTGACAGTTCTGGACGCAGCCTCACCATCGGCTACTTATCGCAATGTACTCGACTTGTGTCCATAGCTTGCTCGAGGCTGGTGGGCGCCAAGTCACACCCCAGCGGGTACGGTGTCTAAAATTATTGCTTGCAAGAAATAAGCAAGCATCCTCACACAAATGTAGTAACCGCTCACCGTTATCATTACGGGAGTCTACACCATGTTTGCCGCCCAGATGCAGTTCATCTGTGGATAATTTTCCAACTTGAGCGTTCAGATCCCCAGCCAGCACTCCAATGTCTGAACTCCTGCTGTGGCGAAGGAGCTCGTTCAATTGGCGATAGAAGTCGTCTTTTACCGAATCATCGCTAGAGTTTGTAGGTGCATAGGCAGCGATAACGAATAGACACCTGTTAGTGCCGCGCTGCTTCGAAGCTTTGAACGAGGCAGCCAATCGGACCGCACGCATCCGGCTACTGATTGGAATCCAATCAACCAGAGTAGCTTCAGACCGGGGATTCAGGGCAATGCCAACACCGGCTTGGCCCGTGCTTGAAGCTGCAGCGATACCGCATAGGCGCAACAATAAAGTGCTTTTAGTGTCACGTGAAGGGCATTGCAGAGTGAGTACAGAGCTCGAGTCTTGCAGGCCCGTCTCCGATAAGCAGCAGATATCGATCGAGAGGGTCTCTAATTTTCGGGCAAGTGCTGTCTGTTGACCGATCTGAAGCAATGTGCGAACATTGATGCATGCCAATCTGAAGGAGGATCGAGGGCTCCAAAGGGAAGTCGATGAACTTGAATGTTCCGCTTGGTTGGACATGGGCCTGTTGGCAGGGCAGGAATGACGCTCCTCGTTTACATGTGAGTTGAAACTAGAAGACAAGCGACTATTGAAGCAAGGTGGGGGGGGCCGAGAATTGGGGGTTGGAAACAAGGGGGATAAAAGTGAAGCTTGAACGCGGCGATAAGAGTGAAAAAGCGCAAGATGGGGAATAAGAAGACGGGAAGGCTTGAGCAGTAGCATCCAAACCCTATCCACCCTGCCCGACGCAGCAGACAGGGCACCGTTGATTATCCTCTGCGGTGCCCAGAGCATCAGAAATTTATTTAAAGTGAGATTCCGTTGCGCTATGCCATCAGAAATTCTTCGCTCTTATTTCTCTTTCTCCTAAAATAACCGCGCAGTCCTCCGACCACGAAACCGGCTTATTGTCTCTTAATAACCATTAGGTTTTTAGGCTTGTTGTAGTTAGCTAGATGATGCGTAGCTGCTTGTTTTAAAGCCAACTGCGACGTTTAAACACTGTTACTAAACAGATACTGATAACGCGTTCATGTTGTTTTTCTTCCACTCTGTAATACCTCTGGGTCAGGCGTAAACGAAGCAGGCTTCCACGATACATATGCTACTCTTGGGCCACAGAAGGGATTTAGTGCTCGGTACCAATGACTTGATCGTTCCCAAGCTTCGCCTACGGAGGCATTAATAGACCCAACAAAAGTCTATACTTTATCGAAGTGTGGTGTAAGTAACTATTTGTCGTATTTTGCATCATCATTATTATTATACACATCAGCCAAAGGTGGGAAACACCTCAGCTATTGTGACGCAATACATAAAGGAAAAGGAAAATAAAAACAACAGTTGCATGGCAGCTGAGCTACCAGCAACTGATAGGCATCGTTCCGGTAAGCTACCAGCCGGATACTAGGCAAAATGAAAAATTATTGTTTTTCGCTACGTAGGTGGAAGGGAGACTAAAAGGGATGGGGAGGGACAAGGAAACTCACAGCAGGAACGCCACTGAGGTCGATCCCTTGCCATGTCAGTAAGTGTATCCAGCCAGACGTGTTCACCAGGGAGCCGTGACGCTCTAACCGAGGCCAGCTGCGAAGTGAGGGCCTTCATTCCTCTGGAGTAAATCATCGCTTGACCGCCTCTCTTCTTCCATCCACATCCCCGGTGAACAAATAACGCACGTCGTTGGAAGCCGGTGGGCTGGCATGCGCAACACGTCACCCAACCACGAAAGCCTAGCGCGTGAAATGACGGTGCCGTATTTTTACATTCGTTACTTAGGATGTTATGCGTAAAAGTTTTGCAGTTCAATTCAAAAGACGTGGTGCAGTGCAATCTTTCTTTGAATCCGCCGTACATGTTAACTTTTTGACTTTTGCGCCTAATAGACTTTGATGTGAACTATTTATGTTGAATCGGAATAACTGCACGTCACAATTGTCTTTTACGGTCAACCTAACGAATGCGATAAAACTTCTTTCCATTTACTCTGCGCGAACGTGTTATTATGATAACAGTTTTATAGTAGTGCTGCCTCCACAACAAGACTAGACGGTAAAGTGGTGTGACAGCTTGCGTACCTCGTCGACCCATTGTGTTATACTGGTTAGGGCACTTGGGCCTCCTGAAAGCTACTTTTACTACGTTGGTCAGTGGTTATAAGTCAGACAAAATCAGTTAGCTGGTCCTCCTGGTTGTGTTCTTGGAATGATATGGCGTCCGTTTCTGTAAATCCGAAGCACTGCCACATTCTCTGCCTTGTCAGCAGCCCTTTGAATCAAAGTCCTTGGTTGAGGACCCTAATCATTCTCCTGTCTAAGTCTGGACGCATTGCTAGTACCTCAGCCCTCGTACAACCATGACTACTTTTTAAACTTCAACTATATCCGGCATCAACTGTCGCGCGGCTTATCAAGGTCCGCCTTATCTGCTGTATGCAACTAAACAGATAAACGGAAACATACCACTGTTAGCACCTCCCTCCTTTTACAACTTTTTCCCTTAATCTCCACCCAATCCCATTACTGGCCTTCCTCCTATAATTCCTATTTGAACTAACAACCACCGCAATGTCACTGGAGTCATACCATCTGCTTCTTTGTTCCCGCACGACCCACTGGACACTAATGGCTGGTAAGGCCATACTGTCACATTTTCCTAGCGGCGTTCAGCGTTCACACTCTAAGGCAAACAGGTGCACAAGCTGCAATCGTACGAACGCTAGACGCGCTAGGTATTGACGTGTGTTGCGTTACCTAAACTAGGATCAGAGACTTTCACAGGGTTGTTGTATTAACTTCATCTGGTTTGTCCACTTGCTATGGTTCTCAAGCAACCACTGGGCAAGTTGGAGTAAGCAGTTCTCAGCTTTAAGGCTGAGACCTTGTTGGTTGATTGGATTCCCGTGAGTAGCCTCTTGTGTGCAGCTCGCTTGACTAATTCAACCAGGCTTGATGCACGGAGTAGCACGAAGCTGTTTGTCTTTGGTTTCCACTTATGCCCTTACCGGTTGTGGCTGTGATGCTGCGGAGAACGCTTTCTACCAAGAACTGAACTAGCAGCTACGCAGTGCTACGAGTTCTGACTTTATAGTTCTTGCATGGGATATACATGCGCAAGTAGACCGGCTGAGCTCTTCAGAAGCTTTTCAGGTGGTAACTATGAAACTAACTATTAACAGAAAGACAACAGCGAGCGTCTGTTACAGCTGTGAGGAGTGCACCAGCTTTTTTCTAGTAGTACCGCTTTTAGACACATTCGGCGCCGAAGTGCCACTTGGATTCCTTTTGTACCTGAGCAATGATGGAAGCAAATAGATTACGTTGCCATAAGTCACAGTTGGCGGGGTTCCATTCTAGGTTGTCACGCTTGATGGAGTAATTACGCGTCATTCCTCTCTGACCTTTACCAAGTGGCCTACCAATTACCTCACATGATTGGCTACTGAGAATTTATCACAGCACTCTGTCTGGCAAGCTCACCACGATGCAATGCGTACTAAACTTTCTCCTTCTTATACTAATGACATTGAATTTCAGTGTAATAGAACCTACGCCTCCACGCAATATGCAATAGCCTCCGCTTGCGGCACTATCAATCATTGACGCATCCGTTACTGAATATCCGATAGGTCGGTGAATTTGGTAGAATCCTGGATAAAACTTTCAGCCGGCTTTGAGCAAAACGTGGCCGGACGGACTATTAGGCGCAAACTACAGTGGAGTCTAAGTGTTGACAAAAGGCCTAGTGGCCCAGTCCGTCGTAAGAAATAAAGCAGGAAGGAGCAGTACGCAATTATTGCAAGCTCTTTTAGCTGATACGCACTACTGTTCCCAGAGAACCAAGTGACAGTGCAACAGTCAACGACAGCTCGGATGTATTTGTTCACAATAAGGAGCGCCATATGGCTCGTTGGACGGAACACAATTGAGAGCAGTTCACTTGTCTTCCTGCCGCTGGACCTCTTCCTACTCAGATGCTGCTTGCTGAGCCATGGCCTGTTAGGTTAGAAATTCCGTCGGTGGCTAAGGTCCCAAAAGCGATTACAGCCATTAATCGTTTTGGTGCTGCTGGCCAGGATTCCTTCACAACCGCACTATATAAGGATAGTGGTGCGTTCCTCTGCAAAGCACTGACCTCTGTTCCAACAGGTCTGGAAGGCAGAGACTTTTCCAGCTAACTGGAGTGAAGCAATTGTAGTGGCCATATACCAGTAGGGCACTCTCACCTACTGTAGTAATCACAAAGGTATAAGGCTAAGGCATGCGGTGACAAAAGTACTGGCTTTAATTTTCGTTGGTTGCCTCGCTCCGGAGCAAGAATTACGGATTAGGGGAGAGCCGGCAGACTTTCGCCAAGAACTTGGCTGTATAGACCACATATTCACTCTGCGGCAAGTTCCATCGCAATGAGGCTGGACCTTACCGTGGTGCGATGGTTTGTGTGTTTAAGCGATCCATTGAGCTACGCTGGGCGGTGCTTTTTTGCAACTTCAGAGCCACTCGTACCAGATTGGCCAATGCTTAGAGTCCAGACAAACACAGCCTTCTGGTCCTCCAAATTGAGGGATGGAATGAGGTGGCTCCTTATTCCTTAAAACGGACTCCTTCTAGCCCAACGCCAAACCCGCTGCTTTGCTCTGGCCACTGCAGAGGATAACCAACGGTGCCCTATCTGCTCCATCGAGCAGGGTGGATAGGGGTTTAAATGCTGCTGTCCAAGCCTTCCCGCTTGAGCCTTTTATCTCACCATTCCTTTCCAGCTTCACTTTTATCCACCCTGTTTTCACCCCCCAATTCTTGGCCCTGCCCCACCTTGCTTTCCTAGGCTTTTACCTTCTAGTTTCAACTCACATGTGAACGCGGAGCGTCATTCCTGTCCAGTCGACAAGCCCATGTCCAACCAAGTGGCCAAGCCCAGTTCATCGGGTTCCATTCGGAGCCCTCAATGTACGCACATTACTACAGCCCGGTCAATAGGCAGCACTTGCCCGAACATTAGAGACCCTCACGATCGATATCTGCTGCTTATCGGAGACCTGCCCGCAAAACTCTAGCTATGTGCTCACTCTACGATCCACTGCAGGTGACAACAGCAGCATTGCTCATTGCGCCTATCCGGTGACGATGCAGGTTTGAGCACCGTCCCAGCTGGTGTAGGCATTGTTCTGAGTCCCCGGGCTGAAGTTACTCTGGTTGACTGGATTCCAATAAGCAGCCGGTGGTGTGCGGTCCGATTGGCTGCCTCGTTCAAAGCTTCGAAGCAGCGCGGCACTAACAGGTGTCTATTCGTTATCGCTCTCTATGCACCTAAAAACTCTAGCGATGATTCGGCAAAAGACGACTTCTATCGCCAATTGAACGAGCTCCTTCGCCACAGCAGGAGTTCAGACATTGGAGTGCTGGCTGGGGATCTGAACGCTCAAGTTGGAAAATTATCCACAGATGAACTGCATCTGGGCGGCAAACATGGTGAAGACTCCCGTAATGATAACGGTGAGCGGTTACTTCATTTGTGTGAGGATGCTTGCTTATTTCTTGCGAGCAATAATTTTAGACACCGTACCCGCCGGGGTGTGACTTGGCGCCCACCAGCCTCGAGTCAGCTGTGGACACAAATCGATCACATTGCGATAAGTAACCGATGGAGAGGCTGCGCCCAGAACTGTCACTCGATTTGGAGCACAGGTGTGGACACCGTCCATGCACTTGTATGTGCTGACCTGCGGATGCGTTTTGGCGGACGCCCACGACGACGCTGTGAGCGCATTGACACCAGCCAACTGGCGAAGCCAACTATTCTGGATGCTTAGCAAAGTACGCTATCATGCGAATTGAATGAACGCTCACTGGATGCAACTAAAGGTCACTTGTTTCATATTCATTAGTCCTTACTAGCAGCAGCCAAATCCTCATGTGGTATGTCTAATCGCCAACGTGTACATTGGTTATCTTCGCAGTCTCTGCAATTTATCGATGCTCACCGGCATATTCCGGCTGAAAGCAAACACAATGCAACTCGCAAGGAGCTCTGAGAAAAACTTCGTGCTAGCCTGAAGAGGGACCACGAATCCTGGTGGTCTCATAGCGCATTAGAGTTGGAAATGGCCGCTGCCCTTGGTAACCATCGTAAGTTATTCCGGCTGATACGAGGAACGGGTAGCAGGAGACCTGGTGTTAGTGAAACTATACGTGACGAGAGTGGACAGCCTATCCCCAACTTATCAAAACGCTTGGAGCGTTTGGCTGAGCACTTTGAAAGGCAATTTAATCAGTCGGGAATGGTTAGATTTCTCGCCGGCCACTGATCGCCCCGCTCCCTGGGCTGTACCTCTGTATCCACCCTGTCGCTCAGAAGTCGAACGTGAGATCAAACTGTTGAAGTTAAATAAAGCCGCGGGACCTGATGATCATCCTGCAGCACTCTTCGAATTCGGGCGACCTGCTATTGTGGTTGATTTACACGAGTTACTAGTCAAACAGTGGGAGCAGAAAACTGTCCCAACCGATTGGAGCCGCCGCGTCATAGTCCCAATTTCCAAGGGAGGCTCACGATCTGAATGCGGCAAGCATAGAGGAAGCAGTCTAACCTCCATCGCCTCCAAATTGCTTGCCTCTGTCAACCTTCACAGGCTGACTGGCACTCGTGAAAGCCGTATTTGTGAAGAGCAAGCTGGATTTCGTCGAGGTCGTGGCTGCATTGACCACCTCATTACATTGCGTCAGTCGTTGTAGAACCATCACATATATTGGCGGTCCATCCTTGTCATGTTCCTTGATATCAAATATGCATTCTATTCGGTGGGTAGACATGCACCTTGGGACTGTCTGCTCAGGAAGGGTGTACCTGATAAATATGTGAATATTATCCTGGCATTATATGCGCCTAGCTCGGACAGAGTGAGGGCTAACGGCAAGTTGTTGTCGCCCTTTAATTTCTCCAGCGGTGCGAGACAAGTATGTCCGCTGTCACCTTTCCTCTTCAACTTCGCTGTTGACGAAGTCATGGAAATCGCGTTCACAGGACACGACTTAGAAGGTGTGGAGCTTCTCCCAGGAGAACGACTTCTTGACTTAGAGTATGCTGATGATATTTCCCTAATCTGTGACAGCTTACAAACATGCCAAGCGGCACTGGACAGATAAGCACTAGCTGTCCGTCACTTCGGGCTTTGCTTCGCACCCTCGAACTGTAAAGCGTTCCTCCAAGATTGGCCTGGACCGCCTCCTACGCTGACCCTTGGTGGGGATCAGCTAGAAGTCGTTCAACAATTCAACTACCTGGGAAGTTTTATCAGCGCCCGTGGGATTGAAGATGAGATCACGAATCGCATAGCAAAAGCTCGAGGCGCTTTTGCTAACCTTCGCCACTTATGGCGTCGGCGCGACATCACTCTCGCAATGAAGGGTGGAGTGTACAATGCAGCAGTACGTTCGACCCTAATGTACGGTTGTGAAACGTGGCCGCTTAAAGCAACTGGCCTGAAGACGCTAGTTACGTTCGACCACCGGTGCCTTCGTAATTTAGCTCACACCAGGTGGGAACACCGCGTGAGCAATGAGCGTGTCCGACGCCTTGTTTACGATAAAGGTAATGGAACTGAACCGCTCAGCACCGTTATTTTACGCACCAGGCTCCGATGGCTCGGTCACATGTTACGCATGCCAGTCCACCACCTCCGGCGAATGTGTTGTTTGCGCGCCAAGGGTGTGAATTGAAGAAGAGGAGGGGTGGCCAAGCGATGACTTGGTCGAGAGGAATGAAGGCCCTCACTTCTGAGCTAACCTCGGTTGGGATCTGTGAGCTCCCTGGTTGGGGTCCGAAAGACGATGAACTCGCTTGGTTGGACACACTTGCTGATATGGTTAGGAGCCGACGTCAGTGGCGTTCGTGCTGTGAGTTTCTTTGTCCCACCCCATCCCTCTTAGCCTCCCCCTCCAACCACGATCTCAGTATTTGGCCTTATATAATTTTGCAGAGTAATTTTTTTGATGCCCAGTAGCCGACTGGTAGCTTACCGGAAGGATGCCCATCCGTTACCGGTAGCTCAGCCAACTTGCTCCAGTTTCTTTTTTTCTCCTTTTTTCTACGTATTGCGGCACAGTAGCTGAGGTGTTCTCCACCTCTAGCTAACGGATATGGTGATGGTGGTGATGTCAAGAAGTTTTCTTCTGGCATTTTATACATACACCTTGTTTTCAATTCATCCTCAGAAACCACTTTTGGGTTGCCTCTGACAGTGTTTCTTCATTTTATCCACGAACCGTTGTTACAAGTATGTTTGTCAAAGGTCTTTTCTTATAATCTCACGGTAAATCAAGCGGAAATTTAGTACCACCAATCATGCATACTACTTGCGTTTTCCCCCTTGTCAAATGATGCTGTATGAACGGGGACGTAAAATGAAACAACGGCAGTATACATATGTAGACTACATATTAACAATTTACCGTGACTTATCTCAGAAATGTACTCCCCGGCAAAGAAGTGTCCGCAGTACTCCGTAGAACACCCGCTCTTTTGATTTATCGCATCACCTCAAAACCACACTCTACCTATATGTTTAATTTGCCAAGACACTCTTTTAAATGAAGCAGGCGATCGCGTAAACTGCAAAATCATCTGGAGTGAGTTGATAAGTGTGAAAGCTGAAAATCTGTGAACTTTTTTAGGAAGCTGCGGGAGTGCTTCGAAAACAGACCAACTTTAAAGACAGTGGTTTCTGGCAGGGCAAAGAAAGGAAACTGGCCTTACCGCGTCTTATAAAATCAGCAACTTTACTGCCATAAGCTGCAGTCCATATAACGTTGGAGTAAATATTATTTGGCCTTCAGTATCAATAATACTGTTGAATTTGATGTGTGTGAATCCGCAAAATGCAGTTTAAGCCATTCTGCTCAGCAGTTCTATTGTATCTAGGCGAATAGATTAGATGGCGCGGAACATAGAAAGTACCTTAGTTACTTTACTACAGTTTGAAACTTTTCGTAACCACTAGGTAAATCTACTTAAGCTGAGAACGGAGGTCCTCCCGTGACATATGTCAGATTCTTCAATGATAATGGATTGGTAGAAGAGATGCTGTTTGCCAGGGGAATTAAATCTCATTTAGGTAGCCAGTAGCTAGCTGACTGAAAAGTTTGTTCAAATACACAACATAGTTTCGTGTGCAACAGGTGGTGCCGCCGCAGTGCTCAGAAGGTTTAAAGAATACATTACGCAGCTAAAAAATTTTCTTACTCCTGTTCATACAATTTGCTGTGATTGATTGAGAGCACCTAGTGGTTAAGAACGTTGGAGGGTGCTTAAAGGGTTCGCTGTCAACTGTTATAATAGTAGACAAGAATATCAATCCGCACTCTCTTCAAGATCGTCTTTTCCAACAGTTGTGTAATAACAGTGAAGATTTGCAGATTCCACTTTTGCATAGAGAAGTTAGACGGCTCTCCAAGGGTAAATATATTCACCGTTTTGTTGCACCCTGGGACACCATCATCACCTTCCTTTCTGCAACTGATTATGAACAGTTAACAGTTTAGCCATCTGTGTTTTATCCGGTTGATGATTTTGCGAAATTTGCTAAATGAAACTCTTCAAGGCAACTTGCGTAACCTCAACACGAACAAAGAAAACATTATCGCTTTTCTTAAAAAGCTGGAAGTGTATGCTCAAAACACCGTACGTTGGGAATTTTCCCAGTTTCCAATTGATTGTGTATGCCAGTCCTTTCCAACTATTCCGAAAAGAAATGACACGTTTCCTGACCTGAGTGACATGGATATCCCGATTTAGGTTTTGGATCCATTCGATGTACAGTCCTGCGATGTTGGAGCTAAAACCAGGAAATTCGGAGCTTAGGAATGACATACCACCAAGATCCAAATGCATGCAATATAAACGTGATTTTTTGATAAAGTCTGATGACACAGATTATGCAAAATAGTTGAAATATATTGCTTGTTTTTCCATCCACATACATGGCTGAATGTTGGTTCAGCAGACTGGCTTCTCTAACAAAATTAGAAACAGATTGGACATCACAGCAAGAGGAGATATTTGACTCAGGCTATCAAGCCTGGAGCCGGACCTAAGCAAGCTTGCTCAGGGGCATCAGACTTAAGGCTCGTATTAATATTACAAAGAACTTATTCTTACAAAGTTGCTACACCTATGACATGACTTACAGTTAACTGCCAATAATAATTAACTACAATTTTAAACGGTAATGATAACTTTTATGGCATTACAGACAAGTGGCTTGACGTTGCCGCGCAACGAATGTGATCTTGAGGCTGTGAAAGTTAACGACTGGGTTTATACTAGAAGCAGCAGTGATACCAACATTAAAAGTTGGCCATCATAAAGAAGATACCAATATGACGTCTGGAAATCACAGATTTGCGTCTGTTAGGCGTTGCGGATTGTTCAAATTTTGGTGATCATTGGTGGGGGCCATAAGAAACGGAATAGTTCAAAAGCGGGCCACTTTTGATTAACGGTTGAGAATGTCTTACTTAGGGTGACCATTGCAGGCCTGTCGGTCAACACATCTGTGCTTTGTGTGTGTATGTGCGTCTTCATGCATGCTCGCGCGACTCATGACGTCTGACTGTATCGAGTGGACTATTGGTGGACTTCCTTGAGTTAACCAGTCGTAGCACCAGCGTTTGCCTATCTGTCACGTTAATCTGTCGTGTAATAGTATTTGCGAGAAGTGATTTACCGAAAAGAGTTCTCTTCGGAAGTGTTATGCCTCTAATATTTGGCTTTCTGGCAGATAACATACAAAAAGTTCTCTTGCGCTTTTGAGAACCGTCACCCTATCATAAGTGTAGACTTGCAAAGTACAACGTCAGCTATTTGAATGGAGTTGCTGGTCAATTTCCAGGGATAGCGTACTTAACTTTATCGCTTCGTAAGTCGTAATTTTGTATAAGTTTAACTGTTAAATTTTTTCGCACCTGTGGTAAACCGCTAACACACGTGACTATGCAAAAATACAGATTGTCGCAACCTTCAATAAAAACACAGTTTAGGGTAAAGAATATGTTAGCTGGTAACGTTACTTATTACAATAAATGAAAATTGTACGCGAAAGTAAGACAGTCCAGGAAAATAGCAGCTTGCTGTTACGTAGCATTTGCGATCCTGTCCAAACCAAATATCTTTCATGGTGATGGAAAGATTTATGCCACATGAGTCCTGATTTAATAGCGTGTGATGGAAATACACATATGCTTAATAGTTGCTAATTTTGTCGATGCTTGTACAAAACAAACTGTATATGTGAGACAACTAATACATAAAGCAATACAAAAGCGTATGAACGAACGTTTAGATAACCAGATAGACAAGGTGGAATTGTTACTGCTTTAAGCCACATAATGCTACCAGTTTCTTTTTACTGATCGCTCACAGGATGTGATTGGTTGCGCAGCTTTTAATCGCTAGGCTATACTCGGTGGTTCGAATCTGCGGCGCGAGTTTGAATTCGCATAGGAGTGGGTTTCCTCGCGGCATACTCAGCCGGCGTGCGACTGGTGGTGGTCGCACGGCAGAGAAGCGCCGTTACGGCGTACGGCTGACACATTATTACTTTTTACTCTATGGTATTCATTTACAGCTTGAAGGTTAGTTCTACTGTGTTAGACAAGGCATCGGTGACAGATAAGCTCGCTATTCTGATCCATTAGATTTGAGGTTAGAATCGTGGTAGTGCAAATGTTTGTGAAACTGCTGCACCTTTCAAACTGTTAGAGTATTTCCAATGTTTTACTACTAGGGCATCGAATCAAACTCTGGTTAATGACTCTACTCATCATTCAACCTTGGCTGAACGCCATGGCAATAGCCTACCTGACGTGAAATCAAGAAAACCCTCGTGACCTTTGGCAGTAACTATCGTGCGGATTCCGATGGACCACGTTATCTGCTATAAATAGTAAGGATGATAAAAACACGTTATAGTTGATTCCTATTTTAATGGTATCTTTTAGGCAAATACCGCTTACTCATACCAACGGTTACTCCATAATCTCAAACCTAAATGCCGGAAACTGTTGTCTTAAGGATATTTTAACATTTAGTTAGTGTCACAAACCGTCATCACATCCTATCACCAAGTGTCATACATTATGGTACTGTGTTCATTGTTTCATAGCTTATAACAACAATTTAGCATCTTGAACTCACGATTACACTGCGTAGCATTGTAATGACTGTGATGTCCCTGAACGTACCATTCATGATTCCCTCGAAGTTACAAAACGAATCCAGCTTAGTCCATTCTCCCGTCATTTGTTGCAAGTGCGCAAATAAATAAGCGCAGTGCAGGGAAGAACAAAATTATCCAGTCTGGATCATATGCTTCATAGTTGCAACATATTGCAACATGGTTGCAACATATTTGATTACTTGTGGACTTTTGTGCGTAGTGTCATGTTCGTAGATAGTAGAAGTCACGAGTAAACTGCACACAATAATCGGCCTCGACAGGGAATCGAACCCCGGTCCCTATACTAGTTTCAAGTGCTATGCATATAGCGTCTAGTGTGAGGACGTCATCACCTCGCAGGCTAACGACTGTCAGTGACAGTGGCAGAGAGGTGGTGTGATATCCGAGTTAGTTTGCAAATTATGTAGCCCAGCCAACGTCCGCCATGGCTCAGTGGCTTAAGCTGCTGGCTAGTTGGCATCTGCCTCTAGCGGTCATGGGTTCGACCCACCTTAGTGGACCGAGGGAATGCGCGCCACTAACGAACCCCAATAGAGCGAAACGCGTCTGCTGCTTTTCCGGACTAGGCTCTGCTATGTAACTTGTGAACTATTGGGATGAAATCCTTATCGCGCACCAAGCAGAAGTCCTGTATTAAATTGCGCACCTGATCGTCAGCCCTTGATAGCTCAGCGGTAGTTCGTGGGACCGGGGTTCGATTCCCCGTCGAGGCAGATTATTGTGTGCAGTTTAATCGTGACTTCTACTTTCTACGAATATTTGATTACGTCAACTAAGAGTAAAGCGCTATATTGATTGACGGTTATTACCGATAGTTGAAATGCACGCCATAACGACTTGCAGGCCTCGTCTCAAGTTCAAGTGGGACTGGAACGATAAGATGAATCCCGTAAGTGTTCCTTCTTGAGCGCGTCGTCGATCCCGGAGTTGATAGGGGTGCTCCGACTTCTTGATGAGTCTAAAAGTAAAACACCCGAAAAGCACCCTGGTACGTACCGTTTTAATGCTCAATGCTACTAGACTGGTTGTGGCTCTGCATCCAGAGGATATCATCCAACATTTCGTTTTTGTAGATTTCGCTAAAGTTGACATCTTTAAGCTTAAACACAATTTCTATTACTGACGCAATACTTGGCGTCCATTCTTGTCATGCAATGATCCTTTACTTTCTCCACGCAACAATAAATTTACGAAAAGTAGTTTAGTGTATTTATCCCACACCCCCCAGTAACTAATGATAGGTGAACTGGTATTGAACACAGTACTAGGATCTACAGTTGGTACAAAATGTTTTCTTGACTCTCCTCTGTTTTGGGTCAGTTGCACCGATTCCAGATAAACTTTCCTTCATTGCCAAGTGTTTAGAACTTTGCGGAAATATCAAGATAACAGTTGTATTTTTTGGCAAAAGAGAACTTTATCAGCTCACGTTTAGACGGGCCCGTTAGAAAGCCTTGCGTACTACCTTAAGTGTTTGTAGAACCTTTTGCTTCGATATATTAGGAGTATCATTGCCATTCCCGGCACAGAAACATCTGCCTGCGGCAATGCACAGTGTTAATTGAATGGATTGTAACGTCACAAGTATCGTTAATCCCGTTCGAATTTAAAAGAATGTACCCTTCGGTACCCAGTACAACGCTTTAAGAGTGACTTTACACACGACTGGAAACAAAATCCATGAATCGCGGTTCTCAACTAATCCAATAGAAGAAAGAATTGAGGGCGGTGTAAAACCTCCTCAGACTCTTAGTAATTCCAATGGTCTTAGAAATATACACTTTAGTGGTACCTTCACAATATAAAATCCACAAACCTCAGTTAATATTCACTCGTCCTCTACCACTCAGTATTATCGTACATATACAATATGTTCATATCCACTCTTGATACCCTCAGCGAATTCACTCAGACCTGACAGGAGGTCTGGAAATTTCTAAGCTTAGCTCCTAGCTTTGTTGTACACAAAACAACGTCGCAGACTATTAGTGAACTCTGAGCATAACGCAGGTACCGAAGAAAGAGGCACGCGTGTAACGGTCTACTGTGTGCAGTTCAGTGTCTTTGAACGTCCTAGAGAAATTAACCTTGAAAGATCTCCTGCCCAATTCTAACCAAATCACCCACGTAGGTTTGCACATCGAGGTTATGATCCACACAGAACGCAATCGTGTGTATGTTACGCATAGTGTATCATCGCTAGGCAGTAGGAATAGACTTACACTTATCTGCTTTCTTGACTAAAGCAACGCATTTATCTGTGTTGAACATGAAATATTGTTGCAAGATCTGCTGCACTTTGATAACCAACCTTCTACGATACTTTACTAAGGCATTATTTTGACAAACGTACTCAGGTCACCTGGTATATTGGCAAAACTACCCGTGCTCTACAAAAACTATTCTGTCACCATTCTGATTCTCTACCTACACTGTCTGTACGCCTGCCCTCGATGAGTCCGGCTGGGTAAAATACGCCGAGGACGTACTTATCGATGCGAACCATTCAACTTCGGCCCCTTTGAACATGCCACAATGTTGTTTGTCGCAATCGTGCAACCGTCAAACCCGCTGCCTGACGCTAAATGCACCTAAGTGCAGTGACGTGCTCAAGTCAAGTCCTGTCATGTCAAAATAAGCTTTATGTACCCTAACGGGTTCATGTGCAGCAGTTACACCACCACTGCGGACACACGGATTGTAAAATCAATCAGTATACATGTTTGCGGAGAAACTGGGGAAAATGCACATCTGTTATTTCAACAACCTCTCACGCAACATGTGTATGATTTTCGCTGGGTCAACAAGCGAACGTGAGAGATAGGGCAAAACAGTATTAGGATACAAGGACGTGCGGGAGAATAAAATTCTGAATCTCTAACTAGTAGAAGAGAAAGAGAGCGTTTTGGAAAGTTCATTATAAAGTGGATGTCATCGATCGGTTAGTACCTTAGAACAAAAATCATTGCAGGCATCAAGATGTCCAGAAATTATCAAATTAACTAAAGAATCTCTAGACAAGCCGTGCATCTAAAAAATCATTAAACATCGCACCAATAAGATGTAGTCTTTCTGAAGAAGTTTAGGGAAAATGACGGGAGAGCAGTATAACCAATGGGAAATAATGCAGGCCACAAACCTGAATATTAAAGTACGCGGTACGGAAAGTGCCTTAAGTCTGAGAGCACAAAAAGAAAGTTTGATGACTTTTTGAAAAGTTCTACAGACATGCGTGGACCACGAAACGTTCTGGGACAAAAGGACTCCGAGACACTTGATGGCGGAAGAGCTGGATATAGGAATTTTATTCACATAAGGGTTGGGGAGAAATCTATGAGGGAATTCTGCTTATCGCCACGGAGAAAAGAAACTATTACATCACTGCATTTTATTGCAGATAACAACTTGTTACCAGGACCCTATTAACTACGATCCCAACTATGTATTTATGGTAATAGCTTGGGCTTCTCCACGCGTGTAAACTGTCAGTGAGCCACATTATACCATGCCGTGTCGTGGTCTCTACAATTGAATAAAATATTCGCCAAAGTCGAAAAACTGTCGTTATTTGATCGCACCTGGCATAATCCTTCATGTATTCTATTTGACACTGCCTTTCATCATTGAATGTATTCTACCATTGAATTTACTGCTCTCCAGTAGTTTTCCGGGCATATCCGGTGTGCATTTCAAGCTGTTTGGCATGTTAATGAACAAAGTATCTAGTTTTAGTGACATTTCAGAACTTTCCTTAGTTCAGGGTATTACATTCACCCATGTTAGTTCCTTCGTAAAAGTTAGCTTCAAAGTACTCACCGATATCAGCTGCCCAAAGTACTATATAGTATCTACGGTTGATGTTGCATACAACATGCTTCTTCACTGTAGCTTTGATACACCGACCTACACTTCAACTAGATCCTCTTAGCCTAGATAAAATTATGCTACTTTATTTGATTAGCTCAGCGTTTTCATTCTGTTATATATTCCGCGTCAATTTTGCGTGTTTATTTTCCTTTAAATCATATATCGGTGGCTTGATATTCCCGGTGTGCCTGCGCTTGATGGGAATGTTTACAAGTTGCCTAACTGTTGATAAACCGCTATCTGGATTATACTGGTTGCAAGACAACAACAACCCAGATTCCTTACCGCCCTCAAATTCCGTGTTCGCGTAGGCCGCCTGCTCCATCGATGGGCAAACACCCCTTGCTTGCGGGTCATCGGATAGAGCTAGGCTCAGCGTTCTAAGTTATGTTACTTCACACATTCCATGCTTCCTTCGGTTTGCTGTGGATGTCGCTGCAAGTCGAATGAAACCAGTCCTGGGCGTTCAGAAACAATTATGTCAGCCTGAAGCTGCCCTGGACGTAGGAGTAAACTTCCGTCATTCGTTTCGCATCTCAAGGTTGTCTGGTACACCCACTGCTATCTATGTCTATGTATATCAGTTGGTGTTAATGGCACTGGGGAGGCAATATGAGTTGTATGCATCTACCTGCTTTTAACTTAGTTTCGTGCGTTTCAGACAGTACCTTTCGATATCGATACATGCGATGCCTTTGCTTGTTCGAATCGGTTTCACACTTAAATAATGTCTGGTATTGTTCTGTGAAGCCTTTAGCAAATTTCTATGACCTCTGCATTCACAGCAACGGATTGGTCCAGAATACACATTAATTGTGTTGGACGGTTACGAGATTCTGTCTGTTGACCTGAAGGAAAATACACGCTACGCTCCAGGTGGGATCACTATATCTGCCCCCAACCAAGATTCGACCAGTCAAAAGGTGAGTCGAATATGTTTTTTCCTCACCACACATGATACCCACTGGACTCGCATGGTCTTACTCACAGATAAGCATGAAATAACTAGCAATCTTCCACATAGCCACTCTATTTGAAGGGTAGGTAATACGAAAATCAGTAACACCGAGTTCATTTATGAACATCGCATCTTGCATAACATGACAGGAAAGTATAAGTATAGAACCCTTTTGCTTGGACGCATCCAAATTTCACCTTCGTCTGGTTCGTTCTCACGCGTCTGTTAGAGGATTATGCAACTCAGATCGTTTATGCGATAACCTGTGTGCGAAACTTAGCCGCAATGTAGACGAGGACGGAAACCCTGCCAATCGGGTGACGCAAGAAAATGGGTTTGACGTGACTCTCGTTACCGTGTCCGGAACAGAAGGAGAGAACGAAGAAAAAAGACGGACATTCGGCACGAGGGCTCTTACTGAAGCACCAGAAAGACCATAGACACCATCCTAGTTATAGTACTAATTACGCACTACGCCGGGCATAAGTTTTGGCGAAACGAATTTGTTCACGAAGTCCCGCTGCGTCACGATTCAGAAGTCGCGTGGTCACTGCGAGTGCCACGCGGTGTAGCCCTATGTTTGCGTAGACCAGTGTTGGAGACCATGCCACGCGGATGTCTTTGCAGAATCAATTTACGTTCCCGCAACAAGTGCCAACTTCGTGAATGCCCTGTCCTAACCGCTTGAAACAACACTTTTGCCATTAAACCTCTTTACTTCCACTATATCATGAGCTCAATCAAAACCGTGTTATAAATTAAACCCAGTGGCAGATTCATGTAGTACCGCACTGTGTACTTCGAAGTGTCCGAGATGATAGGCAAGCTTTTGTTCCCTTGTTCGTTTACTTCTGTAGCTGCTGATAGTTTACACTACATCTTGCGTCTGATAGATAATGTACTAATGTATATTCCTCAGGTACCGAAAAACCGTGCCCACAAAGGAGTGAGTCGCATATACACTTGCATCTTGCTCACCCATGCAGGTCTGTCAATGGTTGGGGTTTATGCTGAGGCGGAATAGGGACAGTTTATGAAAATCTTCCGTTGGCACTTATACTGTCGTTTCCTACCGGTTCCCGGTCATTGTAACTTTTTTTGGCTCCGGTGCAGACCGGGTTACCATGATGACGGCAGGTTATTGAAAGTGGAAGTAATGTGAAAGGGGATGGAATAATTGGAACTACCAACCATAATCAAATGTGTAGTACATAACCGTGCGTACTAGCATTGGGAGCGTATCGCGAAGCAGACAACCTCAGGTTAGATTGTTCATTTCTTTCGTGGTACCGTTATGACTCGCCGTTCCGCAGTGCACTTCCAAGCATAAAGTATGAGTGGAGGCTTGTTAAAACATCACGCAACCTTTATACGCAGCGATCCATGATTATTCTGAGTTTCTTGTGAATGCTTGTGTTACACATACTACTCATTAGTAGCGCACCGTTAGGACCATAATAGTACGGGGCAACTTGTTTATGATGAGCAGAAATCCTATACTTGGTGCAATTGTACTTAGATGAGAAAAAAGCAGAAGCTTGTGTTAATACATCGATCTGGCTGCATGTGAGTTTTCAAGGCTTCAGCTACGTCAACCGAGTATTGGGATAGAGTATGTGTAAAATGATGTTAATGCAAGTTGAGGTGCCTAAACATTCCTAAACCTTGATGTGAAATTAACCAGATTGAGTAATACATGTTGTGTTGTATGTTACGGAGTAACAGTGCCTATGTGGGTACAGTGACGTACCTTCTGTTACAGGTGGCGTTTTACAGCTTTTGTGGCTGTGCAACGGAAAAGCTACTGTTGGCATGGGAGAAGCATATCATTTTGGTTAACTACTCCTTTTGCAATGCACTTGAGAATGCGAATTGTCAGGTTGGCATGGCCGGGTAAAATGTCCTGCTGGTTGTATAGTTAGTGAGAGATTGGATGTATACGGTAATTCCTGACCAGGTAAGTGCACAAAGCCTAAACATGCGTGGAGATTGAACCTTGCCGCAACATACCAAACATCGGTATCTCTATTGCCAGATTACTTCCTCAACGCAAGGCTTTCATACCCATCATGCTGTAATCCTGCTTCCCATACCTAGTGTTTTCAATGCAGAGTGAAGTGTGGTGAAGATAATCTAGTCGGTTGGGCCACGGAACTCAGACAAGAAAACGGGTGCCTCGACAGAGAGGACTTTAAGCTGCTACCACGATTACGTTGTGCTATCTCGGAACACCAATTGCAGTGGCTTAATCTGCAGCTTCAAGAAGCGGTCCGTAAGACGGACAACGTCGTCGTGGCATGTGAGTTGACATTACATACAGATTAAGTTCTACCCAGATATTTCCCTTCGTATGAAGCTTAGTATGTGATTAACTTGTCATAAATTGACCGACGCGTTACCATCTAATCACCAAAATAATGATAATTTCATTTAGACTCATGAGCATTGCGAACGAGTATAGTGAGAACAAAATGTATACATTCGCAATCAATCTTTACGTATGGCGGCTTGGCTTCAGTACCATTAGTTGTAATAATAATGCAGTGTGTCGGTCAGAGCTACGCTGGAAAGCTTGGTTAAAACACAAACCGTTTAAATTGTGTTCGGTTGCATTGCAGCAAATATTGCTATTACATTTCCCTTACATTTGAGTCACGAGATCCAAAAGCCTCTCCTGGTCGGAAGCACAAAGCACCAGTTACCCGGGTGCATTTAGTCTCGCCTTAACAGCTACGCTCTTCTCTAGAAAAGGTGAAGCAAGACGCAGCAGAGAAACGCCCACCTCTAATGCGATACCAGGGGATTACTGGACGAAAGTTCATCCGAGCTAAATTACCGTTCAATGGTTCAACAGTGTAAAATGAAGTGAAAAGCAGTAGCTTTACAAGACCCGCAGACTTGCAAACACAAAATTATCAAATTGTTTCGGTGTTAGGCATGAATGTTCAGTAGCCTAGATGTGACATTTTGATATATGGTTGTGTAGCAATTACCACGTTGATGAATGTCATATCGTTTTTAAAAGTCAGGATGTTTGACGCATTCACCACGTGTACTTGTAACGCATTTCAGTGTGAACATAGTATAAGAGAGTAAAAAAGACTTTCTACCATCCCAACGGGAGTGTTAGTCTATTAATTTCAGGTGGTGGCCTCGGCATGGGTAGTAAAAAGCTAGGGCCAGCAATCAATAACATATGGGGTTATTCTCTGTCTGTATCTGGTACGGGAGAATAAGAATCACATAACGTCATCGGTATTCTAAACGAAAGCGCACCCCGTAATTTATATAAGGTGATCCTTCTGTTGCTTTGGTTGCTCTTTTTCGGGCTGCTCTAAAAGACGAAGATCCTGTTTCAACCATGGACACCAAACTTGAGTCGCACAGTTAACGTGGGTTTTCATATACGAGTTGATTAATCAGGGAACTGACTATCGCTTAAAGGTATCAAGAACGCTTCCGAATCAGCACGTTCAAAATCGCACAGTTGGTTTGCTTCAACCTAGAAGCCAGTTTCCTAAACTTAGTTGAACCTGCCGAGTGCCGTAGCGCCATATATTGTGCATCAACAGGCCAAATTAGATTACCTTCGAAACACTGATGTGCCAGCGCTTGACAGTCACCGTCTATGAGACTGTACATGTTTACGACATCTAGTTAATGAGGTCAGTGTCCTTATGCCTTTTTGGATGACACCACAAGAAAATGTTAGGAATTCAACCGACCAGATATAGTAGCGGCATCCATCGGCGTGTTTGCTTAGTGAACAAATGAATGAAGTCACCCGACTACCACGGGTGGGTTAGAGTTACATTCGAGCATTCGTTGGCGGTAGAGCTGTTCGCTGAGCTTGGCAATTTTGTTGCAAACGTTTCGTCACTAATCTAGGTGACATCATCAGTGCGTAGTTGAGTGACGTGCAGTAGCGTAGAGGAGCCTCGGTGAGAGGCACTCTCACCTAATCCTGACAAATGAAGAGTTGATGGTTGAGTCAGTCACACACGAGATTCCAAGCTTCACAACCTAGCGACAACAGTTGATTGGGGCGTACAGACTCACAGTTCCGTGAACGACGCATGGAATGAATTGAAAGATAAAGTTACTGGGTCAAACGATCATCCCCAAAAGTTGTACTATTACGAGTATCACGCCGGACCAATAGTTGGATCCGAAGCAGAACACGTAAATGGATCAACAGTGGGGATGAGATTTGGAAGCAACATACGCACAGTCCATGTGATACCTCATGGCAGAATTACAAAACAATCAGAGACTACTGCACGTCAGTTATTAGGACAGACAAGTACGAATAACAGAACACGGTTATCAAGTTTGATAGTAACAACAAACTTTTCTAAACAGGTATGTGAACGCTAAAAGGAAGGTTAAACCTGGAATACCACCACTCAAGACGGCCAATGGCTTAACGACTACTGCTGTGCATAGCGCGAACGCACTACTCTTGTAGTTTGGCTCAGTGACTACAAATACCATGGGACCTTTGCTCTATCAATTCCCAATCAATGTCATCGGCTTATCCAGTGTCACCTTTAGCCTGTTCAGGAAAACAGTGCCTCGGGGATCAACAAGCTCTGCCAAAAGGTACTTAAAACTCTTACCGCTACCATAGCAGTACATCTTGTAGCATTTTTTCTAGGATCTGTTTGACTCCCTCCAATCTGAATGAAAGTATGGAATCATCACTCCGATATACAAAGGCGGAAAGCGACCCGATGCTGCCGACTACCGAGTTAGTACCCTTCTTCCTAATTTTTATACAATGTTGGAGGAGATAATGGCAGATGTACTGACGCGATAGTTTGAAAGTCTGCAAATAATTTCCAATCGCCCTCATGGTTTCAGACGCAGACAGTCTTGCCTCAGCAATCTGCTTCTTGCTGGGGATTCATGGACCATGGCGGCTTATGAAGGAGTCCCTGTGGATATGATCTAGACTTTTCTAAGGCATTCAACAGGATCAATCACCTCGTCATCCTCCAAAAGCTTGCTGCCTACGGTATCAATGGTTTCCTGCTCACCTGGTTTGAAGATTACCTACAAGGAAGAACAATCAATGTAACAATAGCCGATACTCACTTTGAAAGCCTGTGCGTCTCCATTGGTGTACCGCAAGGATCTGTCTTCGGCCCGCGACTGCTTTTGTCTAAATCAATAACGTCCCAGCAAACGTTTTATCCCAAATGTAAATGTTTGCGGGTGACTCTGAGATATGGAGAGCAATTCTCCTAACATCCAACCATGTCTATCACCAGAATAACATGGACGGGTTAAGGAATGGGCAGAAATGAACTATCTCCCACTGAATTCTGCAAAGTGCCATCTCCTGACCGTGAATCCTCATCACAACACATGTTGGGAGGCAACGCGTCCTGTGACACGTTAATAATGAAAGTGGCTTAGGTATCCTCATGTACGAAAGTCTTGGTCATTCGCTTAAATATTCGAAACCAGCAGGTGTGGCTAACTTGAACTTAAGGTTTTTAAGGCGTGCTCTCAGCACGTTTGAGCGACGGCTAGTACCACTGCTGATTAACTCGTATATTCTTCTCCACGCTGAATATGCCGTTCAGGCCTGGTATCTATGGTTAAAACGAGACAGTGTTCTTTTGGTGCAGCCCCAAAGAAAGGCAACCAAGGCAGTACGTGGGTCATCCGGTTTCAGTTACGAAGTGCGCATTCGTTTACTTCGTGTGTTCTCAAGATACCGAAGGCGTCACGGAGATCTCATCTAACATACCAATTGAAATCGAGCACCCATGTAATACACTACTGACCCTATTTTCTAACGAACAGTTGCGAGGCCACTAATTGAAACTACGTAGTAACACAACACTCCCGTTTGGATTGTTGAAAGTATTTTTACTCTCTAAGAATCTGTTCCCACTGAAGTGCACTACCAATACATGTGGTGAACGCATCAGACATCGCGACATTTGAAAGACAATTAGACTTTCATCTAAGGGCTAAACGCTACACTCAGTATGATAAAGTGCAATGTTTAGCTACTGGTATTTCACATTCCTCGCCGGAACACTTTGATTATGATTTTAGTTGAATTCGCCATCCTGTTGGTTTTTGTAAAACTGCTGTTTATTTCTCCACACACTATTGAAGACTGTTGAACCATTTAACCAAATACAAGGTGATTAGGATGATGTACATACAAAGATCAATTTTCAACACACCCTTCGAAAAGAAAGACAAATCGGATGAAATCACAAGCACAGTCTGTGGAGTAAAGACCATCGTCAATAGTATGCATTAGTTTTCATGTAGGTCAGGAACAACACTAAAAAGGTGCATGTCAATGAATTTTTCGATAGTGATTCATTTGCGAATTTAGCAAACTGTGCTGGAGATGCAGGACATAGATCAAAGTTACCGTAAGGTTTATGTGTCGACCGTGGGAGTAGTAAAAATAATGTGTTCTCAATTCCACAAGACTTGTCCGTTGCGTCATGATGAGGTTGGCACATAATGAGTGATATCCGCAAGAGAATATGAAGGAACAATGGTCACAACGTAATCAAAACAAAGAGGGAAGTATAGGGAGAAAGACCGAGCAGAGTAATATCAACATCCATGGAACCATCTTCTTGGAACCCGCTTCCATACGGGGTGGTCCCTCGAGAAGTCTTACTAATAACGAATAATGTGTCAGCTGTGCGCCGTAACGGCGGTTCGCTGCCGTATGACCACCATCAGTCGCACGCAGACTGCGTATACCCCGAGGACACCCACCCCTACGCGGATTCGAACCCTCACCGTAAGATTACGAGACAACCTCTTTACCTCTAGGCTACGAGATGTTTCACCCACGCTTCCATAATCTGCCAGTTCTACATTCCACCTACAACCCCTGTCCATGTATCACACAGTACTTCTCCAGGTGGCCATCTTCACATTGTTTTGTAAAGGAGGATTGCACATTGTTTGTGCACACATTTCAGATTCCATGCTATTTTTGCAACTTTCCCTGTTGTGCTCCACCACACAGGTCACATCCCGCTGCATCCCCTTTTGGTTTCCGATCGATCTGCATTGCCAGTGAATTGGAAGGAACTGCTTTATCTCATCATGAATTTTAACTGCGTCCGTCTGGTGCTCAGCGGAAGGCCATTGGGAGAAGCTGCACAGCCACCGAATCCTCAGAAACCGTACCATTACGATCATGGGATTGTTTACTATAGTGTACCGCCAGCATTGGAGTTGACCAAGCAAGACAAGCTGGCCTGGACGCATATGATTGTGGAGCTCGGATACGATTTTGTGCGAATCAAAGGCGAAGGGATCCCGCTGCCTCAAGAAACTCCCAATGGGGACCCATGCTCCGAGCCCAGTTGGACCATTCCGTTTGAACCGAGAAGAAAACTGCGTGTGAATCACTTTGACTATGCTTTCAACGGTGGATATGATTTTTGAACAACATCGGAGTGGGGTATAGCGCTACGGATCTAGGGCTCGCCAAAAGACAGCCAGTCAGTCAGTCAATCAGCCAAGGATTTGCTTTATGCACCCATGAAGGGTGAATATTCAGCTCTCACAAAGTAGTTGATGTTGTTCGAAATGTTGTGAGATAGCTGGAGGCAAGATGTAATTTCATTTCTTCAAGACTGGTCAGTTCTTCAGGGCACCAGTTGTTGTGCCTGATGATTTTGTGTACATTGTCATATGTGACAACTTCTATTTCACTTCAGTTGAAAACTGTGATCCGAAATACAATGGGGATCTGTTGTTTGCCTCTACGCGCCCCTGTACTCGCCTTACCATGGTGGCGCTAATCAGAAATGCACAGATATGGTGCTAAGGAGAACATGAAACAAACAACAGTGATAATCTGGACAAATGATGTGAAAGAAAGCATCTCGCATTTCGAATAGGATCATTAAATTTAGCAACTAGAAGTGAGTACCCGAACACCACCACCATCTCCTAAACGGTATCATCACAAAGATGTTTTTGGCCACCAACATGGTCTGCTCCAAAATCTCTATCCTAAAAACAGTAAGTACCAATCCGGGTTAGTTCTAATGTCCACAACCAACATTCGAAACTTTCGGATTCGGGGACGCCAAAATTCTTCACTTACATGGATGTTGTGCGCACTGACCTGAAGTATGATACAAGACTAAAATCCATCACATATACTAGCTGAATGATGCACTGTACTTAGTAGGGACTTTTTGTTAGTTGCCATCTTGCACCTTCGGTATAGACAATGGGGCACATGTATGTGAAACGCATCTGAAATGAGCACGTTCACAGTTTGCCTTGCTTCCGCGCTTCGAATAGCCTATGGGTATCTAACTATTGCATATGCATACATGCGAAAATGGGACAAAGACTGCATGAGCTTATTCATTACCAGTGTTTGGGATGGTATGGTGAGGAGGATTTGGCACTTGTCTGGTGACCGAGCAAACAAAAAGCGTACGAACTGAGTACGCAGTCATCAGCTCCCAATGTTCCCGATTCCCTGACTTAGTTCCACTGCCATGTGGGTTGGTCATTTAGCAAACTGTGGGGTCGCCTAAGTCCACTCCCTACTTCGGCTCGGGTGACCTGGTATTATCGTACTCTCTGAAATCTAGGGATCCCTTCTTGTTGTGCTTAGTCTTCTTTTAATAGTAACCTTATCTCCTTTTGAGTTCCATGGTCTTTGATGGCATCATGTGTGTCAGTAGCCTACTGAAAGATGTATGGATGATGGAGAGATCAGTGGGGAACCCGTAGGCGGTGGGAAAGAAAACATCACGAACTCAAAATCTCTGCTGGAAAGCGCGCGCATCAATTATTGTAACTGTGTCCATCGATCGGGACCGACTTACTAATGCCATTTTCCCCAACCCACCCCCAAGTTCTCTCCTGCTCCCGCATCCAATATTCAACATAACACCTATCTTCGCAGATAGAGTACAAGGTAAGGGGCAACGGGTTGATGAGTTGAAGTTATCGGTCTTCTTCCATCATGGTTCCCCAGTCAAGAAGGCGCACTGACCTAATGGTGACTGATTAATACGTTAGCGGTTCGAAGCTTTATCACTGTGTGGTAGATTCGAATACTTTGCACAATTTGGAATCACTAGCCTGTCGTGTGTATGAATTAACCGAACCACATCGTTTAACGTAGCGAGAGAACCTCCTTACAAAGGAAAATCCATATTCTTTAAAGTGGTACCAAATATCGTTAGTAATAATATGTATATTTCTCGAATTTTTAAGTGAACATGCCCAAGTTGAACAGAGCACTTTTACGAAAATTTGTATTTTTATTACTATCAAAATGTTCATGTTTTACTTGTATATTATAATTAGCTGAGGAGACTGGCAATTTTCACTGATACGTTGGTAACTTCAGACCAGGATGATGGCTCTGGTTTTCTGAGGACTTTCCGTGGAATGCATCGCATGAGGATGACAGAATTCAGAGCCCGAGTTGACCATGCACTTATTTCGCTGCACCATCTTACATGACCCATTACTCATGGATAAACACAAGTGTTTGTAAGTGATTTCACTGGGGGCCAAATCCCAGATTTTGTTCCACTTCCACACCTCCTGTATGTTCACAGCGTGAGATGACAGGATATTTATCATCGTTCTATTTAGGGTGGCTTGCCGAACAACCTACTCGTGGTGCCAGCTGGATGGTTCGGGCTTTTGCCGTTCAAGCAAATGGTTCGGCGGCAGTGTTCCAGGAGGTAGTGGGTTTTCGCCTTGCAAGCGTTCTTTTTATAAAAAGCCACATATGTCCGTTTAACAACACTGTGACGGGGCGGACGTGACTCACCACTAAATAAAGTCACTGCCTCTTACTTCATCCTGGCGAAGCATTGTATTCCAGCAACTGTATGTTGTAATTTTTGGGGAGCATTGGGCCCCTGTTTGACAAAGGAACAAACCAAAGGCGTATGAACTGAGCAATCAACCACTGGCTCCAAATGGGTGCGATTCTCTGAATTTGCTCCGCTGCCTTGCGGGCAGGCTATTCAGCCAAAGGCTCGGGGTGGTGTCCCCTAAGTCAACACCGTACTTCGGGTTGGGCAATCAGGCAGTATCTCGACCTCTGACGAAACCATGGACTTTGATCTGTTGTGTTTTCTTCTACTATTGCTGTACCTTCTTTGGTGTTCCATGGTTTCCGATGATGCAATGTCTATTCATAGACTGTTGCAATATATATATATATATATATATATATATATATATATATATTGCTCATTCTGTTTGCCGTTATCCCTTATGGATTTACTTTGGACGCACACGTTATATCATGTATACTTCAATGAGACCACTTGTAGCAAAACCAATTTTTCTAACATTTTTTATATTTTGATATTTAAGCATTAGCTTTTTTACCCGTATAAAATCTTTGTTCCAGTGACAGAGAGAAAATTGCTAATAGAATATAAAGCAGTTAAAGTGCATCCGAGGTTACACTAAAGCAGAAAAATACTTAGATTACCAAAAGGAGTGTTGTGCGACATAATCTGGAGTCGAGTATGGAAGTGAGAAATGCGGTTAGCATTCTGATGCAATAGAACTTCAGAGAATGATTTGAAGTGCTATGCGGCTTGGAGGCAGATTAGGTGATGACGCTCAATATCAGTTTTATGCACGTGCGCCCATCAACCATACGCTGCGTTCCGTGACACTTTGGATCGGCTAATGACAACCTGAGTGGAAAAGTCAGATGGGGTAAAGTCGAAGTGAAGGAAAGGAGGTAACTGAAAACGAAGAGATTTAAAACAAGCTGTTTCCTTTAGAATTCCAAACGGGAAAAGCAGAAGACGTAGCTTGTGAGATGACGTCGCCATTTCGCGCATGCTTATCAATCACGGAAGACATGCAACAACGATATGTAAATGAACAACTAACAATCTCAAACGGACCATATGTAGCTCCGTGTTTGCGCTACAATCGATAATGATGGCCTCCAATAGCTTAAGCATGTAAGGCCGCCGATCGCGCAGTAGGACAGTGAATGTCTCATCAGGATGGACTCGGTGGCCGGTGGTAAGCAAGTGCTTTGTGTTTTCCGACGCAGCTCGGGATACCGATTCAACCGATTCCGTCGTTACAGACATCATTCGGCTGCGTAACCCCTTGAAGATGTGTTCATTGACTCTGACACCTAAACTTGGGGTAGTGCGCCCAACGTAGCTATCTCGCAGCTACATATTAATTTATATAGACAGCGGAACGTGCATTGCCTCGTCGGTGGTGCCTTACTCGAACACATAAGCATAGGTGTAGTCGATGTGGGCATCCGCAGTTCCGCCGCGTTGTACGCTCTTTTGAGTAAGCGTTTGAAAAGGGAGAAGCCAAGAGTACGCATTATTGTCTCATCTGCAAAAACACGCAAGTTTTGCATAAGCCGAAACTAGCTCACAGCTCGCCGCAGCAAAATGAAGTAAGGGGAGAAATTGCCGTAGTAAAAATGTTACCATGAACACATTGTAGACCGTCCAGTCGGGAGAAAGTAAGCAGAAAGAAGTAAACTGCGATTAAAGAAGTGAATATTGGAAGGTAAGGTTGACCATATGGTGCCATGGTTGTTCCCCGATCTCGGCAGTTTGCTTGAAAACGTTCCGTCACCACTCGATGTGACCTCGTCAGTGAGCGTGTATATAGCGGAGCAGCGCGGTACGATACGTCAGTGAGTATGAGTGATTAATCTTCTAGGTGGATGAGCCGGCTGTCTGAGTTTGGATTGTTCGACGGGCATACGACTCTCAAAGTTGATCTCTTGGATTTGTGTCTCGCAGCGTAAGCACGCGTGCTTCAGCGGTTGACGTCATCGTTTGACCGATTTGTCCGGCGTTATCTTCCGTTAGATGTAGTTGACTAAGTCGGTGATCTTTCATCCGTAGAGCTGCATATATGGCATCTATTTCCAAGAGTCAGTTGATTGAATTGTCAGTAGCATATCATGCTTCCGAGAATTCTCTAGCTTGCCTCGATTCGCCACGAGCTAGGATCTTTACATTCGCTAGGTCGAAGTAGTGGCCTTCTTGGACTTCATGTAAGCAAACCAGTAAATGCGGGTCGTGTCTCAGTATGACCGTCATGTGTTCCTTGATCCATGGTGAAAGTCTCCTTCCAGTATATCCGATGTAGTGTTTGGCACACTGCTTGCGGCATATCTTGTAGATGACACCATTCTGACTACCTTGCTCAACCTTGTCTTTCCGCCTTGAGAGCAAATTTCTCATAGTACCACTTGGTTTGTGGGTTACCAAATTTCCATGTGGTCCTAGTAATCTGGCTGTTAGTTCTTACAAGTTCTTAATGTAAGGAAGAGCCACCTGTTTATCTACGTGTTCTCGATGTTGATGAAGCGCACTTTTATTTACACTTCTATTGATGCAATTTCTTGGATACTCGTTTTTTTGCAATACGCGGTAATGGTTCTGTTCCTTCTTCCTTAATTCTGTCGTGCTGCGGTGTGGTTCGACCATTCTGAAAAATCTTTGGATGCAGTTTGTCTTGTGGTTCAGTGGATGGTCGCTTGGTATCTTAATAGTTGATCTGTGTGGGTCTTCTTTCTATATACACATTTGCGAAGGTTTCCGTCATTGTTTCTGTGGACCAGTACATCTAAGAATGGTAATTGGTTGTCCTTCTCCAGCTCAGTAGTAATGTTAATGCGCTTGAAAGTGTTGTTCATTAGCTCATGCGTATTTTGTATGAAGTTCCATTTGATAATAACGAACTTGTCGTCTACGTACCGGATCCATGATTTCGGTTTGATCAACGCTTTCGTGATACGCTCCAGTTTCTTCATCGCAGTTTCTGCTATAAGTCCTGATATTGACGACACTATGGGCGTTCTTTTCAGTTGCTTACACATCAAAACGAAAATAAGTGATCCAGCAGAGATCCAGGAGTTCGCATACGCTCCCTGGCTTTAGGTTCCCTGTTGCGTTCGGTTGGTTTCGAACTACTCCCATCATGCTTTATTTCGCAAGTTCGTGACGGCTCGACGTGAAGATTGCGGTGACGTCAAGCGACACCGTAATGTTATTTTTATCAATTGTAACACCCCTTTTCTGTTGAGAAACTGTTCGGCATTGTTGACGCTTTGTTCAGATACGGCAATTAGATGTTTTAATTTCTACCACCTACACTTCGCTAAGTTTTACGATAGCGCTCCTGGCAACGAGATGACTGGACGCAATGGGACTCCGTCTTTGTGTACCTTTGGTAGTCCATAGAACCTTGCAGAGTTTGTATCATCGACTTTCATCTTCCATCGTTCCTGTCTGGTAATCTTCTCCGTAGTTTGTAGTTTCTTCAATGCTCTGTGGATGTAAGTAACCACTTTCGAGCTGAGGTCCTGATCGATAGAGCGATATATGGTCGTGTCTGAAGGCAGCTGTTTGGCTTTTGCAACGTAATCTGTTTCTTCATTATTAGTACCATTCGTTCTTTGTCTGGTGGTAGGATTACAAGCTTGTCTTCCTTCTGTAGACTTCTGAGTGCCTCCGTTCTGGCTCCGCAAGAGTATGTGTGACCTTGGTGCTGGTTATCAAAGGGACGTGTGTTTGTCTACTTAGCTTCCGTGATACTTCAGACAGTCTGTTTGTGTTCAAAACCTGTTCCAGACTAGCCAAAGAATCTTTATATGACGCGCCTTTAATGTTAAAGTTCAGTCACTTGATTGTTATCTCCTATTCTGTTGTGCAGAGAAGACGGGCAAGCTTTTATACATTCAAATAGTAAACTGCCGAGCAATCATCTACTGAAGTAGAAAACAAACTGAATCCAAAGCTTCTTCAGAGGGGTCGAACCACATTGCAGCATGACAGAATTAAGGAAAAACGAAGAGAACCATCTATACCGAGTGTTGCGAAACAACGGGTATCCAAGAAATTTCATCAATAGAAGCGTAAAGAAAAGAGCGCTTCATCAACATCGAGAACACGTAGATAAACAAGTGGTGCTTGCTTACATTAAGAACTTGTAAGAACTATTAGCCAGATTACTAGGACCACATGGAAAATTGGTGGTTCACAAACCAAGTGGTACTTTGAGAGAATTGTTCTCAAGACCGAAAGACAAGAATGAACAACGTAGTCCGAATGGTGTCATCTATAAGATAGACCACAGAGTGTCTTCGTCCCAGTAGCTTACATTCTACATAATACTGCCTATTCCGGAAAAGCACCAGACGCGTTTCACCTTATTTTGTCTCGTCAGTGGTGCACATTCCCTCGGTCCCCAACTATGCAGCAGCTTAGGCCACTGAGCCATGGGTAACGTCGACTGGGCTACACAATTTGCAAGCTGACTGGGATATAGCACGGCCTATCTTCCACTGTCACGCAAATTGATATGACGACGCAGCGTCACTTGCAGTGCGGCCGCACTTTAACTTGTCTCTCGCTTTGCCCTCTGTGGCGACTCCAATTCTCCCCACACAATATTGTGCTTGCGCTCGTTCGAACCAGTTCGACGAGCTCTACGCAGTGCTTCCCAACTCTTGGATCCAACCGGTGTGGATTATACTCTTACTCCAGTTCCCAGTTTTCGGCATATTCTTTGCCGAATTTCACTTGTGTAACTACATCAGACCGGTCTTTCGGAAAAGATTTTGGTCTCATTCGGAAGAAGAAGCTGAGGGCTCCCAAACTACGCGGCAACCATCCCTGTAAGTTGCGGCATATCAAAGTTAGAGCCTTTTTGCTCCGCTCATCAACTGAGCAGCTCTCAGGAAGCTTATCAGCGCTCCACCTGCATCGTCGCTTAAGGCAGGCCGATTAACACACGCTGCCGCTTTGTTTGTGTGTGTACCACTGCAAGTCTATTGATCGCTGAATCCGACAGTCTGCGCGTTACGACCCCCATCTGCCCCTACGCCGGACCTTGGTGCGGTCGAACACCTCTCAGTTCGTGTGCGTGTTCTGACCTATTCGTGCGTCACCCCAAGCGCAAAATACACTCACCAAGGCTTTGTTGTAAACAAGAGGACAACTAGCATTCCTATGATTCAGCGTCGCCTATGTTGTGCAGACAACTGCAGTAAAGTCCTTAAGATCAGTATCACCTGTTCCAGCTGCATTAAATCGTACTGCCCGCAATGTGCAGGCAAATCAGTCCAAGAAGTGAGGCAGACAAACCAAGTTGCTGACACAATTTGGTTTTGCCCATCATGTCAAGTGATTCCAGTTGTCAACTGTTTATCATTGCTAATGAAAAAATGCGATAGGATGACTGAAATAATCGCACAATTTGTAAATACTAAGGTCGCTCCCTCGGAGGTAAATATAGCCACGATAATACCTCACCCGGTCAAAGTTAGTTCTGCGTCTAAACCGAAGAAAAGAGCTAGACGATCCAACCGCACTGCAGCGTCTGTGACTCTAAACCCACTGGGTCACCTCACTCCCATCAGTGGGCAAGACTCAAACATGCCTGCGTCCACTTCTCCAACCATAGACGCTTCACTTGGAGATTCAGCCATGACACCGATAGCTCACAGCCGAAGGAAATCCGGTGCAGATAACGAGCAGGTAACGTACGCATCGATTGCATCGACAAACACACCGGGAGCGACACACATAAGTTCATCTTCAGTACCGAGCACGCGTGGCCCAAAGCAGCTTTCACTGTCAAGTCCAGTGGTGCCCTCTAAACAAACTGAATTGCCGGCAAAAGGTATAAAGCCAACACTTGCTAGACAAAACCACGCTGCGTTAACCCTCGTGTGCACCAATGTTCCCGAATCCAAATCTGGAACAATAAAAGGTAAATTGCAAGACGATCGCAACCAGTGGAGTTCCATCTGCGAGGCAATTAACATTCGGGTTGAGCCTGCAATGCTGCAACGCGTAGCGCGTCACCCGACCTCAGTGCACTCTGGTGAACCTCGAATTCTTCGAGTAACACTAAACTCAGCAGATGAGACAGAGGCTGTCCTGCTCTCAGCAGTTCGTCTTCGCAACTCACCGAGCGGAGTACGCATATTGCCTGATCTACCTTGGAAAGATCGCGCAAAAGAAGCAGTGGAGCAACACGGTATTGCTAATAGAGATGGCAAGAGAACCATATTTGTTCATGGAGTACCCGAGCTTCTACATTCTTCTGATCACGATGCACAAACTCATGACCGAGAGCAGTGGTGCTACATCCGTGAAGCACTCTCTGTAGACAATGTTATTGCCAAATCCCTGACAAGAGTGCCGTCATCACCTAACTACAAGGGTTGCGGTCCAAGGCTAATTAAAGTAACACTACACTCCGAGGGAATGACGCAAGTTCTGTTAGATAGCTGGTTAAAGTTTCGATCTAGGCTGCCAACAGAGATCCGGCTAAAAGCAGCAGGTGTACGATCAAAAGTCGGAAGCAATTCAACGGAACTTGCAAACGCAGCAAATTCCTTATCTGCACAGTCCTGCGGAGAGACTAACACAACTGCGCCCACGGCACACAGGAGGACCGAGCACAGCACCAGTGAAACTTCTGTTCAGGAACGCTTAATAATGCCATACAACACGACTGAAATACCTAAACCAAAAAACGATTAATTGCCGGCCACCTAACGGCCGGCTTAAAAGCGAACACAAACTTGACATCTATCAATGAACTCCTAACAACAAAAGCCCTATCTTGCATGTATACAAACGCTCAAGGCCTTCTAAGCAAGCTGGCAGAACTTAGAGAACTCCATGCCTCACAACCGCGGGACCTCGTCATGATTACAGAGACATGGTTAAACCCTGAGATAACCGACTCTGAGATCAATTTACCCGGTATGTCACTGCTTCGGACCGATAGAACCGGAAGGGGAGGCGGTGTGATTCTTTATTACAATACAAACCTCCGATGTGAAGTTATTGACCACCCAGAAATCAGAGCACCCGATTCGCTTTGGTGCCGCCTATGGTTGCGAAACAAGGGCACATGTCTACTAGCCGTGATTTACCGCCCGCCAAACTCAACTTCGGAAATGGACTCCAAACTGAACCACGTTTTCCAGCTTGTTTTGAACAAGTCCTACACCCACATTCTTATAGCTGGAGACTTTAACGTGCATGACATAGAAACGCCGGCAACCGATGGTATGCAGTTTAAAGCCCGCTTGCAAGAGCTTATTGCTAGCCACCCTCTTTACAACCACGTAACCTCTCCCACTAGATTTCGAACTGCTAACAAGCCGTCGATACTGGATCTTGTGCTCACTAACGAAGAACTCATGGTTGACGGGATAGTTACAAGCACACCACTGGGTCGTAGTGATCATGTTACTCTACTCTTTGACTATATTTGCTATGCGGGGTACCCTGAAAAGGAGGGGGATAAAGTGCATACTGTCACACACTACAATGTGTTGTCTAAGCTTGTTAAGGATACATCCTGCACTTTCTTAACCGAATGCCCCCCAGATGTTGCCTGGGAAACATTTACAAGGACGTTTAGTACACTGGTAGCGCACGCATCAAAGGAGAAGTCCTTCCAACCTAAAAACAAGCGTAATTCATTTCTGAGGAGCAGGACACGTAAATATATGTCCCGGAGGGATTTGGCATGGCGAGATCACCAGGACTGCCCGAATGCCGAAACCTGGACTGCATACCTGACACATCGTAACTTCTGTGTGAAACTGATCCGCGAAGACAAGGTCACTCATCAGCAGAAGTTAATGAAGCGCTTCTGTATGAACCGCAAACTCCTGTACAGGCACGTTAACGGCCTTCGAAAGGTAAAGCGGGGGATTCCAGCACTAGTCACGGCTGATGGGTGCACGCGATCAGCAATGGAAGCAGCTGATCTCCTACGGCTTCACTACTCCAAAACTTTCCAGGAGGTAACGAGCACGAACATTCTCCTCATTCCTATTACTCCTTCATCTGGTTTAGGAAACATCACCTTCACTGCGGAAGCGGTGTTGAAGAAGTTGTTATCCTTGCGTATCCACAGTTCTCCCGGAGCTGACAATATCCGACCAAAGGCTGTACAGGCAGTAGCTAGTGATCTAGCAGCACCACTGGCTATTTTCTATCAGCGATGTCTAGAGAAGAACCGTATTCC
>OX104063.1:265299295-265338705 GCA_944474145.2 Dicrocoelium dendriticum | reverse complement strand
GCTTAACTACATATAAGAACTCAGTCTATAAATAAGAATGCTGTAGCTGACCTTAGGTAAAGCACGATCTTCGCTAGGCTGTCAGTCGCACAATCTGGTCGGAAGACGGAACTTAGTCGGCACAATAAATCGACGCGTTAGATCCGATGATTGATTGACGAGGCCAGCAGATAGACGACGACCAACAGCACAACACGCGTTGCCGAAACCAGAAGGCGAATCGAAACCCGAAAAAGTGTTTTCTCGGTTGTTGGTCGGTTAGAACAAAACTGTACAATAATAATGGAAATGAGAATAGGAAAGTACAATTGGGAAGAAAGATATGTACAAGCGCTACAGAACTCCCCCCCCCCTAGAGCGTGAGTCACTGAGACGAAAGCTCGATACTTGGGTGTCATTTACCGTAGTCTGGAAGGGAGAACAACTGTACATCCGAAGCGTGTTCGATGGTGCGATTTCGAGTTTGTGTCGTGAGATGCTTGGGGTGCAGAAGAGGGAACAGAGGTGTCAGACATGGGCTGAGTAGGAGGCGTACTTGGGAAGTGGGATGGTCGGTGACAGGAATGTCTGTGGGTTTCGGTATAGGTCGCGACTCGATGTACGCCGGCTTCAGGCGGTCAATAGTCACAGTATCCTGATAACTATTTCTATCCAGCACGAAGTACTTCTCTTTTCGGGCAACAACCTTGAAGGGGCCCTCGTAAGGCGGTGTCATAGGTTTACGGACGGAATCGATGCGCACGAGAACGAAGGGGCAAGTGTGCAAATCCGGATGTACCTGTTGGCTCCGAGGACTGATTGGAGGTGGCGTTGGACTAATTGAACTGAAGTGTTGCCTCAGGCGTGTGACGTACGAGGTCAGATCAACTTCTCTTAGTAACCCTTGAGTCTAGCACCATTTCTCCAGGAAGCCTGAGAGTAGTGCCAAAAACCAACTCAGCGGGACAACAGCCAATGTCTTCTTTAATGGTGTTACGAATACCAAGCAAGATAATCGGTAGACGTTCTGACCATTGTGAGTTCGACTGTGAAGCAGTAAGTGCAGCTTTAAGTTGACGATGGAAGCGTTCAACAATGCCATTAGCAGCTGGGTGATAGGCGGTTGTCCGTAGATGGGAACAATCGAGCAAGCGGTTCATGTTACGAAACAAGGCCGAATTGAATTGTGACCCTCTATCGGTAGTAATAGTGGCTGGCGTGCCAAAGACGGAAATCCAATTTTCAATGAATGTTCGCGCCACCGTTTCTGTAGAAGCATCACGCAAATGCACGGCAAGTGGCCAACGCGTATAACGGTCAACACATGTCACTAAGTAGACAAAACCGTTGGATGGAGGCAAGGGTCCAACGATGTCAAGATAAACATGTTTGAAACGAGCGTCGGGAAAAGCAAACGTGCCCGGGTCGGTAATCGTGTGACGATGGATCTTGCTGGTTTGGCAAGTGATACAATGTTTGGCTCACTGCTGGATCTCGGAACGCATGTTGTGCCAAATGAAGCGACCAGTAATTAGCTTGACGGTGGCTCGGATGCTCGGGTGTGAGATTCCATGCAGGTGGTCAAAGCCGATTCGGCGGTACTGCTGAGGGACAAAAGGCCGGGGCTTGCCAGTAGAAATATCACAGTAAATTTTGGAGTCTGAGTTAAGGGTTGGCAACTGTGATATTTTGGTCGACGGATTTGTTCTCAGTTGCACAAACTCAGGATCTCCTTCCTGATGAGCTGCTATGTCTTCTAAGTTATTCTTCTGCCGTGAAACTTCCTGAAGACTACGTGACATGGCATCGGCGACAATGTTATTGGCAGCATCGACATGACGAATGTCGGTAGGAAACTGTGAAATATAATCCATATGACGGATTTCTCTGGGGGAGAAACGGTCGGATGAACCACGGAAAGCAAAGGCAAGTGGTTTATGGTTTGTAAGAATGGTAAACGTGCGACCTCCAAGCAGGTGCCGAAAATGTTTGATAGCGAGGTAGATAGCCAAAAGTTCTCGACCGAATGTGCTGTATCGCGTCTGTGCTGGTTGGAGTTTACGAGAGAAAAAGGATAGCGGCTCGGGTTGACCGTTGATTACCTGCTGGAGAACAGCCCCAACGGCGGTCTGAGATGCATCAGTCTTGAGGATCAGCGTGGCGTCAACATCAGTCCTCAAATGACTAAGCGCGGTAGCGTTGGACAACGCGTGCTTGATCTTGTCGAATGCATCGATAGCTTCCTGAGTGGGCTCCAATTTTCGTGACCTGCCTTTAAGTAAATCGGTCAATGGCTGGAGTAGACCAGAGCAATCTGGTATGAAACGGCTGTAGTGATTCATCATGCCGAGAAAACGACGGAGACTTTTGAAAGATTGAGGCATGGGGTAGTCTGCAGTCGCTTGTGCTTTCTCGGGGAGTGGACTTATGCCATTGCAATCAATTCGGTGGCCCAGAAATTCAACAGAACTTTGGCCAAAAATATTTGTCAACATTGATCGTAACGCCATACTGAGCAAAGCGTTCGAAGGTCGATCGGAGATGTGACAGATGCTCATCATGATTGGAACTGGCCACAAGAATATCGTCAATGTAGGCGTAGACGAAATCGAGCCCCTTAAGGACTTGATCGATAAACCCTTGGAAAGTCTGTACGGCATTTCGTAGACCAAATGGCATGCGAACGAATTCATAAAGACCAAATGGTGTGGTTATAGCGGTCTTCGGAATATCGTCGGGAGCAACCGGAATTTGGTAGTATGCACTCACCAAGTCAATCTTAGAGAAAACTGTTCTTCCATGTAAACCAGTTGAAAAATCATGGATGTGCGGAACCGGATATCTATCGGGGACGGTGGAATTGTTTAGTACACAGTAATCTCCGCAAGGTCTCCAGTCGCCACTAGACTTTCTGGGAACCATATGAAGCGGGGAAGACCATGGGCTATTGGAAGGACGAACGATACCGAGACGAAGCATATGTTCGAACTCTACCTTGGCAGTAGCGAGCTTGTCTGGAGGTAATCGTCGAGGTCGGGCGGTTACTGGCGGCCCATGTGTTAAGTTGTGGTGCGTAACTTCGTGCTTAGGCTCAGGAAAGTCATTAGACGATTGACAAAGAGCAGGAAACTGCAATAATTGTTTGGTAAACACATTGTCGGCGGGCAATGTCAAGCGAAGACCGATCGAAGTGATTTTACCCGAAACGGACAAGGATGTCAAACTATCGCATAGTTTACGGTTACGCAGGTCCACGATCAGGCCAAACTTGGTAAGGAAATTAACACCAAGGATGGGGCGCTGGACGTCAGCGATGAGGAAAACAAAGGAAAAGCTTCGACGAAGACCAAGGTTGTGAGTCAACATTTTCTGGCCGTATGTATGGATCTTGGTATTATTCGCCGCCTGCAATGTCAGTCCGGTTGGAAGTAGGTTGCGTTTTTCTGCAGAACGAGGAATAGCGCTGACCTCAGCACCGGCGTCATCCAAGAAGTTCAAATTGGTTGAGGAATCGTAGACGTAAAGTAGGCGACTGTAAGGTTGGCCAGATGCAGCCGTCGCCATCACTGGCTGGCGTGGAGGTTTCCCTGCTGCGGTTTGTGGAATGACTTCGGGTGGTTACAACCAGGTCGACAATTCCTTGCATCATCGCCAAAACGGTGGTGGTACCAACAGAAATGACGTTTCGAACTCCTGGCGGGACTACGTCTACTTCGAGAGGAGCGTCTATGACTTCTACCACGGTAGTGATTAATGCTCGAGATGGCGAGTTCCAGCTTCGATAACTTCTCATAAATGGTTTCAATCGTGTCAGTCTTAAGATCGGCGTTAGCGGTCGACTCAATTGCGTGACATGCTGCGGGTTTATGAAAGTACTCATGAACTTTGTCTGCTGTTTCAGCCAACTTGTCCAAAGACAAATCATCTGCAAAGACGGTGAGAAGAGCTGTGGTGTTCGATGGAAGACATTTCGTCCAGAGCTGTCGCAGAATCGTGTCATCGACCTTAGAGGAACCGACCAACGTACGCATGTGCCTGAGAAGTTGTGACGGCGTGCGATCGCCTAGTTCAAGACCGGAAAGTAATTGTCGAAGTCTAGCTTCGTCGGAGGCCGTGGTGTGCTTTAATACGGCGGCTTTGAGTTTATCCTAAGGTGCGTCAGCCGGAATCGGATCGAGCAAATCTATAAGGTCAGTTGCGATGTGGATAGGAAGCTGGGCAGTGACATGTGCGAACATTAAGGACTGAGAGGTAATACGGCGTATGCGAAAAAGAGCTTCCAATTGTAAAAACCACACGTGAGGATGAGATGAATCGAAGGCAGGGAAGGAGAAACCAACCAAATTTTCTGAAATGTCAGTGCGGGGATCGTGGTCCGACATAGTCAAGTCACAAGAAAGGAGTTCTGAGCTTTCAAGAAAAAAACGAAATCGGGGTCACCAAATATGTAGTGGAAAGGCCAAACGGAAAGGGCTTAACTACATATAAGAACTTAGTCTATAAATAAGAATGCTGTAGCTGACCTTAGGTAAAGCACGAACCTTCATGGCTATCTCTGTCGGTGCACAAAACTTCGCAGTTCCTGCGATTCATCATTATACACTTTATCTAGAGATGGGAAACACCTCAGCTATTGTGCCGCAATACATGAAAGAAAAAAGAAAATAAGTACAACAGTTGCATGCCAGCTGAGCTACCAGCAACGGATGGGCATCGTTCCGGTAACATACTAGCCGGCTACTAAGCAACAAGAAAAATTATGATGTAAAATTCTATTATGCTACGAAACTTCGTGGGAATCATCATCATCATACACGTTAGCTAGAGGTGGGGGACACCTCAGCTACTGTGCCGCAATACACAGAAAAAAGGAGAAAATAAGAATGCTACTGGTGCAAGCCGGCTGAGCTACCGGTAATGGATGGGCATCGTTCCGGTAAGCTACCTGCCGGCTACTGTGCATCAAAAAAATACTATGCTAAATTATATAAAGCTAAATAATGAGATCGTGGTTGGAGGGGGAGGCTAAGAGGGATGGGGTGGGACAAAGAAACTCACAGCACGAACGCCACTGAGGTCGGCTCCTAGCCATATCAGCAAGTGTGTCCAACCAAACATGTTCATCGTCTTTCGGACCCCAACCAGGGAGCCGAGACGCTCCAACCGAGGCCAGCTCAGAAGTGAGGGCCTTCATTCCTCTCGACCAAGTCATCGCTTGGCCACCCCTCCTCTTCTTCCATCCACACCCCCGGCGCGCAAACAACGTACGTCGCGGGAGTTGGTGGGCTGACATGCGTAACACGTGGCCGAGCCATCGGAGCCTGGTGCGTGAAATGACGGTGCTAAGCGGTTCATTTCCTTTTCCTGTGGCGTAAACAAGGCGTCGAACACGCTCGTTATTCACACGGTGTTCCCACCAGATGTGAGCTAAATTACGAAGGCACCGGTGGTCGAACGTAACTAGCCTCTTGAGGTCCGCTGCTTTAAGCGGCCAGGTTTCGCAACCGTACAGTAGGGTCGAACGTACTGCTGCATTGTACACTCTACCCTTCAGGGCAAGAGTGATGTCGCGCCGCCGCCATAAGTGGTGAAGGTTAGCAAAAGCGCCCCGAGTTTTTTCTATACGGTTCGTGATCTCATCCTCAATCCACTGTTGTGACCAAGGAGCGAGCTGATCCAAGTCCGTTTGGAGTATGACATGTTCCTCTGCTCCTCGGATCTCACTCCATAATTTGAGGTCATTAGCAAATAACACACAAGGCGATTTCAGCCTTTCACTCACATCATTGGCATGTAGAAGAAACAGGATAGGTCCGATCACTGTACGCCAATCGGGGAGGCAAACCAGTCAGTATAGTAAGCATTTACTTTAACCCTCCAACGCCTATCCTCAACAAACGGCTTGATCCACCGAAAAACAGCGCCACCGATCCCGTAAGTTCTAAGTCGCTTGAGCAGTTCGACGTGATCAGCTTTGTCGAACGCTTTGCTAAAATCAACCAGGATGACGTCAACCTCGATGTCATCATTTAACGCCCTCACCCAATGTTGCTGGGCCACAAGCAAGTTCCTCGTACATGAACGTTGGCTCAAAAACCCGTGTTGAGCTGCGTTGAGGATACCAGCTGTCTCCACCACCTGCAATAGGGCTTTCTTTACTATCCTTTCCAAGACCTTTGCAATTCTTGATGTCAGACATATTGACCGATAATTTTCGGGTTTGTGCGGGTTACCTCTTTTAGGGAAAGGTTTCACAACAGAATGCTTCCATTCCTGAGGAATCACTCCCTGACCTAGCGATTTATTGAACAGATCAGAGAAGGGTTAACTATGACAGGAGCTAGTGTTTTCAGCATTAAGTGATGAAAACCGTCCGGTCTATTAGATTTAGACGTATCAAGCTTCCAGCATACCAGCGACTTCTTCAGCGGTGTAGGCTAGAGTCATCGGTCGAGTGGAGTGACTGGCACAGAGAGAAGACGGACGCGAAGTGAGACGTCAGAAGCGACACTCTCCCCTCATCTGGACATCTTAGTCGATCGCGGGAATCTTCAAGTATGGGCAACGAACCCTTCGGTTTAAAACATCGGTTAGGGTATGTAAAGCTCTTCTTTGGAGCCGATTTTTTTTGAATCCACTAACGCGTTTCGCTAGCTTGGAAGAATTACATAGGTTATGTTAGGTTTTGTAGCCCACGTAGTCACGTGCATCCATGATATTCCGATATTTCAGCCGCAACTTCTTACGACGCCTGGCTAACTGACGAAAATTTTGATCGTACCATGATGGTAACGTAGGTTTTTTGGCCTTGTATCTGATCGGAATGAACTTTTCGCATAGCGATTTAAGTTTGTCCCTGAGACTTGACCAGGATGACTCGACTGAGTCACCCTCCGGAAAGAGCCAATCAAACGATTCGGCCGTTCGGCGCATACTGACCAAATCAGCCTTCCAAACGTTACGACGTGTCGTCCCATCAGGGTCGCGTGGGTGCGGTAAATTCAGTCTGGCTAAAACGATCAAATGGTCGCTCTTTCCAATTAGCTCATGTAGCGTGATGGCAGGTTGTTCGGAGTTGACCAATATAAGATCCAGGCAGGCTGGAGATTGTCCGGGAAGCAGTCTAGTAGGCTCTTGGATGTGCTGAACCAGACCCGCTTCGAGCACCATGTTCAAGAACATTTGCTCAAGCAGGCTACTTCTTGGTAAATAGTCATAGGCATTCCAGTCAAGATACGGGAAATTGAAGTCGCCCATTAAAATGAAGTTACGTCCTCGAACTTGTGTACGAATGGCTTCAATCCATTCGCCGGTAACATTTACGGGACTCCGATATACAATTCCAACATGAAGTATCCCTTGAGCTGTTTGTGTCTGATACCAGATTTGTTCAGAGAGGCCGTCACAACAGGTAGGAATTTATAAAGCAGCTTTTCCTACCGAACCTGGTGTTTACCAGCACGCCACCGTGTGAATTCAATATACGATCACAGCGGAAATGAACGTAGCCGTCAGTGTTTAGTTCCTCATTCAGTAATTCCTCATGAAGCCATGTTTCCGCAAGTCTTAAGACGTCCGCTTTTTCTTAAGCACTCTAATGTTGTAGATCGTCCCGTTTGTTAATCGGGCTGCGCACATTCGTGAACGCTCTCCGCAGGCCTCTCGTGGCATCGGTAGGATCGGTTTGTTGATGTAAGGTTTCTTGCGAATTACACGAAAATGTACGATTCGTAGATCGGTTTCACCGACTTGCACTCGGCCTTTAAGTTCCAAACTAGCCGTCTTGAGCAGCTCACGCTGTTGTAGGTCAATATCAGGACGTATGTGCATTTTCATTCCCTTGAGACGTCCAAGGCGAGAGAGTACTAACTTAGGGAAACTGGTGTCATCAAAAATTATTTTTATCGGCTGCGGCTGATTGCTTGAGCGCTGGCCAAGACGAATATTGCGCTTTATACACATTCCCGGCTCGTTTGGATCTAGCATTTTGTCGACCAAGCATTGCAGGAATTCTAGAACGTGATTATACCTGGTTTGAGGGTCACAATCGTCTGACTCCGGAGCGTAGAATAACATAATGCCATTTTCCTGTGACACTATTAGAATCAGAATCAATTTATTAGGAGAATAAGATAGGAATCTATGTGATCTCCATCATAAGTAAAGCAAAAATGGCCCATGCCGAATATGGGTCTGTGTGAATGCACCTCAATAGTCGTTTAGTAGTAAGCAAACAAAATACCGATATATAAGCACAAAGAAAGCACTACGTGTCTTGGTCTTTTAGGGTTGCTAGTGTAGCCGTGACATAACCACGCGACGAAAGGAGGTCAAACATGGCGTCTGCATCGAAACACAAGTCTGAAAAATGTTTGTCAATGCTTCGTTTGAAACACTGCACTGAACTGGGCAACCAGTTCCAGAAATGTATCACACGTCGCGCGAAACAATGAATATGAGTGACATTGTCCATACGTGGAACTTCCAGCTTGTAAGAATGCTCTCCGGTGATAGGTGCATCCACAATACAGAACATATGTCTCAGGTGAGAAAAATGTCTCAGGTGAAGGATTCTAAACGTTGTAATGAGGTCAATTCATAATCTCCTGTATACTAGTGTATGGAGACGTAACTTGTGGCACCTCTGGTGGTAAGATAAGCCTCGGAGCGTGGGGATCAGGCGGGTGACTAAGTGCTGGACTTTTTCTAGTTTTCTCATCTCACTTTTTGTACTTGGATAATAGGCCGGTGCCCCGTATTCTAAAAGCGGGCGCACCATGGAGACGTATAGCCTGACAGCAATTACCTCCGACCAAACGTGAAAGGTCCGCTTTAATGACCAAAACATGCGAAGGCTGGAACAGTAGACCTTGTGCGTATTGTCTGACGATTTTAAGTCCCATCGGGATAGTACTCCTAAATCTCTAACCGTCGCAGCCGAGCACAGTAGACGTCCACCGACACTGTAAGTTCTGTCCCGACAGCACTTGCCAATGCAATTCGGACTTTTCAGCATTCAGTGGAAGGCAGTTTGTTGATGCCCATGAGGAGATTGTATCGAGATCACTTTGCAGTATATCCTCATCGACGGGGTCGATATTTCCCTCCAAACTTTCAAATCATCTGCGAACAGCGCGCAAGTAGATGTCAAACGTCCTGGTAAGTCGTTGATATGAAACAGAAAAAGCGTTGGGCCAAGTACTGTGCCCTGCGGCACACCACTAGAGGAAGTACACCATTTCGTTCGGTAGTCATTGACCTGGACGCACCACTGCCGCTTGTCCAGAAAAGACTGAATCCATTTCAGCAATTTTCCACCCACGCCATAACTGTTGAGTTTAGATAGCAAGATCAAGTGATTCACTCTATCAAATGCTTTGCTAAAGTCAATCAGCAAAGCATCAACGCTCCTACCGTCATTAACTGCTTCAATCCAACTGTGTCGGGAAGTCAGAAGATTCGTGGTACAAGACCGTCCTCTTAGGAAACCATGTTGAACTGATGTAAGCACACCGTGTGATTCTGTGAACTCAAGCAGCGCCTTCTTGACCACTTTCTCCAGCAATTTGGCCAGCACTAGTGTCAGGCAAATCGGTCTATAGTTCTCTACTCTGCTTCTGTTTCCTCCTTTCGGGAAGGGCCGTACGATCGCTTGCTTCCATTCACGTGGGACGTTCCCTTGTGTCAAAGAGGCCTCGAACAATTCCGTCACTGCAGGTGCGATAATAGGTGCCAGCCTTTTGAGAAGTAGTGGATGCAAGCCGTCAGGTCCTGGCGGTTTGGAGCAGTCTAGATTAGCAAGCAATCCCCTTACTTGGTCCTCTGAACAGGATACTTGGGTACACTGAAATGCTGGAGAAGCTGAGTCGAACACTGACTCGAAATGTGAAGCAAGTGCGATAGCTCGGTCCTTGTCGGCGGTCAACAGTGCACTAAGCGAATTTTCCAAAGCAGGTAACTCGTCAGTTGGCTTAAGCTTGCGCTTGATGTATGCAAAAACCTTTTTGGGTGCCTCCTTCGCATTTGCTGATAAGCGTGTTTCATAAGCCGCACGCTTCTGTAGTTTCACTGAATTGCAACAGTTTCTGTGTTTTGTAAGCTGTGTAATCTTCGGCGCTATGAGTTTGTTTGAACCTCATCCACAATTTTGCACGTCGCTTCGACATGACAACATATTCGCTATCCATCCATGGCAGCCTCTTCCAACATTTTATTGGTGTTAAATGAGCAAATTCGTCTAGTAACTGAACAAGGTTTTACTTCAGCACCTCCCAACACACTTCAACACCGTCATTCAAAGGTAATGACCAGTCCATGTGTTCCGCAGTACTCATCAACCGATCCCAGTTTGCTTTCCAAATGTTACGACGGGGTATTCGTAATGATACAACAGATGGCAAACATAGGACGGCTGAAATCGTGGAGTGATCGCTGGACCCAATGTGTTCAAATACTTTAGCGGATTCGACATGTTGCTCATCGTTCGTGAAAAGGAGATCAAGACAGCTTTCAGGTTTCCCCGGAAGCTGCCTCGTTGGTTGCAGGATATGTTGCACAGCGTGCATCTCCGCCATTGTATCGACAAAAGCGCATTCGAGATTGCTACTGCCAGGTAGAGCTTTATACTGCGGCCAATCAACGTGTGGAAAGTTAAAATCACCAAGCAACAGAAAATTTCGGCAGTTCAAGCGCTGCTGCACTACGTCGATCCAATCACGGGAAGTGTTTGAAGGACTCCGATAAATGGCTCCCACTCTCAGTTCATTCGGCCCAACAGTAACTCTGCACCAAAGTTGTTCGCATAGGCCGTCGGCACTATAATGTGTAGATATGAGTCCCCCTCTCATGCTTGACTTTATATATAACAATACACCGCCATGAGCGCCCTTGGGTCGTTCGCACCGAAATGTCGTGTATCCATCGATGTGAATTTCAGGATCAGTAATATCATCGTGGAGCCATCTTTCAGTCAGACAAAATAAATCTGGGCAATGTTGCTCTACCCATAGATGTACCTCCTCAAATTTATTGGTGAGGCTGCGAACGTTCGTAAGCGCCACAGTGAGACCGGCAACTAGCTTGGGGCGCGCGCCATCAGCAACACCGGCTTGTTTATCAGCTGGCGCTTCTGCACTACTCGAAAATCTACGGTATGTATGTTGCTCTCACCTTGTTGAGTTCGCCGTTTAAGTTCAATGGTAGCAGTTTGAAGGCGATTACGTTCTTCCAAAGTGAGGTCGGCACGCACGTGGATTTTCAGGCCGTTTAGACGCCAAAGTCGGGACAGAAGACGCGCTGGGGTGACGTCATTTTCAAAAACAATTCGCAACGGACGAGGCGTGTTTGCCGTTCGTTTTCCCACCCGTAATACTCGTTTTATATGAATACCTAGCTCATCGGGGTCCAGGAGTTTATCAACCAAATTTTGTAAGAACGCGACATCATGCTCATAACGAATTCGTGGGTCGGAACTCTCTGACTCCGGGGCATGAAAGATCATCAGACAATGGTTACGAGGATGGATCAGACCAGTTTCAGACAATACGGACGGCCGCGTAACGGTGCTCGGAGTCAAAACTAAAGGTCTCTTTCCCGCAACAATCCACGGTGACTCGTTTCTGGTTCCATGATCGGCGACTGTAGCAGAAGGTGGCTCATCAGAGATCCGTAGTGTTTGCTCCGGTTTACCAGTTGATAAAATCCCGCTGCATGGAGGAACTGTGGGCAACGTATTCAGGTTGTCGGGGGGACAGGTGCGACACAGGTCTTCTACTTGGTTGGTCGTATTCTTTGGATGGTCGCCGGGGGATACCGCGCTGCACTTCCTGGCTCTTCTAGCAATAGGAACGGATGAGTATCTCCCAAGATTCTGAAGTGGCGGTCGTCTTGCCAGTGCAGCTGCATCAATGCAATACCGACAGACCCATAACAGGCCTTTGTGTTCAGCGTAGATCTTAAAAAGCGAATCCGTAAGTTGCGAACAACGCTTGTGACCACAGGCCCAGGATTTACAAGCGATACACTGAATGCCCTGAGTAACCAGTTTTGAGCAGTGTAAACAGAGTGAGTTGGGCATGACGAAATCCGGACCTTCAGTAACAAAATCCGAGAACTTGGAAAGGCGTCGCTAGTCGCGAAGTAACTAAAACAGGATACGTATTTGGACGTCAAAGCAGATAAAGTCCAGCTTCCCCGTTGTGTTTGTTGATAGGTCTCCTTGGTTCAGCATCAGAATTTGTCGTTTGAGACTGGGGCAATAGAGGTTCACTTCATGGTGCGCCGGGCCTTCGCTTTCGGGGCTTATCCACTCTGTGTCTTGTGGGTTCTGGTTGACACAAACTCGGTATCTATCCTCAGAGGTAGTGGCTGCTTTATCTAGTGGTGCAACTGACTGTGGGCGGTCACTGATAGTGGGAGTTGCAATGGCATCACGCATTGTTGTAGACTGTGTGACTCGTCTCTTTTTGGATGCTCTGATATCTGGGAGAGAAGAGGCCCGTTTCTAAAGAGTTTCCTTGCTCGCTGTCAATAAATCGGAACCCGCTGCAACATGCTGTCGTGCATACAGGTGGTGCGAAGAAACAGTATGTGGTCGCACAAGTGATTTTTCAAGGCTCCGTACAATTCCGTGCTCATTGACGTGCAATGTACGTACTCCCACATGCACTCATCGCACTGCATGGCTGGGTGTTTGACCAGAACGGGCGTTCGACATATCACACACTGATCTAATTGCATACTTGGGAATATTGCGTGGGTCGCAGCTTATGGAACAGCGGAATCCAGGGATGGAGATGCTTCAGAAAAGATGCGCTGTATCGGTGACAGTTGATCTTCGGGTACGACTTGGTAATATACTACACGGGTATTACTTAATCGTTAACAAACTTTGTTGCTAACGAAGAGCTACTCCAAAAAGAAATGTTCCGTAGCGTGGTTTCAAATAGGCATTTTCAGCTCCACTTGAAAAATTTCACCCGCGCGCCTCGTCAAGGTGAAGTGGTATGAACAATAGAATCACAAAATTACAGCTTACTTCAACAGTTTCGCAAACCAAAGGGGTAAGCAGTTGCTTGGTCCGACACTAGCGTGACAATGAGATATAACAACAGAATGAAATGTCACTTGCACCGACAACAACGAGCTAGGGTGCTCTCAGGAGCGAACCGATCACGAGACAACCGATCAATGGTTCAAACAGACATAGTTTCTCCTAGAATAAGGACAAGATCACATGAGCCGTGTGTGATCGATCAATCACACACGCCGGTGAATCACGGTATGGGGTGGCCTCATGAGCTTAACATGAGTGTAAAACTGCGGCGGGACAAGGACAAACGCGGTCATAAAGCAAATGGACATTGCAGGACTGTTATGGTGGATACACATGGGGATTGACACCGGAAAGGAGGGAAACTAAGGCGCGGGAATTAGACTGTTCGAGAAAAACAGTCCTTAACAATAAATAGGAGCTCAGCATGTGAGGGGGAATGGGCAAATAGGGGGAGTAAATTTTTATCAGCAAACAGCAATTGCCATCGCAAAAGCGTACGTTACAGCGGATACTGAGGAGAATGACCGCTGCATCTTCGACTCCGTCGCAATATGTGCAGTCTTGAATTGCGGTGAAAACGCTCGAGTAAACCGTCAGCAGCCGGACGCTATGCTGTCGCACGTAGATGAAAACAGCGGAGCACGCGGTTAAGGTCGCGAAACGACAGAATCAAACTATGGTCCTCTATCCGTGGTGACATTGGCTGGGGTGCCGAACACGGATATCTAAGTTTCGTTGAAAGTCCGTGTCGCAGTTTTCGCTGAGACATCTCGTAGCAGTACGGCGTATGACCAACGCTTGAAACGATCGACACGTCAACATGTAGATAAAATCGTTGGATGGCGATAGAGGTCTAACGATGTCGATACGGACATATTCGAATCGAGTATCGTGCAGCGGAAAGTTTCCAGGAACTGTAATCCTCTCAAGATGGATCTTACTATTCTGGCAAAGAATATAGTGTTTCACGCACCGCTGAGTGTCACAGCGCATGCCGGACGAGACATAGCGATCAATGATCAGCTTGATAGTGGTGCGGATACTCACATGAGAGATTCCATGCAAGTGGTCGAAAACAACTCACTGACACTGTTGCGGAAGGAATAGTCGAAGTTTTCCGGTTGATTTCTCATAGTAAATTCTAGAGTTCGTGTTGAGAACAGGCAGTTGAAAAAGTGTAATCGTGTGATTTGACTTCAACTGCTCAAACTCAGGATCTCTTTCTTGAAGGGCAGCAATGCCTTCTATATTGATTGCTTGTTGTGAAACCTTGTGAAGACCAATGCGAGACATAGCGTCGGATGCAACATTGTGAGCTACATCATTGTGTCGAATATCGGTGGTAAACTGTGCCATATACTGCAAATGACAAGTTTCCCGAGGCGATAAGCGATCGGAGGAAGCCAGAAAATCAAAAGCGACTGGTTTATGCTCTGTGAGGATGGCGAATGCACCTCCTTCAAGCACAGAAAGTGATTAACGGTGGGATAAAAGATTAAGAGTTCTCGGCTGAAAGTGTTGTATCGCGTCACAGGTAGTGGTATCGGGATTAATTCATGTTGACCGTGTTTGACAAACAAAGGTTTGAGATGCATCGGTTTTGAGAATTAAGGTTGTGTCGACATCGGTTCTCAAGGTCAGTAGTGTTGGAAAGTGCGTGTCTGATCTTATCGAAGACTGCCGTGGTTTCCACAGTTGGTTCAGACTTGCGAGACTTCCCCCTTGAGAAGATCTGTCAATGGCTGAAGTGGTCTATAGCAATCTAGAACCAAGTGGCTGTAATAGTTAACCATGCCAAGAAAACGGCGTAACCTTTGGAATAATTGAAACATCGGAAAGTCTTCGATTGCTTGCGACTTTTCAGGAAGCGGGCTACTACCGTTGTGATCGATTCAGTGACCAAGAAAATCAACAGATGACTGGCCAAAGACGCATTTAACGGCGCTGATCGTGATGCTAATTTGAGCGAGACGCTCGAAAGTTAAGCGAAGATGAGACAGGTGCTCTTCACAACTCGAGCTGGCTACCAGTATATCGCCGATGTGTGCGAACAGGCAATCAAGACCTCCGAGGACTTGGTCGATAAATCACTGTCATGTCTGCGCGGCGTTTCGCAGTCCGAAAGTAGTAGTAGTAATAGTAGTAGTCGTCGTAGTCGTAGTAATAGTAGTAGTAGTAGTAGTAAACCGTCTATTAAACAAACATACAATCAACCGAAGACCAAAAAGAATACGGACAAGTTTGTAAAGACCAAACGGTGTAGTTATTGCCGTTTTAGATGCGTCATCCGGGGTTCGGACAAGATTTACCTTATAAACCAGTGGATAACTCCTGAATATGCGGGATCGGGTACCTGTCCGGTACAGTAGTGTTGTTCAGGGCACGGCAGTCTCTGCATGCTCACCAGTCCACGCTCGACGTTCTAAAGACCATGTAGAGAAGATATGACCATGAACTGTCGTAAAGTCGGACGATTCTTAGCGGCAACATGTGTTCGAACACAGCCTTGGTGGGGTTGGAAGTGTCCAGTGGAGGAGCTGGGCAGCACACTATTTTCTGAATCAAGAGAAGGAACCCTGTGAGAGAACATTTTTTGGTTATTATACATAAAAAGGGAGTTCTGAGCATTGAAGGAAAATGTTAAAATGTAAAATGTAATCGGTTATGTAGTGGTAAGAACTACACAGAAAGGCTAATTAAGCGCCCCGTCTGCTAACTAAACAGTTAATCCAATGTTCTGTTGATTCTAAGTTTTGGAACCTTGCCGTATACTTCGACAAGGAAAGCACTCCCAATTAACAACAATAGCGATCACCAGACACCGAGCATCAGCGCCGAACAATAACGATGAACGCAGTGCAGCGAACCGAAACGAACATGAAAACGAGTGTATCGGTTCAACTAATTAAAACAGATTGTACGACTAATAGTGGAGGATGAAACCGCAAAGTACAATTGAAAATGTGTTCGTTTACTAGCTCTACAAGGTGCTTTGGAAGCACCCTTAAGGAAGTTAGAGTTGATCAGTTTGTGTCAACACAGTTGTTTTAAAGGCTACTCTTGCCCTACTAGTTTATTGCATGCTCGGGAATGCTGGGATGACGCGTTGGATCGAGGCGAGGCGGTGGATGTGCTGCTCTTCATTGATTTTGCTAAAGCTTTCGACACGTCCCATCTTCCCACCTGTTGCGTAAGCTGCGGTTATATGATGTCTTCGGGAAAGGGCTACAGTGACTCATGGCATTTCTAGAGGATAGGGTGTGCGCATTCGAGTGGGCTCGACAGTCAGTCCTCAGTGATGTTCTGCAGGGGTCCGTCCTTGGTCCCTTGCTGAGTTGCCTGAGAAACTGGAGGTATCGTATCTTGTGTTTGCGGACGACATTCTGTTCTGGGCACTGTCACTGATCCTGATGACCCACTTTCTGCTGAGTGCGATTGTTAGACTTTGTGATCGGTCCACTTCGTGCCAAGTGCCCATTAATCTTGCCAAGGACTTAGTCTTACGCCTGTGGAACAGTGATCCCTCAAAGCTTTACTTTTTAGGGGGCGACGAAGTACCACGCATACCCGAGCAAGCCGACTTAGGTGTCACGTTGTCATTGCAATACAAGTCGAGTGCAAGCTGGACAAAGGTTGCTTACAAGGGATTTAGAATACTGTGGATGAACCGCAGATCATATGAAATCTTAACAGGTGAGATGTTTGTTACACTTTACGCGGCTTTCATCAGACTCCACTTTAAGTACTGCACCTAAGCCTGCCCCATGGCTTAGTGCAGCACACAGTGGCATTGGAGCGGGTTTTGAGGATTGGCACCAAGATGGTGCATGAGCTAAGACGTGTGTCATATTTTGCGACATTGCTTAATCTGGCTTTTTTCCCGAACTATCGGCGTCACCGAGGCGATCTGATTCTTATCTATCGAATATTGTCAGATCCAGTTGGTCCGGACTTTTATCACCTTTTCCTCCTGACTCAATTGCGGACTCTCCGTGGACATCCTAGAAAGCCGCACAAGGTTCGATCCGATCGAGTGGAGACTAATGTCCGGTTATCGTGTAGGGTGATTGACTCTTGGAATACCCTGTGTGAGGATGTAGGATTGGCACCGACAAGTAAAATGTTTGGACCCCATCTTGACGCTCTCGGTTTGCAACTACAGCTCTTCCCCTTCACATCGCCTGAAATACTATTCTCTACTTCTGTTTTCTTGTCTTGATTTACCGTGTTTATTTTGCGTTATCTGTTGTTTATTTCAGTTTCGTTTTCTTTCACTTTGTTTCTTTTCCACTTCACGTGACCGGCACGGTGGAGACTACTAGTGCAAGGCATGTGGGCGTTGATTGGTTGACCGCGGGATAACGCGCGTACTGATTGTACACCCTCAGAAAACCAATTGATTCCCTAAAACTCACCGCGGATCAGCGATGCTTCCACTATGGTATATCCATGGGATCCTCCTATTGTCCCTGCCCATTTGAACTTGAACCTGACTCTTCATAACTGTCTGAGCTTTTCATTAGCCTTTTTGCGTAGCACTTACCACTACGCAACTGGTGACCCAAATTTTTAATTTGTTTTTGACTCTTAACTATTTATTGAATTCTCAAAATTCACTTTTTACGTTTACTAACCCAAAATTTCCTCTGTCCGAATTTTTGTTTTTCCTAGAATCTTGTAAATGATTCAGTTGCTCCATTGGACACTTCCAACCACCATGTTTGGTTTTTAAAGTTAGCAGCAGTTTTTCATTGCTACCGCATTACTTCACAGTTGACCATGCTTTCATACTTTGCCTCGAATCTTTCTACGCATACCGCTGCCGAAGTCACTGATTTGCTTGCCGACATCCCACACGACGCACATTATGCTACATTTAAATCCCCAATATTGAAGCGCACTGCAGCTTCCGACGAAGCCAGATCTCAAGAACGACTGTCTGGTGTGGAACTTGGCGATCCCACGCCATTGCGACTTCTTCGATACATGTGTTCACTTGTCGGATCCGTAAAACTTGACGACATCTTGCGTCAACTATGAAACAAGTATCTCCCATCAACCACTATTGCTATTCATGCTGTTTTGCCTGACGATGTCTCTTTAGACAAGCTGATAGAGACTGCCGATAAAGTCAACGAGTGTTTATTCAAACAACCCGCTGTTCATACGGTAGACTCGCCTTCAATGAACATTCTCGGAAACGACCTATTAAGTGATTGTGGCACCGCTTGTCGAAACTCGAGCTCGCAATCTCGAGTAGACAGCGAAGCCGGAGATTACTTTCACGAAGCAGTCGTTATGTGTCAGGAAATTCATCACGCCATTTCTCCAGTTACAATCGTCGATTTTGTGCTACTTCCATAAAGTGTCGACCCGCATGCACTCGTCCCAAAGCACCCCGCAAACGTCCACAGGGTAACGCCCGAGCCAGCCGCTAATGATGACGCCTATGTCTGTGCAAACTCCTAGTCGCCTCCTATACATCCGCGACTCATCAATCAATTTCTCCTTCTTGGTTAACATCGGTTCCGAATTCAGCGTTCTACCTCGCCGAATAGAAAAACGCTTCCTTCTTCCCACTAGCATTAATCTGCAGGCGGCTAACAATATCAACATTCTCGCGTATGGCCAGAAGCTCCTCACACGATCTAGGATTCAGATGAACCTTTCCATCCGTATCCCTAATCGCAGACGTCCAGAGTTCTATCATTGGTGTTGATTTCCTCACGAAGTTTGATTTCATAGTGGAATTGAGCTGCAGGAAGCTTTGCGACAGTTCCACATCTCTTGCTGCCCAAAGTAGACTCACATCGATCAGGTCGATCGGTCTTCAACTGGCAGTACGTGCTGACAACGTATTCACTGATTTGTTCCGCCAGGTTCCTGTACTTCAATAGCAGTTTAGCGAATTTCCAAACCCTAAAAACGAGATTATGCATCATATCATCACGAAAGGAATCCCGGCTACTGCCCGACATCGCCACCGCCAAGGCTGTGTTCGAACACATGTTGCAGCCAAGAATCGTCCGACTTTACAACAATTCATGGTCATATCTTCTCTACATGGTCTTTAGAACGTCGAGCGTGGACTGGTGAGCATGCAGAGACTGCCGTGCCCTGAACAACACTACTGTACCGGACAGGTACCCGATGTCGCGTTTTCACGAGTTATCCACTGGTTTGGAAGGTAAATCCATTGTTTCCTAATTTTTTCTTGTTTGGGCCTCGGATGACCCACTTATAACGGCAATAACTACACCGTTTGGTCTTTACAAATTCGTCCATATTCTTTTTGGTCTTCGGTTGATTGTATGTTTGTTTAATAGACGGTTTACTACTAATAATACTACTATTACTACTATTATTATTACTTTTTTTACTATACCTGCTACTACTACTATTACTACGACGACGACGACTACTACTACTACTATTACTACTACTACTACTACTACTTTCGGACTGCGAAACGCCGCGTAGACATGACATTGATTTATCGACCAAGTCCTCGGAGATCTTGATTGCCTGTTCGTACACATTGGCGATATATTGGTGGCCATCTCGAATCATGAAAAGCACTTGTCTCATCTTCGCTTAACTTTCCAGCAACTTGCCCAATTTAGCATCACGATCAGCGCCGTTAAATGCGTCTTTGGCCAGTCATCTGTTGATTTTCTTGGTCACTGAATCGATCACAACGGTAGTAGCCCGCTTCCTGAAAAGTCGCAAGCAATCGAAGACTTTCCGATGTTTCAATTATTCCAAAGGTTACGCCGTTTTCTTGGCATGGTTAACTATTACAGCCACTTGGTTCTAGATTGCTATAGACCACTTCAGCCATTGACAGATCTTCTCAAAGGGGGAAGTCTCGCAAGTCTGAACCAACTGTGGAAACCACGGCAGTCTTCGATAAGATCAGACACGCACTTTCCAACACTACTGACCTTGAGAACCGATGTCGACACAACCTTAATTCTCAAAACCGATGCATCTCAAACCTTTGTTTGTCAAACACGGTCAACATGAATTAATCCCGATACCACTACCTGTGACGCGATACAACACTTTCAGCCGAGAACTCTTAATCTTTTATCCCACCGTTAATCACTTTCTGTGCTTGAAGGAGGTGCATTCGCCATCCTCACAGAGCATAAACCAGTCGCTTTTGATTTTCTGGCTTCCTCCGATCGCTTATCACCTCGGGAAACTCGACATTTGCAGTATATGGCACAGTTTACCACCGATATTCGACACAATGATGTAGCTCACAATGTTGCATCCGACGCTATGTCTCGCATTGGTCTTCACAAGGTTTCACAACAAGCAATCAACCTAGAAGGCATTGATGCCCATCAAGAAAGAGATCCTGAGTTTGAGCAGTTGAAGTCAAATCACACGATTACACTTTTTCAACTGCCTGTTCTCAACACGAACTCTAGAATTTACTATGAGAAATCAACCGGAAAACCTCGACCATTCCTTCCGCAACAGTGTCGGTGAGTTGTTTTCGACCACTTGCATGGAATCTATCATGTGAGTATCCGCACCACTATCAAGCTGATCATTGATCGCTATGTCTGGCCCGGCATGCGCTGTGACACTCAGCGGTGCGTGAAACACTATATTACTTGCCAGAATAGCAAGATCCATCGCGACACGATGACTGTTTCTGGAAACTTTCCGCTGCACGATACTAGATTCAAACATGTCCGTATCGACATCGTTAGACGTCGGTCGCCATCGAACGGTTTTACCTACATGTGGACATGTGTCGATTGTTTCAAACGTTGGTCATACGCCGTACTGCTACGAGATGTCTCAGCGAAAACTGCGACACGGACTTTCAACGAAACTTAGATATCCGTGTTCGGCACCCCAGCCAATGTCACCACGGATAGAGGACTGTAGTTTCATTCTGTCGTTTCGCGACCTTAACCGCGTGCTCCGCTGTTTTCATCTACGTGCGACAGCATAGTGTCCGGCTGCTGACGGTTTACTCGAGCGTTTTCACCGTAATTCAAGACTGCACATATTGCGACGCAGTCGCGTATCCAGTCGTCGGAGCTTTTATCGATCATTCTCCTCGGTATCCGCAACACTGTACACGATTATATCGGTTGTTCCCCTGCAGTATTTGTTTTTGGGACGGTACTCAGGCCTTCTGAGGAATTAATACTGAGGAAGTCGATCCTACGTCATAGATTGCATGACTGAAGCAATACTTTAATGCCATTCGTCCAACGCCACCGCGATTCCCCTCCCGAAGTCAACACGTCCACCGCGACTTGAACATAATATGTCCCTTCCTTTTCATGCGCGTGAATACGGTTTGCAAACCTTTGACACCGCCTTAGGAAGGCCCTTTCAGTCATTGCCCGCAAAGAGAAATATTTCGTAATGGACCGAAATGTTTCCAAAGATTCTGTCAGTATTGATCGCCTAAAGCCAGTCTACGTCAAATTCTAGTCGCCGCGAAAGACTCCAGATAGTTCTGACGCTGAACGAACTCCGCCGCAGAGCACTGCACCCACCCAAACAATGTGACTCCAGTTCTCCTCCTTCCTAACCCTCTGTTGTCACAAACTCAATACACAAAATCGTACACGTTTCGGACATGCAGTTATTCTTCCTTGTAACCTAACTACTCACGTCAAATGGCACGCGTCAAGCATTCATTGTCTTGACTCACGCTCTGGGGGGAAGTTCTGTAGCGCTTGTGAGCTTGCACATTTTCAAGTGTGCTTTCCTATTTCACCTTCCACCATTTATTGTACAGTCTAGTTGAACCGATACATTATCCTTCGATGTTCGTTCCGCTTTCTCGCTTCTGATCACTGTGCATGTTTTCATCATGATTGTTTTGCCTTGATATTTGGTGTCTGGTGATCTTTATCGTTGCTGTCTGTTTGCGTTTCCATCTAGCCGTACGGCTAGTTTCGGACACTTGGAAGACCTACAATCAATCGTTCTACAGACTGACGCTTTTCTACGTTGGCTGAGCTTTTTGTGTTGTTTTTGCTACTATGCTATCTCCGTGCGTGCACTTTGGTGGATCACTGCATTTCTAGACCAAGGGGTGGTGGGTGCTTTCTGCTTGGCTAGAGCTTCCGTTCTGTACAATTCTCGGGGATCCGTCCTCGGTTCACTGTTGTTCATATTGTATTGCCTGAGGAGCTTAGGTGTCATTTCTCCTGTTTTTGCTGTCGACCTTAAGCTCCGGGAATCGGTCGGTATCCCGAATGACTCCCACTTTTTGCATGCTTGCGCTTGGTAAGCTCTGGGATTGGTACACTTTGTGGCATTTACTTATAAATCTCTCCAAGTGTCTGCGACGGATTCTGCGCATTGGTTGGTGCGACAGAGTTGCGCACACCGAATTGTTGCGCCGAAGTGGAATGTATACGGTGGACTGCATACTTTTGCTGAAACACCTGAGGTGGCGTATGGATTCGACGGGAATACCGACGCAGCTGTTATATGGTCAGCTGAGTGTTGGGAAGCGGAATGTGGGGAAACCGAAACTTCCTTACCAGGACATGATCCAAGTAAGCCTCTCACGTTCTATTTTTGATTGCAGGTCATGGAAATTGAAAGCGGTTGATCGGCGTGCATGGCGCGATCTGATCACGAAGGTCGTTGCCGATGTGCATGTGAAAGCCCTCCTGAATGCAGAGAATCGGCGGAAGCGACAGTCCCCGATGGGTTGTATTCCATCGGTATCGAGCACATGGTACTGTAGCGCATGCGTTCGCGAGTGCCTGAGTCAGGCAGGCCTAGTGAGCCAACCCCGAAACGACGACGAGTCCTGTGGTGAACATAGGCAGAACCGGCGCAGCTTTTGTAGGTACGCTGCATTCGATTTCCTAACCGCGTACTTGCATGTTAAGTATCTTTATTTCGGGTTGTGGTCTTACTGTATTTTCCTAATGCTATTTTATCTCCTTTTAATGTCTACCTGAACTTTCTATAAATTTGCACATCTCCCTAAAACTGTTTTCGTTAACTCTGATAACATTTTCGCGTTTTTGTCATTTTCTTAAAATATATTTTCTGACGTCTTGAACCTCTCGCGGATTTTTTCGTAATCAATTTATTTCATATGCTCATTTATTGCGGAGTTATGTCACCGTATCTGTATGCATTATTCGATTTATTTTACTTGATTTGGTCGTTTCAAGTGATTGACTGTTGCTTGACATCACCGGTGTGGCTGTGCTTGGTGTGCATATTGATAAGGTGCCTACCTGTCTTTTACCCACTACCTCGTCCATACTGGCTCCAGGAGACCGTTTGTCTTTGCTGGAGAGGACGGGGTGCACGGTCCTTGTGGTCGTGTTAGGATCAAAGAGTGGTTCCATGCAAGCAGTGTGGAGCGGACTACGGTTAAGCCACCGCCTAGTGTGCGCTTGATTCCCAAATACAGCGTGCTTGTGTTTGTCTGTGAATGAGTGTGGGCCGGCTCCGTTGATGAAACGTGGCTCCCATCCGCATGCCTCTTGGTCTTATTCCTTCTTGTTTACACTGGATATGGGGTGTGTGGATGGAGCTGTGGGTGGTGCAGCGCAAGCCACCCATGGTCCCTCTGTAGGTGCAGACGTCCTGTGGCTGGCCACAGTGACAGGCAAATCCGAAACCGGATGCCGCCAACCATATATATATCACTGGTGTTGAGCGCAAAACTGCTCTGGGAGACCAGTCAAATATTTATTGTTACGCTTACTTTGGTGTGCTATACATTCTCCACTCTTTCTCGATCTTTGATCTTCGACTCAACTGTTCTTCCTCGGATATGCGAGTGTTGTCTGCAGACGTCAGATCGATGGGTTTTTTCTTTCTAGCCAACCTACTCTTGTTACTCTTGCTTCTAGAATCGTCCTGTGTAATTCCCCACCAGACTGTATGGATTGCATCTGTTACGTTGCAAGTACCTTGAAGACATCTCTCAGACAAACCATGTTATGCTGGACAGTATAACAGTTTTGTCAGCTGGGGATTCAATACATTGGTGCTCATTTGATAAGCCTGTCTCGTTTATGTGGTCGTCTTCTTTTCCTCTACTATATTTTAGAGCCAACCAGCTTTTATACCTCCATTTTATCCCATTATTGATGGTAAATGCTCCGAACGAATCCAGCGTTTGTACTGATGTGCACGAAACAGTGAGTCTGGTTACCCCTATCAACGTGTGATTAGTTTCAGCTGTGCCTTAGACATACCCTTTAACTTTCTGTTTGTTATCAATATCCGACATCCATCGGTCTTATCATGTGTACTGCTTTTTTCACTGAGTCAGTTCTTGTGTCGTTGATCTTGAGCTTCTTGCACATTTGTTGTCTTGAAACATCCAGTAGAGAAATCGTCTTTCCCTTCGTAGCCCATCTTCTGTAAGTGACCATGCCCTGAGTTCGCTAAGAGTATAGCGGAATCGATCGGTCGCTATAAACTCATCTATGCGTGTATTGTCGAAACGTAAAGTCCCGCTAGCTAAAAGATATCGTAAAAGGCTTCTATCTATGGGACGAAGTATGGTAGCCAACACAAACGATGCGCACGAAGTGCGATTCGTTTGGTTGACTTCGTTCCAATAGACGAGCTTTCTACGTTGTCTAGATACAAGATGAAACTATATAGCATTTTACACGTCCGGGAATCTACGAGTTGCTATTTGAGTACTAGTAAGTATCGGCTTTGCTTCCTTCTTCTATACCTTCAACTTTTGTTCGAAACTACTATCGATTTTCCTTTCGGCCGATGTTTCGGTGTGCTCGACTTAGCGCATTGTACACATATGATATAACTTTCCAGTTTTGGACAGCTGATGTGCAAGCATTTCTAAATCGGTTGAATACTGTACTATAGAGCAAGTAGAAAGCAATTCTATACAACTGGAAATATGGTTAAAAACGTTATAAAAGTTGCCAGCCGTGAATATCGTTATCCTTCTCACGTAACATTAAAATATCTGACTCACGGTATTGCAGGACTCACAAATATGAGATGTCATCGTAAGTGTGCAATCGTTCTCCGATTCGAATGGTGGTAAAATATCAACCTAACATTTTGAACTGCTGCACAGATGTTGCTTCCATCGCATGTTCCAAATATTTACCACTCGGTTCGAAGCACACTGGGTGGGGAATACGTTTCACATCCGGCACTACAAGTTTGTATCTGTGTCCGCGTGTGCTGCATGGCCCTCGTAAGTACAGCATTGGCCTCAGCATGGGTAACTCACCGAGTTGTAGAACACCGTAGGTCATAATGAGCTCGACTCGTACGCGACGGTATTACAAGATGTAGAGTGCTAGTCTCTCGTACCGGTCTTCATACCCCAAGCCACGTAAACTCGGGATGAGTCTAGTAGCGACGTGTTGAACCCGCTCGATCGGTGCTTCGTCTCGGTTAACCGGAAAGTAGGCGGGCGAACCGTACTCTAGCATTGGTCTAATGATAAAAGAGAAGAGGCGGGTGGCAACCTCTTCAGACCATGTGCCGAAGCTACGTTTGAGCGCCTAAAGAATGCGCAGTCCGTTACGGTATAGCCTTTTTTATTGTCTACGGACTTCAAATCGAGAATACACCTAGGTCCTTCACGGAGCATGTGGTATATAGCGGTTGGCAGTCAAGGGTGTAGGTTCGGCCGTCAGCACCCTTCCCCCAGGCTCATAAATACAGACTTGGCTGGGTTGACCGGGCGATGAACTGCTGCAGACCATGTGGATAGACGGTTGAGATCTTTCTGAAGTGCACCACAATCGTCGGGAGTGTCGATTTCTCTCCAAATCTTCATGTCGTCAGCAATGAAGGCCCACGGTGACCGGAGAAGTTGAGGTAGGTTGTTGATGTGGACAGGAACAGAGTGGGCCCCAGCACAGTGCCTTGAGGTACGCCACTTGTAGAGGGATACCAGTCAGTTAGATGGTTATCGACTTGTACCCTCCACTTTCGTCCACCATTGACACGGCACATCCTGAGTTTGTGAAGGAGAACCTTATGGCTGACCTTGTCGAACGCTTTACTGAAATCGATGAATATCACGTCGTCAGACTTCTCCTTGCTTAATGCCTTCAACCACTCATGCGTCGTCACAAGCAAGTTTGTAATGCATGAGCGGTTTTGCGTAAAATCGTGCTGTGCGGGCTGCAGGACCTCTTTTGACTGTAGCAACTGCAAAGTGCTGCAGGATCTTGTGTGCCTTGTACCTTTGCGGCACGATCTGCCGTTTTACGATCATATTGACGTACTCCCCATCCTCCCCATCACCTAACTGCCAGTCTAAATGGACCCAATGGATGTTTCTGGTCGCAATTAGCACACTGCATTGATGGATAGGTGAATACTGAATTCGCTCTATCTTCTGCGAAAGCTAAATCCGCCATGAACGTGCGGTACGCGTGGCATCGAAATTAGTCTTGCATACCCTGTCCACATGACCACAGTAAACCTCGTTCCACTGTACGGCAGTGATACATGATTCTCTCGGTTTGATGAACTGAGACGCTTCCGTCTTTGACTATCGCTGCCTGCTGAGTATTACCGGTGTCTGTTGGCACCAGATTATCTTTTACATTGAGATACGCAGGTGAATACTGGGTGTCGATAATCTATTTAGTAGCATTTTTTTAGCTGTTTACTAGCTAAATTGTTCACGTTGGCATTGTCACGGGTTACATGTGCCCACGTATACCTGTGATGAGATACTTTGTTTGTCTACTGTAACGTGGCATAAAGCCCCTTGGGAGCAATCATTTACTTTCCAACGAGAGCTAAACTCATTTTGCACTGCGTTGCTTGCAGTTGACTCGTTTTATCTTCCTGGCATGGGTGCACTAACCTCGAGTTGGGGTCCTAAGGACGAGGAACACGTTTGATTGGCTACGCCTGTTAACATGATGATAAACCGGCCCTAGTGGCCTCTGTATCGTGAGTTTCTTTAGCCCACCTCCTCACGATTTCACCTCCAACCATCTCACACTTTGTACGTAATATGCTACTGAGCATCATATTACTTTTAGGTTTTTGCAATGTTCTGTATCTCGCTTTTTCATAAACTCCATCTCCTTGTATTGTGGCACGTTGGCTGAACTGCGTTTCTCTCCTTTAACTAACGTGTGATGATGATGAGATGGAGCTGTTCTTTTTCGTCTTGTAACCGGATCGACTCTTTCAGTCAGTGTGCTACCAAGGTGTCTGAGTCTCAAGCCTACGTGTGTTTAACCCAGTGACGCATCTTCCTACGGTAGTCAGCTGTGTATTACAACGTGTTGATACCTTTACTTGCAATGTTTGCTTGGTACATTTCGGTCTCACATGAGGTCCCATTTATCATTTCTCATCCTTACGATACTTATGGTGGGGGTATCAACCCAGTTAAACAGATTGGAATGCTACTGTGCTTGTTACAGTAGTCTATGCCGGTTCTGTTGATGAAATATGACTCCCATACATATGCCTCCCGGCCTTATTCCTTCGGGTTTACACTGGATATGGGCTGTGTGGATGGCGCAGCGCAAGCCACCCATGGTCCCTTTGTATGCGCAGGCGTCCTATGGAGACCGCAGTGACAGGCACATCCGGAATTGGATGCCGCAAACCATACCAACCGACATCAGTGTAAGTGCTGGTGTTGGAAGCGGTAAACTTTTCGAAATCTTAGTAGAATCTCGAGGGTGCGCACCACTGACTGGTCCGTTGTGAACGTCTTCAATGCTTTTCGCATTCCTGGCACCTGGCTTAATGTCGTTGCAAAATAGTTCAACACATAGTACACCAATATGACACGGCATCCGGTTTTTGAGTTAACTAATGCGTTGTTAAGACTTCTGAGTGGTCACATCCTTGGCACGCAATTTTTATACTAGTATTGAAAACATAATTTTTAATTTTTTTATTTCTCTTGTCTACAAGTCTCCGAGAGTGAACCTCGCAAAACCGATGGACATCGGCTCTCGCACTGACAGTCTTTTGAAGAAGTTGCAACATTTGGAGCGTGAAATCACTAATCTGGAAAGAGAATTATCTGCCTTTAGTTGTGGTACGTGAGGTCTTTTACTGCCGTAACAATTTTGCCAACAGCACTGCATTGCATATTGTCATTGTAAAAAAACCATCTAGCATTATTCCTCGTGGTACAGAGGAACCTGGCCTTAAAAAGTGCGGAACATATCTGCATGCACAGCGTGCTCACGCATGCAGTACTATCGATGGTTGGGGGTTTATGCAAGATTGAATTAAGACACCTTAGTAGAAAACTTCTTTTAGAGCTTACATTGCCATTTTCCACCATTTCACAGACATTCTCATTTGCTTCCTTACGATTTATATCCCGTGGGTCATGAATACTGAATAATGATTGAGGAGCACGTAGAAATGAATTTTTCACAATTTCTTCAAAATATGGTGAAAAACGTTATAAGAATTGTCAGCCGTGAATATTGTTATCGTTCTCATGTAACATTTGGAATCTCTGACTCACGGTATTGCACGACTCACAAACATGAGATATCCTCGTAATTGTGCAATCGTTCACTGAATCGAATAGTGGTAAAATATGAATCCAACGTTTTGGACTGCTGCACAGATGTTGCTTCCATCACGTTCAGCTAAACTGTTCCAAATATTTACTACTGTCCGTTCGAAGCACGGTGGGTGGGGAACTCATATATATATGGCTGGCGACATCCGGTTTCGGATTTGCCTGTCACTGTGGTCAGCCACAGGACGCCTGCACCTACAGAGGACCCATGGGTGGCTTGCGCTGCACCACACACAGCTCCATCCACATACCCCATATCCAGTGTAAACCCGAAGGAATAAGACCGGAAGGCGTGTGGATGGGAGCCACGTTTCACCAACGGAGCTGACCCATACTCCTTCACAAGCAAACACAAGCACGCTGTATTTGGGAATCAAGTGTACACTAGGCGGTTTCTGGACCATAGTTCGCTCCACACTGAGTGCATGGAACCACTCTTTGATCCTAACACGGCCACAAGGACTATGCACCCCGTCCCCTCGAGCAACGACCAACTGTCTCCTGGAGCCAATATGAACGAGGTAGTGGGTAATAGACAGGTAGGCACCTTGTCAACATGCACATCAAGCGCAGCCACACCAGGGATATCAAGCAACAGCCAATCACTTGAGTGAAAGATAACAAAGAAAATAAATCGCGTGATGCATAAGGAAACGGTGACAAAAATCATAAATTAATGAGCATATGAAATAAGTTGTTAACAAAGGATACGAGATAAGTTCACGAGTTCAGAAAGTATATTTTACGGGAATGACATAGGCACGAACATGTTATCGAAATTAACTACAATTGGCTTAAGCGAGGTGTGCAAGTTTATAGAAGAGGGTGCAGGTATACATTTATATGAGAAGGACAACCATTAGGACAAAATTGAAAACCAACCACCTGAAATAAATAGACTTGGCATGCAAGCACGCGGTTAGTAAATCAAATGCAGCGTGCCTACAAACCCTGCGCCGATTCTGCCTACGTTCTCTGCAGGACCCTTCGTCGCTTCGGTAGTGGCCCCGAGTGGCTTCGCTCATTGCTCACTTGGCCTGCCTGACTCAGGCACTCGCGACCACATGTGCTACAGCACCATGCACTTGATGTCGATGGAGTACAACCCATCGGTGCTTGTCGCTTTCGCAATTGCCGATTATTCTCTGCTTGTATGAGGTCTTTCTCCCGCACTTCAGCAACTGCCTTCGTGATTAGATCGCGCTATGCACGCCGATCAATCGCCTTCGATTCCCATGACCTGCAGTCAAAAGTAGAACGTGAGAGGCTCACTTTGAACATGTCCTGGTAATGTAACTTTGGTTTCCCCATATTTCGCTTCCCAGTACTCAGCTGACCATATAATAGTTGTTTCGGTATCCGCGCCGAATCCATATGATTCACATGACCGAGCCACCTCAGGTGTCTCAGCAAAAGTATGCAGTCCACTGTATGCATTCCACTTTGTCGCAACACTTCCGTGTCCGCAACTGTGTCGTAGCAACCGATGCGTAAAATCTGTCGCAAACACTGCCGATGGAACCGCTCGAGATATTGCACATCCTGCCGATACATCGTCCATTTTTCACTGCCGTATAGAAGAACGGACAGCACCATGGATTTGTACACCATCAGCTTCGTGCCAATGGCAAGCTGATAGTTGTTCCACACTCGGTACTCAAGATTCCCGAATGCCGCCGCTGCCTTCGACACACGGATACGCAGCTCACTGTGTAGCTGCTGATCAGTCGACATCACACTCCCAAGGTAGCAGAAGCGGGAGGTGGTTTCCAATACTTCGGCACCAATGCTGATTCGCGGCAATATTGAGATTGCACCTCCGGTGAAGGCTGAGAGAGACAGACAGTTTTGCTTGTGTTGATGGTGAGCCCGAATTTGGCCGCTGTCGAAGCCAGAGACTAGTCATGTGTTGCAACTCATCCGCACTGTGTGCAAACAACGCACAGTCATCAGCAAACTGCAACTTACGGATAGTTGTCTCACAGACTAGAGTTCTCGTACCGAAACGACGGATGTTCAGCAACCCACCATCAATACGGTGCTCCACACGGACACCGTAAGCACAAGCGGCATCAAAAGCACAAGACATCATTGCATGAAGATAAATATTAAATAGGGCAGGAGCTAACACACAGCCTTGCGTCACACCGTAGACAACTGCAAAGTCATCCGAGGTCTCTCCACTCAGCTGCACTCTCGCTCGCATACCACTGTGTAGACATTCAATCAAACATATACATATATATATATATATATATATATATATATATATATATATATATATATATATATATATATATATATATGGTTGGCGGCATCCGGTTTCGGATTTGCCTGTCACTGTGGCAAGCCGCAGGAACCATAGGTGGCTTGCGCTGTACCACCCACAGCTCCAACCACACCCCCCATATCCAGTGTATATATATTCAACGCTATACCACTTGCAATATAATTGGCTGAGCGCCACAACACAAGAACATAAAGATAACATGAAAGGGAAGACAACTATTAAGGTAGAGGAGTCTCACATCAAGTGCGCCATTGCGTACGGTCCTTGGCCATATCCACCAGCGTTTGCAACCAGGTGTGCTTGGGGTCCTTTGGTCCCTAACCCGGGAGTCGGGAACGCCCGACAACAGCCAGTTTTATCGTTTGCTCCTTAACACATTGGATCCAAGTTTTACATTGCCCTGCTTTTCTTGGCTTCCAAGCCACACCTGTGCTCGCGAATAGGACTCGTCTTGGTAGCCGCTGGGTAGGCATGCGAAGCACATGGCCAAACCAGCGAAGCCTCCGCAGTGAGATAATGCTATCAATCGATCGGCGGAGTTCGTTAGACCTGAAGACTCGCCGACGGATTTCCTCATTACTGATGTGGTGCTGCCATCAAACACCAGCAATGGTTCGCAGGCAGCGGTGATCGAAGACTGATAGCCGCTGAACATCGCTTTTGCGAACGGGCCAAGTCTCACAGCCGTACAGCAGAATCGCTCGTACCGTAGCGTTATAGACTCGTCCCTTGAGAGCGAGGCTGAGATCACGACGAAGCCACAGATGACGAAGGTTAGTGAAAGCGACTCTAACCTTGGAGACACGTAGAGAAATCTCATCTGTCAATCCGCCAATACTAAGACAACTCCCGGATGCCCCGAAAGGATGAGATAAGGACATGCGCTTGGCCAACTTTGTAATAGGACATTGCATTTGCAATGGGCAAAGCTCAACACAAATTGGGCGGCGAACGTCTCCAATCTCAGCAGCACATGATAGGAGGCTTGGGAGGACTCGCAAGTCAGCGATATCATCGGCGTACTCTAAGTCCCGAAGGCGGTCACCAGAGAGCAGTTCAACACCACAGGACTCGGAGTTATTCAAGGCATTACTCAGGATCTCGTCCATGGCGAAGTTGAACAAGAATGGAGAGGCTGTGTCCAAAACTGTCGCTCGATTTGGAGCACGAGCCTTGACTCTGATCACGCTCTTGTATGTGCCGATCTGCGGGTGCGTTTCGGCGGATGTTCGCAACGACACTGCGAGCGCATACATACCTACAGATTGACGAAACCAGATGGTTAGAGTGCCGATCAACTACGCCGGCACCCGAGCGAACACAGTTAAAGGTCACTGGTCCAATACTCACTAGACCTTACTTTCAGCAGGCCAATCAGATTGACAATGTGGTCATTCTGTCTCTGGGCATTCTCCGGAACTTCTGGATGGTCGCCGACGTATTCCGGCTGGAAGTGAACACAATGAAACTCACGAAGATCTCAAGGCAAAAGCTGCCTTTTGTCCTGAATACAGACTATGAAGCCTATTGGTCTCATATTTCATCGGAGATGGAAACAGCCGTTGCCGTTGGTAATCATCGGAAGTTATTCCGTCTGATACTGGAAAGTAGCAGCAGGAGATCTGGTGTTAGAGAGATCATACGCGATGAGTGGATAGCCAATCCACAGACTCTCAAAACACTTGGAGCGTTTGGTTGAACACTTCGAAATGCAATTTTATCAATCTGAGTTTTCGTCCTCCTTTTCTGGCATTAGTTTCTATTCTCCCTGAGCAGTCCACTTAGATCCGCCCTCACGCGCAATCTCAAATGTGAGATTAGACTGATGAAATTGAGTAATGCCACAGGAGAGGATGGAGTTTCTCCGGCCCTTTTCACATTTGGGGCGCAACTCTCGTGAATGATTTGCACAACTTACTAGTTAAGATGTGGAAACAGAAGATTATCCTAACAGACTTGAATGAGGCTGCTCTTAATTGCTTCTGTCGTTCTCCAAAGACTGACTGCCACCCGTGAAAGCCATATTCGCGAGCAGTAAGCCGGGTCTCATCGAAATCGAGGATGCATTGACCACATCTTCACTCTACGTCAGTTGTTGGAACATCATCACCATATTTATTGACAATCCACCGTGGCCGTGTTTCTTGACATCAAAGCTGCCTTCGATTCGGTGGATGGATGGGCCGTTTGGTACTCTCTACTCAGGAAAGTTGTGCCCGATAAATATGTAAACCTCATGAGAACCCTGTACACGCATAGTTTGGTCAGAGTGAAGATATATTGCAAGATGTCGCAGCCCTTCAATATCTTCAGCAACGTAAGACAACGTTGCCCGCTGTCACCATTCTTTAATTTCGCCAATGACGAATTCATGGAAAGTGCGTTCACTGGACACGACCTACAAGGCGTGGAGCTGCTTGGATCATTCCGACAACAAAACCCTTATCTGTGACAGCTCCCAAATGTGCCAAGCAGCACTGGACAGACTGCAGTGATTGCCCATCGTTTTAGGCTATGCTTTGCACCATCAAAATGCAAAGTCATTCTCAAAGATCGAGGTGGGCCTATTTCTGCGCTTACCTTTGATTATGATCAGCTAAAAGCCGTTCAGAAATTGAACTACTTAGGCAGTTGTATTAGCGCCTGTATAATAGATGTGGTCGCGAATCGCATAGCAGTAACTCGAGGCGCTTTTGTCAATCTCCGCCACTGGTGACGCCACGCGGCATCACTCTCATCCTGAGGGGCCGAGTGTACAATGCACCTGTGTGTGAAACGTGAAAGGTGTGAAACGTGGCCTATTTGATCGGCAGACATAAAGAGACCTGCTACGTTCAACCATAGCTACTTTCTCAGCTTTGCTCACATCTGGCAGGAAGACCGCGTGAACAGTGAGCGTATTTCTCATCTTGTATTTGGTGCTGGAAGTGTGAGTAAACCGCTCAGTACCAGGTTCCGATGGCTGCGCATGTTAACCCATCGACTCGCTCGACCTACGTTGTGTGCACACCGGAGGTGGGGATGGCAGAAGAGGATGGGATACCAAGCAATGACTGGATCAAAAGAAATGAAGACCCTCACTTTGAATTTGGCGTCGGTTGGTGCCTGCGTACTGCCGGGCTGGGGTCCGAGGGTCGATAAAAGCTTTTGGTTGGATACACTTGTTGACATGGCAAAGGACCGACCTCAATGACTTTGTGTTGCGAGTTTTTTGCTCTCATCTCTAGCTTTCCTCCAACCACAACCCCATATCCGATACATATTTGGCTCTATATATTCATTTTCTTTTACTTGTTTTACTCGCTAGTGTTTATTATCTATTAGGGCACATTAGTTCAGTTGTATCTCACACCTTCAGCTAACATCCATTGATGATATTGACGATTGCTTTCCATAGTTTCTCCTGGCTCCGTATCTATTTGTATACTGTTGAAAAGTGTATGTTGAACTCTGATATTCCCCTTATAATTTCAATTAAGAACATTAGGAAACGTAGATTGCGGGATAACGCTACCGTTTCGTGCATACACGTCGGCCACATACATGAAACTAACAAAGAATTCAAAACAAGCGCACCTGAAATCGATTGGTGCACCATCCGCTACCACGGTCGGTTTAGTGTCACTGTTCTTGAACACAGAGTCATGGGCACTGTAGATCGACAACAATGGCTTCGAGTATGTGAGGCCTTTGACTGCGCATAAGGAGTGAATGGTACCTGAAGATGTATTTGGCGACTGGTGTGCATCAAACGACTCGTAATTGCTGAAACGGTCTTGCTTCGCGATTCACCTGATGAAACCGTCGCGTGTTCCATCCGTTTACGGAGCCACTTTCGAGCGTGTTCATTGATTCGTACACATAGGTGTGCATCAGTGCGTCCAGCTTAGCTGTGTCCACAGCTACATGTGCATTTTTATAAGCCATTTGGTGTGCACAGCTTCGGCACCGATTTCGTCGCTGAACACTTAATCAATGGCCTTATGGACATAATCAGGTGTAGCTTTGCTTCATTGTCAACCTCTTTCATTGATGCGCCTGTAACTTTCATGAAATTGTTACCTCTGAATGGCAACTCATTGAGAAACGCTTCCTTTTGAACCGTTTTCTCTCGATCTCCTCTCATCAAGTCACTTCAACGCCTTATATACTTTTTATGTCGATACTAGCTTTTGTAACTGGTTTGGCTAAGCCAAATGTCTAGTCATACTTGGTTGATCAAGTTTAACGATATTGACCTCCCTTACTTCACGGCCCCATCCACCCTTTCCACATCTAGCCATTGACTGTCATCCAGCGATAGTATCGCACATCACCTGTCCCCCATCTATCCACTTACTTTTTCTCTCCTTCCATATTTTCTATCATTATTATTATTATCATTATTACTATAACGACGCTTATTAAGGCAAAGCTCTCTACTTCCAGTTGAGGCATCGATCATATCTAACCAACTGAGCAGGACTCTGCGGGTTGACATAGAATTCCCTTTCAGAATCCCGTCAGTCGATTTCCTTTTTGGTTCTCCACCCGACTTTGTTTCCTGTTTTCGCTGTCCACGCCTCATGTATATGGTTGGCGACATCCGGTTTCGGATTTGCTTGTCATTGTGGCCAGCCACAGGACGCCTGCGCCTACATAGGGACCATGGATGGCTTGCGCTGCACCACCCACAGCTCCATCCACACATCCCATAACCAGTGTAAACCCGAAGGAATAAGACCGGGAGGCATGCGGATGGGAACCACGTTTCATCAGCGGAGCCGGCCCACACTCCTTCAGAGGCAAACACAAGCACGCTGTAGTTGGGAATCAAACTCACATAATGTGGTGGCTGCACCGTAGTCCACTCCACACTGAGTGCGTGGAACCACTCTTCGAGGCTAACACGACCACAAGGACCGTGCACCGCGTCCCCTCCAGCAATGACCAACTGTCTCCTGGAGCCAGTATGGACGAGGTAGTGGGTAAAAGACAGGTAGGCACCTTGTCAACATGCACATCAAGCGCGGCCACACATGGGATGTCAAACAACAGCCAATCATTCGAAATACCGATATCGAATAAAGTCAGCGTATATGACGACATAAATACTCGCTATGTGAGCGTTTGCAGTAAATTGGGTATAAGGGAATCCGCGATAAGTACAAAATGTCCGAAAGTTATTTAAAAATTACTACGTGTTAAAGTTACGCAAGGTTACCACAGTTTACATGAGTGGTGTGTGCCAGTTAGGAGAAGATTATCAAATACCCAGAACAAAGGAAATAAAGTGTAACGAATTTTTCTACATTAAAAAGACCCAGTTTAAGTGTAAGCTGTTTTAGCCCAACTGTGGGGAAGAAGCATCATGAATGCAACATCTGCCTCAGCATGGGGCACATCTTAGATATATATATATATATATATATATATATATATATATATATATATATATATATATATATATATATATATATATACGCATCCACATACCTCGATGTTCAAGTCCTGGAGTTAATTTGGTGTCCTCTTGCTAGTGTTACGACTTCTCGGGGTCATTTTGTGTGAATGAGTGCACCTAACTTCCATGTGTCCTTGTTCAATAGATGAACGTTATCCCCTCCTACTTTCACACGCTATTATCGGTCCAAAGCCTAGTAACGATCGTGTCTCTTACTCTTGCGGCGCGGGTCCGAAACCGCCTAGGGGTGGGTGTCTTCGTGGTATACTCAGCCCGCGTGCGACTGGCGATCGTCATACGGCAGCGAAGCGCCGTTACGGCATGCCGCTGAGACATTTTTTCACACGCTGTTCGGGTCGAATACGCAACTTTTTTCGGCTTTGACTACCTGAATAACTTGAAAAGTTCTAGTGTTTAACGCTTCCTCTCCATTATGTGCGCTCAACTCTTCTCTTTTCTTGCTCCTTTTCATTATAAATCTGATCATATGCACCGAAACATTTGTTATTCAAGATCCCTCTTCATTGATGGTTTATTTTCACATCCTTGTAGATGATTCCATCTCTCGACAAGAAGGCAGCAACTTGAGCACACACAGTAGTCTGGAATTTAAACAAACGTTTTTATCCTGCATGGAGACTGAACTGGACTCATTGGAGCGGAAAATGAAAGTTATTATTTCTTCGGAAGTGGATTGCTAGTCGTCGTCGTCGTCTGCGGTTATGATTATTATGATTTCGTCTCCATCTAACCCCGCTGATGTGCATCACCCTTCTTCACCTTATCTGTGATTTCCAGTTAGAAACCATCCTTTTATACATCCTTTTGTTTTCATTTAACTAAACAAGTCATTATCTCTATTTCTTATCCTTGCACTAATTTCATGACCAATGTTTCCCAAGCAACTCCTACTGAGATGATACCAACAAAATGGTGTTCTAATTCCTGGATATTCTTTTCATCGTTGACATTGGTGGGCTAATCCTGGTAACTGCGAACATGTTGTGAGGACCAGAGAGGTGCGGACGGAATTATTCACTATGGCAATCAACATCCAACAACATTTCCACTCATATGCGAACATTTTCATAGAAGCTTGCGTGGCATGCTCTTGTTCGTAGTCTAGTCGAGCGCTTCTTCCTCATTTCTTTCCATCGCACATCCATCTGCGGCTTCCAATCGTCCTTCTTGTGTTAGGACATTGGTTCTGTTGTTAACCCGTTACCGTTCAATTTGCCTATACCGCTGACTTCTGGGGCATTGGTACCTGATTCCGGCTCATCACACAACACTAATGTACCGTTTTGCCACTGACACTCCCTACTGTATTTTATGCGAGAAAGCGTTACTTTCTGATCCAGTCAAGTTACAACGCTATTTCGGTATCGGAGCGACGTCAATCATCATAGTTATGATGTCTGTCCACGATGTCTCGAATATGGATAGCAACACCTTTGTTCTCACAGATGGAAAATGACTTGAACAGTTAGTTCCTTACTGCTGTGCACTCACTGGCCAATTTTCCAACTGTGGGTCATGTATCTAAGCTGTCTCACTTCAGTTCAGTTCAGTTGATCGGCTATGATCCGAGCACCGAAGTGCGGTGGATCCAGTTGCCACGACTCACATCGCAGGAACAGCAATAAACAACAACTTCAAAATAGTGGGATTGAATGCAAATATAATGAACGGAAAATGGAAGCAGGTAGGAAGTGCATTAAACGTATCAGAATGGAACGAAAATTAACTACCTGGTGCAAGAAGCCGAATGCAGGAATGTCACTAACTACGTAACTGCGCCATGTCTGGTATGGTCTCTAACCACTGATGTGGATCATCCCGAGACTCCCATCCACGAAGATGGTACGCACCCGCTTGACAAAGGCTCTCAGTCAATTTCTCCATGCCACGTCATGGACTGGCCACCTCTTGGTTTCACCCAACTTGGTGCATCCACGGCGTATAATGCACGCCGAGGAAGCCGGTCAGCGTGCATACGGAGGACATGAGCTAACCAAGGTAAACGCCTAAAATTCAGCAAACACTCGAGTGAAGCACCAGAAGGCTTCTTGCCAAAAACCGACCGGCGGACCTCACCATTGCTCACTCGGTGTTTCCGCCAGACGTGGGTAATACTCCGTAAGCACCGGTGGTCAAACACGGCCAAGCGTTTGTCTTCGCCGCGAACTGGCCAGGTCTCTGATCCATACAGTAAGACCGACCTTACGGCAGCGTTATACATCGGACCTTTCACTGACAGGCTGATATCCCGCCGTCTCCATTGATGGTTTCTGATACGCGAAGTAACTTACTCATTGATGTGGCCACCAGAGGTGACACAGCTACCAAGGTAAGTGAACCGATCCATCACTTCCAGTGGCTATTCGGTGATAGCTAGAACCGGAGGTCTGTCGGTCCATATCTGCAGCAGTACTTTGCATCTTGAAGATGTAAAGCACATGCTGGAGCGTGTGGTGCTACGTGTCAGTTTATCCAGTAGTGTTTGCTTGGCCACTGTATCGGACCCAAAAAGAGCTATGTCGTCTACATACTCCAGGTTTGTCAGTCGGTCACCCGACAAAAGTTCCACTCCAGTAGAGTCTGAAAGAACCGATTGGTTCATGATCACTAAGTTGAAGAGGAAAGGTAATATAGGACAACCCTGGCGAACCCCACTTGTCCTGGGGAAACGGGAGACAGTTTCCCGTAGACCCTTATACTTTCCCGGGAATCACGGAAAGGAATTTTGCCTGCTCGCTCATCCTGGACAAGCAGTGCCACAAGCTGGTGCGATCCACAGAGTTGAAGGCAGTGTTTCAAATCAAGCAAAGCCACCATTGGTTGGTCGTATGTATGTGTGTCTGCTCTAACACTTGGAGAAGTGTAACTATTTGATCGATACACCTAGGACCAGGGCGGAAGCCACGCTGACTTTCTCACGGGGACCAGTAAATCGTCGGACAATGATACCCGTGAGAAGTTTGGATGCAATGGATATATGGCTGATGTTTCTATGATTTTCGCACAAAGTATGCTGACCCTTCTTGAAGATAGGCATGACAGTTCACCGTCTCCAGTTTGAACGTACCTCTTCACTGTTTCAAATGGT
>OX104063.1:265065162-265298865 GCA_944474145.2 Dicrocoelium dendriticum | reverse complement strand
AGCTTAAACCCGAACACCAGTGACTCCATGGGAGTTTGTTCGTAGCGCCTCATTCGTTCGGCCGACTAGGAGAGTTGATACCAGATCTTCAGAGTGTGGCGGAACCAAGAGGCAGTTATAACAATTATCTTCACTTTGCAATGGGGATATCGAGAGACTCAACCGGTAAGCGATGGTGATTAAACAAAGTTACTTCTGGTACGTCACGTTTGATTGGCCCTCGCAATACTTGCCAAATTTCCTGATTGTCTCCGACAGATCCGATTCCTGTTCATCCGTATCACAGAGGCCCAACGTCTCGCGCACGCACCTCGCCTTGTAGCAGATGGCATGTCTGAATATAGCCAGTTGGTATGGCATCGGATGGGTGTCCACTGTGTCAGCGTCCACGAAATTCATCCACTTCGATTTCCACAATCTTCAGTTACCCGGTAGCGAGCTTTCCGTCATTTGCAGACCCGTCGGCATTGGAAACAATGACTGTCCAACAACTGCAGTCCGGTGTGTCGGCTTCTTCTCTCTCACCATGTCGTGTAGCGCCTTCTGAGAATCAAAAGAAAGTTTGGGCAACGATCATAGTCTACTATTGAAAGATAACAAACGAGGAATCGTTGTCTGCCGACACTGGCTGCCGCGACTTTCGTATTGCACTACGTTCATTGGTCCCACACACAACCTATCTATCGGCTTCTGCTCTGTCTTCGTTTATTCGCCTTGAGCCACGGCTGGGTACGGCAGCTCCGTTTTGTATATCTGGTCTGTCGTTGCTACCTCGTCGGCGTGTAAGTGTCACGGCTAAACCGATCCGCCCATGAGCCAACCGCGCGTCCTTGCTCTGGTTTATTGATACATGCACCTGATTGGCGAATTTGCCATATGCTTCTAGCTTACTTTCGCTCATGCGGCTATCCAGTGACATACTTGCGTGCATTCGCAGCCCGTGATTGATCCGCATGGATACGGCCGGCTCCTTCGCTTTGCTTAAGCGACTGGCTATTACCGCACCTTGATCGTCAGATTCTTCTTCACAAGTTTCGGTGCTACGGTCAAGGTGAACCTATCCTAAGCTGGACTCATTCATTTCTACTTCAGCGACGCCTGAATTTAAGGGTTCGTAGCACCCTCTTTGACGCCCAAGGCTCTGTATCAGGACCAAGATATTTTTCGTATTCATTAACGACCTTGCAAATGTTCTGACATCGAACTTTTTACTCTACGCGGATGACCTCAAGATTTGGATGGCAATCAAAGTAGCATACGACCCAAATAACGCTACAAGGTCATCTCAACAGGACTTACCAATAGTCGACCCAGAACATGCTCGAGTCTAACTCTGTCAAGTGCAAAATAATGAGCACACATCACAAGAGCACCTGTCAGTATCGGCTAGGATAAGAATTCCTGAAGTGCGCTTCTCATGAAAGTGATCTCAGGGTGCTCGTGCATTACGATCTCGGTTGCTTAAAACGGCCTGAAATGGTAGTGAATAAAGCCACCAAACGCTTGGGCCTGCTGCGGAGGAGGTTTGGCCGGTGTGAGTTAACATTGTTTTCGCAAATGCTCAATGCTTAAATGAGATCACACGTTTAATACGTCATTCGGGTGTAGCACTCCTGGCAAAGACATGACCTCGGTGTCTTTGAGAAGCCACAACGGAGGACGACAAAAATGCCAGGAGACTGCTCCACCTCGCTTACCAGTTGCGACAAGAGAGTGTAGTAGTTTTTAGTGAACAACATCCTCTTCTACGAGATGACCTCATATTTGTGGATCAGGTTCTCAAGAACTCTAACCACCCATGCCGACCCTTATTGAAACTCAGCCACAACGCCTCGATGATAGGCCACCATTTGAAGTCGAGAAACAGGATAGCTGGTTAGAATACCGCCGGTACTTCATTCATTTCGTGTATCTCAGATGTGAAACTTACTTCCGCATTTGGTCATATCTGCTCCTAGATTGTTTGAATGCCAAACTCGCCTTGATGATGCACCACACAGCCTGCATTACATGATTTAACCCAAGTTACGGGGACACGTGACCAAGTAACCAAACAAGGTGTACCCTTGAACTTTGCGATAAGCCTAATGCCAAGCCTTTTTATTTGTTTCGATACATCCAATATTGATTTCACTCTTTACCTTAGGAAAACTGTTAAGCGTTTGCTTTTGTGTCTGTAATATATCTATTGTTCTACAATGGATGCACTACTTTCCAGTGCTTTTCCCTAGTCTACTGGTTAAGCAATTTAGAGCAATCGTCAGGTTGTTAATATACTTGTCCCAATGTGACGGTGTAACAAAGCGGAGTTTTATTGCTATACCTGTGTCCGCTCAGGTTAGTTCTTACATGAGACTGGTGTTAACAGTGCTTACCAACACAAGTCACCCACCTCATTGTGTATTATGCATTGTGCGTCCACCTCGTCGACAAGACCGAGGTACATGTCCATATGTGCGGAAACGTAAGCTTACTGTCCGTCAGTCATTTCGCATTTAGCACGATTTCTGAGACATTCTAGCAAAGTCTTTCAGTAGTAGCTTGCCAGTTTGCACTATCATAATACCGTGTTTTCAATTTATTAACCTACTTATTTTGGATCGCATTGACATCATACTACATTGGCGAAAGCTTGTGTGTGTGTGTGTGTGCGTGTGTGTGTGTGTGTGCAACAAATGAATGTTCATCTGTCCTGGGTGCATAAAGCACTGTGGCTTGAATTAGCCGCACTACCTCCAGTCACAGAAGACGCTAGTACGCCACTGTGCATTCAACAAAAACAACAACAGGCCAGCAATGGACCGAAATAGATCACCTTGCCACGGTCTCCGTGTGAGATTTGTTCATCCTTGACCGTCGATCATTCTGGAACTCGTGTCCAATCTAATCATGCCATGATTTCTGATTATTCATGAATCTTGGCAAACGATTCCACCAACCGGTGACCGGTAACTTGTTATGGTCGTGGGCTGTATGTCATATGTATAAGTTTCTTTATCGTAATTTACCATTTAATAACTGTTAAACGCCAGTGAGTCAAATTAAGGACGTTGCCAGCGAACTTGGTACCAACTGATTTCATTTTAACTAGACACAATCAAACTGTCGTCAAATATGCGCGACAGAAACAATAGATATGACTGCGTCCCTGGTCCCGTGTAGCCAAAGGGTTTTAGCAATAGTTGTGAGTTACTGATGATTCCTGAAATGTTTGATCAGTGTTTCCGCAGATATTCGATTTGATGAATTCACGTTGGAGCCTTATACCTTGTATTATCTACTTCGTGAATGAATATTCTAAGGCATGTTTGTTTATTAATCAGACAGACAGTCTATATATTCAAAATATCAAATAAAATACACACGACTTGTGCTAGAACTGAGCTTTTCAAGCTACTCACTCTCCCCATCCTCGAATACTGCAGCATGCTATACGGAGATATGGGGAAGAGTGACAGAATTGTTGTTGAGCACCTGCAGAGGTCATTTACTAAACATCTGATTGGTAAACATTCTGCTGGGAGTTATCGAAAACGTTGCAATGAACTTCATCTCTAACCACTTTGGATTCGACGATTGAAGCACAACTTGTTGCTGCTTTTCAAGATGTTACACAAAAAGACCTATTCCAACCTGCCTACACTCAATCTACAACATTGCCCAACTCGAGCGCTTCGCAACAAAAATTTTACACTGAATATATCGAAGGCTAGAACGAACGTCCGATCTAATTGCTTCCTGGTCAGATACAGCTATCTGTGGAATAAACTACCAATAACACTCAGGTCCTGTGACATTGTGGCAACATTTAGTAGCAGACTCGCCAATTAGGTTGGTCTAACTACCTTAAGCTCTATATTCACACGGGAAAAATCCCTCGATGAGCTATTCCAAGAAGGGCCCAAAAACATATAAACACCAATGTTTCATAACTAGTCTTTGGCCTCAACCATCCGGCAGAATGTTATTACATGAAACGCATATCCCAATACTCCACCTATGCATGTCATCTATGCAAGAGCATGGATTTTTCTGTAAAATTGATATGTGCCGCTATGGACAGTTTCTCTCATCAACAGAAATATACGTATTATTATTATTGTTATTATTATTATTATAAAAGCTTGGACGTTTGATGGGAACACGAATGTGTTTCATGATTAGCCATATTCGGCATTTCTCCTCAAAGCATTTCACAGGTAGGATATCAAAATGTACGCATAGTAATGTGGACATAAAAATTCCCGTTAACACGCTGGTTTCATTGAGGTACGGTTCTTCTATTCATACACATTGCAGCATGGAACTATTGTTTGTGTCAATGCATGATTCAATTCACGATTGGGCAACGACCACCAACCCCTGCCACGGAAGTCTTCGAACAGCTTGCGTTTCAGCAGCGATCACTGCGTCCATTTGCGCCCGTATGGCGGCTTCTGTTTTAACCCCAGCTTCCTGCTCGCGTCTCTTCTCCTCGATTTCTTGCACACGGCGATTCTGTATGTGCATTATCTGCGCTTCCAGTTGTCTCCGGTACTCCGCGCGGCGCGTTCGCTGCTCTTCTAGCTGTTTTCGCGTGTCCTCTTTTACTGTTGCTACCACCTCCTGCATTTCGGCGGCCTCCTTCACATTTTCTTCTCGAGCAAGCTGTCTTCGTCTATCTGTGGACGGACAGCGTGCATTTGATAAGTTAAACCGCACAAATAAGCAATTATCAATGCGCCAGTAAGCCGGATGACAAATCGTATGTCGAGTATTCGTTAAGCAGACAAATTATAATATCATGGAAGCAAAACGGCAAAAGCCGGAGGTACTGAAGTGGATGGAAAGTGCGCGTAGCGTAGTTGCAGAGAAATTTCGTTTTGACTATTCTCTTCAGCCACATATGCATTTATGAATTACACAGACAAACTTCTGATCCAGTCCGAGTGATTGTTGTGACATTGTCCGGGAGAAAGTAAAAACTTCCCGGAAAAACCATAACTTCAGTGGTTCATTGAATGCAATTGACTATCGCATAGATTTCGATCTTACTGGGACCTCCCAGCAGCTGCACGTGAAGTACAGTCTGCTGGTCATGCGGCGAATAGCATTTTAGCGATTAGACTTACCACATGAGGATTTGCCTTCTACTAGTGAGGTCTGGTGAATATAAGACCAGTGGGCTTCAGTTGCATCCAGTGACCGCTTATTCAACTCGCATGACAGCGTACTTTGCTAGGCATTCAGAACAGCTGGCTTCGCCAGTTGGCTGGTGTCAGTGCGGTCACAACGTCATCGTGGGTGTCCGCCAAAGCGCATCCGCAGGTCAGCACTTACAACTGCATGGTCGGTGTCTACACATGTGCTCCAAATCGAGCGACAGTTCTGGACGCAGCCTCTCCATCGGTGACTTATCGCAATGTGGTCCATTTGCGTCCACAGCTGGTTCGAGGCTGGTGGGCGCCAAATCACCCTCCGGCTGGCGCTGTGTCGGAAATTAGTGCTTGCAAAAGTAAGCGTGTATCTTCACACAAATAAAGTAACCGCTTACCGTTATCATTACGGGTGTATACACCATGTTGGCCGCCCAGATGCAGTTCATCAGTGGCTAATTTTCCAACTTAGGCGTTCAGATCCTCAGCCAACACAACAGTCTCCGAGCTTGTTCTGTGGCGACGAAGCTCGTTCAGTTGACGATAGAACTCGTCTTTTACCGAGTCGTCGCTAGAGCTTGTGGGTGCATAGGCAGCGATAATGAATAGACACCTGTTGGTCCTGTGCGGCTTCGAAGCTTTGAACGAGCCAGCCAATCGGAGCGCACACATCCGGCTAATAATGGGATGCAGTCAACCAGAGTAGCTTCAGCCCGGGGACTCAGGGCAATGCCAACACCGGCTTGGCCGGTACTCGAAGCTGCATCATCACCGGATAGGCGCAATGAGAAAGTGCTGCTAGTTTCACCTGAAGGGGATCGCAAAGTGAGCACAGAGCTCGAGTCTTGCAGGCGGGTCTCCGATAAGCAGCAGATATCGATCGAGAGGGTCTCCAATGTTCGGGCAAGTGCTGCTTGTTGACCGGTCTGAAGCAGTGTGCGTACATTGTGGCATGTCAGTCTGAAGGAGGATCGAGGGCTCCAAATGGAAGCCGATGAACTGGGCTTGACTGCTTGGTTGGACATGGGCTTGTCGACGGCAAAGGAGTGACGCTCCGCGTTAGCCTGTGAGCTAAAATTAGAGGATAAACGCCTAGTAAAGCATGTTGGGGGAGAGCCAGCAATCGAGGGGTTGAAAAGAGGGTGGATAAAAGTGAAGGTGGAACGGGACGATAAGGGTGAAACAGCGTAAGAGGAGGATAAGAAGACGGGAAGGCTTGAGCAGTATCATCTAAACCACTATCCCCCTGCTCGATACAGCAGATACGGCTCGATTACTGCGGTGGCCAGAGCATCAGAAATATTTTTGTAGTGGTTCATTGTACTGCGTGGGCAGGATACTGTAGGTTGCCCAGGCCTAGACTGGAGAACGATTAGGGTTCTCAACGAAAGCCTTCGCTTCAAAAACCTGACCGCTAGGCGGCGGGTTTGGTGTTACGCTTCAAGGAGTCCGTTTTTATTAATAAGGAGATACCCTTATTCCAAGCCTTAACCTGGAGGACCGGAAGGCTGAGTTGGTTTGGCTTCTAATAATTGAGACTTCTGGTATGAGTGCCTCTGAAGGTGCAGAAAAGCACCACGCCGCGTAGCTTAATGAATATCTGAAGCACGCAAACCATCGCACCACGGTAAGGTCCAACCTCTCGGGTAGCACGTCATCCACTACAAAAAACACACCGGGTAGATCATCTGCCGCTTGCATTAGCTGTTTCTGAAAAATCTTAATTGGTAGTTTCAAACCAAAGGGCAAGCGAAGCAATCTAAAGTGTCCGAAAGGCATCCACAAATGCGGTCAGATAGCTCGACATTTCGTCAAGTTCTACATGCCAGCATTCTGAAGCGAGGTCGACTCGTGAATATCTTCGCCTTGGATAACACCGGTAGCAAGCAAATCGTCTAGTGTCGATAGTGTGTAATACTCCCTTCTGAGTGCGGCACTAACCGGTTTCAGGCCGATGTACACGCGTAAATCACCGGATTTCTTAGTTACGATCGTCACTTGGCCTATCCAATCTGTCGGCTCATGCAGCTTAGTTATGACGTTTAAACGAGACAAGCCCTGCATTTCTTCTGATGACCTTTCACGTAAAGCAATTAGCACTTTCTTAGCTGGCAACGCTACTGGCGTCGCCGATTCATTCAACGACAAATGAGCGCATCCCTCGAATTTCCCAATGACCCCCCATCAAACGGACTAGAGTAGCAATCAACAATGTCTGCGGTAACCTGACACGAATGCAAAAGACGATCATGATTGAAGGAGACTAAACCAAGGTGCGGGATCAAGCCAAGTCCCAAAATGGACGGAAGGTCTACTAATACCATTAAGAACCCAAGCTGGTGTTCCATACCGTTCTTCAGGTTGACAGCTGTCACGAAGGCGCTCCCTTTTGGCCGTAGCCTCGAGCCGTGACACATTTTGAGGCAACTCCGCGTTTCCCTGCATTGTACCCCGACACAATGTTTCTCGGGTAATATGTTGATCGTGGCTCCTGAATCAAGTTGAAAACGAACTGACCGTCCTTGGATCAACAGCGTTGCAAAGATACATTTCTGACCTGCGTGATGTTCCGTGTTATTTATTGTGAGTTCTTGCATGTCTTTTTGGCTTTCACTGTCTATTGACCTGACGTCTGTCGATCGACAACACGGGGAAATAGTTTTTCTTGACACACTTGATGCAGGTGTGGCCCCAAGCTGAAAAACTCTCTTTTCGTTTTGGATGCCAACGACCAGAAAATTGGCAGTTTAGCTCTTGGCTACTTGTGACGGGGATCCTTTGGTCTTGCATACCGCACAAGACTCTGCGGTTGCCTCCGTACGCAAATGTTGGAGTGGTTGGGCTGTTCTCGTCTCGCTTAAGCAGCTATCGATACCTTGATCTACGGATGGACATCTTTGCCTCAGCAGGTGCCTGGTGATATCATCATTTCGTATGCCGATAACGATGCGGTCAAGATGAGGGAGTCTTGAAGACAATCGCATAAATTGCAAGTTCGTGTCATTATTGTTATGCGGACTCAACGTCCCCACAATGATCATAAGCTCAAACCACGGAAGTCAGTGAGACTCGATTCAGACAAGTGCACTTGTTTTGATCAAACTTCCAACTCATGAGAAACACGTTTTGATTGGCCTGTGTACCTCAGAAAACATCCCTGTTTCCCACCAGCGTCTGCAATCATATAACATGCAATCATTTTTACCTAAGAAATATTCAGTTTTCCAGTCCAACCTCCGCATCTACCAACCACATTTTAATATATTTCGTTGACAAATTTGCATAGTGCCAATTCAGTTTCTTCCAGAGGTTGCTTACGCAAACCATTGGCACCATCGAGGTGTAAAATAAACGCTGGACTGCGCTGTAACCGCCCTGAGCCTGGCCGGTAAAAGTGTCTACGCGGAAGGCCTGTCTTTTTGTCTTGCTCTCTCTGGTTTGGGTAGCTGTGTGTGAAATTGCATTCGGTCTAGGAGCCCGTTCAACTCGAGCCTAGTAACCGTGTTGCGCCTGGGTCTCACGGGTCGTGCAGCTTCGAATTTGGTTGGTTACTGTGTCGTGCGTGAATATAAATAAATAAAGGAAGCTTTTATTCTCGACAAGGTGAGGCACGCCTTTACAGGCATGATCCTTTTGACATAACAATGCGTGATCAAAATGTGCAAAAATCCGATATGTTTGCCATAACAGTGTATGTTTGTGTAGCGGGGTATGTAAGTATGTACTTGTGTGTGTATGTAGCTGTGTAGTTTGTGCTTGTAATTGTGCTGCTCCATTCTTGAATGTTTGATATCGTCAGCAATGTGCGAGTAGAAGATTGGTGTCCGTGGGTTGGAAAGGATTATCCGGATATCCACGGAGCAGTGACTTTATTTTGTGGCGAGTTACGACTGCCACGTCACAGTGTTGTTAAGCAGACATTTGTGGCTTTTTATAGGGAGAAAACACCACGTCCTGGAACACTGCCGCTGAGCTATTTGTTGGAACGAGTTAAACCCGAACCACCCAGTTGACTCCACGAGGAGTTTGTTCGGCTAGCCAGCCTCATTCGTTCGGCCGACTAGGAGAGTTGATACCAGATTTTCAGAGTGTGGCGGAACCAAGAGGATGTTATAACAGTTATTTTCCCATTACAATGGAGATATCAAGAGACTCAACCGGCAAACAATGACGATTAAAAAAGTTACTTCTGGTACGTCACGTTTGATCGGCCCTCGCAACACTCGCCAACTTTCCTGATTGTCTCCGACAGATCCGATTCCTGTTCATCCGTATCACCGAGGCCCAACGTCTCGAGCACGCGCCTCGCCTTGTAGCAGATGGCATGTCTGAATATAGCCAGTTGGTATGGCATCGGATGGGTGTCCAACTGTGTCAGCGTCACGAAATTCATCCACTTCGATTTCCACAATCTCCAGTTACCCGGTAGCGAGCTTTCCGTCATTTGCAGACCGGTCGGCAATGGAAACAATGACTGTCCAACAACTGCAGTCCGGTGTGTCGGCTTCTTCTCTCTCGTCATGTCGTGTAGCGCCTTCAGAGAATCAAAAGAAAGTTTGGGCAACGATCATAGTCTACTATTGAAAGATAACAAACGAGGAATGGTTGTCTGCCGACACTGGCTGCTGCGACTTTCGTATTACATTACGTTCATTGGTCCCACCCACAACTTATCTGTCGGCTTCGGCTCCGTCTTCATTTCCTCGCCTTGAGCCACGGCTGGGTACGGTAGCTCCGTTTTGTATATCTGGTCTGTCATTGCTATCTCATCGGCGTGTAGGTGTCACGGCTAAACCGATCCGCCAATGAGCCAACTGCGCGTCCTTGCCCTGGTTTATTGATGCATGCACCTGACTGGCAAATTTGCCATATACTTCTAACTTACTTTCGCCCAAGCGGCTATCCAGTGGCATACTTGCGTGCATTCGCAGCCCCTGATTGGTCCGCATGGATACGGCCGGCTCCTTCGCTTTGTTTAAGCGACTAGCTATTACCGCACCTTGATCGTCGGATTCTTTTTCACAAGTTTCCGTGCTACGGGCAAGGTGACCCTATCCTAAGCTGGACTCATTCATTTCTACTTCAGCGACGCCTGAATTTACGGGTTCGTAGCACCCCCTTCGACGCTCAACGCTCTGTATCAGGACCAAGTTATTTTTTGTGTTCATTAACGACCTTGTAAGTGTTCTGATATCGAACTTTTTACTCTACGCGGATGACCTCAAGATTTGGATGGCAATCAAAGTAGCAGACGACCAAATAACGCTACAAGGTCATCTCAACAGGACTTACCAATAGTCGACCCAGAACATGCTCGAGTCTAACTCTGTCAATTGCAAAATAATGAGCACGTATCACCAGGGCACCCATCAGTATCGGCTCGGATAAGAATTCCAGCAGTGCGCTTCTCATGAAAGTGATCTCAGAGTGCTCGTACATTACGATCTCGGTTGCTTAAAGCGGCCTGAAATGGTAGTGAATAAAGCCAGCAAACGCTTGGGCTTGCTGCGGAGGAGGTTTGGCCGGTGTGACTTAATAATGTTTTCGTAAATGCTCAACGCTTAAATGGGACCACGCGTCTAATACGTCAGTCTGGTGTAGCACTGCTTGCAGCAACATGACCTCAGTGCTTTTGAGAAGCCACAACGGCGGACGACAAAAGATGCCAGGGAATTGCTCCACCTCGCTTACCAGTTGCGACAAAAGAGTGTGGTGGTTTTTAGTGAACAACATCGTCTTCTGCGAGGTGATCTTATATTTGTGGATCAGGTTCTCAAGAACCCTAACCACCCATGCCGACCCTTATTGAAACTCAGCCACAACGCCTCGATGATAGGCCACCATTTGAAGTCGAGGAAACAGGATAGCTGGTTAGAATACCGCCGGAACTTCATTCATTCCGTGTATCTCAGATGTGGAACTAACTTCCGCATTTGGTCATATCTGCTCCTAGATTGTCTGAATGCCAAACTCGACTTGATGATGCACCACACAGCCTGCATGACATTAAGTTACGGGGACACGTGACCAAGTAACCAAACGAAGTGTACCCTTGAAATTTGCGGTAAGCCCAATGCCAGGCGTTTATCTTTGTTTCGATACATCCCATATTGATTTCACTCTTTACCTTAGGAAAACTGTTAAGGGTTTGCTTTTATGTCCGTAATATATCCATTGTTCCACAATGGATGTGCTACTTTCCAGTGCTTTTCCCTAGTCTACTGGCTAACCAATTTAGAGCAATCGTCAGGTTGTTAATATACTTGTCCCTATGTGACGGTGTAACAAAGCGGACTTTTGTTGTTATACTTGTGTCCGCTCAGGTTAGTTCTTACAAGAGACTGGTGTTAACAGTACTTACCAACACAAGTCACCCACCTCATTGTGTGTATTATGGTTTGTGCGTCCACCTTGTCGACTAAACGGAAGTACATGTCCACATATGCGGAAACATGAGCTTACTGTCCGTCAGTCATTTCGCATTTAGCACGATTTCTGAGACATTCTAGCAAAGTCTTTCAAGAATTAACTTGCCAGTTTACACTATCATAATACTGTGTTCTCAATTTATTAACCTACTTATTTAGGATTGCATTGCCATCATGCTACATTAGTGAAAGCTTGTGTGTTTGTGTGTGTGTGTGTGTGTGTGTGTGTGTGTGTGTGTGTGTGTGTGTGCAACAAATGAATGTTCATCTGTCCTGGGTGCATAAAACACTGTGACTTGAATTAGCCTCACTACCTCCAGTCACAGAAGACGCTAGTACGCCATTGTACATTCACCAAAAACAACAACAGGCCAGCAATGAACCGAAATAGATCACGTTGCCACGGTCTCCGTGTGAGATTTGTTCATCCTTGACGGTCGCTCATTCTGGAACTCGTGTCCAATCTAATCATGCTATGATTCCTGATTATTCATGAATCTTGGCAAACGATTCCCTCAACCGGTGACAGGTAACTTGTTATGGTCGTGGGCTGTATGTCATATGTATAAGTTTCTTTATCGCAATTTACCATTTATTAACTGTTAAATGCTATTGAGCCCAATTAAGGGCGTTGTAAGCGAACTTGGTACCAACTGATTTCATTTTAGCTAGACACAATCAAACTGCCGTCAAATATCCGCGACAGAAACAATAGATATGACTACATCCCTGGTCCCCCGTAGTCAAAGGGTTTTAACAATAGTTGTGAATTACTGACGATTCCGGAAATGTCTGACCAATGTTTCTCCGGATATTCGATTTGATGAATTCATGTTGGAGCCTTATACCTTGTATTATCTACTTTGTGAATGAATATTCTAAAGCATCTTTGTTTATTAATCAGACAGACAGTCTATATTCAATATATCAAACAAAATACACACAACTCGTGCTAGAGTTGAGCTTTTCAAACTACTAACACGCCCCATCCTAGAATACTGCAGCATAATTTACGGCAATATGAGAGATAGTGACAGAATTGCTGTGGAGAACCTGCAGAGGTAAGCACTCTGCAATGAGTTATCGAAAACGTTGCAATGAACTTCATCTCGAACCACTTTGGATTCGACGATTGAAGTACAACTTGTTGCTGCTTCTCAAGCTGTTACACAAAAAGACCTATTCCAACCTGCCTACACTCAATTTACAGCATTGCTCAACTCTGGTGCTTCGCAACAAAAATCTTACACTGAATATATCGAAGGCTAGAACTAACGTCTGATCTAATTGCTTCCTGGTCAGATACAGCTATCTGTGGAATAAACTACCAATAACACTCTGGTCATGTGACAATGTGGCAACATTTAGTAGCAGACTCGCCAATTAGATTGTTCTAACTACCCTAAGCTCTATATTCACATGGGAAAAAATCCCTCGACGAACTATTCCAAGAGGGACCCAAAAACATATAAACAGCAATGTTTTCATAACAGGGCATTGGTCTTAACCAACCGCCAGAATGTTAATACACGAAACGCATATCCCAATACTCCACCTATGCATGTCATCTATGCAAGAGCATGTATTCTTCTGTAAAATTGATCTGTGCCACTTTAGACACAGCTTTTCTCATCATGAGAAATATACGGATTATTATTGTTATTATTATAAACGCTTGGACGTTTTATGGGAACACGAATGTGTTTCATGATTAGTCATACTCGGCATTTCTCCTCAAAGCATTTCACAGGTAGGATTTCAAAATGTACGCATAGTAATGTGGATATAAACATTCCCGTTAACACGCTGATTTCATTGAAGTACGGTTCTCCTATTCATACACATCGCAGTATGGAATTGTTGTTTGCGTCGATGCATGATTAAATTCACGATTGGCCAGCGACCACCAACCCCTGCCACGGAGGTCTTCGAACAGCTTGCGTTTCAGCAGCGATCACTGCGTCCATTTGCTCCCGTATGGCGGCTTCTGTTTTAGCCCCAGCTTCCTGCTCGCGTCTCTTCTCCTCGATTTCTTGCACACGGCGGTTCTGTATGTGCATTATCTGCGCTTCCAGTTGTCTCCGGTACTCCGCGCGGCGCGTTCGCTGCTCTTCTAGCTGTCTTCGCGTGTCCTCTTTTACTGTTGCTACCACCTCCTGCATTTCGGCGGCCTCCTTCACATTTTCTTCTCGAGCAAGCTGTCGTCGTCTATCTGTGGACGGACAGCATGCATTTGATAAGTTAATCGGTACAAATAAGCAGTTATCAATGCGCTAGTAAGCCGGATGACAAATCGTATGCCTAGTATTCGTTAGGCATACAAATTAAAATATCATAGAGGCAAAATGGCAAAAGCCGGAGGTACTGAATTGGTTGGAAAGTGAGTGTAGGGTAGTTGCAGAAAAATTTCGTTTTGACTATTCTCGTCAGCCACATATGCATTTATGAATTACACAGACAAACTTCTGATCCAGCCCGAGTCATTGTTGTGACACTGTCCGGGAGAAAGTAAAAACTCCGGAAAAACCATAACTTTGGTGGTTCATCGAATGTAATTGCCTATCGCATAGATTTCGATCTTACTGGGATCTCCCAACAGCTGCACGTGAAGTACAGCCTGTTGGCCATGTGGCGAATAGCATTTTGCGCGTTTCTGCCCATTCAAAAGTCAAATCTGCAAAAAGTGCTGTGAGCGGGGTCATAAAGAAAGGAACCATTAGCCATAATCTTTGGAGTGAAGAAATTCCATAAAATGCTATGCGGCCGCCGATTCAAACTACTGACTGATCACAAAACACTACTGGCTAACTTCGGTTCGTAAAGGGCATCCCTGCTTATAAGGCTAACCGTCTCCAAAGCTGGGCACTCAGTCTGCTGAGCTATGATTTTAAGATCAGTTACCAAACAACCGCTTCCATGGGCCACGCGGACGCTTTGTCACGCCTTCTAGACTCCCATCAACAAGAGGAAGAAGACAAGAACCGGACGTCAAGTTTTTAGTGAGTGATGCATTACCTGACCTACCAGTGACTGCAGAGGTTTTCCGAGAAGAAACGCTTCGTGACCGGGTACTCAAGATAGTCGCACAATTCAACAGGATGAGTTGGCCACGCACATGTTCATTAACTGAATTGCAGCAGTACCACCAAAGGAGGCATGTATTCTCCACCGTGGACGATTACATATTATTCTCGGAACGAGTTATCATTCCCAAGGCACTACAAAGCCTCGTACTTAGACAGTTCCATGTAGGACATCCTGGATGAAAGTGCTTACCCGAAGCTTTTTGTACTGGCCATTCATGGACAGACAACTGGAAGCAACGGCTAAAAGTTGCTGCATGTGCGGCTTCATGGGCACCAGTGAAGAGGGAACTCTATTCATGGCCGAAACTAACGAGGCCATGGTGCCGTGTCCACATCCGTTTTGCAAGACCAATCAATGGCCGGGATTTTCTCATTGCTGTCGACTCTTACAGTAAATGGCCTGAAGTGTTCCTGATGAACAGCACATCAACCCAAGCCACTGTAAAAAAAAACCGGCAACTTTTCGCTAGATTCGGCTGTTCAGAGACACTTGTAACTGATAACCACACACAGTTCACCTCAGCAGTTTCCATGCAGTTTTGTTGACAATGCGCCGTCCAGCGCATCCGCTCCCCGCCGTTTCATCCACAATCGAATGGTCGGGCAAAGAGATTTATGAATATTTTCAAGCGAGATCTTCTAAACTCAAATGAGGAGAGACGCATAGAGGAGGTGAATGACTATTTCCTATACCTATCAACGCCAAACCCACAAGTGCCGGATGGGGTTACATCAGCACACGCCAGGATGACTAGAAAGCTGCGTATGCCATTTGATACCATTCGACCAAACAAACTGGCCACTGTTGGCGAAATGAATCACAAAATGGAACGGGATGCTAACCAGCAGCATGGAGCTAAGCAACGATCATTTACGCTAGGGTAGACAGTGCTAATACAGGACTATCGGGTAGGTCACGTAAATTGGACACCTGGCACGATCAAAAGCAAGCGCGGGAATGTGATGTATGAAGTGCTCGTGGGGACGCAGACCTGGGTTCGCCATACAAACCAGCTGCGGGCAATGCTGTGTCAACCAGAGGAAGTAAAGCCTGCCGAGCTTCCGTTTGACTTGTTGGTGGCGAGCTTCAATCTGTCAAAGGAGCGTATGGGTGACGGCTGCCAGTCAAGCGACGAAACTGCACGACAGATTCCGGGACCCACTTCTCGTGCACTTCAGCCGAGGCGATGGACCGACAGAATTCGAACACCGTCCATGAGACTACGAGTCAATACCAGGCTTTCTTCGTACACCGTAGACCCCATCTCAGGAAGAAACGTGTCTGGGAGAAAGTAAGAATTTCCCGGGAAAACCATTACTCTAGTGGCTCATCGATTGCAGTTAACTATCGCATCGATTTCGGCATGTACCAACACCTGCACATGACTGCTATCCTCCCGAAGATTGACTCGATCAGCGTGGCACTGCTAATTTTGGTAGTTGACCTTCTACTTCTGGAACTTAAAGTTCATGAGGTGACCTATGAATGTGACCCTGGTCTGCGCATCTGTATAGTTCCCGTTGGGCTGCGGTTAACAGGTTAGTTTGAACTAGGTCGTTTTGACTTTTTCCTTCGTTTAGGCTTGAGGCTATGCGGAATAGATGAAGTGCATGTTTCGAAATTACAGAAAGTGCGAAGATTTAACAGGCATCATAACATCACATGTTCGAGTTCAATATAACAGAGTGTAGTCGTCGTTAACACGACCGGTCATAACCGGTACGTCGTTACTTTTCAGTAAAGTCTCGTACTTAAATTACCCACTCAGCTTGAGTCATCGATAGGTCCACTTAAGAATGACGGAATTGCGTAACCCTGGCTGTCCCGATGAGACAAATTTAGAGCACAAACCGCAAACTCTAAAAGGAGCTTCAATGTAGGATTACCCACATATTAATGCATTACGGCGCTTTGGGAGTTCATCAGCACCCATGTCGGTCACCTGGCGAAATCCCATCGGGTACTCCTGTGCAAACCTATCCGGAACGCTTGTTCTTCAACTTGAAGTGTCTTGTGATACAGAATCTGTATGCCCCTTTTATACCCATCAGGTTTGGTCTGTGGACGCGTCTGCTGAAGCTGATATATGGATGAAGCTTCACAATTGCGCATACCTGTAGACTGTCGGAGAAACAGTTCTCGTCAACAAAGTAGACACTCAATCGCCTTCCTTCTCTGTGATCGCGAATGTGGCTCTGAACAATTGGAGAATGTCTGCCATGTCATTATAGAAGTTAAAGGGACGTGCAGCGTTCTCGGACCTACTGAACAATGGCCAATCCGGCAAGAGCATAGATGGTGTTGGGAAGTTTCTTTTATCCAACTTTCGCAGACAGCACAGAACCTATTGTCTGACGTGTTGAAGTTGCTCTCCTCTACGTCGTTACTAAACAGCGTCATCGCAAATCCGCGGCGCGCGTGCCCGGTGTTTAATTTTTGAACCTTCCTAACCAATATGTCTTCGGTTATTTGACTTGATGGGAATCTCTAAACAGAATACACGGATCAGCCAGTGCGGACTAGACAGCCAATATTAGACGAACTTAATGGACTCGGTCGCGACGAGGCTGGACTCCATCGCAATTAGGCTGGACTCCATCACAATGAGGCTGGACCTTACCTTGGTGCGATGGTTTGCGTGCCTCAGAGATCCATTGAGCTATGCTGGGTGGTGCTTTCTTTGCACCTTCAGAGCTACTCATACCAGATTGGCCAATGGTTAGGGGCCAGACAAACTCAGCCTCCTGGTACTCCAGGTTGGTGTTGGAATGGGGTGGCTCCTCATTTCATAAAACAGGTTCTGTAGTCCAGTGCCAAAACCCGCTGCCTTTCGGTAAGGTTTTTGAACCAAAGGCTTTGGTTGAGAACCCTAATCGTTCTCCTGTCTAGGCCTGGGCAACCTGACAGTATTCTGCCCACGCAATACAATGAACCTTTCCCACAAAAATTTCTTGATGCTCTGGCCGTCGCAGAGGATAATAAACGGCGCCCTATCTGCTGCATCGAGCAGGGTGGATAGGGGTATGGATGCTACTGCGCAAGCCTTCCCATCTTCTTATTCCCCTTCTTGCGCTTCTTCATCCTTATCGTCCCGCTCCAACTTTACTTATATCCCCCCATTTTCAATCCCCCAATTCTTGGCCCTCCCTCAGCTTACTTCAGTAGTCGCTTGTCTTCTAATTTCAAATCACACAAAATCGCAGAGCCTTGCTCCAATCCAGTCGACAAGTCCATGTTCAACCAAGCAGACAACGTCAGTTCATCCGTTTCCCTTTGGAGTCCTCGCGTCCCGCTTAGACTGGCATGCCTCAACGTGCGCACCTTGCTGCAGATTGGCCAACTGGCAGCACTTGCCCACACACTAGAGACCCTATCAATCGATATTTGCTGTTTATCAGAAACCCGCCTGCAGGGTTCGAGCTCCGTGCTTGCCCTGAGATCCCCCACATGCGACACTGGCGGCAAATTCTCATTGCGCCTGTCTGGCGATGATGCAGCTTCAAATGCCGGCCAAGCTGGCGCCGGCATTATTTTGAGTCCCCGGGCTGAAGCTGCCCTGATTGATTGGATCCCAGTAAACAGTAGGATGTGCGCCGTTAGATTAGCTGGTTCGTTCCGTGCTACGAAGTCGCGCGGGGATAAACGGTGTCTGTTTGTCATCGCGGCCTACGCCCCTACAAACTGTAGCACTGATTCGGTAAAAGATGACTTCTATTAGCAACTTCACGAGATCCTTCGTTACAGAACAAGCACGGATACTGTGGTGTTGGCTGGCGATCTAAACGCCCAAGTCGGAAAATTGTCCTCTGATGAGCTTCATCTGGGCGGCCAACATGGTGTAGGCTCGCGTAATGATAATGGTGAGCGATTGCTACAGCTGTGCGAAGATACTCGCCTCTTTCTCGCGAGCACTAACTTTCGACACAGAACCCGCAGAAGTGTGACTTGGCGGCCACCAGTCTCGGGCCAGCCATGGACGCAAATCGATCATATCGCGATCAGTTACGGCTGGAGAGGCTGTGTTCAAAACTGTCGCTCGATTTGGAGCACGAGTGTGGATTCTGACCACGCACTTGTCTGTGCCGACCTCCTGGTGCGTTTCGGTGGACGTCCGCAACGTCGATGTGAACGGATTGATACCAGCCAGATTTTTTGAATGTGCCAAAGTGCGCTGACATCTGGACTGAGTAAGCGCTCACTGAACACCGTCGAAGATAACTGGTCGCATATTCGTCAAGCGTTGCTGTTAGCAGGCATGTCTTCATGTGGCAAAGCAAATTGCCAAGCCGGACATTGGGTCTCTACACAGTCTCTAGAACTTATGGATGCTCGCCGACGTATTCCGGCTGGAAGCGAATACAACGAGACTCGCAAAAATCTCAGGGCAAAATTACGTGCTAGCCTAACGAAGGATGGCGGAACGTTGTGGTCTCATCGTGCCTCTGAAATGGAAACAGCCGCTGCCGTTGGTAATCATCGAAAATTATTTCGTCTGATACGGGAAAGAGGCAGCAGGAAAACTGGTGTTAGCGAGACCATACGCGACGACAGTGGCAGCCGATCCACAGCCTGTCAAAACGCTTGGAGCGTTAAGCTGGACAATTTGCTAGGCAATTTAACCAACCTGAGTTATCGCATTCTTCTTCGGGCATTGAGCGCCCTTCTCCTTGGGCCGTCTCCTTGGATCCGCCCTAACGCGCAGAAGTCGAACTTGAGATCAGGCCGTTAAAATTGCATAAGGTCGCAGGGGCAGATAGAATTCCCCCAGCCCTCTTCAAATTCGGATGACCTGCTCCAGTAGATGATCTACACGAGTTGCTAGTGAAACATTGGGAGAAGGAGACAGTCCCGACAGACTAGAACCGCTCCGTCATTGACCCAATTTTCAAGGGAAACTCCCGTTTGGAATGCCGCAATCACAGAGGGATCAGCCTGATTTCGATTGCCTCTAAATTGCTTGCCTCTGTCATTCTCCACAGACTGATTGGCACTCGTGAAAGCCAGATTCGTGAAGAGCAAGCCGGATTTCGTCGAGGTCGGGGCTGCATCGACCACATCTTCACCTTGCGTCAAGTGTTGGCGCACCGCCATGTTTATTGGCGATCCACCGTTGTCGCGTTTCTTGACATAAAAGATGCCTTCGACTCAGTCGATCGATGTGCCGTTTGGGACTGTCTGCTGAGGAAAGGTGTGGCTGATAAATATGTAAACATTATCGAAGCGCTGTACGCGCATAGTTCGGGCAGGGTGAGGGTTTATGGCAAACTGTCGCCACCCTTCAGTATCACCAGCGGTGTGAGACAAGGATGTCCACTGTCACCTTTCCTCTTCAACTTCGCTATTGATAAAGTCATGGAAACAGCGTTGGCTGGACACGACCTAGAAGGTGTGGAGCTACTTCCTGGTGAGCGACTTCTTGACTTGGAGTATGCGAACGATATCGCCCAAATCTGTGACATCTGCCAAACATGCCAACATGCAAACAGCACTGGACCGATTAGCACTGGCTATCAATCGTTTTGGGCTATGCTTTGCTCCATCGAAATGCAAAGTACTTCTCCAAGATTGGCAGGGACCTAACCCTGCGCTAACGCTTGGTGGTGAACTGCTAGAACTCGTTCAGGAATTCAAGTACCTGAGCAGTTATAGTAGCACCCGTGGGATTGAAGATGAGGTTACGAACCGTATAGCAAAAGCTCGAGGTGCTTTTGCCAATCTCCGCCACCTGTGGCGCAGACGCGACATTACTCTCGCCCTGAAGGGCAGAGTTTACAACGCAGCCGTCCGTTCAACTCTCCTATATGGTTGTGAAACCTGACACATCAGGTCGACAGACATAAAGAGGCTCGTCATATTCGATCATCGCTGCCTTCGCAGCTTAGCTCATGTCTGGTGGGAGCACCGCGTGAGCAATGAGCGTGTTCAAAGTCGCGTATTTGGTGCAGGAAGAGCGAGTGAACCGCTCAGCACCATTATATCACACACTAGGCTCCGATGGCTGGGCCACGTGTTGCGCATGCCAGCACACCGACTCCCGCGACGTGCATTGTTTGCGCGTTGTGGGTGCGGTTGGAAGAGGAGGAGGGGAGGCCAAGCGATGACTTGGTCGAGAGAAATGAAAACCCTCACTTCGAAGTTGGTCTCGGTTTGTGCATCCCGACTGCCTGACTGGGGTCCTAAGGACGGTGAGCACGTTTGGTTGGACACACTTGCTGATATGGCTTGGAGCCGGCCCCAATGGCGTTTGTGTCGTGACTTCCTTTGTCCATCCCCGTCCTGTTTAGCATCCCCCTCCAATCACGATCTCACTTGTTAGGTATAATATGACTCTCTTTTACGGCAGCCAGCTGTTAGCTCTCCGGAACGATGTCCATCCGTTATTGGGGACTCAGCGGGCGTGCCACTGTTTGTTTTCCTTTTCTTGTCTTTTGTATTGCGGCACAATAGCTGAGGTGTTTTCCACCTCCAGCTAACGTGTAAGGATGATGATGATGATGATGACTCGGTCGTTTCACAAACGGAGCATTTTTAACCCTTCTCTCTGCTGCGCCCATCGGTTGGCATTTGGCCGCATTGTGGTGAGTTTCCCTTGTTTGTTTGACTACGTGAAGCGAATTCTAACGACGCTGAAACGTTGTTAATGAAGGCTGACTTTCGGTATACTTCAGCGCCTTGCGGACCAGAGGCTATCAATTTCGCCCCCTTACCTTGACCGAATAAACCGCGTTTTTCGAAGGGAGCCTCTTTACGCAACTGAGTCAGTCTGACCGGCGCAAACAAATCCAACACCTCCATTCGCACTTACTGCTATGTTTTCGCTACACGAAGTGCATGCATCATAAGTTCGAGCAACCTGGAGCATCCAATGTCTGTGTGGGAAAATAGGGGAAATAGCAGACTGATGATAAATGTACAACGGTGTTACGGTCGAAGCGTCTATCACGTCGTCCACCTCACTGACTAAATGCTTAAACTTTAACTGTTTCCCGCTGACACCTTTGACTAGTAGTCATGAGATGCGGTACGGTGGAGTTAATACTAGCGCCGACTGAGGTGCAGCACTTTAAGCGAACCCCCTTGTGTTCCACTATATCAACACCGGTGAAACGTCTCTGCCACATTTTAACTCTATGTCCCTAGAGTAGACATACAAAAACCAACGCATGATACACAGTGGACCTCTTCGTGATTAGCAATTTTCAGTATAATGTATACGCTCAAGCACGCATGTGTTACCTTTCAATTCCATTTGCTCATTTAGCACCTTTTTCGTTTCCATGGCAAGCGCTTTTCGTGCCGCCTGCTCCCGACGCATGCGCTCCGTCTCACGATGATATTCTTTTTTGATAATTTCGTCGGTGGCCTTCTCCAAGTCACGCTGGTACATATTTTCCGCAGTTTTAAACTGTCGGACGAAGTTTTGGTACTGCTTGGTTTCTTTACTGACACGTCGCTGTGAGGTGAACGGAAATGTTTGGAAACACCCGGTTTACACTGAACTAAATTCACTGATAATATGACCAATCGAGTACTTCATTATAAACTCAAGTGTACATTTTAGCTTAGTTATACCAATGATTCTGTCATTTTTTTGGTGCATACAAATACTTTCGGTGAGGATACATGGCAGGCTAAGCACGCGAAACCGATCCGCGGCCAGTAGACTGAAAGTCCAGTCAGTCCCAATAGAACCAACTAACCACGATTACACAGGTCGGATGAACTTTGAAAAATTCCTTCACTACGTTGTGAATTAAGAAATGGTTTGGTATTGGACAAACGCAAGCGAAATACTCGCGCGAAACAATGATTCTGAGTGGATGGCTTACGTGGAGCACCCTCGCATATATTGGTGGTCTACCATTGTCTCGTTCCTCAACATCAAAGGTGCCTTCAATTCGGTTGACCGATCTGCCCTTTGGGACTACCTACTTAAGATGCACGTGCTCAACCAATATGTGAATCCTATCCCATCACTTTATACGCGTAACTCGGGTAGAGTGAAGGCTTAAGGCTAGCTGTAGCCGCCCTACAATATCTCCAGCGGTGTAAGAAAATCCCCGCCGTCACCTTTCCTCTTTGTTGCATCCCGAAAAAGCAGCAGGCCAGAGCAACACCGGAACGTATGTATGGAGGAAACTGTCCGTACACACGCGCAGTACAATTAAATCGATAGAGGTTCGCACTGCAACCAATCAAATGCAAGTTCACATGATGGGCCAGCGAGTGCTAAAAAGACGTGTGAGTGGGATAAGCAAATGGAGGGCAAAAGCAAGGCAAAGTATTTGAACACGACATTGTCCCCTCCTCTGTTCGTAAAAATATTGGCACTAGATGTTCATGAACGATCTAATTTAATGTCAGCACCCCGAAGAATTGTCATGTGGTGATATCTGTTAAAGCGTATCGGTAGACATGGCGGCGTATCCGACCGGAACGTCGTAAGTTTGTATTATCTTGTACCGAGCGCTGTGTTGTAAGTGTGTTCGTCTGTTCAATAGCAGGTTGGGAAAGCGCTGTTTGCAGCCATCTTGCATTCACCTTTGTCCCATCAACCAACGTGTATGTCCCTGGTGTGCACATAGATTCTACACAGGTCCGCTGTCCGAGCACATTGCCTCCTTTCCGTGAATTGGGTATTCTCACACGAACAAATATCCCTGGAGGATACTTTCACCCAACAAGTCTATATTTAGCCCGGTAAACAGCCCGCCTTTCGTATTCACTGTGATCGGCGATTTCTTCGGTTGTAAAGGCTGCATTTAATCCAGTTCGAATTGTTCGCCCTAGCGTTAGCTCCGAGGGGTCCTTGTTGTTGCAGTATGTGAAGTGGTTTTGTATACCTCCAATGCAGATACCAACGCATCATCCTAGGCTTCTCCTGAAAGTCGAAGGACTTGTAGAGATGCTTTCATAGTACGATTAAGTCGTTCGACGAGTACATTCGCTGCAGGATTGTAAGGTACAGTCCTCGTATGGTTGATATCATTGGGCCTTAGCAATTCAGCATACTCGTAACTTCAAAATTGTGGGCCATTATCAGTAACTGTTTATTCTGGCAGACCGTACCTTGCAAACAAACAACGGAGCCACTTTATGATGACGGCTGTAGTTACGTCTCCGCATGGAATGGCCTCTGCCCATTTGCTGTAGAAACATGTAGCCACTACCACGTTTCGCTTCTGCGGGGGTGCATTGGCAAACGGGCACATAATATCGATGGCAATTTTTGCCCATGGCTTCATTGGGTACACGATAGGTTGGACTGGAGCATTCAGGGGCCTCGCACTCTTATCGGATTGTTGGCAGGCGTAGCATTCCCGTATAACCGCCTCGATGCTGGAATTCAACTTCGGCCACCAATAGTATTGTCGTGTCTAAGCTTTTGTTCGCACAATCCCTGGATGACCTTCATGTGCACATGCAACCACCAGAGGAATAAGGGTTGCAGGGACCGCAAACTGCTTGCCGCTAATAACGCAGTTGCCCACAGTAGAAAGCTCGTGCCATAAGATATAGTATGGAAGTAACTCAGGTTTTATCTTGGTGCGACTGGGCCATGAAGTGGATATGTACTCCCGAAGCTTCGCTTCGACAGGGTCTTTGTCAGTGTGCTCTCGTATCAGATCAAGTGTTATTTTAGGTATTCCGTCTGAGAACTGTAATATTATTTTTACCTCCTCTAAATCCTGCTTTTCCCCTTCCTTGAACAGTGGGAGACTCGACAAGGCATCTACAAGTTGGTTAAAGCACCCTGGCACATATTTTATTTCATAATCATAATTCAATAAACGTGAGTATCAGCGATTCAAGCGTACCGGCATTTGGCCTTTGTTACCGCGACTTAGTGACGTTGTAAGAGCATAATGATCGGTGCGCAAAGTGTATCGACGTCCGAATAGGTAAAAATGCCATTTCTCACATGCCCAGACGCATGCGAGGGCCTCCTTCTCGCCAGTAGAATAATTTCTTGCAGCATCAGACAAGGTACGCGATGCGTACACAGTCACTTTCTCCTCGCCATTGCGCAACTGGAACAGAACTGCACCCAAGCCAACAACTGAAGCATCCGTTGAAACCAATGAAGATCGCTACCATGGGAGTGGATTCAATCATCGCTCGTATGGTCAAGTAAGCATTGTCTTGTTCAGTGGCCCAACGAAATTCCTGGTTTTCGGGCGTCAACATCCGTAAAAGCTCGGCGATAGTCGCAAAATTCGGTAAATGTCGAAGGTAATAAGAATACAAACCCAAGAAGTGTTTCATCTGTGTAACGTTGCTTAGTTTTGTACAATCGAGAATGGCTCTGGTGTTCTGCACATTAGGCTTAATACTCGAGGTAGAAATAACATGTTCAATAAACTCGATCTCCGTTACAGCGCAATGGTATTTGTTGGTATTCAGGCGGAGATTTAGTTCATCCTGTCTATGCAACATATTATGAAAGTTTTACTGATGTTCGCTGGAGTTACTACCAAAGACACAAATATCATCCATATACACAACACATCTTTTGAGATCTGATAACGATAGAGTAATAAATTTCTGCCAAGCTGCTGGGACACTACTAAGGCTCACTGGTAGCACTTTATATTGATACAAACCGTTTTACGTGAGGAAAGCAGTCAAATCTCGGCAATCTGGAGTCAGTGGCTTGTGATAGTATGCACAGCGAATATCCAGCTTTGAGAAAAGTTTGACGTTTGGCGTTTGTCGATAGAAGGCAGAGGGAAACTGTCCACAAGTACGTCGATTAAGCGCTTGAAGGTCGGTGCATACACTAATAGAGACATCTTTCTTTTAAACGGCAACTAGTAGATGAACCCATTCAGAACACCGTATCGGTTCTATCAAGTCTTCCGTGATCATCTTTTTCAAGGCTTACGACAGCGCTTCTCACTTGACCAGAGGTACAGGCCCAGGTTGAGAAATGCTAAACGATTTATAATCCGCGCTCAACCGAATGCGGTGCACTGCTTTTGAGACTACTAATATCCGGAAGAAAGCGATTTGGGTAACTGGAACGTAACGATTGAAGGTTGACATTGGCAATGGTCATCCGGCTGATCCATGGTGATATGTTCAATAATCTTACCACGGCATTACGTCCCAACAGAGGCTTACTATCAGTTTTAGAAATGTAAACTTTAACTATACGCTTCCTGCTGTTTATAAGAAACATTGAAACCGTAACAAAACCCAGTATATAGACATCACCATCTGAGTAGCTGCTGAAAGTTTAAGCGGAAGGATGTACAGTTAGCTGACCAAAATGCTGTTTGTAAAAACAATACGACACAACTGTGATTTGTGACGCGGAATTTAGTTCCATGTCTAGACACATGGTTTTGCTTCTACAAAAACACATAATGAGTATCTGGCGAAGGCGGTTTGGATTCTTGCGTTGGAGACGAAAGTGGATGTTCGCATTTATTAACAACATATAGATTGTTCAGTGGTGACCGGAGAAGCTCTAGAGTCGTTTGCAGAATCAATTAAAGAAATGGCGCGCGAACGACAAACCCGAGCAAAATGACCGGTCTTACCGCAATTTCGGCAGATTTCACTCTTTGCAGGACATGACTTATCATTTGCAAGATGTTCAGCATTTTCACAACGGTAACACTTATTTCGAACGGAGGATCGCCTCAGCGAGCGTGTAGCATCCAAACGGCCAATTTCAGCAGCTCCTGTGTTAGAGAGGAAAAGTTTGTTTTGTTCCGTGACTGCGACCGCGCGAGTCACATCACAGGCCCTGTCCCATGTGAGCTTTTCTGCGTTCTCCATTAAGAGACTCTCTCTGATCCGAGAATCCATGAGGCCAGAAACCAATTGTTGTATCAGCGTAGTTTCTTCCACTTTTTTCTTGGTAATACTATTGTTGTCACACGTACGAACAGAACAAACAAGACTTGAAATGGATGCATCCACTGATTCACCAGTTGCTTGTTTTAACTGCGAAAAATTGTACCGAGAAGTATAGGTGTTCACTGGGACACCCCAAGGTTTATCGAGGGCCGATAAGGCCTCTCTCAAGGTGGGTTTCTCCCGCAGGTTTAGAGCACCAAATATACAGCGACCCTCTGAGCCGAGGTGCAAGCGCAAAAGCTTTAAAGTATCCTCCGTTTTTCAGCTTAACGGATGGATTGAGAACTGGCAACACAGAAATATATTCTGAAGAACTCAATTTCCAGTCTTCCCAGCATTCTGCATCTGAGGTAACCATGGAGTCAGTTCAAAACGATGAACGGGCAGTAGCATGCAAATACATCGGTAACACGCGACACCAATTTGTTATATTCCGAAAAAGCATCAGACCAGAGCAGCACCGGAACCCATGTATGGAGGAAACTGTCCGTACACACGCGCAGTACAATTAAATCGATAGAGATTCGCATTGCAACCAATCCAATGCAAGTTCACATGATAGGCCAACGAGTGCTTAAAATAATTGTGGGTAGGATAACCGAATCGAGGGCAAAAGCAAGGCAAAGTATTTGAACACGAAACTTCGACTACGCATTTGACGAATTCATGGAGATCGCGTTCACAGGACACGACTTGGAAAATGTGGAGCTGCCTCGGTGTTAAGGACTTCTTGACTTGGAGTATGCTGACGACATCGTTCTCATCGGTGACAACTCCCAAACGTGTCTGGAGGCAATGGACAGATAAGCACTGGCCGTTTCAGGTCATGATTTGCACCCTCGAATTGCAAAGCTTTTCTCCAAGTTTGAATGGGACCGACTCCTGCGCTGACCCTTGGTGGTGATCAGCTAGAAGTCCTTCTGAAATTCAACTACCTGAGCAGTCGTATCAGCGCCGTTTGAGATAGAAGACGAGATCACGAACTGTATGGTAAAAGCTGGAGGCATTTTTGCTAAAATCGCCATTTATGGCGCCGGTTCGAAATCACTCTCACCTTGAAATGCAGTGTGCAGTGCAGCCGTCCGTTCAACCCTCCTTTGTGGTTGTGAAACCTGGCCCATTAGATCGGCAAACATAGAGGCACGCCATGTGTGCCAATTCGGAGTGGCACGTTGCCATTCCTCAAATTCGGGTAGACTGTAAAACGAAAGTTCTTGTTTGTTTTTGAAAACTTTGACAATTGGAGTGATGAACTCTTCAATCACATTGTGCTTGAGAAGGTGGGGCCAATTGCAATGCACGAAGTTAATGATTAAGCCTTTAATGTGTGACCCGTCTTGATCTTGGTCAGTCATGATCATTACCTTTCCGTATCGAAGGTCTTTTACAGATTCGGGTGTTTCGTACTTTAACTTGTACTGTAGCCCAAGTATTGTTATAAGGGAATTGACTTCTGCGTTTTCCGCGATCTGTTTACTTGAGGCTTCACGTACGTTCAAAAGTTTGCCTCTGAGCGGAAAACACCGTAATTATCACGGCCAACAACCCCGAGACCAGCTACAGCCAAAGACTTGGCTGAATCCCCTTCTGTCAAAATAAGAGTGCAGTTGGACGAGTGCTTATTGCCTGCATTATTCGCATCGCCCAACTTAGGGATCCCCTTCAGCTTGGCGTGCTTCGCTTTGTGACATTGTTTGTCCATCTTTTCCATGGTCTTGAAGCGAACCCAAGACAAAACGCTCTCAACAATACCACCACCGTGTGAGCAATGAACGTGTTCAACGCCTTGCTTATGGTACAGGAAGGTGAAATGACCCGCTCTGCACGGTAAATTTACGCACCAGGCTCCGATGACTGGGGCATGTGTTACATCTGTCAGCATACCGACTCCTGAAACGTGCGCCGTTTGTGCGCCAGGGAAATGGATGGAAGAAGAGAAGGCCAAGCGATGACTTGGTCAAGAGGGTTGAATGCCGTTTGTTCGAATCTGGTTTCGGTGGTAGCCATTCGGCTCCCTGGTCGGGGCAGGAAAGAAGATTAGCACGTTTGGCTAGGTACGCTTGCTGGCAAGGCTAGGAATCAACCTCAATGGCGTTTCCGCTCGGAAACGCGCAATAGGTGTTTTCTCTTCACCAGTATTTTTGATTTCTTCCGGCGAAACTTTAGTCTGACTTCCACGCACGTTGAGAAGGTGCATTCTAACCATGGTGGTTTCGTCTTCTATTCGTCGTCTGATTTCTTTCTCCTCATCCTGAAAAGTACTTCTAGGAAACCTAACAGCGACTGGTCCTCAGCTTGGCTGAGTTTTAAAAGGTCAGTGTATCCTGGTTTGCAAGACACTACATGGTTTTGGAGTGCCCTATTTTTCTGTTTCTCTGAGGAATCTTGGATTTAAACCCTTACTATTTCATCTATTTCAGCAACGAAATGTGGTTGCCGTCGGACGACGCACCCATCCATAGGGACAAAAAACCTTAAACATCGCTCTCCGTATTCATCCGTTCCTTTATCTTATTGTGATTTAACACAAGTAAACATTGAATAACACTACCCAGCGATTCTGTTTGGCCTCTATCAGAATCCTCATTTATTAGCTCAAGTTCAGAAAGAGAAACAAAACACGAAGCTTTAAGCGAACAATTGTTTTCGATTATGGTCTGTTGTAATCGTCAGCATAACAAAGAAATAATTGATCGGCAAATTTAACCTGTGCTCATAATGGCAGTCATCTGATCACATGACGGAAGTCAGGTGGGGTTGCCGTATACCATCACTTCCTTCCCGTCTGGTGGTCACCCAAGGAAGCTGTGGTGTTTGTGTCATCTTCTGCTGGCCACACAAGTCCGGGTTTATCAAGCGCATGCATACTGTCTCACCGGTGGCAAGTAGGCTCGCTCTTACACGATGGTTATGCCTTAGTGGTATTCGGTAGCGAAAGTGATAGGCTGTTTGTTTGTCTGGGGGCCGGTGTTGATTAGATGGTCCGTAATCGCGCTGTAGCTTGTCCTATTCTCGTGATGGTAGAACCAACCTGGGAGGCGTTCGTTAATTCTCTTACCTAAATGCTTCATCTTCCGCCCAATGTACCTGGCCCCGCGCTGGCAGCTGAACCGGTAGATTAACGTTGTTTGGAGATGATCAGACACTCGGTCTTTGAATCTCGGAACTATTAAAGGTGTGTTCGTGAAAATCACATTCAGTTGAGCCTCACTAAAGGTCTTTTGCAGCTTTGCTGTAGTCGACGCCTGCATGTCTCAGCCGCACTATTTCCTTTGAATGGAAGAGTCAGATAAAGCTGTTTCTTTGCAATGGTTTGTTTTGATACTTTTGTTATGCATCGCCTCATATGGGTCTCAGTAAATCGCCCCGGATATCCATCTTTGAGAAGCGTTTCTTTGATTCGTACGAGTTCAGCTTTTATAGTGTTTTCGCTGCAGATTTTGTTTGCCCGATCGGTTAGTGTTCGCATTAGCGTTCATTTTCGGCTGAGTGGGGCGCAGCTAAGTAAATTGATGTGTTGTCCCCTCCAATATGGTTTCCTGTATACTTTTATTTGAATTGACCTGTCGGTTCTTCTGATAGCTGAGTGCGGCACAATAGCTGGATTGGGGCACAATAGCTGAGGTGTTTTCCACCTCCAGCTAACGTGTATAATGAGGATGATGATCTTTTGATAAGGGTTGTGTCCAAAAAATTCATTTGGTTGTTGTTTTCTTCCTCAGCTGTAAATGCGGCATTAGGGTGCATATTGTTAAAACAGCCGATTACATCCTGGGGCTTGGTGGTCCGATCACTTATACAAAATATATCCTCCACGTAACGCCGATAGAATTTCAGACCCGATATGACCTGTTTCCAGCATCCTCATATAAACGCTAACAATGGACCAAGCGGAAATCCCACTGCAACGCCATCAACCTATCTATGATACTCGCTATTGAATTGAGATTGAACGTTGTAGGCACATTTGAGGATCAGTTGTTTCTGTTTGGTCGTATTTTCATAGGATTTTGTATTTTCTTGATGTCAATTTTTCCGATATTTATGAACTGTTTCATACTGCTTACTTGTTGTAAGTAGGCCGTACTTTTACCACAGTGCCTGGGACGCCGCTTCTTTTGGATTTGAGGAATGGTTCGTTTTTTGTGCACCACCACGTAGCTGCATGTTAGTCACATTTAGATCGAAACGCCGAAATTCCGAATTATCTTTTCCTCAAGTTTAAAATCCAGTTATACACTGACCCATAGAATACACTACAGCACTATTAAGAGCACCGTGACTTTAAAGGACAATTTCCCAGCCCAACCCGAGTGAACGAAAACTGTTCGATTACCAAATTCTTCAGTCCACTCTTGATAGAACACTGTGGTTCCCACATTCAATTTTATCATCGTTGGAATGCTTCAATGCTTCGGCTATGATAATCGAAACTTTCGTTACTTATTCTGTTCGATACTAGAAATTGGCCTCTTCAGGTTCTCTTTTGAGTGACTGTCTCACGAAGTGCGTTTAATTTAATAGCCACTTACGCCCGATTCTGCCGTTCTTTATTGTACTCTACCATCACTTTCTCTTTCTTACATATTGTAAGATACAATGGAGCAGAAAACTAATCAATTCTGACTTTGTAGAAAGTACCGTTCTGGTTGATGTGTGAGTAACTTCACGAAGAAGAGATATACATGGGGAGAGACCAAACGTCAGATAGACCAAGTGAGTACTAAGGAGCGTGGACTGATTTATTATGTGAGGAGGTTATGGACTAAAGTTTGACATGAAGCATGCGAGAATGCCGAACAACGACTATAAGAGATCATGCATTAATGTACGGGTACCAATGTTCAAGTATGGAAGCAAGCCGACACTTAAACATGTTTACTAAGTTCTAACGGTAAAAGCTCCCAGTTAAACAGTAACCTCTTGGTGCAAAATGTGTACATATGTACACACTAGTACAAAATGGTTTTCCCCTACTACTATTGGCCCAGAAACATTTCAGTTCACGTTAAACAGACACAAAGGACCATTTTAATAACATTTTGTTTCGTTTCTGCACCTAACCAGAAAATACATAAATTTCGAAGTGGTGTCCCAAGGAAAATATACACCAACGGGTAGATGTTTTTATCGTCTGGCTTGGTAACATTAGCCACTTTTAAGTGAAGATCTTCATGACATATGACTACTAAACTGCATACTACTTCTTTGTGTAGCTCATTAATTTCAAGCAAAGAATAATATACGGTGAATAATTTTTAAAGTTATGTGTCTTAATCTAGTAAAAATGCGGATATTTAAGCCCGGCAGTTCGGTGCAGTATATCGAAATTTTTCGTGAGTTTGGATACATTTTTCACGTTCCTAAGTATTATTTTATCAATTGTTGAACATTTCGGACGCATTGTACTCTGTCATAGTAGTTGGAATTGTGAAAACTAAGTAAGCAACATGTCTTATAAGCTGGCCCATGACTTTAAGGATCGCAAGTCTGCTTTGTAGTCTGGAGGTCGCGGGTTCGAGCCTGCGTAGGGGATCGGGCGACCCTCGAAGTATGCTCATCCGTCGCGAGATTAGTGGTGGTTGGGTGACAGTGTAGCGTCAGTACTGATTGCCTACCTATTATCTAATATTATTTCAACAAACAAAGGCAGACGTTTGACACTGTGTTATTGACTGCAAAGTGTGAATGCACCGTTATTTCACGCACCAGGCTCCGATAGCTAGGCTACGTATTACGCATGTTAGCACACCGACTCCAGCGACGTGCATTGTTTATGCGCCGGGGGTGCGGATGGAAGAAGAGGAGGGGTGGCCAAGCGATGAGTTGGTCAAGAGCGTTGAAGGCCCTAACTTCGAAGTTGACCTTGGCTCCCCAGTTGTTGACCGAAGGACGATGAACACGTTTGGCTAGATACACGTGTTGGCATGGTTAGAAGCCGATCTCAATGGCGCTTGTGTTGTGAGTTTCTTTGTCCCTCCCCCTGCCGTTTAGCCTCCCCCACCAACCCCGATCTCACATATTAAACGTAACATAACTCCTTTTTTGCAGCACAATAGCCTGTTGTTAGGTCTCCAGAACGATATCCATCCGTTACTGGTGACTTAACCTACGAGCCTCTGTTTTATTTTTTTCTTTTGTATTGCTGCACAATAGCTTGTGTTTTTCACCTGCAACTAACGCGTATAATGCTTATGTGAATGTACTCAGTTTGGAGTTATTCTGTTCTGATGATTCTGGAGTTGAGAGTTTTTCCTGCCAAACCTGATCTGACTTTTCTTGAGAACGATAATAGTGATGTAGATGATAAACAAAAAATCCCAAGCAACCTAGCAGTTATGCTAACCAAAGTGATGGTACAGTTAGCGATCCCCAGAGATGGATTGCATCCAGATCACATTAGTTGGCTGTAATAGTTACTGTTAGTTGATGACTTCAAGTCGCAATCAACATACTTCCTACAATACTTCAGATCACAAATTTTGACAAGTTCACAGAACAAAAGATATTTCATACAGGTTTATTACTGGGAAGGGTTTTGGTACGACGACTACTGAAATACAAATGTTTTCGGTATCTCAGTTTTGATGGTCAATGTTGGTTTACCAAAGATCCGTATGTATTAGCAAAGGACCACAAGAGTCAATGCAGGTGTAGATATAGTAACGGTGGATCGATACTTGCAAATGTGAAATAACATCCACAATAATACCGAGCAAAATCCGCCTCAATGAAAATATAAATCCTGGTAGTGGAACTTCCTATCATAACAGTGAGTGCTCCTTCTCTAGAGCTACCTCGAAAATTAAGGCAAAAACAAAAATTGAGCTGTAAGAATGACTTTTCACTTTGTGCACTTTACATTTACAAATACCTGACTGGTGTGTAGCTACTGAAATCGTAAGTGGAACACTAAGAAAGTAAATGTTGGATCTCTATTCCAGAAGTGAAGCAGCTAACACTGCATTGAAAGCAAACTTGACCACACCAGAACTATGCAAACCTGGGGAAGACCAACCACATCTAAAATACCGATCACAGCTTCTGCTGATGCTGATTGATGTTACTTCACCAACTACAAAGCGTGCAAAGCCCTAGAGAGATCAGTATCTGAAGACCGGCATGATGGATTTGGCTAATTTTCTGTTTACTTCAAAGGATTAGGACAGCGCTGCAAGGATGGAGGTTGCAAATGACGCATCTGGTTCGTTTCTATTAAACGTAATCTGTTCATTTGTTGCAAAAGTGACGAAACCGTTTCAAAACATCTTACAGCAAGTATCGAAAAAAAATCTACATTATAACATGCTTTTTGGCTTTCAATTTTGGAACTTTTTGTAGCTCGGTTCAAAGTGTGTATATTTGTACACATTCTCTCATTCGCTTATTTGTTAGGATATCAAATATATCACTCTCAACGCAAACAGTAATTTTTTTATTTTTATTTGGTTCATCGCAATTTGTTACCAAGCCGCATAGGTGAGTTATCAATCCGGAAAATCCCTATTAGGGATCTAACCAATGACCACTAATGGCTTGCGACAATAACCAACAACTTATGCCACTGAGTCATGTGGAGGACGATAACCGACCATCACGGATTGAAATCCAAATGCGACATAGCCCAACCCGTCCCCCACTGCTATGTAGATTAAGGCTGAGCAGAGGACAGTGGTTGTCCGTCAGCGTCAGGGCTTCCTTTGTCAGTGCCATAAATCCACATTGCATTTCAGATCAAAACGTGAGGGATAAAGGCAGAGGAAGACAAGGCACATCTAAGTCTGGAAATTATTAAGGATACCTGTAGCTCGGGGTATAGATGAGAGGATTTTCTTGTCCTCCGAGTCTGGCATTTCTGTTGCAGACGTTTCCTTATTAAACTAGGCAACATCTTCAGTGCGGCTATTCAGTCCTGATTCGCTCAGTCTCGCAAACCATTATCAGATTCGGATCTGACAGTGATTTGAAAGATTTCGTCAATCAGGACTGATTAACCGCGCTGAAGATGTTGCCTAGTTTAATAACGGAACGTCTACAACAGAAATGCCCGGCTCGGAGAACAAGACAATCCTCTCACACTTAAGTCTAATTAAAAGGAAACGCTTTTCAACACATTTACATCACCACCCATTCCCTTTTCCTCCTCCAAGCACGCACCTATTCTGTGGCTTGCAATTGATTGGACAATTGTCCTTTGTTTTACCGATGACAGAATTAACACGCATGTGTTCAGACTGTGTGTGTGTGTGTGTGTGTGTGTTTGTGTGTGTGTGTGTGTGTGTGTGTGTGTGTGTGTGTGTGTGTGTGTGTGTGTGTGTGTAGGTATCTGGACGCTTGTCCTGTGCCGAATGTTTTTGTTCCGTTCGCTATCATACACCACACGGGTCACGTGGTTCGTATAATTGATAGGCACAGCGTGCTCTCAACGATACAGCTGTCTTTATCCAATAAGTCAACAAACCAATATCATTAACCTTAAGTGGTTAACTTTACTTGATGTGCGTACAGGTTAATTCTAATCTGTCTTTTTAAGTTTACCTTCCAAAACTGTAGCGGCGATCATTCCAACTCACATAGAGGAGGCACTCACAACAACTGCTACACTGAGAGTTCTCAAATACACGTTGACGGTGAAGCCATGCAATCCCATTCGTCCATAAAAAACCTTAGATTTCAGAGTAAAATGTATATTCTCTAAATCAGTTTACTTTCGCTCAGTATTTTACGTAAGTTATCCCCTGTTACAAGTTGTTTGTTCTTTTATTTCAATACTACATGTTCAATACCATAACAAGCACCCCAGATCCACGATTTCTTGGACATAATGGGCACGCATTCTAAACTCATTCCTTGACCACTGAAAACCTTGTCTACAAATATCGTATTTGGCAGTCGACTATAGTTATCACCGCTGTAGCCGATCCATCGGTCAGTAAAACGATTACTGTGCGACTAATCACCGGAACACCACAGTCCGTCTATCATGAGCATCTTGAATGTGTATTTAAGTCAACGACGTTATTCATCTAAGAAATGTCTGTTCCCAAATCCGAAACTGGGATTAGTCAGTCATCCGCCAGCCGACGCCCATTTTCCAAACCCTACAATCTGTTACTTGAGAACTCTTCAAAATGCTATTCTGTGGAGATTTTCTGCTACAGTTTAAGGGGTTTACCACCCCGCTCTTCTCATCATTGCCGAAGATCTGTGTGCCATGGCTGAACACTCAGTAGTCCGGTGCACAGCAAGCGTTTCCTCAACGTGTCACCTTTGGACCTGAATGTACCTGAGCCATTCAAATGGCGCCACGTTACATCAGTAAACCTTTGCCCCTCGTTTTCACTGCTATTAAGAAAAACGATTTTAAGGTAGCAAAAATGTCGTAAGAATAGTCCAACTAACTTGTTCCTCACGTTCACTCGCTTTTTGCACTCGTTCGAGCACAAGTGTCTGTTCGGCCAGCTGTAGATCCAATCTTTGCAACCCGGCCTTAAGCAGAGCCTCTCTGTCACGCTTCTCTTGCAAACACGTGTCCAAATCGCTTCTGATTTCTTCCGACTTCCGAATCCTTTTCTGCCGTGCTTCTTCTTCCTCTCGTACTAGTGTTTGATTCAACCGTATCTGCAACATTTTTCATATCGGTAGAAGACGTAATCGAGACATTATTAAGCAGCCTGACTCTAAACACAACTCACTCCGAAGATGAAATAAAACAATAAACTGCATTTTGTCTTGGAATCAAGTATATTTTGTGAACCTTTACCCCCTTGTTTTCAGTATAATTTTATTATTTTACTGACAACACGATGCAGCACAATGGCGCGTTAATCGATCGATCCCAGTTCTGACTTAACGTGACTGAGTGTGCAGAAATAACACAAATGAATGGGTCAATGGATTACTCAAGTTGATCTACGTTGTGGTAGGTCGCATTGAAGGCGACTCACATAGGATTGCCAGGTGGCTTGCTGCATTGCTTTTGGGAACAAAAGTTATTTATGTGCATAACTGCTTAAATCCGTATGTATGAATATCAGGTTTTCCAAAATCATCATTTGTTGGTGAGAACTCACCGAAGAAGCAATTTGGCGGACACTCTTCGAGAAACACATTGCGTTATTTCATCATTCCTAGAAGGAACGTTTACAATCATTGATGTGTCAAATATATAAATGCCGGTCTTTCCAAACAATCTGACCCGAGAGGTATCCGGTAACGCGACATACTGTTAAACATTGGATGTCCATCAGAGATCGACTGATTACATTGTAGTAACTCAAGCCTAGACAGGTTCTCCATCTTAGAGTTCCCTGATCAGCATAAGTTACATAAATGTTCTATGAGGACATTGACAGATAGCAATTCGATGAATACTGTCTCAGAGAATAATATTGTGGCACTAGTCAGGCCGAAGAAGCGAGCCAGGCGTCCCAATCGAACCCCAACGACTCAGCCTCCAGCAATATCAACTCCATTCTCTCTCCCTCCTATACGTAAAAACATTGCCTGCAGCGCGCCTGCCTCAACTTCTCTACTGTGTGCTACACCTAGTAGTCTGTTCGCTACACTCGAGACCGTAAGCTACAGTCAACCAGCAATAGTGAATTACCCGGCAACGTGCACATCGGTTGCCGCCAAGCAAACAACGGAAAGAGCACCGGTAACATTTGTGCCCGGAGTAGAGAAAACTAAAGTGTCGCAGCATGAACGGCACACATCAGTGCCGTTCACAAATTCACCAAAAACACCGGATGCTAAGCCTCCAAATCCAAAACCAGTAGCCACCAGGCGTATTCATGGTGCCCTAAACATTGTATGCACAAATGTCTCCGAATCCAAATCCAATACAATTAAGGGTAAGTTGACGGACGATCGAAATCAGTGGGATTCCATCTGTAACTCGATCGGTGTCTATGCTAATCCCACGACATTAAAAAGAATCTCGCGCCACCCAAACAAGTTGCACTACCAGGAACCCCAGTTACTTCGGGTAACACTAAATTCGGCGGACGAGACTGAGGCCGTTCTGCAGTCTGCGAATCGTCTCTGCAACGACTCAAGTGGAGTGTGCATACTACCCGAAATCCCGTGGAAGGAACGTTCATTGGATTCCGCTGACAAAGAGAGGTACAGAAAAAGTCAAGACAAGAAAACAGTGATTGTTCACGGTGTTCCTGAGATTACTGATTCCTCTTCCGACGATACTCAGATGCACGACCGTGAGCAATGCCATTACATCCGGGAGGCTCTTTCTCTCGAAAATGTCGTGGTCACCTCGTTGATAAGGATCCCCATATCTTCAAACTATAAGGGGTGCGGTCCCAGGCTGTTAAAACTTGTGTTACAGTCAAAAATAACGGCACAAAACCTACTAAAGAATTGGACTAAATTCCGTTGCAGATTGCCAACAGAAATTCGTCTGAAAGCAAGCGGGAACACCAGCACCTTCGAATGACAACTCAGTAGAGGCACAACTCTTAGGGAAAACGCCAACTGCAGGACCCGAGTCGGTGACGGTTTCAAGAGTAGCCATAATATCCGGAGGGACACAGCAGAGCACGAGCAAACACCGGGATTCAGGGCATCTGATGCCTGCTTACATATCAAATACTTCTCGAGAGTATGCAACCCATCCAAAAAACGATTAGTCGCCGACCCTTTAATGGTCGGTGTAAACTCATTTGCTTCATCCATCCAATCTAACACACTTTTGGTCTCCGAGAAGCTCTCAAGCACGTACACAAATACCCAAGGTCTACTCAGCAAATTAGCTGAATTAAGACTTCGACACGCGTCTGCAGCTTGGGACCTCATCGCTGTCACCGAAACGTGGTTGCGCTGCGAGATAACGGATGCTGAAATTGCACTAACGGGAATGTCCGTTGTCAGGAAGGCTCAAACCAGCAAAGGTGGTAGGGTAACCCATTACTTTCGTAACAACATGCAATGCGAACCCATAAATGATTCGGAAATGGACGTACTTGACTCCATTTGGTGTAATTTCCGGCTGAGAAGGAACGATTTTTGCCTATTGGTTGTTGTTTACCGCCCACCATCGTCTACTCCTGAGATGGACTGCAATTTGATGGCTGCGTTGAGGCAAGTGATAAAGAGGAAGTACAGTCACATTCTAGTCACCGGTGACTTCAACTTACATGCCCTCGAATCCAGGGCCACACCAGGAGAGCAATTCAAAGCAGATTTGCAAGATCTGGTTTCAGACTTCCTGATTTATGGCCAGGACACTACGCCCACCAAGTTCATGGGAACTGACAGACCATCCATTTTGGACCGAATATTCACCAATGAATAACTGATGGTCGAGAGAGTGATAACCGATGCTACTTTGGGGGGCAGTGATCATGCGACGCTAGTGTTTCATTACATGTGCTAAGCTGATTATCCTAAAGAGCATGCCGAGGAATATCATGTCGTAACCAACTATGACGACCTGTCCGACCTAATTGATGCAACCAGCTGGTCGTTCTTGGCTGAATTAATTCTTGAGGTGGCCTGCAGAGAATTCGTCAGCATAGTTACCAAGCTCGTGACAAGGACATCTTAAACCAAACTTTACCGGCCCAAAATGATAAAGTCTTTCGTAAGGAGCAGAAAACGTAAACACATGGCATTAAGGGACTTGGCATGGCACACCTATATAGCCTCACCGCCATACCTGGGATGTCTACACAATATAAAAACCACTGTGTCCAACTCGTCCGGGAGGATAAACTGAAGAACCAACAAGGTCTAGTGGAAAAGTTTTGCTCCAATCCCAAACTGCTATACAGACACGTAAACAATTTGCGCCGTGTTAAGCGCGGTATTCCTGCCATGCACACAGCATGCGGGTTAGCCCAAACCGCAAAAGAGGCGGCCAACGTCCTTGGACAACAAGTTGGCCATAATTTCCATAGCGCGCAATCATCATACATCCTGCCTAAGCAGATAACGTGGCTATCAGGGCTTAATCACATACCGTTCACCTCCGCAGCTGTACTGAAGAGACTGATGTCTCTGCTCGAGTTCAGCTCCCCGGGTGCGGCCGACATTCGTCCGAAGGCGTTGAAACTTGCTGCCATGAGTTTGTCAGGACCAGCAGCAATTTCTTTCAACAATGTCTAACATTAACAAGGAGGAAGCAGCCGAAAACCCAACCTCGGTACTTGTAGCTCAAATGTCTGTTGTCGAGACAAAGCCCCCCGGAACATCAGCTACATACGCAAAGATTGCTGCATGGGTCAGCTGGAAGGCCGCAGTTGCTGCCTCTTCTGTCGCAAACTCCATTAAAGCAATTAAAGGGACAAATAGTAAACAATCAACACTTTTCAACAGGTCAGGACAAACGATTACCGTACCTTGTAGATCAACGCAAAAGGAATCCAACAATAGTGCCCTGACTGTTGTATGCTCGAATGTCCCTGAATCTACCGGCATCATATTGCGGGGTAAATTTTCAAACAAGTGAGATCAGTTGAACTCATTGCGAGTACTGATGAATGTCAAAGGCAAGCCCATAACCTTATTACGAATTACTCGTCATCCGAACTCGCCACACCATAGAAAACCCGGACTTATTCGAGTAACACTAGAATCCTCCACCGACGTAGAGCACTTCTTGCTCTGCGCAAGTGCGTTAAAATACGGATACTTTGGGATACGAATCTATGCTGATTTCCTTTGCAGCGCGCAACAATCAAAAGGAAACACGGCAAACAAGACGGTCTAAACACAATCTTAATATATGACGTGCCAGAGCATCCTTCTAACGATGTTAAAGAGACCGGAAAGCACAATTAAGAACAGTGGCGGTTCATTCGTGAAACACTTTATTTGGATAATATTGTGGCACCGTCGCCAACCAGCATAACTCTCTCACCAAGTTATAAAGGATGCGGCCTTAGAATTCTAAAACTTTTGGTTCAGTCGGAGCAAAAAGCAACGTATGTTTTGGATCGATGGCGGCGAAATCGGAAAAGTCTTCTTTCTGAACTTCGGTTAAAGGTCGCAGGAGCTTTGTACGGTTCATCCAAGGCATCCATGGCTGAAACACGACCTTAATGTAGTGGAGCAGCCACAACGTCGGACATCCGAGAACGTAATTTGAATGTGCTATCTTTCATACCAGGAGAGGCTGCAATGATTGGGGGTATTCAGTGTAAGCTATCGCAGTCTACGAGGCGACCGGATTATGGGATACTTGATTCTTCGAGACCCACCTCATGTGTGCCCCCTTTACTGCGTTTTAGCACTAGTACAACACCGAGGGGCCCCCATTGAAACTCGATGTACTGTACAGCCGCCTGGCGTGCCGCAGCTATTTCTTTTCCATTCGTGTCTGTCACCCGTGGAATGCCTTCCCAGAATCGGTTGTCTTTGCACTTACACTAACAGTATTAAAAAGGCGATTGAATGACGTACTCATCTACTTACAGTTTGTCACTTAACGCTGTCTCTATCCTACACCTGGGGTTTACCATATGATTATTTGATGTTAACTGTGGGTGCTGTGAATGTAAGCGGATTGCAGGACTATGACGGAGCAAACGATGAGACCTTATATTCATATTTACGTGACCAATTGTTTTAATATCATCATTCTCATGCTTTTCATGTCGATATCCCCACCAATCATCCAACGGGACTTGCAAAGCAACGCTTCTTAACCCGAATAAATTCATTGTTCATCGACTCGCACGAAATTCGGCGCAAGTTAGGGACTGCGCTTAGGATACGACCAGGAGAGTGGGGATGAGTTTTATGACTTGATGAGAAAGTAACTATGTGTACAGAAGGCTCCACGCCTGCTGAAATGCGCTGAACTACATTCTTGTTCATTCAGGACTAATAAAAGCATTTATTCTTTCGGTCGTAGGGGTTCAATAACATTTTGGTCGTTTTGTGACATGTGCTTGAAATATCAACCCATGTTGGATACCGACCTATCTCCGGGATTAATTGTAATGGATTCTCGAACGAAAGAATGTAACAGCTACTGGCCGTGTATGTCACTGGTGTTCCAACTAGCTTTACGGGCCATTGTTTTGACTTGGACGTTTCTAATTCGCTCTGCAGCCTGCTGTGTACGATGTTGAGACAAATTTGGTTTCTCTATATAAGTAAGTGCAGTGAGCGGGCTATCTGTTCGAACTTGGGTTGCCTTCGTTCGACTCAATAATTCACTCTAACAAATCCCCGGCCATAAAAATGTCCTGAAGTACAAGGTACATTCGCTGATTTGTTTGCGCCCGTTTACGCCTCCCGTAGCCAGACTCTTCAGTTCACCTGGTAGCTGTAGCAGCTGTAGGAATTCATCTGTTGACGTTCTCCTAGCTTGAACCAACAAATCTGCGTATTTGATTTATTGCGCAATGAGACTGGACTTTAATGTGGTGCGACGGTTTGCGTACCTCATTGACCCATTGAGCTATACTGGGTGATGCCTCCGAGCATCTTGAGAGCTACTCCTACCAGGTTGGTCAATGGTGAGAGGTCAGACAAACTCAGTCCCCTGGTCCTCAATGTTGGGGCTTTGAAATGGGATGGCGTCCATTCCTGTAAAACTAAATCATTGCCACCTCCCCGCTGCCTTGCTGTCAGGCTTTTGAGCCAAAGGCTTTGCATGAGGACTCTAATCATCCTCCTGTCTAGGTCTGGACGCCCTGGCAGTATCGCAGCCCACATACAACCATGACATCTTCCTCAAACCTAAACTTCACCATGCATCGACCGTCGCGCAGATTATCAAGGGTCGCCTTATCTGCTGCATATAGCAGGGCGGATAAGCGAAAACATGCTACTGCTGGCGCCTCCCTTCTTTCTTTTCCATCTTTTTCTCTTACTCCCATCCCGACCCTTATTGCAAACCTTCCTTCTATAATGCCCAACTTAATTGACAGCAACCGAAGTGCCACTGAGTAGAACCATCTGCAGCCACCATCTCACCGCACATATCGGACGTCTATCGGCAAAAGTCCCATATAAGGCCACGCTATCCCATTTTCATGGCGACGTTCAACGTTCGCACTCTAAGACAAACAGGTCAACAGGCTGCACTCGCAGGCACCTTGGACACATTGGGTATTGATGTGTGCTGTGTGTCCGAAACTAGGATCAATGACCCTAACGGGGTTATTGAATTAACCGCACCCGGCTTATCCTCTCGCTATTGGTCGCACGCATCCGGAAACGCCGGTGCAGCACTCACGAGTCAAGCTGGTGTAGGTATCATTCTCAGCTCCAAGACTGTGCCATCGTTGAGTCATTGGATTCCGGTGAACAGCCGTTTATGTGCAGCCCGTTTGACGACATCAAGTAAGGTTGATTCACGAAGTAGTAAAAGACGCTGTCTGTTCATGATTTCCGCGTATGCTTCCACCGACTGCAGTTCTAATGCTGTCAAGGACACATTCTATCACGAACTGAATGCGCTACTACGCAGTGCTACTAGTTCAGATATTATATTACTTGCAGGGGATATGAAGGCACAAGTAAGGTGTCTGAGCTCTTCAGAAGCTCAGCTGGGCGATAATTGTGGACTTAACTCCGAACGGACTGACAACGGTGAGCGTCTGCTGCGACTGTGTTTGGAGCACCAGTTGTTTCTTAATAGCACTGCTTTTAGACACAGTGGGCGCCGAAGTGCCACTTGGTGTCCTCCTGTAGCTGGCCAGCGATGGACCCAAATTGACCACATAGCCATAAGTTACAGGTAGCGTGGTTCCATCCTAGATTGCCGCTCGTACTGGAGTACCTGTGTCGACTCTGGTCATGCCTTGGTAAGTGGTCGTTTCTCCATGAACTTTACCGGGAGGAGCACCAAGCGTCCCCTCCGATTGGCAACGGAGAAATTGTCTCAGCCCTCGGTCAGGCAAGCCTATCAAGAAGCACTGCATACCGAACTTTCGCTGTCTTGTCCTAATGACACTGACCTTCAGTGGAATAGGATCTCGACTGCCATGCACGACGCAGGAGCATCTGCTTGTGACACTATCAATCGTCACCGCACCAGGCACTGGATATCCGAGAGGTCGGTGAACCTGCTGGAATCTAGAAGACACCTCCCGGTTGGCTCTGAACACAATGTGACCAGACGGGCTATTAGGCGTGAACTAAAGCAGAGCTTACGTGCTGTCAAGAAGCCTGGTGGACCAGTAGGGCTCAATAAATGGACGAGGCAGGAGCAGTAGACAATTACCGCAAGCTCTTCTAGCTAGCCCGCACCACTGGTCCCAGAAAACCAGGCGTCAGTGGGACCATCAGAGATAGCGCGGGTGCACTGATACACAATAAGGAGCGCCGGATGGTTCGTTGGGTGGAACCCTCTCAAGAGCGGTTCAGCTGGCCCCCTGCACCTGGACCTCTTCTTACTCATGTGATGCAGGACGAGCGATGGACGGTTAGTTTAGAGCCTCCGTCGGAGGCCGAGGTCCGAAACGCGATCACAGCCCTTAATCGTTTTCGCGCCGCTGGCCCGAATTCCCTCCCGCCTGCACTGTTTAAGGATGGAGGTGAGGTCCTCTGCAAAGCACTGACCTCACTATCAGAATGTATCTGGAACAAAGAGAGTGTCCCGGCTAATTGGAGCCAATCGATTATAGTGGCAATATACAAAAAGGGCAGTCGCACAGACTGTTCTAACCACAGGGGTATTTGCCTAACGCCTATTGTGACAAAATTACTGGCTTCGGTTCTCGTTCGTCGCCTCACTGCATAACGGGAATCTCGGATTAGGGAAGAGCGGGCCGATTTCCGCCCACGGCGTGGCTGTATACACCATATATTCACTTTGCGGCAGGTGCTAGAGCAGCGCCACGCATACCTCAGACCGACAATAGCTGTGTTCCTCGATTTCAAGAGTGCGTTCGATTCAGTCGATCGATCGATTCTGTTCGAATTACTTGCGCGGAAAAGTGTTCCCACGAAATATGTGAACATCCTTCGTGCTCTGTACTCGAACACTACAGGCCGCGTCAGGGTCTATGCTGCCCTATCGGATAGCTTTTCGACCACAAGTGGCGTTCGTCAGGGTTGTCCGATTTCCCCGTTTTTGTTCAATTTCGTCGTGGACTCTATCATAGAGTGTTCCCTTGCGAAATCTCACGATGTAGGCGTTGAAGTTCTGCCTGATGGAAGGTTAGTTGACCTAGATTATGCGGACGATATCGTCTTGCTTTTCGACGATTTTGCGACGGCACAATCAACCCTGAATATCCTGTCCAGTGTGGTCCCATTATTTGGTATGCACTTCGCACCTTCAAAGTGCAAAGTGTTGTTGCAGGACCACCAGCCACTTGATGACCCCTTGACGCTTGCTAACTAGGAACTCGAGGTAGTTGATCATTTCACTTATATTGGCAGCTGCATCAGCAATGATGGGCGCATAGAAACTGACGTGAGCTCACGCATTGCAAAGACCAGAGCTGCCTTCTTGAACCTGCGTCATCTTTGGCGACAGAAGGGAATTTCCCTCCGTCTGAAAGGCCGTGTATACAAGGCCACATTGAGGGCCGTTCTGCTCTATGACAGTGAGACTTGGCCCCTTCGGTTTGAAGATCTGAGACGCCTTAAAGTCTTTGATCATCGTTGTCTGCGAAACATTGCTGGTGTCGGATGGCACCAGCGTGTCCGCAACGATGATGTGCGTAGGCGAGCACTAGGTGCTGCCAATCATGCTAGCTCCCTAGAACAACAGATAGCACTGAATATGTTGCGTTGGCTCGGGCACATGCTACGTATGCCTGGGCACCGCTTACCTAGGAGGGCCTTGTTTAGTCTGCCAGGTGTAGGGTGGCGCAAGGCTCGAGGCGGACAGAAGTTGACTTGGCAGCGGGAAATGGAGTCACTGCCGTTGGTCCGTCTCGCCTTCCGGGCTGAAGTCCACGTAACTCGCCTTGTGCTTGGCTCGAGACTTTACAGGACATGACTCGCAGTAGACACCAGTGGCGCATCTGCTGCCGTCTCCTAATTGGATTGCCTGTTTAAATTGTGTTTGATGCTGCGTTATCTGCGGGGTAATGGCTGATTATGACGCGCGGCAGTGAAAGCCGCAAGGAAGCTGTCTCGCCGATGCCGCCTTATCTTTGCACGATAGCCAGCTGTTTGTGACGGTATGTTGTTAACACAAGGTGTAGGCGCCTTGACCCTGAATGTTTGCTTAGGGTATTAAGGTTTTCAGGTAAGTCCCCCTTCTCTCCCTCTGATTTTTCTTTATTCCATAGGTCCTCATGGTTGTATGGCAGCGAAGCATCAGCACAAACGGCTGATGTAGTGCTGTTGATGATGATGATGCACCAACGATTTCTTGATGTGCCTGCCATGAACTGGATTCACTGATTACTGATTACTGGTTCAAAGCAGCGAGTACAGCTTGCTCTGTGTAGCTGCATCAATTGTCGCTCATGAACATGCACATGTTATGTTGCCTTTCGCACTATATATTTTACGCCGGCAAAGTGTTTGTCAAGGAACTTCTTAAATTCCCACACTGTGTGTGCCTCCACTACCTGCTGCGGCGGATCGTCCCATACATTCACCACTCTGCGTTCGAAACAGATTTGGTGAGCGACCCTCTTTAACTCCGGTACGATAAGCCTATACCGGTGTCCTCGTGTGCTGCTTGGTTTTCGCAGATGAAGCAGTGGTCTAAACATAGGGTAATCACCTAGATGTAATATCCGGTGCTTCATGATGAGGTCAACCCGCAGTCGACAATAAGCTAGGGTGTAAAGCCCTGCTTTCTTACATCGGTCTTCGTACGGCCCACCTCGTAAGTTGGGAATCAGCCTGGTGGCTACGTGCTGCACACGCTTAATCTTTTCTACCTCGCCTCGGGTGATAGGACAATACGCGGGTGAGCCGTACTCTAGCATTGGTCGTATTACTTAGACGAAGAGGCGAGCGGCAATCCCTTCGGATCAAGTGCTGAGGCTGCGCCTGAGCGCTCAAAGCATACGAAGACTGTTTTGGTAAATCCTATTCTTGTTGTCCAAGGACTTTAGGTTGTAGCGTGACAGTACACCGAGGTCGCGCACAAAAGGCGCGGGATGCAGCCATTGACCAGCCATCGTGTAGGTTCGGCTGTGCTCACACTTACCTAGCCTCATGAATTGTGACTTGACCGGGTTGATCGGAAGGTTGACCTCTGCAAACCACATGGAGGAACGATCGAGGTCCTGCTGAAGCAAATCACAAGCATTGGGTGTTCGGATTACTCTCCACACCTTCAAGTCATCCGCTATAGGATATAAAGAAGACTTATTGGATCAACAGATAATGCATCCGGGGGTAAAGAGTTGCGTTCCTTCTGCAACTATATGAATATTTCCCACTAGAATTCTAGCCATGGACACCACCTAAATCGCCAACTCTGAACCGCTACACAGTAATTTAGCAACACAGCCAGAAATCCACAACTCCGTCCTCTACTTCTTAAAGGCACTGGTGATCCTCTACTATGGTGGGTCCTAAACGTTCTCCTTCACCGGCGCTAGGAAGTAAGAGTGTGTGAATCCGTATCAGATTCCAACCAAGTCGAATGCGGCGTACCACATGAGTCAGTATTGTGACTACACCTGTTTTGGAATTAGGTTAACGATGTAACGCACCATGTAGGCTCGAATTGCCTATTCTATACTGAGGACATTAATGCGTGGCAGGCGATCAATACCTCGATTAGGTCACTCTATTTCGAGCCGATCTGGATAGGGTTTATTGATGATCAATACAGAATCTTCCTCGGTTCAATGTGGAAAAGTGTAGGGTGCTGCAGTCGTGCGCCAATAGAAGATAGAGCTCCAGAAGCCTTCATGCGAAACGAATATGTGTTTTACTCCAGCTCCACCTTGGCAATTCGGATCACGCTGAAAAGGTGTCTAGATTAGGCACTCAAAACGTGGGCCTCTTGCGGCGTGCATTCGGATGATCCGAAGGGTGGATTTTACACCAGCTTCGCGGCTTAAGCATAAATCTACACGTGAAATATGCAGTACAGAACTGGAAGCGATAGCTAATGACAGATCTCACCAACTTCGAGATACCCCAACGCCAGGCAACCAAGAATGTCAAGTGTCCGTATAATTTGAAGTATGAAAAAGGGCTGAGAGTGCTTGTGGTCTTCGACAAACGATGCAGGCGATTGCGTAGGGACTTTACTTGGAATTACCAGCATTTGAGGGACCCTAACCACAAGGAACATTATTTACTGCTGTTCAGTCATAACAGCCATCTGAGAGGCCACCATCTCAAGAGGTCAGACCAGTACAGTCGTTTGGAATGCCATCAGAATTTCTTTTTCATACGTGTCTGCCAAGCGTGGAATGCCTTCCTAAAATCTGGTATCTGTGCACCCACTCTGATGAACTTCACAACCAGAGTTGACCGTATATGCACTTCACTGGACCGTCTCACTTGACTCATTACCTACAGCCGAACATGTGTCTGTTTGGCTGTGCGTAGGGGTGGGCGTCCTCGCGGTATACTCAGCCCGCGCGCGACTGGTGGTGGTCGCGCGGCAGCGAAGCGCCGTTACGGCGTATAAGCTGACCCATTTTTTTTATTTTTTTTAGATTTAAATGCTGATCGGTTCAGAGAATACGTTCCACTTATTTTACCTGCAAGTGTTCACTAAGTGGTGATACGGTGTTTGCATGCATCACATTTGTTGCTATTTCTTATGAACGTACAGTGGATTTATCCTTTTTATTCCATATACTTTGATGAGTCCAACAGTGTAAAATTAATTTCGCTGAAACCTTTTCCGTATGTTGCAACATTCACCAAGGTCATCCTACGAAACCAGTTAATCTTTATCTTTTCGGCACTTATTAAACCATTGCTCCGTTGTTCAAATACTTAATTACATCTTTAACACTTGCTAGAACAGTAACATTAATAGATTTGTTGTTGCATTGCAAACCCTTGCTTACCATTTGTTCACGTTCCTCAAGTTTCTCCAGCGTTGCCTTCTGTTTAGCTTCGGCGTTTTCAGCTATTTGCTGCTTCAATGCTTCAGCTGTATGTCTGTACTCATAGACCACATTCAATAACGTTCCACCTACCTTGCCAACTCTGCTTTGCGAATGTCATCAGCCACATGGCCTGACTGTTGACTTTGCTGTTGCTCCGCCAACATTTTGTCATAATATTCGTCTATCTGTTTCTCAATCATCTTCTGTTTCTCCTTCATAATGATTAGCATCTGTAGGTCCCGACCATTTTCGGCTGCCCTTTGTTTAGACAACTCAGCTCGTAACAAGTCACATTGGTTCCTGTCGGACCGACATGCTTTTATGTACAACAAGATCAAACCTAAAACGCTGTTCATATTTCTCCTGCGCGAGCTTCATTTCGGACAGTTTTTGCTCTAGTTCCAAGTGTCGAGCCTTTGCTTTCATTTCTTCACATCTTTCCTCTCTCTCCTGCTCTGGAGACTTTTGTTGCGCTGTAACAAACGTATCCTCCTCCAACAATTTTTCTCGCAGCTGTTCCCTACCAATTTGCTCAACAAAAATGTGCATGTAGCTTACTTTTTGAGTGCTATTGCTGCAGCTTGTTGGTCTTTAATTTGGTTAAAACGTCGAAGTGTTTCTGCCTCAATGTGACTTTTTCTGGTCTGTTCCTCCCACACGCCACGAATACACCTCACCTCGTTACTCTTCTTCTCCGCAATCCTTCTTAAGCGGGCGCTTTCCATCCGGTGATTTTTCTCCCACATGCATTTCGTGTTGTTTGCTCGGTAATGGGTGCTGTTCTGCAAAAGAGGAAAGCAGTTTCATCGCTCTAAATAGTCGAGTTCTGACAGATATTCATTGCTCATCCATCAACTGGGTGTGCTGTCTTTGGGTGTGGATATTTTAAGGGACATTCAGTACAAGTAGGGACCGGCTGTGCTACTTAGTCAGATACCAACATCCGGTAGATGCACGAGTCTAACCGAAGGTAGCAAGGATATTCAAGAATAATGACTCGATTGCAATGGACAGATACATACATATATACTTGGACTGTGTAGTGCAGATACACGTACTTGCCAATTCCACCGTTTATTCCAATGGAGATAATATAGTACTTAAAAAATACTTGTCTTGTCAACGTACGAAAAGATATGATTGGAAAGTTACTTTTGCTGCACTGCTTGTGCTAATGAATTTCGAAGCGCTTATGGGCAGTGGTCTAGACTAACATCCCAAAGCCGCGAGTTCGATGCCACCTATCTATGCGTGATGGGATAAGCTTGAAACCAGTCGTGGAGTTCACATTTTCAGACGTGCAACACCAACTATCCAGTTGGTTCACCAAAAGGCATATTGTTCTCATTGCCTTAAAGTCCGGTCCTGATATTTTAGACACAACTTTTTGTCAGTTTGATGACATATTCTGAGAAATATCACTGGCATTAAGTTGGACAAGGAACTCCAACAATACAAAGTATACAAAAGATTGGATTTTTACTTCAAGTTTAGCAGACTTTTGCTATCAATCACAGAAAACTTGCAAAAAATTCTACCTTAGAACGAAAGTTCAAAATGTTGTCCATTGGTTGTCATTCATGTGATGAAAAGTGGAAAGTTTAAAATTTGTAACAAATGAATTTACCCAATCGGTTCGACAACGCTTCATGATCAACTTAGAATTCCACCGGAAGGTTGGGTACTTTTAGGACGTAAAGGTTTATTTATTTTCGTAAACGGTTCAGACAAGATGTTGGATATAAGGACCTGTAACACTCTATTGTGCACAACTGCCATATTAACGCCTTGAGCCGGTCGCGCCCAATTGAATGCCTTTTACTGGTTCCTGATCCACTTCTGTACTTCTTCCAGTCTGTGCAGTGCTCATCTGCTGGATGGGTTGGTGTGCTGACTTTGTTCCTGTCTGAAACACCCGTACACGTTCTGTGGTGTCCTGGGGAATTCTGCCCTCTGCATCCGACCTTATTCGGTCTCTAGCATGGATAGTGGCCTGTGTGATGACATTAGGCCTCGCGTTTACAAATCTTATATTTGTAAGCTATAAAATGTCACACAAATTGGATACTACTTTACCTGTCCTGACGAGGCGAAATGTTGCCCAACAAGTACGCTAACCGATAGTTTACAATCTGTTTGGAACTCATGGCTTCTCGATCAGTTCGAAGTATATTCATCGTTCTCGAATCCCCGATTTGCGTACAACTGCCGTGATTTTAGAGAATGCCACAAATGAATATTAGTCGGAGCCACGTAGTTTATTCCATAAGGCTATAGAATGAACTTTTCTACCTGTATTTGCCTGCTAGGAACAGCTGATAGAAAAAGTTTCAAAAGTACACCCGTACCACAAACTAACGCTTAACCGCTATGTATCCGCAAGCGGTTTGTATGAATTGGGACTCTACAACAGAACCTAACACGCAGCAGTGACAAGCAGATAATGCAAACTTTCTGGAACATAATCCGGCGAGCAGAACAAGTCTCAACAACAAGTTTATCAATCAATAAACTCACGATACATGGCTCAAGGAATCAGCATTGCAAGTGTCGGGAGTGTGAGGTGATTGGCTAGCTAGTGTGGGAGAATAACCAATCTGCGTACAGTGAACTTAAACGCACAGTAGTCAACCGGCCAATTGACAGAACCCAAACTCTTGCAGGAGAAGTGTCTCCAACGCGGTATTGGTCGTGTATGGAACATCACACATGCGCAAGTGAAGATGGACTTCATTAAAGACTCGCTTTCATATCAGCATAACATTCTGTACATTTTCATGATCATCCCAAGGTCTCTCTGTTGAATTATTAGGGGTGGGGAGATGCTGAGATGTCAGTGAATGCAACGCAGGACAATAAAGAACTTGACAGATGTGATTGATTGATCAGTATCTAACAAGAACGGTAATAGTTCTTTCCCTAGCGCATAGATGCTCCAATGCTCTTATCAAAGCACTTGTTTATATCAGACGCCATGTTATTCAGTATAATTAGGATCACAATAATCTGTCTTTATTTATAGTATATACGCAAGAACCGATCTTGCACTTCAAACTTGCTACTTGCTATATCCAGCTGGACTGAGACCGTTGACAGCGGCGTAGGTGTTGACGCAGTATATCTGGACTTCTCAAAGGCTTTAGACCGTCTGAACCACCGTATCCTCCTTCACAAGCTGCAGTGTTGCGGAATTGGTGACCCAATCCTCGGTTGGATAGGTAACTTCTTGCTTCAACGATATCTGAATGTTAGAGTTCGCGGCGTCATCTCTGACACAATCGACATTAAGTGCGGAGCCCCCCAGGGCTCAGTATTTGCTCCACGACTATTCCTGATTCGCATAAACGATCTCGCAAATGTAATCACCTCCAACTCCTTACTCTTCGCTGATGATCTCAAGATATGGCGAGCCATTAGAACAACCAGCGACAATGCAGCACTTCAGGATGATCTTGACAAGGTCTACGAATGGTCGACTCAGAAGCTGCATCAGTTCAACGCTACAAACCGCAAGGTGTTGAGCATACGCCATAAAGCCACTTGCGAATACAGAATGGGGAACAAATATTGCAGCGCACCTCAACAGAATGCGGTCTAGGCGTGATAGTGCAGGAAGATCTGGGCTGTTCCCGTCAGGCCGAGAAAGCCTCCAAAAAAGCCAACCAAACACCTTGGCCTTTTGCTGAGGGCATTCGGGCGCTTCGATCATTCCAGCTTTTCTCAGATGCTCAATGCCTATATTCGGCCTCATTCTGAGTACGCCACTCACACCTGTCAGCCATGACAAAAGTAAGACCTTCCCGCTCTTGAACTGCCACAACGAAGGGCGACCAAGAACTTAAAGGGCCTGCTTCATCTCCCTTACCGATTGAGGCTGAAAACACTCGGGGTCTACAGTGGACAATATCGACGCCTGCGTGGCTACTTGATAATGACTTGTATGATCCTGAGGAATCCAAACCATACTTGTCGTCACCTACTAAATCTGAATAGCAATACCACACTCAGAGGACACCAGCTAAAGCTGGACACACAATACAACCGGTTGGAATGTCGCCGGAATTTCTTTTCCCTTCGTGTGTGTCAACACTGAAACGCTCTTCCCACATACGTTGTTTCTTCCCCCACGCTAACGGTATTCAAAAGACGTCTGGATGATTCGCTTATCCACTTACATTACGCTACATAATTAGAGATGTCTACGTCAACCAAACGCCAACAAACGGTGCTCATTCGCAGCTTTGGTGCTTCACTACCTACACAATGCCGTTGTGGAATCTAGTTTCGGATATACTACAACTGCATTCATCAATTACCTCAGTCCAGTAATGAGGCGCATGAGTAAGCGTTGTCGTTTCTTTTGTTCTTAGGACATACCTTCCACAAATTACTTCCATTTTACTCCACAGTAACAATTCAGTACACATTCTACAATGTTTATATGAATAAGGGGCACCTGAATCGCTAGACGCTTAAATTGGCGATTTACACTTATGTTTACTGTGGCAGCGCGTACGCGCTGGCCTTATCACGACCGCACTTCGTAGCTTGTGATTGGATGCCTGTCCGTTCGCGATCAATACCAGGGTTGTTTTGAATATACTGAGTGTATGTACCGTTGGCGTGAATAGAAGTTTGTGTTGCGTACCAGTAGAGTTCTGCTTCCTCGTTCGGGGCTTTGGTCGTGTTTGTTCAAGACCCTGCGTGCAGGGGACTAGTGTACGTGTAGATACAACAGTGGCGTCTGGGCTATGCACCATTACAATGGCATTTCACCTACTACCTCCAGAAGCCTTTTGGTGCGATCCTGCTACCAGACCTACGGAGAGTGATTGGATCCAATGGAGAACGTCTTTCACGAATTACTTGGACCTACTCCCAGCAACTACTACTTACGATGAGAAGCAAAAACTGAAACTGCTTCGTCACCTGTTGGGCAATGAAGGTCAACGTTATTTCGATGCGTTAGATCTGCAGAAATTCGACACACTTACAAAGGCATTGGATGTACTCGATCAGTCATGGGGTGCACGGCCAAACATTTTCGCTGAACGCTACAAGTTCTGCTGTTTGAGGCAAGAAGATGCAGAGCCACTGGAACAATTTGTCGCTCGTTTAATTCGGTCTGTAAAAACCTGTGACTACACTAGCATCCCGAAGAATAAACTTGAGAGTGTTATGCTGACGCAGCAGTTGATAACCGGTATAAAGGATAATCGTATACGCGAAAAGCTACTTTCCGAAGATCCGTCAAAACTTACCTGGGAGAGAGCCATAGAGATCGCAAGACTAATAAAAGCCGCCGTTGAACATTCTAGCCTATTCAAGTCGAGTGATATACTAGAAGTCAGTAAGATTCAGCACAAGGGTTCCAGTCAACCTCAGAATTCGACTGTTTCGTGCTATAGATGTGGGAGTTCTCGCCACAAAGCTGACTGTCAAACATGTCCGGCTCGTACAGCTGAGTGTAAAAGCTGTGGTAAACTGGGCCACTTCGCCAGATGCTGCCGCTCGCGTCGAGTCGCGTTTATTGACCAACAAAATGATGTTTCCACCTCATCGACTACGCCGAACGTTTTTTCTATCAGAAGACGATTGCAACCAGAAACACGACGAATTGCTTCGCTGGAACCCAAGCTCCCTGCTCCTGACATACGTACCGTTACACTCCGTGGGCTTAACACTTCTGTACCAGTGACTATGGAGCTAGACTGGGCATCGCCGATAACAATTATCCCGTCCAGCATTTACGACAATTACCTGCAAGACATTCCATTACATCCTACGTCGTATAAATTCGAATCGTACACAAATTCACGTGTGCAAATTCGGGGATATATAATGACGAAAATCAGTTTACTCTCAGTCGCATCTGATGTAGCTGTGTATGTTGCCTCCAAAGACAGTCCAGCCTTGCTGGGGCGAAATGCTATGGTTGCCCTCAACATAACACCATCTATCGAGCGAATGCGCATCATGACACTCAAAACATCAGTACTTAAAAGCTTATATCCCAAATTATTTACTGAGTCGCTTGGCCGGATTCCATCTGCTGCTCATCGAATATGCCTTAAAAAGGACGCTAAACCGTTTTCGATTTCGCAGCCACGTCCTATTCCATTGGCCAAACGTACGATGGTAGAAAAGGCCATACAAGAGATGATTTCCAACGATTTGATAGAGCCAGTTAACTGTTCCGAATGGGTGCATCCCATGGTCACGGTGTTAAAGAAGGACGGTACTGTGCGCATATGCAACGACTTGAAAGCGTTGAACAGTCAGATCGTCATCGAAAAATTCGTTCTTCCCACAGTTGACGAGTTGTTGGTCAAGATAACTGGCGCGCGATTTTTCTCAAAACTAGACCTGAGGAAGGCCTTTTTCCACATGCCATTGACACCAGAATCCAGACCACTTACGGCTTTTCTGACATCGAGTGGTCTATTCCAGTACAAAGTCTTGCCGATGGGACTTAGCTCCGCTCCAGCAGCTTGGCAGAAGTTTATGAATCACTCACTAGCAGATCTACCGGGACAAATCGCTTACATGGATGATATATGCGTTTTCGGGAAATCAAGAGATGAGCACGACTCAAGGCTGCGCGCTGTGTTGCAGCGATTGGAGAGCCTAGATCTTCGGCTAAACCTGGAAAAGTGTATATTTTGTGCTACGGATGTCGAGTTTCTTGGGTACGTCTTATCAGCTGGTGGAATTAGACCATGCGCAGCTAATACTCGAGCTATCACGGAAGCCCCTGTACCGAAGAATACATCCGAGGTTAAGCACTTTCTTGGTTTATGATCGTACAACTTGTGCTATTTGCCCGATTTTGCAACTATAGCGGAGCCATTAAGAATGCTGACAAAAGAAAAAGCTACGTTCGATTGGGGCTCTTCGCAGCAGTCGGCCTTTGAAGAAATTAAAAGACGCCTCGTCTCCACCCCAATGCTGGCCATTTTCGACGAAAACTGTCCAACATTCGTCTCAACGGATGCGTCAAACATCGGTTTAGGAGCGGTCTTGTCTCAAATTCAGAACGGTGAGGAAAAAGTGATTGCATATCTTTCTAGAAAGTTATCCCCTACTGAAGTTTCATATTCCGCAGGTGAAAGGGAGGCCCTGGCCTGTGTATGGGCCTGTGAAAAATGGCACCTGTTTCTGTTTGGTCGGAGATTTACATTGCGCACGGATCATGCTGCTCTAACTACCCTCCTCAGCCGAGGAACCAATGGTCACAGGCCACTACGGATTAACCGCTGGTATGCGCGGTTACTGAACTATGATTTTCAAATAATCTTCCGCCCTAGCTCCGAGAACCGTATGGCAGATAGCTTATCACGTCTCCCCTTGGATGATTCCGACAAGAATGAAGACGACGAAGAAAAAGTCATGATTTCTGCTTTACAATCAAGTGAGCTCTCCGCGGTTACTAAACAAGAGCTTCAAGAAGCTAACCGGAGTGATTCATATGTGCAAGATGTCATTCACTATCTCTCTCAAGGCTGGCCTCGCTACGCGAAGTTGAGTGGTGAACTACGGGCGTTTTATGTTTTACGACATGAGCTAGCGGTCGTTGATGATTGCCTTATGCGAGGATCGCGATTCGTAGCTCCACGGAAACTGACATCAAAAATTATCCAATGTGCACACGAAGGACATCCGGGTATCGTACGGACGAAGCGCCGACTTCAAGAATACTTTTGGTGGCCAAAAATGAATAAACTGGCAGAGGCGTGTGTCCGGTCTTGCGATGCATGTCAGAAGGCCGACAAGAGCTCCAAACCAATCGATGCCCCCACCCAACCTGTTACTTATCCAATGAAACCTTGGTCGAAGGTGGCGATTGACATCATGGGACCGTTTCATTCTGCGCCACAGCACCAGAGGAACTGCTTAGTTGCCACGTGCTATTACAGTAAGTGGCCGGAAATCCATTTGTGTGGCGATGTGACCACCTCAACCGTTATACGGTGGCTGAAACATCTGTTTGCTAGATTTGGGTTTCCTGAGGAAATTGTGACAGACAACGGACCACAATTCACGAACTACGAGTTTAAACGTTTCTTACAGCTTCGTGATGTGAAGCACGTACATACTGTCCCGTACAACCCAGCTGCCAACGGCATGGTTGAGCGCACTAATCGCACGCTAAAGGAAACTATACAGACAGCACGTTTGTCCGGCAGGCAGTGGGAAGCTGCCGTTTTGGAGGCTCTGTTTAGTCACCGAACATCGCACCACAGAGCGACTGATCGCACGCCAGGTGAGCTGATGTTTGGCAGGAAGTTGCGTACGAAATTAAACGCAGCTATTTCGGCTGCAGAAAACAACGACCCCCACAAACTGGAACGTCGCCGGGGTTATCAGTCATCCTACGAAAAACGGGCCACATCGCTGCGTCCTGGAACGTTGGTCAGGCTAAAGGAGAGGCAAACACGTAAAGGAGAACCGGCACTGACGAGACCTATCAGGATTACTCGTGCGCTATGGCCAGGAACTTATGAGTTAGCAGACGGCCGACGAGTCAACACCAGACAGCTATACTCAGCACTTCAACCGAAGCAATGTCCTGAAACGAGGGCCACCGCAGTGAACCAACCGCTGAAGAGGGGGAGTAGTGTGGCAGCGCGTACGCGCGGGCCTTACCACGACCGCACTTCGTAGCTTGTGATTGGATGCCTGTCCGTTCGCGATCAATACCAGGGTTGTTTTGAATATACTGAGTGTATGTACCGTTGGCGTGAATAGAAGTTTGTGTTGCGTACCAGTAGAGTTCTGCTTCCTCGTTCGGGGCTTTGGTCGTGTTTGTTCAAGACCCTGCGTGCAGGGGACTAGTGTACGTGTAGATACAACATTTACTTTCACTTCAACCATCCTACGGGACTTGTAAATCAATCGCTTTTTTACCTGTAATATATCATTGTTCATTGTTGTTCATTTTCTAATAATAAAGAAACTGCTTTTTGCTGAATACTAAGCTTAATAATGAACACATTTCTGCCCCAAGGTCTTTACACATTCCAGCTGTCCATAACATTAGATTTACAGCAATCTGTGGATGTTGACGCAGCGCTTTTGGGATCATGGAAATCGAGGAAGGAGATATGAACCTAATTTAGGATAAAAGTGATAAAGACACGGAGCCAAGAAGAACCCTACTCAGTCCTTTCACTGCTCACAGCTACACCTCGTGCTCTGCAGTACTTCGAACCGGAGGAACTCGTCCTCCTTGAATCACTAGGCAGTGGACTGGTCGCAACACATTCGTTTCTGGCAGAATCTTACACATGTAGAGAACGTAATCGATCGCGAATATTAACTTAGAGATATGTTTCTCTCAAGTCATGACGTCCAAATACATTGTCGGAGCTTGATGTGGCCAATACATTCAGGCAACCACGCATAACCACTGAGTGTCAAAGACAGAGAGCAGATGCGTATCGTCCACATGAACCGCTGAGAGCTGGATTTGATACCATGGCGTCGTAAATTTATCTTTTGATATGAAAGATGCCCAAACCAAACCGCCAATGTTTCAGCTTAGGAAACACGGATAAGTCTGTAGTTATATGAATGCAAACGTTGTTTCCACACTACAACCACCAGCTGATCATGCCTTGATGGGTACGTCTCGCATTATCGAGAAAAACTGTTTATTTATAAATTTATCTCCCTGTTGGTGCATGCGTTTTTAAGGATGAGTGAACAGACAGGTAAGTATCAATCTGTGCACAACCTTTTAGGCCTTAAGGAAGTAAAAATCACGTCATACTTAAATAAAATAAGAATAAAATAAGTAGAGTGGAGTTTTGAGAAAGTTAACCGCACCAAGACTCAGTCAGACAGCCATCACAAATTCGGTGTGAGGTTAGATGGCCGTTTCCTACTACTGGTCGTATACAGCAACGCTCATCCGCTGAATGCCATTACGTTCGAAGCTACGATGCTACATTCACCAGCCAGTAGTTTAGGCCAGAGTGTCACTGGTGAAGGCTACTGACCATGATTGAGTGTCACGTTTGCCGTCAGCTACTGACACTGAGTCATGACGTTAAACTGAGCGATCAGCATTCAAAGTTACCTACGCACCTGCCACTTGATAACTCCGTGCCCTTGGCGCAGCAATACTAGCTTGTTGAAGGGGATACTCGTATTCCTCAGGATGTGACTTCTAACCTCATCACTGTGAACCCGGTTTTATCAACATACACGAGCGTTCCTCCTCAAACTCTCGTTGGCGAAGTCGGAAATTCGACGCCTGTCCTCCATGCGACTTGGCCAGGCCTCGCCCCCATACAGCAACACTGGACAAACATAGAAAATGTCAACTCAGACCTTTATCGAGCTGGAGACATCGTAAAGGCGCCATAACTGCCTCAGATTGACAAATGCTGCTCGGGCCTTAGTGATACGAAGAGAAACTTTCTTGATGATAGTGCAGAAACGCAGCACTTAGTACAGACAATGGAACAATGGAACAATGGTATATGACGGGTAAAAAAGCATACACTTAACGAGTCCCGCAGGTTGGCAATAGAAATACTAACAGATTGGCAAACCACATAAGTGGTTGAAGTAAGGAGCGTCAGTGAGATAAAAGGTAGAAGTATAACAGTTTTGGGGGGATAAAGTGGTACGACGCAAAACTGGCTAAGAAATTGTTATCGTTGGTGATGGTAGCAAATAAAAATGGAGTACTCACCGGTTCGCACAGATTTACGACCGTGAATTTGGGGTATAAATCCAAAGAGGCTGGTCAGCCTAAATATATACAAGCGTTTTCGTTCATAAAACAAAGTGCAGGGGGCTCAGTGCGACGTCCAATCGTTTTTTAAACGTATCTAATGTGGGGGCACAAACAACTGAGTTTGGAAAGGCGTTCCAGGGCCCGCAGACCCGGAGGGAGAAATAGGTTCTCCGACAGTCTAGACGACTGTACTGTTGGCTCAGCTTTAAACTGTTACCGCGAAGGTTAGTGTTCGGGCTGAGCTTCAAGAGGTGGCGGCATACGTGACTGGGATCGCCCAATATCTGGTACACTAGTATGAGGTCTCCACGAAGTCGCCGGTACCGTCCGCTGAGCACTCCGAGTATCTCCAGTCGTTCCTGGTAAGGAGTGTGGCGCAAGCCCTTGACGATTTTCGTTGCTCGACGCTGTGGGGTCTCAAGCGCTGCAAGGTCACGTTTTAGCCAGGGTTGCCAGGCCTGGATTGTATATTCGACGTGAGGACGCACGCAGGCATTCAGCATCAAAGAGAAGATGGATGGATCCAAAATTCCGAATGCTCTTCGCAGGAGTCCAACGTGCTGGTTGCCCCTTTTAGAAGCGGAATCTGACTGTTTGGAACACCCGAGGTCTTCCTGTACCAGCACACCCAAGTCGCGTTCCTGAGTGGTGGTCTTCAGATCGTGTGCCCCAAGCTTGTAGACGTGGACTTATCGATGGCGGATATGAACAACGCGACATTTGTTCACATTAAACGGCAGGGCGTTTCTCACCGAGCAATTCCAGACCTCATTCAAGTCACGCTGTAGGACTTCATGGTCGTCCGATCGTTTTATCGCCCGCCAAACCTTGAGGTCGTCCGCGAAGAGTAAGAATTTCGACGTAATAACTCTTACTAGATCGTTAATGAAAAGCAGCAACAAACGAGGCCCAAGTACCGAACCCTGCGGTACGCCGCATCCCACTTGAATCGGATCGGAAAAGGATGATCGAACTCTAACTTCTAACTGCCGTTCAGAGAGAAAGTTACCGATCCATCCTAACAACGGGTCTCCGATACCGTACTGTTGGAGTTTAATGAGCAGGATTCGATGATCCAGACGATCGAAGGCTTTCGAAAAGTCCAAGAATGCAACATCGACTCCTGTTCCCTCATCGACAGTCTCGGTCCAGTTGTCACGAGCTATCAGCAGATTCGTCGTACATGAACGATGTTGACGAAACCCATGCTTTTCTGGCGCAATTATGCCGTAGTTTTCCAAGTATACCATTAACGCATCTGCTATCACCGCTTCCATGACTTTGGCGATCACAGGCAGAAGCGTTACGGGGCGGTAATTGGCAGGATCCGATCGACTTCCTGCTTTGTATATGGACGTTATTACACCTTGTTTCCACCTCAAAGGTACGATGTTCTCATCGAAACAGCGCTGAAAAAATGCAGCTAGTGGTTCGGCCAAGTGGATGGCAGCTACCTGTAATGTTTTCGGGTGAATGTTATCGGCCCCGGGAGAGCTGTGTGGACGCAAGGATAGCAGCTTTTGCAGCACCATTTCTGCAGTGAACGTGACGTTGGATAAAACGGACGGTGGGGTAACTAGTGGCGGAATATACGTCGAGGCTTGTACACCTTGGAAGATTGGGGAGTACTGGGCCCGTAATGCGTTGGCCGCCTCCTTCGCAGTATGTGTATACCCATTGGTCGTATTAAGTGGTGGGATTCCCCGTTGCACCTTGCGAAGTCCATTCACATGTTTGTAAAGATGAAACTATTCGCCAGTTCAAGTTGTGCATCTCCAAATGTGAGCACGGGAGCAGGTGTAGCCCAATGTTGGAGCAACAATTTTCACATCGATGAGACGAAACTAATGCCATACTTGGATGCTTTAACCGCCAAACGATCCAGAATGAGTTGCCTACCCTCTGGATAGTTACCAAGCAAGACGATATCATCAGCAAAACCTAAGTCGGTCGCGTGCTCACCCGGCAGTAACTCAACAACAAAATGCTGGAAATCTGCTAGAGCTTTTGATAGGACGTCTTCGATTGCAAAATTCAAGAGAAATGGGTACAGTTCTGTTTCACACAGCTATTGAAAGCGAGGGACGAGGAAAGGGTGTCGTATATCCTTGCTTTGCCGGAGGTATTGTAGCTAGAACGACGGTTTCTATTGCCCAAGCACAACGTATTCACAGGCTAGCATGCATAAGTGCACTTATAGAGAACATTACCCGACCATCACATACCGCACGTTGGCGTTTAGCACGACGTCACATTCATGCACCGGCTTCAGACGATCAGTGAAATCTCCGATCGTCGATATGCCCTCGTAACTTCACTTCCTGACGTCCTATTCTGATCGGGCTGGATCAGTTCTAATGCTCCTCGGGGTTGCGTCGATCTCTGCTTGGTTATTCCTGGAGGCGCAGCCAAACGAGTACCTCTCTCGAAATTCGGATTTTTCACCAATATGTCCCCCGCTCTACTCCGCCTGGACCTGACATTGTCATTCGTTGATCATTTCTGACTTGCCCCTTAGGCCTTGAGTTGTTTTGTCGACTTTCGTCCCCGGTGTCCTTGTTACTTTGCATCTCCCTTAGCTTCCGCGGCTTGTCCGTTCTGCCAGTATTCCTTGCCTTCCGTGAAACTTCAGTATGAAACTAAAGTGTAGGTAAGATGACGACATACTTTTCCGGCACCCCGTCTTTCAGCAGGCAACACCATAAGGCGGGTCGATTAACCGAGTCGAATGCAACCCTTATATCTAGGAGTGTGACAATAGTGGGCCTTTGCTAAGTCTGACGATGTTCAAGGAGTTGGTGGCGAGGAAAACTTTGATCTACGCACCCACAAGCGTGACGGAAACCAGCTTGTTCTTCATGGGAGTATTATTCACGAAGTGGGGATAGTCTATGAAGCAGTATAAATGTCAATAGCTCGGATGCAACCAAAATGAGACTAATGCCTTGATGAGTGATAAATGAACTAAGTGCTCCTTACTTGAAAAGCGGGACAATAACTCATTCGCCCCCCTCAGGAAGGCACTTTTCTTCATTCTAGATTTTTGCGAACAACTAGATTGGCTGGTTACTGTTCGCCACACCGTCATCCTTTAATGTCTTCAGAGGAAGTCCATTTGAGTCCACAGCCCTGAATTACTTCAAGCGTCGGATCTCGATGAAGACTTCCGCTTCACTGGGTGGATGCAGTAGGACAAACCAAGGTAGGCAACAGGGTGTACTGTGTGAATGGATGGACGGTGGATACCAGGCCTCTTGAGGACATTGGACCAAATGAGTTGGAAAAGCTTGCGTGTGTTGCCAGAGATGGCAGCAGTCTCCATCTTCAAAGCACAATCAGACCGTCAAGTTTCGTGATATTTGAGCACGCTATGCTTGAGCTGACGGTTGGCAGAGCGACGTCGCTAGTTACAACCTGAGTCTGCCAGCATATCTCTTCGGCGGTCGAACAGTTCCAGAAAGCGAGCAAGAATCAAAGCAGTTAAGGCGCGTCTGACTACGCCGCAACTTTCTTGTCCAGAAGTGATCACCACCTTCTGTATACAGGTTGAGTGTTGACCAATGTCTTGCAGTGGATTGCAACTGAGTAAGTATGCCAGTGAAGACTGACAGCTCACCTGGACCAAGGAGCCAGTTAATCTGTTAGCGTTAAACTTGCAGTCAGTCGGGGCTGCACTGACCACCTAAGCACTGCATCAATCGTTGGAGCACCGACATGTGTATTGGTGACCCACCATGGTCGTGTTTCTCGACATAAAATGTGCTTTCGATTCACTGGATGGATGTGCCTATGGGAACTGTCCGCTCAGGAAAGGTGTACCCGATAAATACGTAAACATTTTCAGATTGCTGTACACGCATCGTTCTGGCAGATTGGCGGTTTATAGCAAACTGTCGCCGCCCTTTAATATCTCCAGCCGTGTGACACAAGCACGCCCGTCGTCACCTTTCTTCTTCAATCTCGTCAATGACGAAGCTATGGAAGCATCTTTTACTAGATACGATATACAAGGTGTCGTGCTACTTCCTGGTGAGCGACTTCTTGACTTGTAGTATATGCGGATGATATTGACCTTATCTGTGACAACTCTGGCTGTTAATCCTTTTGGGCTATGCTTTGCCCCATCGAAATTCAAAGTCCATTTCTAAAATTGGCACTGACCCACTCCTGCTTTGACCCTTAGTGGTGATCAGCTAGAAGTCGTTCAAGAATTCAAGGACCTGGGCAGCTATATCAGCACCCGTGGGATCGAAGGTGTGGGTATGAACCGTATAGCTAAAGCTCGATGTGCATTGGCTACTCTCCGCCACCTTGGCACCGACACGACATTACTCTAGGCATGAAAGGCAGAGTTTATAATGCAGCCGTCCGTTCAACCCTCTTATCCGGTCGTGAAACCTGGCCCATCAGATCAACAGCCAAAGTGGCTATTCACGTTCGATCAACGCTGCATTAGTAGCTTAGCTGATGTCTGGTGAGAGCACAGCGTGAGCAAGGACCGTGTTTGGCGTCGCGTATTTGGTGCATGGAGAACGAGTGAACCACTCAGCACCATTATATCCCGCACCAGGTTTCGTTGGCTGGGCAAAGTGTTGCGCATGCCAGCCCACCGGCTCCCGCGACGTGCCTTGTTTGGGCGCTGGTGGTGTGGATGAAAGAAGGGGACGGGTGGCTATGCGATGACTTGGTCGAGAGCAATGAAGTCCCTTAAATCGAATTTGGCGTCGGTTGGTGCATCCCTACTGTCTGACTGGGGTCCGAAGGACGATGAACACGTTTGTTTGGACACACTTGCTGGTATGGTGAACAGCTGATACCATGGGCGTTTGTGTGCGTTTCTTTGTCCGAAAACTGTGCTGGCTCTACGACGCCGCTCTTCTGCAGGCGATCAAGTTCCTCTTCTACCTTCGATCGCATCATATATGTCAACGATGGTGCCTTGATGGATCGCGGTTGTGTGCCAGGTGGTATATAGATATTAACTTGACCCCCGTGAAGTTTCCTTCCTCTGGCGTCTTAAATAGTGATATCGGGGAGCTACACATTCAAATGAGAAATGTGTCGCCATTTCCAAAGTACTAAAGCTTGCGAATGGGGTTACGGTGATTCCGACGGCCGAATGCATATCGGAAGTCCAGATAAACTGCGTCACCTCCCACACTACTCGAGACGGTTTCAGTCCAACTAGAGCGAGTAAGTAGCAGGTTTGTGGTGCAAGACAAGTTCTGGCGCAATCCATGTAGTCCTGCTGCTATGATTTTGCATCCACCCAAGTAATTTTTGGGCGCTTCGGCAATTATAGACTCCGTGGATTTGGATAGCACCGGGAGGAATATTTTGGGACTATGGTTGACCAGATTTGCGTGAGTTCCGCCTTATGAAGAACAGTGACAATTACGAGCTTCTACATCGTTGGAAGCCCCATCTCGTTGTGATATCGTTGGAAGAACTGAGAGTGTAGAACCGTCAAATGAACAATGACAAACAATGATGTATTATATGTAAAAAAGCGATTGCTTTACAAGTCCTGTAGGATGGTTGAAGTGAAAGTAAACATAAGTGTAAATCGTCAATTTAAACGTCTAGCGATTCCTGTGCCTCTTATCCATATAAACATTGTAGAATGTGTACTGAATTGTTACTGTAGAGTAATATGGGGAAAGTATGTCTTACGAACAAACAAACCACAACGCTTATTCTTGCGCCGCTTTCTTGGACTGAGGTAATTGATGAATGCAGTTGTAATATATCCGAAACTATATTCCACAGCAGCAGTGTGTAATTAGTGAAGCACAAAAGCTGAGAAGAAGCACCGTTTGTTCGCATTTGGTTGACGTAGACATCTCTAATTGTCTAGCGTAATGTAAGTGGATAAGCGAATCATCCAAACGCCTTTTGAATACCGTTAGCGTGGGGGAAGAAACAACGTATGTGGGAAGAGCGTTTCAGTGTTCAATGATCAATGAATAATGATTTATCACGGGATAAAAGCAAGCGCTTGACACGTCCCGTAGGATGGTAGCGGTGAATATGATGCAATTAAAATATGTCTGGGTCATCTATCGAAGGGAAATAAATCCCGGCGGCATTCCAACCAGCTGTATTGTGTGTCCAGCTTTAGCTGGTGTCCTCTGAGTGTTGTATTGCGATTTATCTTTAGTAGGTGATGACAAGAATGGTTTGGATTCCTCAGGATCATTTAAGTCATTATCAAGTCGCCACGCAGGCGTCGATATTGTCCATTGTAGACCCCGAGTGTTTTCAGCCTCAATCGGTAAGGGAGATGAAGCAGGCCCTTTACATTCTTGGTCGCCGTTCGTTGTGGCAGTGCAAGAGCGGTAAGGTCTTGTTTTTGCCATGGCTGCCAGACGTGGATGGCGTACTCAGAATGCGGCCGAACGTAGGCATTGGGCATCTGAGAAAAGCTGGAATGATCGAAGCGCCCGAATGCCCTCCGCAAATGGCCATGTTGGTTAGCTTTTTGGAGGCTTTCTCGGCCTGACGGGAGCAGCTTAGACATTCCTAGAACGCATTCCGTTGAAGTGCGCTGCAATATTTGATCCCCCAGTCTGTATTCGCAAGTGGCTTTATGGCGTATGTTCAACACCTTGCCGTTTGTAGCGTTAAACTGAAGCAGCTTCTGAGTCGAAAATTCGTAGACCCTGTCCAGATCATCCTGAAGTTCTGCATTGTAGCTAACTTCAGCGCCTTTGGGCGGTTATTATCAGCACCAGGAGATATATCCGCTTAGAGAAATTAGCCTTTTTAGTCTATATATTTAGCCGTAAACGAGATGTGGCTAAGTCTTAGCGGCGGTACAACTTGAGTGAACAGCATAGGCATTGAAGTCGTCCCCTGGAAGGTTTGGGAGGATTGCTAACATAAAGTGTTGGCCGCTTCTGTTGAAGTTTGTGCTGACCCACATAGCGTGTGGAGGACAGGAAGCCCTAGCTGTACTTTCGGAGTTTGCTAACTTGTTTGCAAAGGAGCTTAGGATTGGAAGTGAATTTCTCAGTTAGGTCCTGTTGATGTTTTAACTTCTTTTCACGCACCCATTCACGCCATCATTTGGCAGTATAGTGAAGGCTTACCACACTTTGGTACCGGGTACTCCTTGTAGCCTTGCCAGTAAATCTGTCGTGACCATACATATCCTCGTCTAGAAGGGCATGTATGGCTTTATTCTCATCTCGCACGTGGGCCTGTTCCTCGAAGCACCGGTTACTAATCTGTTGTATTGATGAACAGTCTCACCAGGTGAAATCAGGGGACAGTTTAGCTAGAAATGACCAGATGGATGCAATAATGAGTGTGGTCAGGACACCACAATCGGTACTAAGCTGAGAGTCGTAGGTCTTTGCTGCGGAATACTCTACACTACAGATGTAGTTGAACAAGAGCGTTGCATGATCGGTGCTACCCAAAGGACTAGGTATCGATACTGTTGTGATCATAAACTTTTTGTTGGTGAACACGGAATCCAGGATACTTGGATTGTTCCTCATCCCGACTCATGTAGGGAGGTAACTGGATTGTAGATTAATAATCCAATCTTCATCGAACCAAGCTGGGATTACAAGAACGTGAAGACTGAAGTCGCCAACCAGGAGAATGTAGTTGTGTGACTTCATGGATAGCTTTGCTAGTGCACGCTAGGAGATTGTTCATTCCTGAAGTGGACGATGCAGGGTGATACACGATACCGACTAAACATGTGTCGAAGAGGACACCAGAGTGCGTCCACAATCCGGACCGTAGGGTCGTCGACGAGATCAAGATGTGTCTCACTGCGATAATAGAGTAGTACACTACCTCATCTATTCGCTTGGTACTTGCGCAGAATGGACATCCAGCCTAGTAAGATTATGGCGTACGTGATCACTTCACTCAACCGTGTCTTGGTTACCATGATGATGTCTCACGACATCGAAGCATGATGTAGCCGAAGTTCTGTCAGATTTTTGGAAATAACTTGTGCTTTGATATGAAAAAGTGTGTGTCTTATACGTTAAAACATTGGTGTAAGGTGAGAATAGCAAGTCTGAAACTTGGCCGACCCCGTGAAGTCAGCTGCTACTCATATTATGGAGGTGTTGGGATACATTACTGCACTAAACCCTCCAGGTTATGATGACAACTCAGTAGAGGCACAACTCTTAATGAAAACGCCAAGTGCAGGACCTGACTTGGGGGTTTCAAGAGTAGCCATAATATCCGGAGGGACACAGCAGAGCACGAGCAAGCACCGGGATTCGGGGCATCTGATACCTGCTTATATATCAAATACTTCTCGAGAGTATGCAACCCATCCAAAAAACGATTAGTCGCCGACCCTTTAATGGTCGGTGTAAACTCATTTGCTTCATCCATCCAATCTAACACACTTTTGGTCTCCGAGAAGCTCTCAAGCATGTACACAAATGCCCAAGGTCTACTCAGCAAATTAGCTGAATTAAGACTTCGACACGCGTCTGCAGCTTGGGACCTCATCGCTGTCACCGAAATGTGGTTGCACTGCGAGATAACGGATTCTGAAATTGGGTTAACGGGTATGTCCGTTGTCCGGAAGGATCGAACCAGCAAAGGTGGTGGGGTAGCCCTTTATTTTCGTAACAACACGCAATGCGAACGCATAAACGATGCGGAAACGGACGTGCCTGACGCCATTTGGTGTAATTTCCGGCTAGGAGGGAACAATCTTGGCCTATTGGTTGTTGTTTACCGCCCACCATCGCCTACTCCTGCAATGGACTGCAATTTGATGACTGTGTTGATGCAAGTGATAAAGAGGAAGTACAGTCACATTCTAGTCACCTGTGACTTCAACTTACATACCTTCGAATCCCAGGCCACATCAGGAGAGCAATACAAACCAGATTTGAAAGATTTGGTTTTAGACTTCCCGCATTATGGTCACGTCACTACGCCCACCAGGTTCAGGGGAACTGACAGGCCATCCATGTTGGACCGAATATTCACCAATGAAGAATTAATGGTCGAGAGAATGATAACCGATACTCCTTTTGGCCGCAGTGAGCATGCGACGCTATTGTTTCATTACGTGTGCTACGCGGATTATCCTAAAGAGCATGCCGAGGAATATCATGTCGTAACCAACTATGACGACCTGTCCGACCTCATTGATGCAACCAGCTGTTCGTTTTAGCCGAATTAACCCCTGAGGTGGACTGCGGAGCATTCGTCAACATATCTACCAAGCTCATGGCAAGGACACCTGAAACCAAACTCTGCCGGCCTAAAAGGATGAAGTCTTTCGTAAGGAGCAGGACACGTAAACGCATGGCATTAATGGACTTGGCATGGCACACCTATATAGCCTCCCCGCCATACCTGGGATATCTACACAATACAAAGAAACCATTGTGTAAAGACATCCGGGCGGATAAACTGAAGAACCAACAAGGTCTAGTGGAAAAGTTTCGCTGCAATCCCAAACTGATACACACACACGTAAACAATTTGCGCAGTGCTAAGCGCGGTATTCCTGCTCTGCACACAGCATGCGGATTAGCCCAAACCGCACAAGAGGCGGCCAACGTCCTTGGACAACAATTTGGCCATACCTTCCAAAGCGTGCAATCATCATACATCCTGCCTAAGCAGATAACGTCGCCATCAGGGCTTAATCACATATCGTTCACATCCGCAGCTGTACGAAGAGACTGATATCTCTGCGCGAGTTCAGCTCCCCGAGAGCGGACGGCATTCGTCCGAAGGCGGCACCACTAGCAATTTTCTTTCAACGATGTGTGAACCACATGCACGTCCCCACGAGGTGGAAACACGGAATCATCACGCCAATCTACAAAAGTGGCAGTCGTGCTGAACCAGCAAATTATCGTCCGATAACACTACTTTCTGTGATATCCAAGGTTACGGAGTCCATCTAGCTGAGGCTTTGATGGGGTACTTGGAGAACAACAAAATTTTCGTTCCGGAGCCGCATGGATTTCGCCAAAATCGCTCCTGTGCTGCTAATTTCTTGACTGCTCGTGCAAGCTGGACAGAATCCGTGGATGCTGGCACAGGAGTCGACCCGGCCTACTTAGATTTCTCAAAGGCATTCAACCATCTAGACCATCGCATTCTCTTCCACAAACTCCAGAAATATGGAATCGGTGATCCTGTTCTGGGCTGGATAGCAGACTTCCTCGTGCAACGTCACTTGAATGTGAAGGTTCGAAGCAACCTATCAGAATCCATCGAAGTTCAGTGCGGCGTACCTCAAGGCTCGGTACTTGGACCCCGCCTGTTCCTGGTATTCACAAATGATCTCGCGAGTGTGCACTCTTCTAACTGTTTGCTATTTGCTGATGGCCTAAAGGTAGGGCACACTATAGCTGCTTCACGCAGTGTTACAGGAGGACCTGGACAAAGCGTACACGTGGTCCATCGAGAACATGCTGCATTTCAACGTCACCAAGTGCAAGGTTCTCAACATAAGGCACAACAGTAGGCACAAGTACCTTCTATGACCACAAATTCTACAGCAGCCTTCTAACGAGTGCGATCTCGGCGTGATAGTTCAAGACGACCTCGGTTGTTTGAGGTAGACTGAAAAGGCAGCTAAGAAAGCGAACCAGTACCTCGGCCTTCTTCGTGGGGCCTTCGGGCAGTTTGAGCCTTCAGCCTTTCCAAAATTGCTTACTGCGTACGTTTGGCCGCACGCGGAATACGCTATTCAAGCGTGGCAACTCTGGCTCAAGCACCATCTCACCGCGCTCGATACTGCACAACGTATGGCAACGAAGAATGTCAGAGGTTTGACCAGCTTACTCTAACCACTCAGTCTGAAGACCCTCAAAATATACAGTGGACGTTATCGGCGTGTAAGGGGCGATCTCATAATGGTGTACCTAATCCAGAGAGACCCCAACCACCCATGCCATTCCCCTCTATTACTCAGTCAAAACACCTCGCTAAGATGTCACCGGTTTAAGTTAGTCACGCAGTACAGCCGCCTGGAAGGTTGGCGAAACGTTTTCTCCCTTCGAGTGTCACAGCCTTGGAACGCCATCCTGGAACATGTAATTAATGCACCCTCCCTATCCCTTTTCAAAAAACGCCTTGACGATATTCTGTCACACTTACACTACGTGCTAGAATTCATGACCACTAGATGCTGACACTAATGCACAACAGACAGTGGATAGTGCCATAACCCTACTCCAGAATGAGTCACTCCAAATCCCTTGCACGAAATTTGATAAACGCTACTACTATAGAAACTGGATTTCTGTATTCTGTCGACCCAAGATAGTTGCACACGAGTAAGCGTTGTCCATTGCTAGCTTTTTATCTTTTCTCACCATCATGTGATCAATAACCACTCCCCTTATTGCTTTGTTTGCGTACATTCTCATTTCAAACTCCCTTTACACGACAGTGCAGTTACATTTGTACTCGCCCAAACTGATGACTCCATTATCCCTTGCTCCATCTTTTTTGTCACGCTAAGCACCCTACGGGATATGTCAAGCACCTGCTTTTTTTACCCGTTATGAATCATTGTTCATTGTTCATTGACCCTGGTCGTCAGTCGTACCCTGCAATGTTCCTCCAGATTTTATGACGAATGTTAGATTGATCACTGCGCTGGACTCCACAGAAAGCTTTTTCACCGAGTTTGTCAACCTCATTGAAAAATTAATGGCATGTGATTGTGTCCTAGCTGCCTTCAGTGGTATTTTTCTTGGCTGCATGTTCCTGGACTTAGCTCAATTATCTGTATTGGTCTGTAGTTGTAGCTCAGACTAATAAATCAACCCCTGCAATCTAAGACTACGTTATTTATAATTAGAAGACATGGAAATCCTTGTCAACGAAGTAGCAAAGACCTCACGAATGTTTTTCAATTGCTTCCGGTCATGTGCCTGAGCTTCGTTCGAATGCGAAGTATGGGCCTCGGTGACACCGTGAACAATGACGGTTTTCTTAGCGTGTTTTCGACTTTCATCTTGACAGTTTGTATCCTTTGAAAGTTCCTCCCACGGGATATTCGGTAGTATGCGCACACCGTTTGATGCACTGTGGCTAGATTCAGGGACAGCAGAATGGCCCTTTGCTTCATCCGTGGAAGTTGGTGTTACGTGAATTAATCGAAGAGCACCGTAGTGCAATGAGTTTGGGTGACGCGCGTTGACTTTCAGTGTAGTGAGGTTAGCAGGGACACCGATGGTATTAGATATGGAGTCTTATTGATTGATCATAATCATTATACATGTTAGCTAAAGGTGGGGAGCACCACAGCTACTGCGCCGCAATGCATAAAAGAACAAGCGGAAAAATATGAAGCAGATGCAATCCAGCTGAGCTACTGGTAACAGATGGGTATCGTTCCCGTAGGCCACCAGCTGGCTACTATGCAGCAAAAAATTTACTATTCGAAATTATATAAGGCTAAGTAGTGAGATCGTGGTTGGAGGGGGAGGCCAAGAGGGATGGGAGGGACAAAAGAACTCACAGCACGAACGCCATTGAGGTCGGCTCGCAGCCAAGTCAGCAAGTGTCTCATTGATTGCGATTATCTAGCAGTTTATCCCTTATTGTATTGGATCTGGATTCGGGAATGTTAGTGCACACAAGACTTAAGGCGCTTGGTTGTTGTCAACTTAGGGGTATATATATATATATTTGCAAAAGTCTGTTAACAGACATAATGCCATCAGAAACCATGGGATTCAAACGAAGGTACAGAAACAGTAAAATAAAACACAACACAACAATGTCCATGGTTCCCTCAGAGAGCGAGATACTACCCGGTTGCCCAAGCCGAGGTAGGGTGTTGACTTAGGGGACACCACCCCGAGCCTTTGGCTGAATAGCCTGCCCGCAAGGCAGCGGAGCGAATTCAGGGAATCGCGCCCATTGGGAGCCGGTGACTGATTGCTCAGTTCATACGCCTTTTGTTTGTTCCTTTGTCAAACAGGGGCCCAATGCTCCCCTGTGGGAGACAATAGGGACAGAAATCCATGCTGCGACATCCCAGTTTTGCCAAGTCCGGTTATTAATAACAATAATGATAATGTGTCAGTTGTACGCCGTAACTGCACTTTGCTGTCTTGCGAACACCACCAGTCGCACGCAGGTTAAGTATGCCGCGAGGACGCCCACTCCCACCCGGATTCGAATCCGCGTCGCGAAATTACGAAACAAGCTCGTTACCTCTAGGCTACGGGCCGGTTAATGTAGTCATGTTTGTCTTTACTGGTATTTCCACCTGTTGTCCAGTTACCCTTTTCTGTGAACTGGCTGTCGTTTTGGGTCTCAAGTATGGCAAATGAATTACTGATTGGAGGAAGTAAATGCAGTCAGGCTGTTAACAACTTGTCCACGCAAAGGAGAGCGGTGGGTTGGGAGAGTTGGTGACTGAGGAGCTGTGGTGAGGTTGATATTCTTATTTCGCTTCTTTGGTCTGAATGGGTAATTGATATGCGTCCACAGAGAGGCAAGCTTAGCTTCGTTTAGTTCACGGTTATATCCCTGGCGTTCACCAGTTGCTCAGCTAGTTCCGTCAACTTTCTACACCTTTCCAATAGGACGATTAGACAATTAACAACCGAGGTGACTTCGCACCTCTGGCAGAGCCAAACGCTTTGGTTTTACTGCTGTACAGTTGAACTTCGTGTGGGCTCATCTCTATACGTTTAGACAGCAAGTACTTAGAGTGGTTAAAACACATTACTCCCATCTTGATGTATGCAGCAAATGGGCCACATTTGTCCTGCGGATGGACCAGGTTCATTGATGGAGTGCACTTTTGTGGTCTCGCGTAGGTTGTAAGGTCAATCGACCGTCCAATATTTTGAGGCTCACTACGACGTTGGGAAGAAACATGCATCGATTGTGTGCACAGTCACTTGACTGCACACGTTGGTATTGTAAACAAGCGCGCTGTGTTGGTTGGCGAGTCGTTGGATGTCCACCCTACCTGGGCTGCGGTCTGGTTTGGAAGCCGAATGCAGGTGTTATGCACCGACGGAATAAGAGAGCACAAATTCCATTACACTAGGTTTGAGGAACATCATATTGTAATAAGCTTGAAATCGTTGGAAAATCTGAAGGTTTGTGTATTGAACTATGTTACACGACTGAAGTTTGAGCTCAAAGAGATAAATAAATAAATAAATAAATAAATAAATGTTTTATTCCTGGACTGTGCGAGGCGTAGACCAATTGGGTGGTCTTATCGACATGTACCATGTGATCGCATAATATAGTTAATTTTACGTGTCTGTTTCACCGGTTCCCATATGGGGTTTTGAAGTGATTAGCAGTTTGACAATAGTAGAGAGATTAAGAAACTGGGAACAATAATAAATGTAGATTTCCCGGAAAGTTCAAGTAAAGTAATACGGTCATCCATGGAACTGTCCCCAGGGGACCTGCTTCCATGCCGGGTATTTCCACGATGAGTTTCACCCGCACTTCCATGCTCCAACTGGCTCTATGCCAATGTGGCAAAATAGTAAATAGGCCATCAGAACTTGGCATCAAATTTCTTTTTTAGGGCTGTTTTATACATACATATAGGCGATGAAGCCTCAGCCCGTTCTGTCATGCGCATCAATCAAGTATGGCACATTTTTTGTTTTAAGCCAGCGAGTCAGTAGCAATACGATTTGTATGGGTATACTTTTTTATTTTGGAACCTGTAATCCATCACTACAAGAGGTCAGCCCAGTCATGACCAACAATGAAACAAAGAAGAAGATAAGGTAGGAGGATTTAAAAAACATAATGACGAATACAAACGCTTGCCGATAGGTCATTCACAATTTGATGGAAAATCATGGCGAGTGACGACGATGGTACAGACATTAGCTTGAAACGCGTAATGCAGCTACCAACCAGTGCGTCAAAGGAGAAAACAGAATTAGTTAGACCGAGTGATAGAAGTAAGATTGCTTATAAATACATACCCAAGAATTTAACTATATGTAGGTAACCTTATAATATTGAAACGAATAGAGGATATGGCGACTTTCATATGTATCCAGGACCTTTCTCATACAAATCATCTAGAGTCACCGTTTGGCTTAGTGTTACCCAGATATTTGCAACAATCAGGTGAATATTAATCATGCGTCTGAATTGCGGATAAGTAGTGCAGTTTCTAATACTCGATGGAAGTTTCTTCCATATTACCACATATTTTACATAGAAAAATTTGAGCGGAGCTTTTTGCGAGACTTTTGTATTTGCACTGTGCGCTCGCTGTTTCTTAGTTCATAGCGCATATGAGTCTGCAACTCGAGTTGTGGCTGAGCAGTGACGCTCAACCCGAAGAGTAAGCGGTATGGAAGGCACAGATTAAGTTTGAGTCAGCATAGCCATTGCGACTCCAGATTTAGCGCTTCGCAACGCTCACGGTATGTCATAGTATAAGGAATGTTCAAAAGCCTTTTTGTGAATGATCGTTGAACGTGTTCTAGTGCTATGATATCCGCTTTTCTCAGATTACTATGCACTATCTTACAGTACTCAAGTTTCGGCCGAACACATAATTTAAAGGTTTGAAGCCTGGGATCCCTCAAGATAAGAGTTCGACTTATGTAGGCGATCACTTTTCTGGCAGAAGCCTGCAAGAATATAACATGTTCCAAAAAATTAAACGAGGCAGAATATTTTAAACCAAGGTCTTGGACTGCGCCACACACAGGAATATGGGTATCGTTTTATGTAAGGATGTTCAGAGAAGGGCCACAGCAGTGGTACAATAGATTACTCTTGTCAGTGGCAAAGTGCAACTTCAAGGAGTTACTCCAGTGTTCCATTGCGGACAAGTCAGACTGAATACAGTCTAAATTAGGACTACATTGCCCAGGGGCGGAACAATACACAATTTTAACAACATCAGCGAAAAGGAATGGCTTCCCGTACGAAATGTCATCAGGGAGATTGTTGAAATAGATTAAGAATAAAAGTGGGCCTAGCACGCTACCTTGGATCACTCCACTAGAGATTGTGTTGGATTCAGATGTATAGTTACCGATTTCGGCTACTTGCTTTCTACCCACGAGGTAGGAAGACAACCAAGCTAGAAGCGAATTAGTGATACCATAGGACATAAGCTTCAGCAACAATAAATTGTGTGTGACACTGTCAAAAGCCTTTTGGGTGTCAAGAAATATTACGGTCATGGCACTTCCGGCGTCTCTTGCTCTAGTCACATAATCAAGGTAATCTAACTGACAGGTAGTGCACGACCTACCTTTCAAATAACCGTGCTGATTTTTACTGGTAAGGCTCATAGAACTCAAATATTTTATTATGCGTTCTTTAACTAACCTCACCTTGATTCTGGAGGTAATAGATGTGTGGTGGATTGGGCGGCAATTTTTTACATCTTGCATAGATCCGCTTTTGTGTCCAAGTATTATAGTTGATTGTTTCCACTGTATAGGATACTCCTCATTGAGCATGGAAAGTGTAAATACATTAAGCAAAAGCAAGGGATGTCTAGACCTCCGTGCTTGACTAGGATTGGCAGGATGTCGTCAGGGCCTGGTGAGCATGATGGCCCAACTAATCTGAGTTGAACAATGAACAATGATTTAGAACGGGTAAAAATGCAGGTGCTTGACATGTCCCGTAGGGTGCTTAGCGTGATAAAAAAGATAGCGAAGGGATATTGGAGTCTTCTGTTCGGGCGCTTACAGACGTAACTGCACTGTCGGATAAAGGGAGTTTGAAATGAGAATGTACGCACACAAAGCAACAGGGGAGTGGTTATTGTTCACATCATAGGCGAAAAAAATAAAAAGGTAGCAAGGACAACGCTTACTCGTGTGCAACTATCTTGGGTCGACAGGATGCAGTTATCCAATTTTTGTAGTAGTAGCGTTTATCAAATTTCGTGCAGGGAGTTTGGAATGACTCATTCTCGAGTAGGGTTATGGCACTATCCACTGTCTGTTGTGCATTAGTGTCAGCATCTAGTGGTCATGAGCTATAGCACGTAGTGTAAATGTGACAGGGTATCGTCAAGGCGTCTTTTGCAAAGGGATAGGGAGGGTGCATTAATTACATGTTCCGGAAGAGCGTTCCAAGGCTGTGCCACTCGGAGGGAGAAATAGTTTCGCCGACATTCCAGGCGGCTGTACTGCGTGAAAAACTTAAACCGGTGACCTCTTAGTGAGGTGTTTGACTGCGTATTAGAAGGGAATGGCATGGGTGGTTGGGGTCTCTCTGGATTAGGTACACCATTATGAGATCGCCCCTTACACGCCGATAACGTCCACTGTACATTTTCAGGGTGTGCAGACTGAGTGGTTAGGGTAGGCTGTTCAAACCTCTGACATTCTTCGTTGCCATACGTTGTGCAGTATCGAGCGCGGTGAGATGGTGCTTGAGCCAGGGTTGCCACACTTGGATAGAGTATTCCGCGTGCGGCCTCAAGTAGGTACTAAGAATTTTTGGGAAGACTGAAGGGTCAAACTTCCCGAAGGCCCCACGAATAAGGCCGAGGTACTGGTTCGCTTTCATAGCTGCCTTTTCAGTCTACCTCAAACAACCGAGGTCGTCTTGAACTATCACGCCGAGATCGCACTCGTTAGAAGGCTGCTGTAGAATTTGTGGTCATAGAAGGTACTTGTGCCTACTGTTGTGCCTTATGTTGAGAACCTTGCACTTGGTGACGTTGAAATGCAGCATGTTCTCGATGGACCACGTGTACGCTTTGTCCAGGTCCTCCTGTAACACTGAGTGATCCTCCACTGCAGCTACACTGCGCCATACCTTTAGGCCATCAGCAAATAGCAAACAGTTAGAAGAGTGCACACTCGCGAGATCATTTGTGAAGACCAGGAACAGGCGGGGTCCAAGTACCGAGCCTTGAGGTACGCCGCACTGAAATGCGACGGATTCCGACAGGTTACTTCTAACGCACACATTCAGGTGACGTTGCACGAGAAAGTCTGCTACATAGTCCAGAACAGGATCACCGATTCCATATTTCTGGAGTTTGTGGAAGAGAATGCGATGGTCTAGATGGTTGAATGCCTTTGAGAAGTCTAAGTAGGCCGGGTCGACTCCTGTGCCAGCATCCACGGATTCTGTCCAGCTTGCACGAGCAGTCAAGAAATTAGCAGCACAGGAGCGATTTTGGTGAAATCCATGCTGTTGCGGAATGAGAATTTTGTTGTTCTCCAAGTACCCCATCAAAGCCTCAGCTAGATATACTCCATAACCTTGGAGATCACAGGAAGTAGTGTTATCGGACGATAATTTGCTTTTTCAGCACGGCTACCACTTTTGTAGATAGGTGTGATGATTCCGTGCTTCCACATCGTGGTGACGTGCATCTCGTTCAGACATCGTTGAAGAAAATTGCTGATGGTCCTGCCAAACTCATGGCAGCAACTTTCAATGCCTTCGGACGAATGCAGTCCGCACCCGGGAGCTGAACTCGCGCAAAGACATCAGCCACTTCAATACAGCTGCGGAGGTATACGTATGTGATTAAGCCCTGTTGGCGGTGTTATCTGCTTAGGCAGGATGTATGGTGATTGCACGCTTTGGAATGTACGGCCAAATTGTTGTCCAAGGACGTTGGCCGCCTCTTGTGCGGTTTGAGCTAATCCGCATGCTGTGTGCAGAGCAAGAATGCCGCGCTTAGCCCTGCGCAAATTGTTTACCTGTCTGTATAGCAGTTTGGGATTGGAGCAAAACCTTTCCACCAAACCTTGTTGGTTCTTAAGTTTATCCTCCCGGACGAGTTGGACACAGTGGTTCCTTTGCATTGTGTAGGCCTCCCAGGTATCGTCCTTCGAGGATACCATGTTAGTTTGCCATGCCAAGTCCCTTAATGCCATGCCCTTACTTGTCCTGCTCCTTCCGAAAGACATCATCCTTTTAGGTCGGTAGAGTTTGGCTTCATTTGTCCTTGCCACGAGCTTGGTAAATATGTTGACGAATGCTCCGCAGGCCACCTCAGGGGTTAATTCAGCTAAGAACGACCAGCTTGTTGCATCAGTGAGGTCGGACAGGTCTTCGTAGTTGGTTACGACATGATATTCCTCGGCATGCTCTTTAGGATAATCCGCGTAGCACATGTAATGAAACAATAGCGTCACATGAGCATTGCGGCCCAAAGGAGTATCGGTTATCACTCTCTCGAGCATCAGTTCTTCATTGGTGAATATTCGGTCCAATATGGATGGCCTGTCAGTTCCCCTGAATCTGGTGGGCGTAGTGACGTGGCCATAAAGCGGGAAGTCTGAAACCAGATCTTTCAAATCTGGTTTGAATCGCTCTCCTGATGTGGCCTGGGATTCGAGGGTATGTAAGTTGAAGTCACCGGTGACTAGAATGTGACTGTACTTCCTCTTTATCACTTCCCTCAACGTAGTCATCAAATTGCAGTCCATTGCAGGAGTAGGCGATGGTGGGCGGTAAACAACAACCAATAGGCCAAGATTGTTCCCTCCTAGCCGGAAATTACACCAAATGGCGTCAGGCACGTCCGTTTCCGAATCGTTTATGCGTTCGCATTGCGTGTTGTTACGAAAATAAAGGGCTACCCCACCACCTTTGCTGGTTCGATCCTTCCGGACAACGGACATTCCCGTTAGTGCAATTTCAGCATCCGTTATCTCGCAGTGCAACCACATTTCGGTGACAGCGATGAGGTCCCAAGCTGCAGACGCGTGTCGAAGTCTTAATTCAGCTAATTTGCTGAGTAGACCTTGGGCATTTGTGTACATGCATGAGAGCTTCTCGGAGACCAAAATTGTTTATATTGAATGGATGAAGCAAATGAGTTTACGCCGATTAATAAATGGTCGGCGACTAATCGTTTTTTTGGATGGGTTGCATACTCTCGAGGAGTATTTGATATATAAGCAGGTATCAGAAGCCCCGAATCCCGGTGCTTGCTCGTGCTCTGCTGTGTCCCTCCGGATATTATGGCTACTCTTGAAACCGTCCCCGAGTCGGTTCCTGCAGTTGGCTTTTTCCCTAAGAGTTGTGCCTCTACTGAATTGTCATTAGAAGGTGTTGGTGTTCCTGCTGCTTTCAGCCGAATTTCTGTTGGCAATCTGCAACGGAATTTAATCCAGTTCGCTTGTAGGGTTTGTGCCATTAGTTCTGACTGTAACACAAGTTTTAACAGCCTGGGACCGCACCCCTTATATTTTGCTGATATGGGGATCCTTGTCAACGAGGTGACCATCACATTTTCTAGAGAAAGAGCCTCCCGGATGTAGTGCCATTGTTCGCGGTCATGCATCTGTGCATCGTCGGAAGAGGAGTCAGTAAGCTCAGGAACTTCGTGAGCAATCACTGTATTTTTATCTTGACTTATCCTGTAACTAACTTTCTTAGCGCGATCCCCTGAACGTTCTTTCCACGGGATTTCGGGTAGTATGCGCACTCCACTCGAGTCGTTGCGGAGACGATTCGCAGACAGCAGAAGGGCCTCAGTCTCGTCCGGCGAGTTTAGTGTTACCCGAAGTAACCGGGGTTCGCCGTAGTGCAACGCGTTTGGGTGGCGCGAGATTCTTTTTAATGTCGTGGGATTAGCATGGACTCCGAGCAACGTACAGATGGAACCCCACTGATTTCGATCGTCCGTCAACTTACCCTTAATTGTATTGAATTTTGATTCGGGGACATTTGTGCATACAATGTGTAGGGCTCCACGGTTGCGCCTGGTGGCTACTGGTTTTGGATTTGGAGACTCAGTATCCGGTGTTTTTGTTGAATTTGTGAACGGCGTTGGTGTGTGCCATCCGTGCTGCGGCAGTTTTGTTTTCTCTAGTCCAGGCACAAAGGTTACCGGTGCTCTTTCCGGTGTTTGCTTGGCGGTAACCGATGTGTACGTTGCCAGGTTGTTCACTATTGCTGGTTGACTGTCTTACAGCCTCGAGTGTAGCAAACAGACTACTAGGTGCAGCACACAGTAGAGAAGTTGAGGCAGGCGCGCTGCAGGCACTGTTTTTACGTATAGGAGGGAGAGAGAATGGAGTTGATACTGCTGGAGGCTGAGTCGTTGGGGTTCGGTTGGGACGCCTGGCTCGCTTCTTCGGCCTGACTAGGGAATTCGGGTGTTATTTTCACTCACAAGTGCAGGCCCTTTTCCTCCCATGGGAGTAACTTTGGCGCTCATCAGTTGCTCGACCGCTTCGGTTAGTCTTTCACACCTCTTCAGTAGCACAGATAGACAGCTAACAAATGGAATCGACTTGCATACTTGCAGAACCAAAACGCCTCTGGGGTCTTTGGTTTCCTCGACCCCTTCCCAAGGCAGGGAGTGTGATAGGATTGCAAACACATGGTACACACCAGACCACTTTTTACCACTTTAGCACATGATTCGCATTTGCTCTTCATACGAGACATGTTCTCAGTAGGGGTAGGAAAGGGGTAGAAAGAGGATAGGGATACTGACACACCGCTGCGTGGCGATCGGCGCTGGTTTGATGTCAGCAGGTCCAGGCGTGTCGCGGCCAAATGAGTCACGCGTTCTTTGGGTTAGGTAGGCGAGGTGCGTGCTATCGATCCAGACGGTAGAGGGTACGCAGCGATGCGACGTACGACTGAGGCGAAGCAAGGTGACTTGGAAAATACTGTCTAATGAGGACAGTGTCAGTTCCAAGGGCGGATCAAATTGACGACTACCGCTTTGTAGAGCGACTTGAAGGAATGGTAGTAAGCTGCTCGGGTGACTCTCGAAAAGATCTTTAAAGTAAGATACAAGGGTTCTTATGCGACGCAAGGCAAAATAAAACCTTCGATAAGGTTCAAATACGGTTGACTTTGAAGTTGCAAGAGCTGGTTGCTGGTGATCCGTGAATGATAGATCCAATAGATGAACAGTGGTAGGAGGAGCTCGCGGAGCCAAATGGAATGATGGCACGTAGGTCTCTGTGAGAATAAATCCAAAGATTTGGAGGCGAATAACGCAGGAGAACAGTTTTAATGCGACCGCTCGTGCCAACCTAACAGTTGGCGACGTATGTCATTAAGTGTAAATTCAACGGTTTGGAGTGTATTACTGCATCTGTGTATCAGCTTGGGCTGAGGATGTTCTTTCGCATTCGTGACATAAGTAGACATTAAGTAGTCATTTAAGATCGAACATATGATTGTACGATCGGTTCTGGCAGTTCCATCAGAGTTTACAATATTTATACAACTTGATTTTCTATCCTGCCTACAGTCCAAAAGTTTTGAGATGGAGCCTATCACGTTGGCGCCCTTCAGTGCCATTACCTCCTCAGAGCATAGCATTTTGTGGTGATCCTGATATAACGCCGTAAGCAATCTGGTGTGGAGCATCAGCAGAGTAAAATCATTTATTTTCCTATTTTTTTATTTCATGAAGTTTAGTGGCTACCTTTTTTAAGATGCCTGCAGGTGCAGCAGCCCTTTTCAACTTCTTGGTTCGTTCTGGAGACATAACTTCAACACAAAGCTGGATATGTTGCTAGAACTCATTACAAGCAATTTGTAGATTCTGTGCTAAGAAGAACGGATCCCAATATGAAGACCTTATATGATCGGAGAAAATTGACCATATCACAGAATAGAATGGGCGGTAATTGATCACTTATCCTATCGGTTTGGAAAGAAATTGGAAAGAACAACCAACGATGTTATGATCACTACCCGGCAACTTGTCACTAATGTATGTGGACACATGCGAACATCCCATAGTTAATATTAGATCAAGTATCTTACCAAGCCGTTTAGGTTATTTGACGTGCTCTACCCATCCCAGTAGACCAAGAGTAGACATAAAAGTATTGTGTTTTTGTGGTTTACTGTTAAGGGACCATGGGATTTCGGGCATATTAAAATCCCAGCGATTATTTTATAAGTGTTTGAGCTGTCAGCAATAAAAGCAAGTGTGTCCAAAAAGTCATCGGTTACGATGAGTGCAGACGATGGGGTCTGTAAATGCAACCTACTAAGCGATTTGTTGGATTAATAGAACTGGTAATCCACACCGAATCAGGAGATTTCCGTAGGAGTGGTTCATTCAGAGGAAGAACCAAGTATTTGTCTTTGACCTAGATTATACAGTTACCACTACTACCATAAAGGCGGTCATTACGAAAGATGTTATAACCCAATATCCCGAATAATGTGTCAGGCATCTCCGCTGAACACCACGTTTCAGTTAGTATTATATCAGGAGAAGAACGGTGAAGAATATTATGCAGAAAGTGCATTTTATTTAACAAGGAAGGGGAATTAATTAAAAGTTAGTGCACTGTCTTGTTATCCGTTGAGTTGTCTACAGGAATGCAAGTACAGGACCCCAACGAGGTGGTATTTGAAGAGAGTGGAGTGGGGGTGGTGGATATGGAGGACATATAATTTGCGGAATTAGTGTCATTTGGGGTGTGGCGGGTAAAACGCCACTGGACCTCCCCAGAAAGGTCGGAAGGGTGAAATACGGGGAAAATGTGGACCCACTGCGAGATTACATTTTGCTGGCTGTTGCATATAACCTACCTGCCAGCTAAGATTATTTACAGGTTGAAGTAGTTTGAAAGGATTTTGATTGTGCCAATTTCTCTCAGCTACTTGATGTTCACTAGCAAGTGGCTCACAAGTTATGGAGCGCACAGGTCGCATATTCAAATGCTGCGTGGTTGGTGATATACCGAGTGTCTGCAGGTTTTCAGTGGTGACAGCTTTTAGTGAAACCTTTAAAATAGCTGAGTTTTTGTTGTGCTTCGGAGCATCCGTATAGACGCCACGTGAGGTTTTGCTGCCAGTGTTCGTTATAACAAGGCTGTTACACAGTTGTGGAGGTTCACAGCTTTTTGGAGAGAAGGTTTTCAGTTTTGTACCAGGGCGTCTATGCACCTGGTTGGTGAACGACGAAGAGTGAGTAGACATAGTCGTTTGCGCAATGGAACTTTCTTGTATGTTCGGGGACGAGTTGCGCAGTGATGCTGGACTAATGTGACACCCAATGGAGGCAGAAGTGATATTTTTACTAAAGTTGCTATTTGATTTCAACCTTTATTTTATGGTCAGAGTGTCATCTAGGTGAACCAGGTGGGGGTTCCTGAGTTTCCTTGGGTAGCGAAACAAATTGGTCACAGACTGTTTGTCGAAAATAGTCTTTTTGTACTCCCTTTGTAGTACTGTTAAATCTGGTTTCAGGACCATGGATATGTAAGCATTCCTAAGGGATAATACGCTTCTATTACAAATGAATTTTTCAGCAAGTTTGTCGTTTGAAAATTTAAAAAGTACTCGACAGACCTGCTTCGAAGATTTCTTTCGCAGCCTAACGCAACAAAACTGCAGTCTTTCGATATGACAATCGTTTGTCACTGCAGAGGAGATAGCCTCAAGAGATAGCTTTTCTGGTAACTTAAATGCTACAACCTTTTGGAGCGTTTAATGCGCTCATGAACCTCAAATGCAACATGTATAAAATTCCCAGCTGATCGAAGGTGTTCCATTTTTGGTGTATCTGGAGTGTCAAAAAGATACTTAAACGAGCTAAATTGCTCTAGGACTTGGTACAGAGATTCAAACCCTTCCTTCAAGTCCTTCAGCTGTAGCTAAAGCGCAGCAATCGTTTGAATCGCTTTAGAGGGCAATTCTGCATTAATTGCGCTGCGCTGTATCAGAGAAACATTATGAGAATAACATTTGATTGCTTTGATCTAGCCGCTATGGCTGCTGCCCAACAAGCTGATCCAGACATAGACAAACTACGACGCAACACATGGTTGAAACTACGCGAAGTTCCACTAGCTTCATCTGAGGGGACCATTCTTTGTGACGTTTAACAAACTTCTCCCCGACCCATAAATCCTACTTTCATGCGTCAACTAGTTTCCAACGCTCTACACAACCTGTCTCATCCCGGCATACTTGCTTCGCAGAAGCTCGTAATTGAACGCTTCGTATATCTCAACGTCACTCTCGCTGTCCGCCTTTGGGCACGCGCATGCTTAGTGTGTCAGCGCGCCAAGGTACACAGGCACACCAAAAGCCCACTTGGCGTCCTTCCCTCTCCTGACTCTCGTTTTGCACACGTCCATGTCGACCTGGTCGGGCCTTTGTCCCCATACAAAGGCTAAGTGTACCTCCTCACTTGTGTCGACCGATTCACCCGTTGGCCAGAGGCGATTCCGATAGTCAACTGCTCAGCTGAGACAGTTGCGCAAGCTTTCTTAGAACGCTGGGTAGCTCAGTTCGGTTGCCCAAGCGTAGTCCTCACTGACAGAGGATCGCACTTTGACGGATCCTTCAACGAACTGCTCAACGTTCTTGGTTGTCAACAAAGCGCCGAAGAAGCAGCTAATGCCCTGCGGCTTCAATACGCCCCAATCTTCGAACTCGCAACCCCTACCTGTCCCATAATATCAAGTACATTACCGACACCTTTGTTTACAAATGTTATTTTCAACTCATCAATTGTGCTAAGGAAGTTACTCTCACTGCGTGAGCATAGTTCTCCGGGAGCAGACAACATCCGTCCGAAGGCACTGAAGGCTACGGCCACCAAGCTAGCTGAACCACTGTCACAGTTCTTCCAAAGGTGCTTTGATGAACAACAACTCCCCACTATGTGGAAGTGTGGCATTATCACCCCTATTTTTAAAGGCGGTAGCCGTTCAGATCCTGCAAACTATCGTCCAGTGACTCTCCTCTCTGTGCTCGCGAAGGTGATGGGAGCAGTCGTTGCTGAGGGTTTAATGGACTACCTGGACAAATGCAACATCTTCGTACCGGAACAGCATGGCTTCCGTCAACACCTGTCATGCACCACCAACCTAGTTATTGCATGAGGTAGTTGGGCGGAAGTGGCCGATGATGGGGTCGATGTCATCTATCTGGACTTATCCAAAGCTTTCGATCGCCTTGACCACCGCATCCTACTTCAACGGCTACAGAGATACGGAATCGGAGATCCTGTACTTGGTTGGAATGGCAACTGCCCTTACCAACGAAAGCTTCAAGTACGTGTTAGGGGATCACTTTCTGACCCAACTGAGGTGGAATGTTGTGTCCCACAAGGCTCAGTGCTGGGACCGCGTTTATTCCTGGTGTTTATCAACGACCTGGCAAGGGTCATCTCCTCAAATTTCCTGCTTTTCGCCTATGACGTCAAGATATGGCAGGCGATTGGTAATAAGCCAGATCAGGATCTACTCCAACACGACTTAGATTGCATTTACGAATGGTCAAAGAGGAACAAGCTTCAATTGAACATAGCTAAGTGCAAAGTGATGCATCTGCGTCACCAGCCGGTGAGCGCTTACAAGATTGGAGACCACAACTTGGCGAAGGTTTCTCAGGAGCGTGACCTGGGTGTATTGGTGCAGGAAGATCTCGGGTGTTCAAAACAAGCAGAGAAGGCGACGAGAACCGGCAATCAACACTTCGGCCTTCTTCGCAGAGCCTTCGGTCGGTTTGAACCCTCAATCTTTCCCAAAATGCTTAACGCTTACGTGCGACCTCACGTGGAATATGCTATTCAGGTGTGGCAGCCGTGGCAGAAACAGGATCTCGTTACTCTCGAGACGCCACAACGACGGGCAACCAAGAATGTCAGGGGCATCTTTCGTCTGCCCTATCAGCTTAGACTGAAATCTCTAAGAATGTACAGCAGTCGATATCGGCTTTTGCGGGGGGATCTCATAATGGTTTACCAGATTCTGAAGAACCCAAACCACATTTGTCGTCCGCTGCTGGAATTGAACCACAACACTAAACTAAGAGGTCACCCTCTGAAACTGACAATTCAGTATAGCCGGCTTGAATGCCGTAGAAATTTCTTTTCTCTCCGCGTGTGCCAGCCTTGGAACGCCCTCCCTAATTATGTCGTCTCTGCTCCCAATCTGGCGATATTTAAAAAACATGTTGACGATGCATTGTCTCACTTACATTTCATTTTATGACTTGTTAGCCAGGGGCTGCAAAACGCAATCAAACGGTGTCTTGTCAAACGCCTTACCAATGGATTTATGGATTTATATGTTTAATACGCGAACATCTCCGCTATTCCGCATAAGTCTATGGTGAGTTCACCACAAAGCTTTTCACTTTATCATGCAATTGATTTTCACAATAATTTCCATCCTACGGGACTTGTTAAGCAAAGCTTTTTTACCCGTAATAAACCATTGTTCCATTGTTCCATAATCGAACCACCGCATATCACCCTGCAGCTAATGGGATAATAGAAAGGTTCCACTGGCAACTCAAAGCCTCACTCTGTGCCCAATCTAGTACATCCTGGCACGAAGCATTTCCGCTCGTTCTCTTAGGCATAAGAAACACGATTAAAGCGGATTTGCACGCCACTCCATCGTCGCTAGTCTTTGGATGCACACAACGCTTACCTGATGAACTCATCTCACCAAAAGCGCCGACAACCTTCGACTATGGCGGCTACGCAGCTGGCCTATCTCATCACATGCGACAGCTCCAGCCTGTGCAACCCAGAGCACAGAGCTTGCGTACCAACGTGGACGAACGCTTAACTACTTGCACACATGTGTTCGTTCGCACTGACAGCGTACGCCGGCCACTTCAACCTCCTTATTCTGGTCCGTACCATGTCATACGCAGAAGCGACAAGATGTTTACCATTGACTGCAATGGTAAGACTGAGACGAGCAACATCGATCGACTCAAGCCAGCATTCCTCGACAAGTCTGACTCTTCGGTGCAGCAAGCACCTTCACAACCTGTGCCATCACAGCTCGCACCGCAACCTCAGACGAGTCAGTTCGCTCCAGCAGAACCGACAACCTCAACCGACAGCACTCCTGCTCGCCCTACTATCAAGCGACGCGGTAGGAAGCTCAAACCTCCAGTTCGATTTTCTGACTTCGTTAGCACTTAATATTTTACATAGAACGTGCTCTTACCAAACGTTTTCGAAAGTCCACAAAAAGAGACCTAAACGTCTTGAAACCACCAAAAAAGAGCAAAACGTTTTGAAAACCCAAAACTAGCTTTGCACGGTTTTCGCTTTGCACTCTTTTGTGTATTGCTATGCATTTATGCTGCCTTTTCATTTTACTTTCCATACACACCGCCGGTTGTTTGCAACTCCGTTTCACTTTTCGCTAGATCCCCGCACGTCAACTGGAAGTGGAACGAACTTCCTGCTCCACCGCATACGTGGACTTTACTAACTGTCCCTCCACAAACAGTTTTTACCGTTTCGACACCGTAGGGAGGACACGGGTGGGAGCCCGCTAGGGTCCGATTGAATGGTTCGCCTCCATCAGCTGCATCAGGTTTCACAACCTGGTCTCGCAGAAGGCTGGCCGGCGACGGACAGTCCTCACGTAGATCGAAGGACTGCTTACACAGTCCCTTCTGGGAGAGGGCTTTGTAGCAGTCTGGAGATTCCCCGGTTTGTCTGTGTAAAATGCTAACTGGAATTATTTCATCGTACACCTAGGTAACCGGTGTGGTTTGTTGAACTGATTGCTGAGTTCGAATACTTGACTTGCTCATCGCCATTTTTGCTTGGCGTTCATTTCGGTTGCAACTCGTGACTGCCATATGTGCTGTGCATGCCCTAGCATGCTCCTAGCTAGAGTGTCCGCGGTGTCATTCCTTTATAGCTAGATAACAGGGAATCTTTTACTGCACCATTAAAAGTTTCACTGCAACTCGATTTGTCTTTTCGAATCGCTCTTCCGGCTCCCGGTACAAGCGACTCCTCTAAACTACATTGACAATATTCGTGTAGCCAGTTCTAATCTTGATGAGCATCTGTCACACCTTCGATCGAGTTTCGAAAGCTTCGTCCAGTACAGCGTTACGATCAATGTTAGCAAGTGTGTTTTCGGCCAAAATTCAGCTGTTTTTTTGGCTTACTGGATTGATTGCAACGGCGTTAGTTTACTCCGTGAGAAAACACAAGCGACTGCAGATTACTAAATGCCGCAAGCCATTAAAAGTCTCCGTCATTTGCTTGGCATGGTAAACTACTACAGTTGTTTCCTTCCAGATTACTCTGGGCTGCTGCAGCTGTTGACCGATTTACTTGAAGACAGGTCGCAAAAATTGGAGTCCACTCGGGAAGCTATTGTTGCATTCTGATCACGATGCGCAAACACATGATCGAGAGCAGTGGTGCTACATCCGCGAAGCACTCTCTGTTGACAATGTTATTGCCAAATCCCTGACAAGAGTTCTGTCATCACCTAACTACAAGGGCTGCGGTCCAAGACTATGGAAAGTAATACTACACTCCGAGGGAATGACGCAAGTTCTGCTGGATAGCTGGTTAAAGTTTCGAGCTAGGTTGCCAACAGAGATCCGGCTAAAGGCAGCAGGCGAACGACCAAAAGTCGGAAGCAATTCAATGGAACTTGCAAAAGCAACAAATTCTTTATTTGCACAGTCCTGCGGAGAGACCGACACAACAGCGCCCACGACACACAACAGGACAGAACACAGCACGAGTGAAACGTCTGTTCAGGAACGCTCAATAACGCCATGCAACATGAATGAAATACATAGATCAAAAAACGATTAATTGCCGGCCACCTAACGGCCGGCTTAAAAACTAACACAAACTTGACATCTATCAATGAACTCCTAACAACAAAAGACCTATCTTGCATGTACACAAATGCCCAAGGTCTTCTAAGCAAGTTGGCCGAACTTAGAGAACTCCATGCCTCACAACCGCGGGACCTCGTCATGATTACAGAGACATGGTTAAACCCTGATATAATCGATTCTGAGATCAATTTACCCGGTATGTCACTGCTTCGGACCGATAGAACCGGAAGGGGCGGCGGTGTGATTCTTTACTATAATACAAACCTCCGATGTGAAGTTATCGATCACCCGGAAATCCGAGCTCCCGATTCGCTTTGGTGCCACCTATGGTTGCGAAACAAGCACACATGTCTACTATCCGTGATTTATCGCCCACCAAACTCAACGTCAGAAATGGACTCTAACTTGAACCACCTTTTTCACTTTGCTTTGAACAAGTCTTACACACACATTCGTATCGCTGGAGACTTTAAAATGCACGACATAGAAACACCGGCTACTGATGGTACGCATTTTAAAGCCTGCTTGCAAGAGCTTATTTCTAGCCACCCTCTTTACAACCACCTAACCTCTCCCACCAGATTTCGAACTGCTAACAAGCCGTCGATACTGGATCTTGTGCTAACTAACGAAGAACTCATGGTTGACGGGATAGTTACAAGCACACCAATGGGTCGTAGTGATCATGTTACTCTGCTCTTTGACTATATATGCTATGCGGAGTACCCTGAAAAGGAGGAGGATAAAGTGCATACTGTCACACACTACAATGTGTTGTCTAAGTTTGTTAAGGATACATCTTTGACTTTCTTAACCGAATGCTCACCAGATGTTACCTGGGAAACATTTACAAGGACGTTTAGCACACTGGTAGCGCACACATCGGAACAGAAGTCCTTCCAACGCACAAACAAGCGTAAGTCATTTTGGGGGAGCAGAACACGTAAATGTATGTCCCGGAGGGATTTGGCATGGCGAGATCACGAGAACTGCTCGAATGCCGAAACCTGGACTGCATACGTGACACATCGTAACTTCTGTGTGAAACTGATCCGCGAAGACAAGGTCACGCATTAGCGGGAGTTAATGAAGCGATTGTGCACGAACCGCAAACTTCTGTATAGGCACATTAACGGCCTTCGAACTGTGAAGCGGGGGATTACAGCACTAGTCACGGCTGATGGGTGCACGCGATCAGCAATGGAATCAGCTGACCTCCTACGGCTTCATTACTCCCAAACTTTCCAGCAGGTAACGAGCCCAAACATTCTCCTCATTTCCATTACTCCACCATCTGGTTTAAACAACATCCTCTTCACTGCGGAAGCTATGTTGAAGAAGTTATCCTTGCGTATACACAGTTCTCCCGGAGCTGACAACATCCGACCAAAGGCTCTGCAGGCAGTAGCTAGTGATCTATCAGCACCACTGGCTATTTTCTATGAGCGATATCTACAGGAGAACTATATTCCACCAGTATGGAAGCGAGGGGTCATCACTCCCATCCATAAAGGAGGTAGCCACACTGATCCTGCCAACTACCGTCCAATAACACTACTTCCCGTACTATCCAAAGTGATGGAATCAATCATCGCAGACACGCTGGTGCGGTATCTGGAAAGCCACAATTTAATAGCTCCAGAGCAACATGGCTTTCCTCAAAGGCATTCATATAATAATAACATATTAATTGCACGTAATAGCTGGACTGAAGCTGTTGATGATGGAGTAGGAGTCGATGTCATCTACCTGGAGTTTTCAAAAGCGTTTGATCGCATACACCATCGAATTCTGCTTCAGAAGCTTCGGAATTACGGCATTGACGACCGAATCCTGAGTTGGATTAGCAATTTTCTACACGAACGACGGCTAGTGGTGAGAGTCCGAGAATCACTGTCTGATGCAATCGATGTGGCGTGTGGAGTACAACAAGGCTCGGTTCTTGGACCTCGCCTATTCTTGGTGTTCAGTAACGATTTGGCAAGATCAATTGCTTCCGATTTCCTATCTTTCGCAGATGGTATCATGATATGGCGAAGGATCAGAGGACCGGACGACCACGAACGGCTCCAGTGCGATCTTAACACAGTGTCGAACTGGTCAGTTCAAAACGCCCTACCATTCAACATAGACAAATGTCGCGTTGTACAATTACGCCATAGACATAACTACACCTATTTCCTTGGGACAAACGGATTGCAGAATAGCTCCCAGGAACGTGACCTTGGTGTGATCGTACAGAGCGACCTCAACTGTTCAAAACAGGCTGAGGTAGCTGCGAAAAGAGGCAACCAGCACGTCGGCATGCTGCGAAGGGCATTCGGGAGATTTGACCCATCAATCTTCCCAATGATGCACAATTCCTACGTGCGCCGCATGTTGAATACGCTATCCAAGCTTGGCAACCTTGGTTGAAGCGCGACCTAGAAGCGATAGAGGCACCACAACGAAGAGCAACAAAGAATGTAAAGGGTCTGCGCTATCACTCTTACCACCGAAGGCTGAAGTTGCTGGGAATTTTCAGCGGACGTTATCGAAGGCTGCGCGGCGATCTCATATTAGCGTATCAGATACTGAGTGACCCCAACCACGTACGCCGCCATTTGCTGAAACTTAGTCACAACACGCAGCTCAGGGGTAACTGCTTAAAGTTGAAGGAACAATAGAGCCGTCTAGAGTGTCGACGGAATTACTTTTCCCTTCGGGTTTGCCAACCCTGTAACGCACTCCCAGACTCAGTTGTATCCTTTCCTACTTTGGATGTTTTCAAAAAGACGACTAGATGTTGATCTTAGCTCCCAGCATTTTGTTACCTAAACTCCTCTATTGTGGATTACACCAAGCTTGTTTTCAACAGGATTTATGTATCAAATGGACCTAAGTGAGCGACCATATTTTACTTTTCTCACTCCTTACCTCAACGATCACTGCACCCCAGTGTCTTTCTGAACGTTTACGCTCGATAACTTTTTTAATTTTATACTGATGTTAATTATCAAATTATTCATCTCGGCAGACGTTCGATAGATGACCCAGATATATTTTGATTTCATCATATTCACCGCAACCATCCTACGGGACGTGTCAAGCACTTGCTTTTATCCCGTGATAAATCATTGTTCATTGTTCATCAAGCACGCCTTGTCTAACGCTACAGCGCTTAGACATTTGAGGACTGATGTTACCATCATTCTCATCCTCAAGACTGATGCACCTCAGACCGCCGTTGGGGCTGTACTCCAGCAGGTAATCAGTGGTCAACCTGAGCCGCTATCCTTTTTCTCTCACAAACTTCAGCCCACATAGACGCAATACAGCACCTTCGGTCTAGAACCTTTAGCCAGCTACCTTGCTATTAAACATTTTCGGCATCCGCCTGAAGGCGGCAGATTTACTATTCTCACCGATCATAAACCACTTGCTTTTTTCTTGGTCCATCTTTCCTTTTCTCCCTCAGAGAAAATCGTCATTGGGATTATATCACACAGTTTTCAAGCGATATATGCCACGTTGTTGTCGCTAATATCGTTGTCGCCGATACCTTGTCGCCTAGCTATCTTCAAGCAGTTTCACGGCAGTTGGTCAACTTAGATGACATAGCAGCTCATCAAGGAGATTCTGAGTTTGTGCAGTTGAGAACAAATCCATTGAGCAAACTAACATGGTTTCCAATCCTTAATTAGGCTTTAAAAAGTTAACATGATATTTCTACCGGAAAACCCCGGCCGTTTGTTCTTTAGCAGTACCGCCGAATCGTCTTTGACCACTTGTTTGGAATATCCCACCCGAGTATCCGAGCCACCGTCAAGCTGATTACTAATCGCTCCATTTGGCACAACACACATTCCAAGATGCAGCAGTGGGCCAAACACGGTGCCACTTACCAAATCAGCAAACTCCACTGTCATACGATTACTGTCCCCGGCACTTTTGCTCTTCCAGGCACCCGTTTCAAACATGTACATCTTGCCATTCCTTGCCTCCATCCAACGGCTTTGTCTACTTATTGACATGTGTTGATTGTTATTTTCCTTGGCCTGTTGCTGTGCTTTTACGGGATGTTTCTGCAGAAACTGTGTCTCAAACACTCACTGAAAATTAGATTTCCGTCTTTGGCAAGCCAACCACTATTACTACCCATAGAAAACCTTAATTCAATTCGGCTTTGTTTCGTGACTTGAACCGTTTGCTCGGTTGTTTCCTCCTATAGACAACCGCCTATCACGCATTTACCAATGGCATCATTGGAAGTTTTCATCGGCAAATTAAAGCCGCAATTACTGTCTCGTAGTCGAACTCACAATGGCCAGAACGTCTACCGATTATCTTGCTTGGTATTCGGAACTCCATTAAAGAAGTCATTGGCTGTTTTCCGCTGAGTTGGTCTTTGGCACTACCCTCAGACTTCCCGGAAAAATGGTGTTAGCCCCAAGGGTGACTGGAGAAGTTAATCCGACCTCGTGCGTCACACGTCTGAGGCGACATTTCAGCCAACTTCATCCAATACCGCCTCGAATCTGCCCTCAAAGTCAGCGGGTACACCCGGATTCGCGCATTTACCCCATGATTCTTGTGCGTGGCGATTCCGTCCGTGAATCTCTTACTCCATCATGCAGGAACACCTTTAAGGTTGTTGTCCAGAAGGAGAAATACTTCGTGCTGGATAGAAATGGTTATCAGGATACCGTGAGTACTGACCGCTTGAAGCCGGCGTACATCGAGCGCGGCCACTAAGGAAACCCACGGAGAAGGCTGTCACTCACCAGCTCACCTTTGCAATTATGCGACCACACATCCTATGTTTCACACCTCTGTTCCCTCTCCTGCACCCCAAGCATTTCACGACACAACCGCGAACTCGCATCACCGGACACACTGAGGAAGTACAGTTGTCCTCCTTACCAAACTACGATAATTAAGACACAGTTATTGAGCGTTCGTTTCACTGGCTCACACTCTAGAAGTGTTTTGTAGCCATTGTACTGTTCCATCTTTCTAATTGTACCTTACTATTTCCTCTTCTATTATTTATTGGATGGATTTGTTTCAACTGATCAAAGTTGAGTAACACCTTCTCGAATTTCGATTCACTTTTTGGTTTCGACTACGGGTGTTGAACATCAACTGAGGTGAGGTATTTCGACATGTCCAAATGACTGTGCTTGTATCGTGCCAAAATGGTTACCCAGGGTGTCCAATGTATTGCCTACAAACACTGGTCTTGTGATCCAAAGCGTTGTTCGCAACTTACTGAATCGCTGTTTAAGACTTTCGCTGAACACAAAGGTTTACTATGAATATGCATATATTGCATCGATGCCGCTGCTTTGGCAAAGAGACCTCCGCCACAAATACCTAGGAGATGTTCGTCCTTCGCTTCAGATAAACGTACCAGTAAGAGCAGCACAGTTTCTCCTAGCGACCATGCAAAGGATACGAATAGAAGGAATGAAAACCTAAATATCACTTCTCCGACCGATAGCTTAGACTCTGTAGCTGCAGTCGTGCCGTAGAACAATATTTCCTCGAAGGGGCGCCCAGAAAGCCCGACTAGTCAATCCACAAAACATCTGTTTCTGCTGCAGTCGTTGACGAAATAACCGCCGGTGACCGACCGTTAACCATAGTACGCAGGAAACCTTCCGCGGTGACTCCGAGCACCACCAAAAGGCCACCTGCATCTTCTGAAGATGTATTAATCCATCCACGCGTACGTTGTTTGCTGGCTTCTCACGCGCCGGAGTCTGGACATTCTGACCCACAAATCAGTTATGAGCACGACGTCGCATTTCTGCAGAGTATGATTGATAGGCTCTCGGATCCCGATGAGCAAGGTGTTCGTATAAGACGTGTATTGCGACTGGGGAAGTGGGTTCCAAACACCTCTCATGCTTTGCGAATTTTCTTTGAAAACGATCTCACTCCTGATTGTCCGCTATCCGGTCTGGGGCCTCTGAAATGTCTCAGAGTTCACGTGTGTCCAGACAACACTTTGGATGAAAGAAATTACCTTTGAACTGCCAGCATGGAACTAAAACGACGGGCCCAACAAGGTGAGATCAACTCGCACGTTGTACATTTTTGGGTGGTGCACAAGCGCCAACAGATAAACAATTTTGTACTACTGATGGCGAGTGGCCCAAGATAGTTTCCAGCTTCATTTTGGCGCTTACGAACGTTCGCAGTTTCATCAGTAATGTTGAAGAAATCCTTCTCTGGGTAGAACAACATTGTCAGGACATCCTTTGTCTTACTGAAACATGGATCCACGCTGATATTACCGGTCCCAAAATTCGCATCCATGGATACACAGCATTTCGGTGTGAAAGATCCAAAGGTGCTCATGGTGGTGAAGTGTTGTACCCAAACCGGCACACAATGAAGGCTTATTGCCACGCATCACAGTGCAGACGTTCTGTGCGAACAAGTTTAGTGCAGGGTAACGGGCCGAATGAACTGAATGTGGGAGCCATATATTGGAGCGCGGCAAACCCGTCTTGTGATTGGATCAACGTTACGCAGCAGCGTTTGAAATGCCCGATTTTTCTGTCGTTGGGCGACTTTAACGTTCCGCATGTTGACTGGCTACAGTATAGAACATTGCCTGACAGTAGCGTTCTCGAATCCAATTTTGTTGGTATAATGACGGAACTAAATGCTGTGCAACACATCCACGAACAAACAGGACAGCTTCCTGGGCAACTTGCAAGCTGTTTTGATCTTTCTTTCACAAACAGTGAGCAGCCACTATAATCCATTAGAGCATTTGTACCCATTGGGTCCAATGACCAGTCCACAATTTCAGCTGTCCTAAGTACGCCCTCTGTAGAATCCTCACAACTATCCTTTCGTAACATCTGAAAGACTAACTGAGAGCGCATACAGAGCACTGCGAAACACATGGATTGGTCTCCACCCTGGAATGGTGGTATAAAAGCGTGTTTGGAGTTGAAATGTGTATTTTAATTATTAGATAATTTCGCCTCTATAACACCAGTTATACCTTCGAGAAGGCCGCCCTGGAGTGATAAGGGAAATACTGAGCTGTCGAGACGATGCGGAAAGTTGTGAAAACCATTCAGGCAAACACATTGCGCCGGAGACTATATTGCTTAGAAAACACAGCAAAGCCACTGCAACTCCGCGAAACTACAAAAGCGTGAAACTTACGAAGCTGGTCTCTCAGCAACTGCGAAAGAAGCGCCCAAGAAGATTTCGCATACATCAAAAGCAGGCTTAAACCAACTGATGGATTACCTGCTTTTGAAAGTTCACTGGATGTACTGTTGAGCTCCGAGGCGGACCGAGCTATGGTACTTGAGTCAGCGTTTACGTCAGTGTTCCATACGGACGTTCCCGCATTCGTATGTAACCAAAACGACGCTAAGCTGAGTACCATGTCGTGTTACGAAGATGAAGTCAAAAGCTTGTTAGTGGTCTAGATTGCTTCAAACCACCGAGACCGGATGGATTACTTCCACTGCTTCTAAAGAGAATGGCACATATTGCTGCACCGACGGTGGCGAAATTCTTTAATGTCTCTTTGGCATAAGGAAGCGTTCTACGAGATTGATAGAGGGCAGACGTACGACTGTTGCCTAAAGGTGGAAACAAAAACAAGAGAGAAAACTATAGACTAAGTGGCTTAAGAGCAGTAATAGCCAAAGTGCTGGAGAAAGTTGTCAAGCGAACACTCATTGCTTTTACTGAATCACATAATGTGCTCATAGCTTTTCAGCATGGTTTCCTGTGAGGACGGTCCTGTAGAACTAAGCTCCATACAACCCGGCAGAGTTGGATGTAGACAGCCAACAAAGGAAACAGCGCTGATGCCTTGCTGTTGGAGTTTAGTAAAGTATTCGACTGAGTGAAACGTAGTATCTTATTACCTAAACTTAACGGTTACCGAGTGGGCGGAAACTTGTTGAAATGGATACACTCTTTTCTGTGCCAGCGACAGTGGTGCGTCCAGGTCAACAACTGCCGAGCACCATGGGGTATTGCTTTTAGTGAGGTGCCACAGGGTACACTACTTAGCCTAGTGCTGTTCTTGTTTCACATAAAGGATTTACAACCACACCTGAAATCTACATTTGCGCTATTCGCCGATGACTTAAAGCTCTAGGAGGGATCTTTCGACATCAGTCGACGAGGATTTACTCCAAACTGATCTCAATCACTATCCTCATGGACATCAACTAACTACATCTCGTTAAACTCCGAGACGTCCTAATTATTCCTCATCAGCAACTGCTGTCGGGACAGGATTTGCGCTATGGGTGGACGACGGCCGCGTCCTGCTGAGACAGTGAGAGACCTTGAAGTATTATCCCGACGGGATTTCCAATCGGCGGGAAATACACACAATGCTTTGGTCACTGAACCGAACGTTCCGCGTTTGGTCGGAGCAAACTGTTGTCATACTATACGCCGCCATGGTATGCACCTTATTGGAATACGGCGCACTGGCCCACTATCCCAGCACAAAGGGTGGGTTGAAAAAGATTGGAGAAGGTGCAGCACATAGCCACGCGTCTAATCCCTACGCTCCGTGGTTTATGCTATCAGCAGCGGTGTCAGAAATTGCAGCTTCACACACGCTAGTATACAGAAGGCTAAGAATTGACCTAATTACAAACTTCAAAACACTCTATTTGGGACACTTCACAGCTGAGGTATATGTTTTTCTTTACCGACACAACCGTCATTTGAGAGCATGTTTAATAACTGGAAGTCCCGCATATGGACAATGTATCTCACACACATTGTTTTGCTCGACCAGTCGTACATACCTGGAACAAGTTCTGTTGTTCTCTCGGATTCCATACAGTTTTTCAAGTGAAACCTAGACAAATATTTCGCAGATCTGTGCTTCGATCTGGATATTATATTTGACCTCCTTTCGTCGCGTGGGTATGTACCGGCTGCACTAGCGGCTGTAAAGGACTGAGACAAACAAGGTGCTGTTTTGTGGTTTTATATCTGTATTTTAAGTGCTACTATGCAACCATACTCATGAGTTTACGCAGACCGCGATTCCGCATTTGCGGTAATTTTGTTTGTACCATACTTATGGTGGACATGATAAAAATTGTAATCTTTTTCTTCTAATACACTGATTCTGATTCACTGCTTTTGATTCTTATCGTTGGTCTGCTAGCCTCGTTCATTGTGCATCAGATCTTTTGCTTTGAATTATCGTACAGAGTAAAGTTTCGTCATCCAGACCGGAATGTGAGACTAAATGACGAATTGCTGCGGACCTTTCTTTACCAAAGGTCAGGCCAAACATTTTTACTTTACAGAATGGGAGTCCTTTTATGTAATTAAACACTTTTAGTTTGGTCTTTCCATTGCAATGTGACTAGGGGCCGACCTCATTATCGTTCGTGTTGGGAGTTTCTTTGTCCCTTCTTCTACCGATTAGTCCCCTCCCAACCCCGATTGCAATTATTAGGCATAATGTTGCTCCATTTTGATGACACAATAGCTGAGTGTTAGTTTGTTGTGACCTAAATGTTCTGCGTATGACTGCAAAGTAGTCTAAGGTATTAGAAAAGTATAGTTGTATTATGTATTATGGAATTAGTGGGTTTGCTTGTAGGTAGTTTTTCCCGCTTGTTTGTGCCACACGATATCCGTCTTTGGAGCGCGCGACTCTACTTTAAACGACGCCCCATCTACGCACTTGACGTTTAACTAAATCTTTGCTTGCTAGTTCTCTTCTGGTGCCCTACTTTTAGGCTTAGCTAACTCTTCTCCCATTCAGTAAACCTTTTCTCCAGGTTATTTTCATGTGTTTATTCGTACGCTTACTGTTAGTCGTTTAGTCTCGTACCGGATATATAGCGCACAATCAAAGCGCCATAACTAGTGACACCGAAAAGCTTTTTGGTGAGCTTTTTACTAATATTTTCTGTCAAATGCGGTAACTTATTCTGTCCACCCTTCTTCTTTTGGTTTTTGTTATTTTGGGTTACTTTCACTGGCTCCATACTTTTCCCCATGAAGGTCATTCACCAAGATTCGGTTGAGCAGGTTAATGGGTTCAGTCCTCCTAACCCACGTTTCCAAAACAGTTATCCAAATTTTCGGTTTACTCAGCCAGTATCCATTTTTTCGGTACGCGGCGTTAAGCCTGCTAGTGTCAAATTTCGCATTGTTGTCGTAGATCTTTTTCCGCAAGTCCTCGATGACCTCGAAAATATCTTAAAACTACCTGAATATCAAAAGACTTACGACGAGTTTAAGGCCGTCATCTTAAAGCGATTCGGCATATCAGACCATGTTTGCTTTACATAGCTTCTTAACGAAACCAAGCTAGGTGATCGAAAGCCTTCTCAGCTCCTGCACAGGACGCAGACTACAGCTAATCAAATCTGTTGGCGACTTTTCTTTAAAGAGATGTCACTTCGTAGGCTGTCACGTGACCTACATAACACAATGTATGCAAATGATGTGCCTCTTTCCCAACTTGTCAACATCGCCTACCGTATTTCGGAATCCAACGCCCAAATTTTGCAGGTTCAGTATACCTCCAGTATGGAGGCAACAGAACTAAGAGCGCAAGTATCGGCACTTACCAATCAACTAAAAAACCTCATACAGTCCGGATTAAACTGCCGAAATCATTCCAGTAGTCGCACTCCTCCGAGATCACGTTTGAAATCCCCTAGGTCAAGCTATCATTGGCACCAGGAGCGGTCTGGTCATCGGACCAGCCCTATTCCTTCAAGCATAGCACGCAAGGTCAAGGGCCGGTCAGTACGTATGGGCGACGGACATTGCTGGTTGCCGAAGTCGCATTTCCTTTATCACCGATCGCAGTACGGGAGTAAGCTATCTCGTTGAAACCGGCGCAGATGTTAGCCTTATCTCACCTGATTCCAATGATATTATTAAAGAGGCGACTAGTCCATTGCACGCAGCAAACAGCACCACCATTCGCATGTATTACCAACGCTCACGCACGCATAATTTAAACCTACGTTTTTTAAAATGGATCTTTCTCGTCGCAGATGTCTAGACGCCAATTGTTGGCCTTGACTTTCTGTAGCACCTCGAATTGTTCGGTGATACAAAGCAACGCCATCTGACCGATCGTCAAACAAATCTGGCGGTTATAGGTACTTTGACCGACATTGAGTTAATCAGCGTTGTATACGCTAACCAAATGAGCTCACCTATCGGTCAGATGCTTATTACCAAGTTCCCGCAAGTCTTCAGTGTAATGGCACCGTTACCATCCGCCGCTGATGCTGCGAAACATCATATCGTTACCAAAGGTCCGATTGTTTTCGCCAAAGACAGGTGAATGACCACTGCCAAGATAAAAATTACTCGCGCGGAATTCGAGCACATGCTTGAAGTAGGCATCGTTCGCCCGGCTAAAACCCCTTTGGCCTCGACGCTCCACATGTTGCCCAAAAGTTAAGAGACTGGCATCCATGTGGTGACTATCACGCGCTCAATAACCTTACTGTCCTCGAGCACTATATTATTCCTCACATGCAGGACATCACAACTAACTTGCGCGGCAGCCGTATGTTCTCAAAAATCGATCTGGTTCGCACTTATCACCAGATTCCAAACGCTGAGGACGCTATACCTAAGCCTACTGTACTCAAGCCATTTGGACTCTTTGAAATTTGCTCTTCGGCTTTTGCGACGCAGCCCAGAGTTTTCAACGATGTATTGCTTCAGTCACTGGCGGCCTAGATTTCGTCGATACATACCTCGATGATATCCCGGTCGCTAGCTCTTCTAAAGAACAACACGCAGCACATCTTATGATTCTTTCCGAAAGTATGGTCGCTAGTAGCATCACTGTCAACGCTGACAACTGCATATTTCAGCAACCTTCCGTTGAACTTCTCGGCAACATATTAATTAGTATGCCACACGGCCTCTAGACGATAGAGTCCGCGCTAGCAAGGATTTTTCGACCCGACTACGTTTGTCGATATTCGCCGTTTTAACTGCGTTATCCACTATTATCCATGTTTTCTTCCACAAGATGTCAATTCGCTAAGTCCACTAACAGACCTACTTTGTGGACGTAAAATCGGTCAGATGGAACTGACGGCTGCTGCTATCAAAGCGGACATGGCTAGCAACTAGGCCTTAGCCAAAGCCGTAACGCATCATAATTTTGATCCGAACGCTACGCTCAATGTTGCTGTTGATGCATCAAACACCGTCATTGGTGTCATTCTACAGCAACAGATAAATGCATGCCTAAAACTTCTTGCTTTTTACTCTAAGAGCCTACAATCTGCCGAACTAAAGTACAATTTGTTCAGTTACAAACGTCTGGCCGTTTGTTCTGCCATTCGATATTTCCAACGCGTCCTTGAAGCTAACACCCTCATTGTCCTCACCGATCACAAGCAACTTTTTCACGCATGCCGAAATCAATCAGCTGAGCACTTATCACGTAAGATTAGTCAGCTGGACTTCATTGCCCGATGTTCGACTGATATCCGACACATTTCTAGTAAACAAAACGTAGCCGTTGATGCTCTTATAAGCGTATATGCGATCGGCCCTGCAGAGCAGCCAATCGATTTGTCTGCTATGGCAGCCGCGCAATCAAAGGACCAGAGTTTTCGGAACCCTTTGCTTGTTCTTTGAAGATATCCCCACAAGGTTTGCCGTCATCTGATGGTACAATTTTTTGCGATCCGTCTACCGGTCGACCTCGACTCGTCGCTCCAGAAACATTTTGCCGTATCTTTTTCGACACCCTCCACAATATCGCCTACCCAGGTATTAAAGCTAATGCTAAGCTTGTCTCCGAGAGATACGTTTGACCAAGGATGCAATGCGATCTTACGCAGTTGACACACAGCTATCACACCTGTCAGAAAACCAAGATCCAGCGGCACGTGTCCACTCCAGTTGGTTGCCTTTTTCTCGTTTCATCGCGACTTGCCCATGTTCACCTCCATATAGTGGAACCTTTGGCCCGGTCCAAAACAATGGTCTACATTTTGATCACAATCGATTGTTCCACCATGTGGTCCGAAGCTGTTATCATCCCTAATGTAGCTGCGGAAACCGTAACGCGTGCTATCGTCGAGCGCTGGGTTGCTTCACATGGCTGTCCATCTACAATGACGATCGACTGCGATCGGCAATTCAAATCATCGATCTTTAACGGTCTTCTTAAACTCATTGAATGTCAACGCATCCGCACGACCGCCTACCATTCGCAGGCGAATGACATGATGGAACGTTTCCATCGACAGCAGGAAGCCTCACTTAGCGCCGCCAATGTGCTGAGTTGGACTGAAGTGCCGCTATGATCCTCCTTGCGATCCGATCAGCTTTAAAGGCTGATCTACGTAGGTCTAGAGCCGCTTTAGTATATAAACAACCACAACCTTTAGCTGGCGATTGTTTCTCCGATAGTCCCAGAATTCCCTGTTATGATGTAAAATATGCTCGTCAGCTAGCCAGGATTATGCACCGCTACAAGCTTTCCGAAGTTAGAGAAAAACGACGTAAATCGTTTGTTCTACAAGACCTGCAGACTTTCGTTCGTTTTTCTTTGCCTCGACGATCTCCGCAGACCACTGGAGTGACCTTGCAAAGGTCATTTCAAGGTTCCGCAGCATATGGACCGCGTCTTTATTACTGGCCGTCACGGTAAACTAGAAGACGATACGATGGACCGTCTCAGGGTTGCCCACGTGGAAGCTGAGCTCATGGAATACCCTTGCTCGTCTTTTGACGAAGCAACCCAGCCTATGATGGAAGACTCACTGTTTCTAACAACTTTGAACTCAAACACCACGCTCCACCAAGGTCTTTCATTTCAACTCCGCCGCTTCTCATCGAACCACATCACTTCTTCTGCCATTCCTCCAACTTTTCGATCCGATAAAACGTCTAAGACGACGACTTCCTCTGATGCGTACAAAACGACCAGGTCGGGTAAGCGCGTTTTTTGGTTAGCCCGATTAAAGAATTAGTTTCCCGCCTCATTTTTCCTACTTATTTTCACTTTTAACCAACAGCGTACAAAAAACCCAAACAAACGACAAAAGCTTCTGAAAACGCTAAAATATCGACAAAAGTTATTAAAAACTTAAAAAGGACACGAAAACATTTTGAAAGCCTGAAAAAAGTTTGAATAACACAAAAGGAGTTGCGTTTTACTTGACGCCTAACTCATCTGTTAAGTGTTATTGTAGCGTTTGCTCTTGCCACCACTGTCACTATCTTTCTTCCGTTTCATGTACGAACCGGGCAAATTGAATCGGAGGCGAACATTTGACATATACCAACTTGTGAACATTGACGCTTAAAATCTTCCCCCATTTTGTTTTGGCACATTTAGGGAGGACACAGGTGGAGCCAGCTATGGTCCGAAAGCCTGGTTTTCACCCAACTTCTGCATCAGGTATCACTTCCTGGTCTTGCAGAACGCTGGTCTGCGACTGACAGTTCACAAGTAGATCAAAGGGTCACCCACGGTTTTTCTTCCGGGTGAAAGGCTGTGTATTGACCTGGATGTTCCCCGTAGCACTGTAAATCCTCATACACTAAAATTATAGTTTCCCTATGTATTAGGGAATTAGGAGGTTTGCTTGTAAGAAGTTTGTTCTCGTTTGTTTGAATGCCCTGATGTCCGTCCTTGGTACGCGCAACTCGACTGACAACGACGACCAGTACTGGTCGTCCATGCACTCGACGCACAACGATATCTGCTCGCTAATTCTCTTCTGATGCCATAATTATAGCCTTAGCTAACTTTTCGCCCGTTCAATAGACCTATCCCCAGTTTATTTTTGTGTGTTTATTTGTACACTTACTGTTAGTCGTTTAGTCTCGTACCGGATATACAGTATACGATCGACACGCTATCAGTTCTCCGGAAGGATGCACATCCATTACTCTTGACTCAGCCAGCATACAACTGTTGTACTTTTTCAGATTTTGCATTATTGCAAGAAAATGAAGTGCTTTTTATCTCTAGCTAACACCTATAATAAAGATGATGAGAACTGCACTGCGCCAAAGAATAGCACTTGGATGAAATGATAATTTGCAAAGTGGCGTCCACTACAGACTTGCATATTAATAGACGTTAAGGAGGTAAACGATATATTCCTTATACAGACAGCTTTTCTACCTAAAATGGTTTAATATGTATGCAAAATATTTAAAAGGTTACATATCCCTGATCCTGTACGAAATGGTAGGAATGTACTTTTAAATTGTGACGCGCAGTGCTATATAAACACGCAGTGTACAGTTACGATAACATTTCTCAAATAACGTACTACAAGTTGTCAATCTTTATGGTTTAAACTTAAGATGACTCAATCTGTTGACACTGTGCCAGTGTCAGCAGCAGCAGAGGAAATAATTTTCACGTGGTCCTTTGTAGCACATGTGCTAATTATCCGATTTAGTTATAAAGCTTGCTTTAATTTAGGTACTTAAGTTTGAAGGCGAACGATTGCTTTCTATCCTTACCGCATTTCTTTCACGCATTTTGAATTCGTCCGTACTCTGTTCACATGGCTTTGAATAATATAACAAGCAGAAGTGTCTCTTCACCATATTGAATATATTGAAATTTATTCTTTAGCAACAATAAGAAATTGTTTTACACATACATGCTGTATCAATCTTTTTTGGCAGTATTTGGTTATTTTGATGCTTGTCAGATAATCATCAAGACTTGCTTGCCAAGACAACTAGCTTCATGTTTACTTGAATAAACAAAGCAATGACAACTGACGTACATTGGATAAATATTCCTCTCTAACTAGGCGAAACTTAGGTGTTCCATTGCATGCTCATGAAAGTTCAAATGAATGAGCGCTATAAATACACTCTGCCCATGTCTTTAATCCCAGAACAGGAATGAGCAGCTTCCAACTTATACACCTTTTAGGATTGTCCACTAACAAATTGTAATATACTTGCCCTTTCAATATAACACTGCAAGGGTCGCGAACATGCACAATGCGCACCAGAATAATTACCGGCATTTCGTTGTTTCATTCATTATTCTCATCATTATACACGCCAGCTAGAGGTGGGAAACACAGCTATTGTACCGCAGTACATAAAGGAGAAGGAATATAAATACAACAATTGCATGCCGGCAGAGCTACCAGCAACGGATAGGCATCGCTCCGGTAAGCTACCAGACGGCTACTAAGCAAAAAGAAAAATTATTATGTTCTACGCTACGAAATGAGATCGTAGATGGAGGAGGAGGCTAAAAGAGATAGGGAGGGATAAAGATTCTCACAGCAGGAACGCCACCGAAGTAGGCTCCTTGCCATGTCAGCAAGTGTACCCAGTCAAACGTGTTCATCGTCTTTGGACCCCAGCCAGGGAGCCGTGACGCTCCAACCGAGGCCAGCTTCGATGTGAGGGCCTTCATTCCTTTTGACCAAGCTATCGCTTGGCCACTCCTGCTCTGCTACCATCCACATCCCCGGCGAGTAAACAACGCACGTCGTGGAAGTCGGTGGGCTGGCATGCGCAGCGCGTGGCCCAGTCATCGGAGCCTGCTGCGTGAAATGACGGTGCTGAGCGGTTCAGTAGCTTCTTCTGTACCGTGGACAAGGCATCGAACACGCTCGTTGCTCACGGGGTGTTTCCACCAAATGTGAGCCAAATTGCAAAAGGCACCGCTAGTCTGACATAACTAGCCTCTTTATGTCCGCCGATCTTAGGGGCCAGACTTCGCAACCGTACGGTATGGTCGAAAGTACCGCTGCATTGTACAGTCTACCCTTAAGGGCAGGAGTATTGTCGCGCCGCCGCCATAGGTGGCGAAGGTTAGCAAAAGCACTTTGATTTTTTGCCATACGGTTCGTGAGCTCGTCCTAAATAAATAACTTCTTTATTCTCGTGCAGTGCGCATCATGCCTATGTAGGTCCGATCACGTTAAAGATATAACAAAACGTACAACAAAATGAAGGCATAAAATATGGTGCCAGTTAGCCATGAACTTTGGAGCTGGGAGTTCATACATGTATGTAGATGTGCATGTGTCTCTCTGTTATTTCAGTTTGAATAAGTGTCAATGCAATCGTGATTGATCGCTTGGATAGTATGGGAAGGGTTGAGAGACCTCCGTGGTGGGGTGTGGTTGGTTGGTTGGGTAAACATGGGGCCGTGACTTTAGTTAGAGGCGAGTCCCATCCACCTCGTCGCAGTGCTGTTAAACAGACAACAGTGGCCTTTTATAGGGAGAACGCTCGCCAGACGAAAACCATTCACGTCCTGGAGCACTCTCGCTAAACAGTTGCTGGAATAGGGTAGACCCGAACCATCCATTTGGTGTCACGGGGAGGTCACGTTTTCGTTGTCGGTGGAGCAGCCAGCGATTGCTGACAAGCCATAAGCGAGCGATTGGACTCTTGCCAAGCGGGACCAATGGTTAGGTAGTTGTAGAGTGATTCAGGTATGTTGTGGTAAGCATTTGTTTTGAAGGCTTTTTCGTAGGTAGACCTTGGAGGACCCAATCCTCTGGATAAAGACATCCAGAGCAAATTGGCCAGTGACATAGACCAGCATGGGTGTGAGTGTGTTGGAGATCTGATTTGACCCACTTTTGTCTTTGTAGGTTTATTCGCTCGCAGCCAAGCAGGCCAGCTGGGATCCTTGGTAAGTTTCTGTTGATAACTTCAGACCTCAGGGAAGAGAAGAGAAAAGTAAAGAAAAGGTGAGCAGCAGAGACTACCAAGGAAACATGTGACAACATGTGGTGTGAATGCAGAATTCATATATGTTACAACATGGTAAAAGTAATTCATGAAGAGCAAAGACAATATTTGGTACTTTGTTTTCTGCGACCACCTACAATATCTATGCGGGCGATGGTTGCTTAATAACCAGAAGCAGGAATGAGAGGATGAATGAGGACAAGGAGAAGACAGTGGCAAGCGAAAGAAAGACAAAGAAGGGAGAAACTAAATAGGAAAGCCTGGAAATGGGACGAATGTATGGGTACTAGTTGTCCTGAAATTACCTTTCAAGGTGGTCTATGTCTATGGCAAAGCGATATTTACGACCAACAAGTAACCATACCAAATTGGGTTTAATAAAAAGATGCAAACAGAATTTTGAAACTCAAACTCAGTAACTGCATTCTAGGAAGGAGCAACAGACAGTAAAAAGAGAAAGCAGAGGTGTCTTGTGGCTAGGGACAGGGCCACGCTCAGCGCCCAATGGTTTCAGAGCAATAACAAGGTAAGGACAACAGGTCACACTGCGTTAATCCAAGGCCTGGATACAGTTAGAAAAAACAAAAAGGTTCTACAAGAAAATCTGCTGCAGACCAAGCTTTAAGTCTCAATGTAAAAAGCGAGGTAAGGAAACAGCAGAGTCCCGTGAGGCAAGGCGAGACGAGCGCATAGGGCAGACAGCAAGCAAGCCAGGTGAAGTCAGGGTGGGATAAGCCTATCGTCGCATTAACATGGCCTTAGGGTAAAAAGTCAGGAGGAAAAGCAAGCAGAGCGGGGGAAGATGAAAGGAGCAGCGGAAGGGCCAAAGATGAGTCAGTGTACCTCAGCCGCCTAGCAGATATAAGAAAACAAGCAAGGCTGCTCTGATGGGACTGGATTAGACAGAAAACAAAGGCTATGCGGCCCAGCAGACATGGGGATGACCTAAGAGGACGCAAGCAAATTTACAGGACACAAAATCTGAGACAGAGTTTAGGGAAAGCCACATACGGAGGTCAAGGAGACGAAAGGTGAGATGAATCAGCCAGTACTGAACTAATCCCAGGAGGCATGCATAGAATTATAAGGCCAGTGTGAGGCGGGATCAAGTACAGAGTAATCATGCAAGTTAGCATAGGTTCACGATGATTAGGCTTGGGAGGGTAATGTGACATAACCGTGCCCTGGTTAAGTTTAGTATAAATACCACGGGTGAATCTGTTGTAAACCAGGCGTTTAAGCCTCAGTGGGTTAAGCGAGGTAATGAAACAGCAAAGATAGGTGAGGCGGTGCGCGACGAATGCCTCTGGCCGACAGCAAGCAAACCAGCTGAGGTGAGAGTTGGATACGTGGCTCAAACAAATAAGCGTATCCTCGCGTTGTACTGAATTCAGAGAAAAAAGTTGAGGAAGAGCAACAATCAAGTAAAGGAAAATGAAAAGCAGTGGAAGTGCCAAACATGAGCCGGTATACCTCAGTCACCTAGTAGCTGCCAGTATTAATCTGGGCGTCCAAATCTGGATTTATTACCTCCATGGCGCAAGTAACTGAGCCAGCAGAATGGAACACCAAAATTAAAAGTGTAGAAAATTAGAAATGTAAACGAAAAACGTAGACGAATCTGAAAATAAAAGTTAGTAAACGTCTCACCAATTGTAAGGGCATCACCGATTATAAGTCAGGGTCACCAGTTATAGCGCGTTGGTTTAACGCTGTATCCGATACAGAATTGAATGGCCACACAAAGGGGTGCGGCAGAACACACGAAAATAGGCTAAATGTTTAGTAGAAAGGTTGCTAAATCTTAAGACTAAAAATAAGACGTCGGAAGCTGCGTAGCTAGGGAGTAGGTGGTGGGGTGATGAGTGCGATAGGAGAACCGACGTTCGTTTTCGAATTTCGCGGACAAAATCCGGATGTTGTCGGTCCCAAGGGCGCTAATACAACTTCGCAGGTAGTTGAATTTCTGAGCGACTTCCAGCTGATCTCCACCAAGGGTCAGCGCAGCAGGCGGTCCTTGCCAACCTTGGAGGAAGGCTTTGCATTTCGATGTTGCAAAGCAAAGCCCGAAACGACTGACAACCAGTGCTAATCCGTCCAGTGCGTCTTGGCGCGTCTGGGAGCTGGCACAGATGAGGGCAATTCCGTCTGCAAACTCCAAGTCAAGGAGTCGTTCTACTGGGAGTAGCTCCACACCTTCCAAGTCATGTCCTGTAAATGCAATCTCCATGACTTCGTCAGTAGCGAAGTTGAAGAGGAAAGGCACAACCGGCAAGCTTGTCTCACACCGCTGGAGAAATTGATGAGTGGCGACAGCTTGCCGTAAGCCCTCAATCTGCCCGTGCTACGCGCGTTTAATGCTCGGATAATATTTACAAATTTCTCAAGTACACATTTCCTGAGTAGACGATTCCAAAGATCACATCGATAAACCGAATCGGAGGCACCTTTGATGTAGATGAACAAGACTACTGCTTGCCGCCAATATGTGTGACATTGCTTCAACAACCAACGCAAGGTGAAGACGTGGTCGATGCAGCCACGACTTCGACGAAACCCGGCTTGCTCTGTACGAATCTGGCTTTCACGAGCGCCATTTAATCTGTGAAGGATTGTGGGGATGATTACTTTCGAGGCATGGAGTTCAGACTGATTTCTGTATGGTTGCCGCATTCCGAACGCGAGCCTCCTTTGAAGATGAGAACAACAACGAAGAGGCTCCAGTCGGTTAAGACACTCTCCTGCTCCCACAGTCGCAGCACTAATTGATGTAAAGCATCAACGATAGCAGGTCCACCGAATTTGAAGAGGGCTGGAAGTAGCTCATCTGGCCCGGCGGCTTTGTTCAACTTCAACAGTAGGCTGGCTAGCCGAACTACTTCTGGCTAGCCAAACAACCTCCTCGTGGTGCCAGCTGGGTGATACGGGTTTAGCCCGTTCCAGCAAATAGTTCGGCTTCAGTGTTCCAGGACGTGGTGGGTTTCCGCCTGGCAAGCGTTCTCCCTATAAAAATCCACAAAGGTCTACTTAACAACACTGCGACGTGGCGGAAGTTTCTCGCCACAAACTAAAGTCACTGGCCCGTGGATTGCCGGGAAGTGCTATCCAACCCACGTATCTCAATCGCTTATGCTCACATTCCTGACGATAACAAGCAGACAAAAATGCTGCGGCACACTCAAAGACACAACCTACATGCATACACAATTACATACGTATATACACCCATGCATGTACATGCACTATTATGCCAAACATGTACTTTTTGTACATTTTTGATCACACTATGTTTGCTAAACACGATCATGCCTGTAAAGGTGTGCCTCGCATTGTCGAGAATAGAAGTTCGTTTATTTATTTATTCAGTTATCTCACGTTCGACTTCTGAGCGAGAGTTTGGACCCAAACGGACAGCACACGGAGCAGGGCGATCCCTAACCGGCGAAGAATCGCACAATTCTAGCTGCTTAAATAACTTTTCAAAATGCTCAGCCCAAAGCTCCAAACATTCTGACAATTTGTGGATAGGCTGTTTAGTTTCTTCACGTATAATTTCGTTAACACACGGTCTCCTGCTGCCTGTTTCCAGTAGCAGACGGGATAACTTACGATGATTGCCAAGGGCAGCGGCCACTTCCATCTATGACGCACGAAAAGACCACCAAAGTTCGCGGTCTTCCTTTAGGCTAACACAGAGTTTTGCCGGAGCTCTTTAAAAGCTTCATTGTATTCGCTTCTAGCCGGAATATGCCGGCGAGCATCGATAAGTTCCAGAGACTGCTAAAAGATCCAATGTCCACGTTGGCGATTAGACTTACCACATGAGGATTTGCCTTCTACTATTAAGGTCTGGTTAATATAAGACCATTGAGTTTCAACTGCATCCAGTGAAAGTTTCTTCAGCTCGCATGACAGCGTACATTGATAGGCATTCACAACAGCTGGCGTCGCCAGTTGGCTGGTGTCAATGCGGTCACAACGTCGGCGTGGGCGTCTGCCAAAGCGCATCCGCAGGTCAGCACATATAACTGCATGTTTGATGTCCATACACGTGCTCCAAATCGAGCGACAGTTTTGGATGCAGCCTCTCCAGCGGTAACTGATAGCAATGTGATCACTCTGCGTCTAGGGCTGTTTCTGGGCTGGTGGGAGCCAAGTCACCCTCCGGCGGGTGTTGTGTCGGAAGTTAGTGCTCGCAAGAAATAAGCGGGCATCTTCACACAAATGAAGTAACCGCTCACCGTTATCATTAAGGGAGCCTGCACTGTGCTGACCGCCCAGATACACTTTACTATTGGACAAATTTCCAACTTGTGCTTTCAGATCACCCGCCAGCACACGTTGGTTCATTGGTTGGTACAGAACCGAAGGAAGCCTCTTTGCCAGCACCTTTACTTTCTGTTCATTGCGAAGTTTTTCAGAGGACCACACTAGTTGTATTGGGGTATCAAAATCCCTGCGCACTCCGTGAGTGGGAATCCAACTGCCGTTTGCATCTTTTCTCTCTGTACGCATCGACGGCTGCCTCCGACAACCTCTTCCAGTCACTCAGGACACGGGTGGATACAGCCAGATCGGGCAACACAGGGAGCAGCTACGGTTTGAAATGTTTTTACCAGTGGCCTCGAGTTATATTCACTGTGTTGGGACGAAAGATTGGTTGAGCTACCCATCTAGTTCACCTCCTAGCATAAGTAGTGTGACTACGGTATCTCCGCGGCGACGACGATAATCCAAACGGAGCTGGTTCAACCGTTGAGGCCGCAGGGGATATGTTCCTTAACTTTGGAACGGAGTTGGATCCACGCCGTTGAACCTAGAGGAGGCAATTAGTGTAACGTGACTCACTCTGTAGGCATCAACGACCCCCCTCCGGGTGTCCTCAATTGAGTTGAGATCCGGAGACTCCATTACTCCGAGATCCCACTCATGGCTGAAATTTCTGAGCAAGAACCCTCCGATATGGTGTGCCCCAAATGGCTCAGATGCACCGGTGGCAAGAAAAGTGAATTTTTCATGGTAGACGGGTAATTACCGCTGTATGGACAATCGTGAAGCAGATCGATTCTCGATTGAAATCTGTCCGCATCTTCGCGACTGGATGCCTTAATCCACAGCTTCATATTCTCCGGATAGATTAAGCAGTGTGTGCGCAGTGCGGAAGGCAGGCCTTTGATAAAATTATTGAAGCGTTCTTGGCCTACTACAGTACCATGGGGGAACCACTGGCCGCGAGAACTAGAGCAGAAAGCGCAGCGTTCGCGTTTACTTTCATGGAGCGTAGGTCGAGGAAATTGGAAACTCAGGAAGTAAAAGTCGCAATGACACCGAGTCCCCGGAGTTTGCAGAGGAGCCGCTCAGCCGGGACCTTGTCAAAAGCCATGCAGCAACAAACAATCACAGCATCCAGGCGCTTAATTACACCTAAGTATCTTCCCCATGCTCATGACTACATAGGCGTGTCTTGCACTGCACGATGATAAAGAAATTATTTATTTATTTATTTAGTTACCAGCATATCGGTGGTGCACTAATGCGTCCCACGGAAACCATGCTGGGCATGACAGATGAAGTCCAACTCATCGAGATGCATGCGAAGGGCCCGTTTCCGAATCCGTACCATGACTTTGCACAAAATCGGAGTCAGGCTGATGGGAGGATAGCTAGCTGGACCCCGGCGGTTCCCTCCTTGGTAAATATGCAAAACGGTGCCAAGCTTCAAGGCAGTTGGAAGCAGACCAACCTCAAACGAACGACGATAGGTTTGACAGACAGTAGCGAAATGTGCCTAGCCACGGTCTTGTGGAATAAACCATCAGGACCAAGAGTAGACTAAGGGTCTAGGTCAAGAAATTCCATTAAAACCTCAATGTTAAGCTCCAGTACACTGTAGTCCTCCGGGTTGGCTAAACGGACAACGATAGAGCCATAATCTTTATACGTAGGCAGCTTTAAGTCCATTCCCTTCTCACTTGGGTTAGTATTCCACAGCGTTTTCCTGTGCTGAACATTACCCAAGCAATGTTGGGAACGCTGGTTACCAAATGACATAAATAACCATCTCCCTTCTTACACCGGTCTATGCCATCTTAACATGTACTATACAAAGTTTGTATTACATCAGACTGGCAAGAAGGTTGGCCAAGTGCCGCAATTGCCCGTCACCTTGGCTAGCGGAATATACAGAACATTGTGACTACCGCTACATCTCATTTTGGCCAGCTATGCGAAATCAATCGTTTGCCTGGTTCCGTGGACCCCGTGATCGGTAGACAGCCAGCTCTTACATTTTGCATATCAGTTACTACTGCTTAGTATGTTACTAGTACTTCTACTACTGCGTTATTACATCCGGCTTATATTATTATTACTATTATGCATTCACGTTTTCGGATGTACTGGAACAGCTCCGGTCAAGTAAATCGTTAGTGTGGTAGCTAGTCCAATGCGAACGTCACATCACATACCATCGGTATGGCCCATTTATGGAACTTAGGTCTCCAACCTTCTCAGCAAGATAAACCTCATAAAGGTCAAAGCAGTTGACCGTTTTGTGCCCTAGGATGCAAGGCACAATAAGCCTTCGCTTTTGAAACCCTTGCTCTCACAACCCTACTCGTTGTTTCATCACACGTACGAGCTACAGTGATTTGTACGCTTGGCAGTTACCCACCTACCTTTCTGCTACCAATTTGCCTATTCACAGTGACTAACGTCGGGTGTGTGTCATTAGAGGTGGCACCACTGAGGTGGCTTTATAAAAATTTTAACGAAATCATAAATCTCGCAGCATCTATCCTGAAAATATGCAGCATTATTAAACTGGTATGTACGGATTCCATCACAAGCCCTGGATAATGAATCTAGCACTAGCTTTAATAATATTGCAGCTACAAACACCGCCGCCCAGCGTTAGTACAATTTGTGATTTGTAGGTTTACAGTGTTTTGTAACGCTTCGGATCCACGAGAATCCTCACGATGTAGCCTTTCAAACTAGGACTAATTAGGTTGTGTCAAAACGTCTCAGCTCTCAATAACCTACTTTTAAGTCTGCTTAGCGTTTTAGCGCGACTTTCCCTCACTTTTTCTGTTAATTATCACGTAGCCTAGAAAATTCGATTTTCGGCCAACCATGTCGCATCTAATAAGTGCTGGTGACGTTGATTTACCTTGCACCATTTTAGATACAACTCTTTATTAAGAAACATAATGTCAATCCATATACCGCTTTCTTTCCCTTTTAAGCTGTATTTACTGGCGAAAGAAAGGTGCTACTTTTATCATGGGAAAATTATAACCCTAAACTCAAGCGCCAGATAACTTGCAGACGACTGCCAATTTTGCAGTACCGGGCATTGCTTCTACAGGCTGTGGCGGGAAAGTCAACGAGAAACCCGAAACGTAAGTGTTAACATCGTTATCATCGCGTTTTCATACCGATAGAAACGGTAAAACGGATGACTAAATTGAAAAGCTGTGCGATGGTTGCCTTAATTGACGTTTTTGTCGCTCCGTTTATAAGCGAGTGCACTATGGTTTTCCTCCATACTTGCCAGCGTTATGGAGTTCCGTGTTTCAGGTTCGCCAATGGGTCGACTGCGGTGGTTTCCGAGGAGGTGTACGGCTGCAACGGTTCAAGAGTTTCAACACAATGTTTGGTGGACAATGGTCGGTTGAAATTTTGCGCCGGAGAGCAATATCAGCGTAAGAAAAGTAGGGCTGTATTTTTTGTTAATTGGTATTTTTCTACTGAAGCACGCAGCTTTATTTTCTCTCTTGACAAATTGTTTCTATTTTTTCTGCATTTATCGGAATTGTTTTCAACTTTTCGTAAGCCTTATAATCCCTTCACTCATTTCTTCCATGTGCACACAATTGGGGCAACTGAGGGGCCAATTAATGTGCGATCAATTTAAAGTGCACTTTCGGCGAATTGGTTTCTGTTCCAAAAAGAAAAGGCACAACTACACCTCCGCGAAGTTTTCACAACAGAACAAGGAGTTCAATATCGCCCGCAGGAACCAGAAACATGTCAAGGTGGGCGCCTGCGACCCAGTAGCTGTATATCAAACAATGCCAATGCATTTGTAATTGCTGACGATGAACATATACTTATATTTTACCTACTTCCATGCAAGAACATCGGATTTATGTAAGCATTGATCTGAACTTTTTAGGGTGCAGCCTCTAGCAGGTCTAGAAATATACCTATTTATTTATTTATTTATTCAAACAGCTAATGAAGGTGGAATATAGAGCAATTAAAGGCTTCAGTGAAGACTTTCTGGCATTTCCACGTCAGTGCCGCACGTCATATTTCGTGTACAACGTGGAACCTGCCGGTCGATGCCGCCGAAACCGTCGTATTGTGCGCATGTGTTCATACCCACCGGAAACGTGGTGAAGGCCGACGGTAAGTGATTTCATTTAGCCTGCTAATGCTGCCTATTTCGTTACAGGGATTGCAATTTTGCCACTTGTCTTTTTGTCGATAACGCATTACGCCATGCAGCATAGCCCTGGATTTCAGGTCGGAAAACCGTGATTATACGCGCCTAAGCGCAGGATTTCACAGCAGGATAAAGAGCAAATGTTCTAGCTCACGCAGTGTTTTAACAGTACGCTTGCCATAAGTGGTTTTGCGTTTGTTACCTTCCAAGTAATGTTGGAACGCGCAGACGTCAAGTCTATACGTAACCGGCACGCTAAAATGGAGTGTGGGTACGAAGCCGTTCGCGTGATGGGGCTGCTGCAGTGGGAGGAGACATGCGACATAGTGGACAAAGAAGACAGCGCAGTATGTGTTTTTCACATTGCGAAGAATTATGCCAGTTAGTACTCGCTTCTGTGATGTCATCTTGGCAGCAGCCACACATAAGCACAACCAAGGTGCTTGTGTGCTGTGACTTGCAATGTTGGTTGAAGAAACCAGCTTCGTTAGTAGTTTTTCGTTTGCACCCATGCCTGACGAAATTGAACTCAGTTACCACGATGCGGCGCGGCGTACGACGGAGAATTTACCCAAAACCCCTATAGCAAGTACGCTAGTGCTGGATCGCTGCTTATCGCAAATGAACGCTTTCATATCATACAGCGCAAATGCGCATGTGAGGTTCTGACGCTTCCGTGTACTTAGGCACATGCGGAAACGTTGCGCTCACTTAAAAGATTGCAACGCTACGGACAGCAGGAAAATTTTTAATGGATGATTTATTTGGTGTTTACACCAAACAAGTCGCAATTCAACAAACTGTTTGCTGCTATCAATGCTCGAAGTAAGGAGGCGATTAGCCACCTCACTAGCACGTGACTCTCCTACATGGAAAACTGGATAGGCCACATATTAAAGGGCCTAAAAACTTTGGGTAAGTGCACCACGAACAGAGTGGAGTTGCAAAATAGGCCTCTGAAGCGCGGTTGGTCCCGTAGGTTGTGTCCTTCAATTGTTTAAGCAGGCGTTATGACAAAATCATGCTTTAGACAGGGCAAGGAGAGACGCTTAGCGAAAGCTCATATGAGTGTGGTCAAAAGCACTTCATGTGCGCGTTGGTTTGCCGAGGTTTTGCGTTTCTTGTAGACATCCCCGTGGTGGTGCTAAAGCGCCCATCGGTAACCAAGGTGGCGGTCATGTGCTATGGCCAGGGGTGCTGAAATGTGCGCACTTCCAGTGACGGTCCTTCCAGGTGAAATATGCAGACGCCCCGGTTTGCAAATGTGTCTTCCCTATGCATTGGAATTGGCCGTGCGCTCATGCCCTAGAGGTGTGCCGTCTAATCGGCTATCGGCAGGAAAACCTGTTTCAGAATAGTCGGTGGTTTACACCTGCGTAAGTACCATGGGAAGTTTCCCAGCCCGGTACGCAAACGTACCAGGAGGTGCATACAGGTACACAGTGCACGGCTGCCGAGAAGGTAGCCGTCAGTGAAAGTGTTGGAACGAAAATAGCTACCGCGTTAAACGCCATGGGCCTTTCCAGTTTCCGTAAATAGGTGTGTTCGCTTAAGGCTTACGCTGGGCGGCTTTGGGAGAGACCGGATCTAGAACTAATGGCTGCGGACCCCACCGCTGGGCAACTAATGACCATGGGTTGGCTTGCGAACAATATTTCCCGTTGTGGGAATGCTCGGAGGAGTGTGGCTGTTTCCCTAGATAAACAGGCAGCGGATGAGGATACTCCTGCTCGTCGTGAGCCGGCAAAGTCACAGAGTAGATTTCCAGAAGAGCAGTCCAAACGGAAGCAGTCTCGCCAGTAGGGAAGTGCACGAAGAGCCGTTACTGAAGCTGAGTTTCCGAGAAATGCGAACCACAACTGCAGTGGCATACCGTTTGCAGCAAAAGCGGCGTGCATCTGCGCAGTTCTCGCATGATCGCACTGTTTCTCTCAGTTGCGGTAAAGAGCAACAAGGTTCTGTGCACCTGGACGTAAACTGGGTTCATTGCTGCGACAGTAATCACTGGTGCCAGGAAACGTGCAAGGACCTCCGGTACCCAGATGAGTCGTACCATTGTGTGGACTGCTAGCGAATCATAGGAGACGACTGAACGGTGCATGTATGCTTCGGAAAGCGGATGGCAGCAAACCTGCGTACCTCTAACAGTTTCGGAAACCCTAAAAATATACAAAATAGTTTTGAAAACACAAAAATACGAGAAGCTTTTGAAAGACTCAAAAAATTGGTTTTGCAAAAGGTTATGTGTATTACACCACGTTTGTCTGTATGTTGTTGTTGCGTTACGGTTAAGCCTTTCGTATCGTTATCCATCGCATTTTATACATGCCAATTACCGACCCTGCCTTTTTTCTTTTTCTTGGTCCCAACCCGTACGGTGGCATTCCTTGGGAGGAAGAATTCGTCGCATGGAATCTGCGTGCGTTACTTATTTTAGTACTTTAAAGGAGGACACGAGTGGGAGCCCGCTAGGATCCGTTCGCCTGATTCTTCCCCAGCAGCTGCATCACGCTGAACTACTTGGTCTCGCAGAAGACTAGCTAGCGATGGATGGTCCGCATTTGGATCAAAGAGCAAAGGCGATCACTTGGCAGAGGCAATCGTTCACTGGCCTGGTGTTATCCCTTGTCTGCTTCATGTCGTGCACACTATTATATAAACATTTTCTACGTTGTACCTTCGATTGCCAAGTGGTCTGCCTGCTAGAATGCTGCGCTTGATTGCTTGCGTCCTTTAAGCGGTACTACATGCAACACGTCGCCTGTGCAGCCGCATAGTTTGTTACGTGGAACTACGGCCTCCGCTGACGTATAACGTTAACATAGTGGTTGTAAATGTCTTCACGAATCACCGTAGCTCCGTCCACGGTTCCCACTATGCATTGTCATTCCATTTTAAGTTTTTATCGTAGGTTTAGTACTTATCTTATTTCCAACAGCATATGTGGTTTATCGTAACATCTCCATATATCAGAAAGCTTCTCTTGCGTCTATGAGATTAACTGTGATCTAGGCGTCGTCAGATTGAGCTAGGCATCGTAGAAACTTTGGCTTTACACTTGGCGATTACTGGAAGAATGCCGCAAGCAGCGGTTCAGTATGTTGTGGTTAATAAAACTTTCTTAATAGGCTTGACGGTCGGCCTCTTTACTAGACTGTCCTCGGCTTTCGCTTAGCCGCATCTAGAATACTGCGTCCAGGCCAGTCCGCCCTGCCTCGTCCGGGACAGAATGGAGCTAAAGAAGGTGTTACGGGTGGGTATTAGGTTAGCCGAGGGTCTACAAGGATGGACATAGCCCGAGTGTCTCTTTTGTTTGGGAATGCATTCAGTGCACTACCGAAGGATTAGAGGAGCCATGTGCCTAACCTACCGTATCTTAACTGGGAAGGTTGGTCCAGCTTTATCTTGGTTATTCAGTCCCACTAGTTTGTTTGTTATACACTGTCATTCCTTGAAACTGGACAAACCGTAGTCTGATCGGATTAGGGCGGAAATCCGACTGTCACGCCGAGTCATCGAGCGCTGGAACATGCTTCGGAAAATGTTATCAGAGAATTTAGGGTTAAGGGGTTTGAGCGGCAACTTGACGCTCTTGGGTGGCAAGACGAAAGCTTTCCCTTTTTCTGACTGTCTCGCATCTTTATACTATGAATTTTTCTCTGCTTTTCTGCATGCCTTGGTATTCTTCTAGTATTTAACTGCACTTACTTATTCTGTACCTTCGATTTCTCTTCCTATCTTTTGTTTACTTCGCATGCCTGCCACAACAGGGTTGCTGGAGCAGGAAACGTGAGCATTAACTGATTGGCCAGGGTGCGATACGGGTGTTCTGTTTTAGATCCATTAATAACTGTGTACTTCGTCAATTCCTGGCTCAACGATCCACTCCAGCTGGTACACTCACAGGATTCTCCTATCGTTTCAGTCCAACCCGAACTTAAACTTGCCAGCAGCCACACCCTTTACACGGAAACTACAGTACCGTATGAGCCTCTCGGTTAAAAATGGTATAAAGCTACAAGGAAACGCCGCCAACTCGCGGTACAATCAGCGTTCATGTTTGGTTCACGTTATATTGTGTTGGCAACTTCCCATTTAGAGACGGTATTCTCTATGTTTCCTCCGTCAAACTTGGAGCCTCAACTGGAGCAGGTAGCTTTATAGGCAGCCAGTGTTAGCGCGGATCTCATAAACAAATAAATAAATGTTTTGTTCCCGGCAGTGCGGGGCACGCCTGCGAAGGCATTATCATGATAAGACAAACAGGTATGTTTGGTAATTTTCTAATTATATAGCATATTAACCAGGTACATCCTAGATTTGGGTCTGTATATGTAAATGTATGTGTCCGTGGGCGTTAGGAGTTAACTTGTGAACTGTGACTGAATTCGTGCGTTTGCTTGCTATGTTCGCCATCTCATGAAGGGATCAATTAAACGCTTCGGCTTGGATGACGTTTATGTAGTGGGGATCCACCGGATGGGAAAGAGATGGCGACTTTATTCAGTCACGTGTCGCATCCGCCACGTGGCAGAGTTGTTAAACGGAGGTTTGTGGCATTTGATAGAGAGAAAGCATGTCAGGCGACAACCCAGCACGTCCTGGAACACTGACGCCGAACTATTTGCTGAAACGGGATTAAACTGAAGCACCAAGCTGGAGGTTGTTTGGCTAGAGGTAAAAGATTATCATTTACAGCACCAAGTCGCACACAGATTGCTCCTTTTTCTTAAAACCGACATTAGGCTAATTTGACATTTTAACTGCCCGTCATCTCCCGGTCTCCCGCAGGCTATATAAATTTCGCGCCGCAGAAGAATTCCCAGCTACAAAATTTTTCGGTCATATTTCTTACAGCATATCCAGCGCTCAAGGTTTACCAAGTTTAGCGCGTTATATTTATAATATATTTTATAGTAAGGCTAAGAAAACTGATTTTTTATCTGTTAGCTCAGCGTCGTTGTGCCCATGCTTGCCTATTAACAACAAACTTTGAAACCTTTTACATTTCATCAGCACGTTACGCGGCTATAGTAAGTTGACGTTTTCTAAAGTATTAACCCACCTTATTTCTTGTCGTGAAAGTACGTTTTAAACCTTCTCCTACTCTTCTGCGTCCATCGCTATCTTTTCTCGCCCATGAGCGGGCCAGAAACCAGGGCCGCTGAATGCGCAGAAATATTCCGCAGAAGCTGGAGTCAATTACATCAAGAGGTTGGTGCGAGGACTCTGGTGTGTCCTATACCAAAATCTACACAGTTAGGCCCTGTGTTTTGGATGCAAAGGTATAACCCGCAATCGCAAGGAAATGGACTAATGAAGTCTGTACGATTATCAACGGAAGTTTTGATGAAGCTGTGCCGTGAAGACTATCAAACCGTGGTGACCTGCGCGCTGGCATTTAGAAAGCACTAAGCGTGATATTTGTGTAACTCATACAAGCGCGTGGAATTATTGGACCAAATGATTTGGTCCCTTGCGGGCACAGCTTCTCACAGATGCATAGAAATACACCCTTTTATTTTTATTTTATTTTAAAAGGTGCTATAAGTAGCTAGGGGAATACTGACAATGAAGGGTACGTAGTTCCTTAGTCAGTGCTTCGTCAGAATCGAAAGAAAGGGGTCAGAGGGGAATAAAACGATGAAGCGGGTTGGGGATTTTAGCCCAGGCAAGGTCAGCTTGATACCAGAAAGAGTTTGCTTATAGGCTTATAGGCTGGCTAGCCGAACAACCTCCTCGTGGTGCCAGCTGGGTGGTTCGGGTTTAACCCGTTCCAGCAAATAGTTCGGCGGCAGTGTTCCAGGACGTGGTGGGTTTTCGCCCGGCAAGCGTTCTTCCTATAAAAAGCCACAAATGTCTGCTTATCAACACTGTGACGTGGCGGATGTGACTCGCCACAAAATAAAGTCACTGGGCCGTGGACATCCGGAAAATGGTATCCAACTCACGGACATCGATCGCTTATTCTCACATTCCTACCGATAACAAACAGTCAAGAATTCTGCGGCACCTTCAAAAATACAAGCTACATTCATAGACAGTTACATACATATATACACCCATACACTTACATTCACTGTTATGCCAAACATGTACTCTGTACATTTTGATCACACTATGTTAGCTAATCATGATCATGCCTGTACTGGTGTGTCTCGCATTGTCGAGAATAAACGTTTATTTATTTATTTATTTATTTATACAACAACAGCCAGGAGGCAAGGTAAAAGCGAAAATGAGGTTAAGGTCGGACGTATATGAAGGTAGGTAAGTCTTCTTCATACTGGAAGTGGAAGCCGTAAGACGCTTAGACAACATTAGTCCAGATGCCGCCAGAGAGCAGAAGCCGCGTTGGAGAACAGGCGACCAGACACCCTAGGCTCAATTAGTGCGGTACAATGAGAGGAAGCCGTCCAGTCTTGGTGGGGATAAAAACGGAGTGCGATAACAAGAAATGACACATTCTGTATAATAAGACTGTATTTGGATATCGGTTGAATGGGAGCAACATGGAGCTCGACGTGATTAGAACGGCCCAAAGCCGCTGCCAAACCAAGATCTGTAGTGGTGCTGAAGTCTGGGAGAAGTGGGAGAAGAGCTGTTAGAGCAAGAATAGGTTAGTCGACGCACTGAGATTAGGCAGTAAAATTGTGGTGAAACAAAAATGGAAAGGGTTAACAGAATTGAAGAGGCTAAATTAATAAAAGGTGAGCAATTCTAGTACTGCTGTCGTAGTGAACGGAAGAGTGTATTGGTTATGCAGAGCCTAGATCGTTTACATCTTGGTAGTCCGGAGGCAGTCAGAAAGGAGGAGACTGGGTAGCTGAGACAAGGTTGGGACAGGGCACCGAGAGTTAGCAGTTGCTGGAAGAAGGAATGAAAACAATTAGCTTAATGCAGCGAGGAGAGGATGGGGATAAAAAGAGCTTTGTTATGAAAGTGAGCAGGGGACAATGTGGCTTCCGTATTAATGGGTACAGGGAGTTTGGTCTTTGAAAGATTGGCCGGAAACTTCAAGGTATGCTGAGAAAAGTCGGAGAGCAAGTGGCCGATCAGACGAGAGTGGATTAGTGGGTGCATTGACATTTAGTAAGGCAGTTAAGTTGGGAAGACAAGTAAAGAGAGTCAAGAGAAACAGATAAGTTAAAGAGTGAAGAGGCTATTTTAATAAAGGTTGAGCAAATCCAGCGGACTCATGAAATGAGGGGACATTACGTCAGTTATGCAAAGCGTAGACCGTTTACACCGGGGTAGACTGGAGGAAGTAAGAACGCAGGAGACTGCGCAGCTGAGACTAGGTCGGTGCTAGGCACTGAGCGATGGCAGTCCGCTTGAGGAAGAAATGAAAACGGTGTGCACTGTGAGGAAAAAAGGGTGGGAATTGGAAAAGCAAACGAGGCACGCGAGCCAATGAGGACAGAACATACTTCCTTCCAAACTAATCTTACCTCCATGGGCCAGTTTCGCATGGTCGAGAAGATATTTATTTATTTATTTAACGTCACAGTAGTCTGAGAGAAGTCAGAAAGAAAGAGATCGCTCAAACGCGACGGGATCGGGCGGTGTATTGAGGTTTAATCGTACCGTTAACGTGGAATAATCAATGGAGGGGGTCAGTAGAAATAGACAGGTTAGCGCTATAAGATATATTAATAAAATGTGAGCATGTCCAGCAGGCTCACGGGTGAAGGAGCAGTGCGTTGTTATGCAGTGCCTAGACGGTTTACACGTGGGTGGTCTGGAGGCTTGCACCTACGAGCCAAGTCAGACCTGACAAGGGCAGGACACAGAGCTTTGGCAGTCTGGTTGAAGCGGGGATAAAAATAATGAGTGCGCTAAGGAGAGGACGTTGGCTGGATGCAAAGATCGGTAGGGATGATGGATGAAGAAGCCAACAAAGCCCTAGGCGCATTGACCTAATACCTCACGATTTAGGTAGGTTTGTAAAAATAACTAAATTTTATATTCTCGGTAAAACAAGGCACACCAGTGACGGTGCGAGCAAATTTGCATAAAAGCATAGCTGCATTGGAATAGCAAAACAATTCGTTTTAATGTGTTATATTTGAAGTGTTCATAATTCATACCAGTGAGTAATTTGTCAGGGAACAGTGGGACCCAGGAACATGATGGCGCTAGGGCGCGGAAAATTCAGCCACAACTATTGTGTCAAATCCAAGTTAGGAGTGAATGCGCAACATGGCAATCCACGAGCATGGGAGCCAAGGAAGGACTTCGCCGCAGTCGTTGTCCATTAAAAGATAGGAATGTTCGGTGTTCCAGTAAAACCTTTTCCACATTCAAATCGGTTGCACAGGCGGCATGTAGAAGTCTGATGACTGCGCCAGTGTGAGATCTTAAACTGTTATTTGATTAAGGGGCCAGTCACATCCGCCAAGTCACGGTGTTGTTAAGTGGACGTTTGTGACTTTTCATGGGGAGCACACTTGCCTGGCGAAAACACACCAGTTCCTGGGACACTGCAGTGGGTTATTTTGAACAGTAGTGCAAGCCAGCGATGAATCATACCGTCCAAGGCGGCACACGGTTATTCGCCGTTGCTTGAGCGCCAAATTCCTACGCTGGTCCTCCCATTGGCTTAGTTATGAACCGGCAGTAGTCGTTGAAACCGTTCGAAGATGAAAAATAGTCGTAGATTCTTGCGGTGTGTGATGTTGATGGTACAAATTTCGGGTTAACGGTCGCTGGCTTGTGCTGTTTCTACTTGTTGGGTTGTGCAGACAGTGTCCCGCGATTCGTACTGGACTTGTCACGGATGCCTTGGGTGCAGTTGGTGCGTGTTGCTGGATACGCCCGTAACAAGTGAAAATGCCCCTTCGGTTGTCCAACGTGGGCTAGTTACAAAGTTCTTAGTCCGCAAAATTTGAGCAGCTTTCCTTCAAACGTAAGTAACACTGAGATGTGGTTGGCTTCATGTCAAGCAAATGCTCCATGAAAAGCCATTGGAAGTGCTCGAGGTAAATGGAATATATGGATGTGCTTGAATAACTAAAAGGAGCCAAACCCATTTGTTTGAGTGCAATTGTAGAGCACCAAAGCTGTCCATGGAATGCCATCGGAAAAGCTTCGGATGAATAGAGGATCAGGATGTCCTTCCTGATATGTAAGGCACCGAACACAAGTGCTCAAACTCTAGTGAGAATAAGCAATGCAATCCGTGGCAGTGAAAGTACTTACAACAGAAGAAGCTGTTTTCGGTTGTGGAACAGGGGATCCATACAAAAATATTATTCCAACTGAGTAAATTGTGGTACTGGTGTACGAGGCCGGCTAAACCCACTAGTTTAGACCGGTAGTAGTGGACTTTGCAGATTGGCAAAAACTACCTCATTTGAAATATTGACTGGATTATTCAGAGGGATGTACTGTTCTTCCTATCCAGAGGATAGTAGCATGTTCAGGCCAGCTGGCTATTGAGAATGGGTCAGCCTGTCCCTAGGATGAACCTTCTTGCGTCGGCCGCTGTAACTGTCGAAATTTCGTAAAATCGGGCAAAGGGACTAGAAGGATATATATGCTTGGTGCCATTCGCCAAGGGCGCTTAATTAAAAAGGCACGTGCACTTAAGTTCTGGCATTTTGGAGATACTAATGAGACTATTTATGGCTGAGGAGCTTTGCGTGCTACTTTGGGTACCCTGAAGGCTTCCAGTAGCTTATTAAATTAATGAATAAATATATAGGTATATTTCTAGACTGGTTAGAGGCTGCACCCTTAAGGGATCAGATCACCCTTTAAGTTACTCCTATGCTCTTGCATAGGAGTAGGTAAAATATGGGTATCTGTTTCTCCTTGGCAATCTCGCATGCAACGGCTTTGTTTGGTGTACGGCTGATAGGGTCCTAGGCGCCCACCCTGAAATAATTCTGGTTTTTTCAGGCGATATTTAGCTCCTTGATTTCCTGGTGTGAAAGCTACGTAGAGCCGTAGTTGTGCAGGTTTTCTTTGGAACAGGATCCAATTCGCCACAACTTTACTTTAAATTCTTTGGACCATTTTAGCCCGCTCAGTCCCCACAATTATTGGTGCGTACAAGGAAGGGAAAGAGCGGAGGGATTATAAGGAATACGAGGAGGTTACATATAATTCCGTGGAATGCAGATTAAAATAAAACTGGCTTGTTAAGAGACATCCTACAGCGGCGTACGACACCAGAAAAACACAAAGTCACCAGCTATATTAACCAAACTTTGCTTGCGCTGAATTTGATATCCGTCGCTCAATATTAACCTGAGTGAATCTCAGTAAAATAAAAACCTTTTCTGTGACCAGAATATTGCGTGCAGTAACACAAAAGGAAGCTGCTCGGGATAAGTTTTAAACATTGATTATGAGAAAAGTAAAAACATTGCAAAGCGTGCGGTAGTTCACCAGTTATTTGCAATCGAATGATGGTCTACGAATAACGCCATTCTTCGTTTCCGCTAACATTGGCTTTCTGCTCTGTAAGCAGATATAAGAAAAAAGAAAAGAAAATGTAAAAGTGGCGAAGCGGTAAAAGTTTTATATAGGCATGGTTATCTAGTAAGGCTCTATACAGCCCGTAATACCCAGCAACAACTAGGTACGTCGTTGGTGGCCGAAAAGCAAACTTTTCAGGCATACATATTAAGTGTATGCAAATAAGCGATAATGTTGTGCGAAAACACTAGAAATCCAGTAAATAATAGTATGTGTGCAAGTGAATTTAGGACAACGTATAATTAACCCACGGTCAGAAGGCTCAGTTTATCATGTTCAGTGGCTACTGAGCCACATAAACCACTCTGAATATAGAGTTTAGTATTTTTAAGCTTGTAAGTGGTTTCAAAGTTTATATCAAGGCTGCATGAGCTAGGCCTATCTGAGTAGTACAGGGAGATCTTTAGGATCATTTGACACGTTTTTGCTTGGAAACTGTACACGTTTCTTAGATAAACATCGCAAATTTTATCGTTTAGAGCCGAGTTTCTATATTCAGGAGGTTAGGTCTCCAACACCAGTGAGCTAGAGCAGCCTGTCACTAATAACAAAGAATGAATATCGGAAAATTTAGCAAAATGCTTCATGGCCTAAATACAGTTGGGTCTGCGTTGGTGGGGCATTAACAACTCTCCCTCTGGTGATTGAGCTTGCTCGAGCATGTGGAACTATTATACCTCATGTGTTGCTGCACACAGTTTGGCAGCCCTTAGATTAATTTTGAGTTGTTTCGCTCCGGTTCTAAGTTCTGAAGCAATCGCCGGCTGCTTTCATCCAGGTGGCAATGTTACGCAGTACTATACCGCCGCAACAGCTATTTCCTTGTTGGTTTTCCTGGAAAGAGGTGTTCTAGCACCATAAACCAAAAGCGTTAAGGTACAGCAAGAGTAAGGCAGTACCAAAAAATATGGGCGCTGGTTGTGCACCCACTATTACGCATAATGCATCGTAGGCTCTGGAGCCAGCTAAAAGATAAACAATGCTTGAGCGGCTAAGATAGAACAAGTGGACGTCGAAAGTTTATGGTGGTTTAGCCCACCAGTGTGAGAGGGCCTCGCTGTCATTGGTTACCTTTCGTGCCAGTGTAATGAAATCTGGAAATGCGAGTGTTTTACTAGCAAAGCAGTTAAAGAAGAGGATCCGATTTTTATTATGCCTGTCTACTAGTGTTGCCAATAGAGCTGGGCATACGTATACCAGATGAAGTTAAGTATATGAGGACCACAGAGGATAAGTGGAGAGTAAAATGTCTAATTCTTGGGCCTATAAATTTTAAAGTGCTCTCTTGGTCAACAAGATGAAAGATTTGTATATATTATTTTGCTGTTTACATACTGATAATAGCTGGAAACGGCTGAGTAAAGTAGCTATTGCTCAGACCTAATGAAACCGCAGCCATTAAGGCCAGCTAGCAATTGACCTCTACGAAGGTACATAAAGGCACATCTAAAGCCGGTATTTAGACAGTTTCGGACAATTATAATGCTAAGCTTAGGTGTATCTACAGCAAGAATGGCTTCCAAATTATTTTGCAAGGCTGCGGTCTGGTATGATGCCTTTACTAGGCATACCTCAAAGGTCATAATCCTGCTTTTTCCACTCCCACAGTGGTCTAAGAAGTTAGAAAGTGATAAAGGGCAAAGATGAAGACAGGGAATAAACACTTAGCTAAGATGTTAAGATTGAAGTTTGCCTGCTCGGATGGCTTCGTCTTAGACCTGCAATATCCTATAGGAGGCATATCTCTGGGTTTGCGAACCTGGCAGTCAGTAGGCTAGGCTGTACTCATTTGTAGAAATTTTTAATTATTGCCGAAGTGACCACTGAAAAAGAGACGCCGGTGGGCTGTGAATACCAACTGGTCCATGCAGCCTTTGGACCAACGTGTCAGTAAGGGTACCGAAGCACGTCAGGAACTACTCCGTAATGAATAAATACCTCTTGCACTCAAACTTCTAATATTAGCACCTGTACGATGCGTGCGACTGATCCGGCTGAGACCTTCCGGGTGTTGTGATTGCGGTATAGGATAAGATGAAGACCTGGGGGCCATTGATGGAGACGATTCATGGGGCTTAGGCTACCAATTATACCTTACAGGATGCTTTTTTTGGTGGCATCAACTCTTCCCATAGTACAGTCATAATGCGGAATTGTTCGTAGGAGAACTCAAGCAAGTCAAGAAGGGACCATTGAAGACGAACATCGTCTTGTACTCTGACTTCTATTCTTAAAAACCTAGAGAATGGTTGCGTAGAATGCCGTTAAAGTCTATTAAGTCTTAAGACGGTAACGACAATTAATGTGGATGAGGTATGAGCTCAAGATGCTAAGATGTCATGCGCTACATCGTGGGCATCCTCATGCTACGTCAGGGCCAGTTTCGAAGAATTGGTCCTGCGAAGCGCAGATATGAAAGACGTTTTGTTTATTAACAATACATAGGAACCTTTGTATCTCCTTCCTGAATGCCTGCAAGTTTTGGATTTCTCTTAGTCTGGGAGGTAACCTGTTCCATATGCTTGCGTCCACAATTAAGAAGAAACGAGATCGCCGTCACTTCTTTTCCCTTAGTGCGGTAATGAAATGGCTCTTGTTTCAGAGTTTAGATGCAGTTGCGCTCCTCAGTTTAAGACTAGTGATAGTAATGTGCAGCTATCTGTGGATTAGCTTATGTAGGAAGCACAGGTTAAGGATAATGTGTCTTTGCCATAGGGGCTGAAGTTTAAGTTGCTCGTACCATTGTTGAATTCTCAGCGCTTGCGGGGATGGAGTCAACATCTTTGCAAATCGCCGCTGTGCTTTTTCAGGCAGAACGCAGCCCGACTTCTGTAGGCAGCTGCATATAAAGTGTAATATGCCAGATGTGACCGGACTTGGTTCTTGTAAAGTTCTAGCCTTGCGACTGCGGTTTTTATGTAATGGCGTAGGTGGAAATAAACTCTCCGTACTCTTGACACTTGATAATGCACTTCTTATGCAAAGTTCAGGCTCATGCAGTAGCGCAAGCCGAGATCTGTTGTCGTGGCATTCTGTTGCTAGTGGTGCCGCTTATTGTCAGGGACTTAGAAGGTATTGAAGATTTATGAGTCATGACGTTAGATTATTGAGCGGAGAACGTAATTCACCAGTGTTCGCCCCACATTTCGAGTGCTTTAAACTCTTCACATATCATACCTTGCGGGTATTTCATTAGCAGAGGGAAAGTCGTGGACAACTTTTACGTCATCAGCAAAGATGAAGGGGCGACTGTGCTGCGAACTCATGCAGCGGTCATTGATATTAATCAAAAATAAGGCAGGCCCAGGGACGCTCCACTGCACTACTCCACTGGGGACGGAGGTCGCAGCGTTCCCAGTTTGCTCAATCTTAACAGAGTGCGTGCATCTTATTAGATAGGAACCCAGCCAGTCTAACAGAGGACTGCCTACCCCGTACTCCTTTATCTTATGCATCAGGCGCATGTGTGGTACCCTGTCAAACGCATTTTGCATTTCAAGGTAAAGAATGATAGCTGAGAGATTAGAGTCAATGGCCTTGGTGACTACATTAATGAAGTTCAGCTGACAGGTTGCACAAGACCGAGTACTTAGAAATCCGTGCTGTGCTTCCTTTATGTGCTCGCATGCATAAGGGTGTTTAATGCGGGTGCGTTTAACCAAACTTCTCCAGCACTCGCCAGATAATGGTGGTGTGGTTAATAGAACGATATTTACCAACATCCTGTAGGTTTCCGCCCTTAGGCGGTGGCATAATGTTGGAAGGCTTCCAAGCGGACGGGTATTGACTTTTCTGCATCGATTAAGTAAAGAGTTTCAAAAGAAGGTCATGCAAATCTTCACCACCATTATTAAGTAGACTGAGCGAAATTCTGTCTGGACCAGGTTTTGAGGTTGACTTGATATTTGGAATCGCAGAATGGACACTATTAATGTCAAACTGTACAAATGATAGGGACTGGCTACCGCGCAAGTGAAGGGCCTGAAAGGTTGAATCTATTCCTAAACACCGCGATTCTCCTAAATGTGTGCTGAAGACTTCACATAAAATTCTTGCGTTACTAGAAGTATCGTTGGGACTAAGCTTTAGGATAGAGCCGTCGTTCATAGTTAGGGCTCCGAGAGAGCAGCAGCCAGCTGAAATTCCTAGTTTTGTTCGCAACATTCAGTGAGGCTATTTCTTGATTGGTTTGCTGCAGCTTAGATCTGGCAAAAAAGCTGCTTTGCAATCTCCTTCGCTCTCAGGATGTGAGCAAAGTAGAAGGTTTTGTTATAGAATAGTTGAAGCTGACGCATTCCGTGGGGCTTTCTGGTTTGGGTCACACTTTTAGATGATTGCCTTGTTAAATGTGACAGGAGAGGTAGACAGTCGAGGCAATGAAGTATTTGCTCATAAAACCGCTCAGCCAAGCAATCCACGGAATCAGACATTAAGAATTAAGCCTAATTTCTTGACCAAACGATTGCAGTAAAGGTTGCCCAGCTAACGAAGTGCATCGGGCGGTATACTACGACTGCGTCTGTTTTTCTTGGTTAGACATTAGGGAGCTTCAAGTAAACCGAGCAATGCACCGATCTGTGAGCACTACCCGGAAACTCCCGGCCAACTGCCGCTTGCGCTGATGGGATGCCAAGGTTAATTTTAGGTAGAGAGTATGTTTCGCCCTGGTTGGAGCTAATACATGTTGCGTCCAGCCGCCTAATTTGCTAGACGCTAGTAGGCCCGCATAATTTGTTGTTGCAGCAGATGGGAACCAGTTTAATTAAGGCAGGTTGAAATAGTCTGCAACCAGTTTGTATTCGCACGAAAAATTTGATGCCTGAGCAAAAGTACCCATAAGTGCGTTGTCACCCTTAATTAAGGTATCGGGTGGTCTATAAACACACCCAAATATTACCGTCGATCCCAGGATATCAGCCGTTATCCATACTGAATCCATCGCTTCAGCTGCGTGCATGATTTCGGACATGTTTGCTGGGTAAGTATTTTAAACCTAAATGACGCACGCGCCCCCTTGTGTATGCACATCAGAATGAATAAAAAGCTGATAATCAGGAAGTGAGTATTCCTACACTGAAGAATAAGGGTAAACCATGTTTCCGTGACAAATATTGCAGCAGGGTCGGCGCGGACAGACAGAGAAAGCAGCATAGGTATTTTATTGTTTAGGGACCCAGCATGTATAAATAGGAGTGCGGAAGAACACTTGGGGTCTACTAGCTTTGCGGAGGACGTAATGCAGCAGTTGATAGGTGCTTCGCTATCTACAATAATTGCAAGAAGTGCGTGAGAAGACATTGTATTTTGTAGTTCGGCGACGAGATGCTTGGAGCCGGGATGAAACCGTCGCGGCTTATCCCCACCTTGTCCAAAACTGCGAAGGTTGCGGGGAAGGAAGCAGCGGCCGATTTGGCCTATGTAGCTGGACCGGCGGCATAGGTCTGAGGGATGTGGCAGGTGCGAAGCAGCCTGGATGCGCATGAAGTTGCGCGGAGCTGTGTAGATTGCCAAACGTAAACAAATAACTAAATATAATAAATAGTTTGTTCTCGAAATTTTCGCGACACACCAAACCAGGTATGATCAACCTTTACCTGCAATTATGTTTCCCAACGAACACGTTTCTGTGTATTTACTCGGCAGTAGACGGCACGTAGTAAAGGCTGCGGAAATTGTAAAAGTAATTATGAGGAATAAAGTCGTCAATAATGGACCATACTTTGGGTTCTAGCGTGTGTAGTGCAAACAGTCAGGGCACTATGTGTGTAGTCAGAACGATACATGTAGGCAGGGAGTATCTTATACTTGAACGTATCAAGAAAATATTGAATTATGATTCTAGTCTAGTTGCCAATATGTAGTTGTAGACAGGGACTTTGTTCAGTGGCGAGTCACCTCCGCTAACTTGCAGTATTGTTAAAAGGATGTTTGTGGCTTTTGTAGGGAAAAGCCTTGCCAGTCGAAAATACACCATGTCCTGGAACAATATCATAAATCCGTTTGTACACTAATGTACAAATTCGAGAATAAACTATTTAGTTATTTATTTACTTAACTGGCAGAGCAGCGTGCCGACTGCTTTCACACTTGGTTATCCGCAGTCAACTGGCTTCCAATTTCCTCTGTTGGTTGCTCAGATATCGCTGCGACGTAGTTGCAGCACCCTTACCCCGCAAAACCTAGTGCGCAATAAATAATTTAGTGTCATTTTATGACACGATTCCCGGCTATCTTTCTCCCTTTGCAGTTTTATTTAATTCTGTGCAAATGTGTTATTACGCTTGTTTAAATGTGTCGGAACCCAGATACGCGGCAGGAAGCGTATTTTCGAATCCGTTCGCCAAGGAGTCTTATTTCCGGAGAAACTTCCTTGGGCGTTCTTTTGAGTTTTGATGAGCATAATAGTTTGTTTTCAGACTTTAAACTTCTTCATTACGTCAATTTCGTATGCTACAGCAGCAGAGGGTGTAACGTGTCACTGGTGAAGTATGACAGGGTCAGTTATCGATGTGTCCGCTGCGCACGTCGCAAGTCAGCAAGTACAGGAAGGAGACGTGTTTAGTAGGATTTTGTTTCTATTATTCCAAATCTTTCAGCTAACGTGTTACTAACTGCAAAGCTCGCGTTGACCTCATTAGAACGGGACGCAAGCTGAAAGTCACAGCCTTTGATCTGTTTCACTATCACCCAGTTAACCGCTTTCTTTTTGAGCGACACCCCGTCAGTCGCCGTCTGAAAGACGATGAGTTCCTTCAGTGATGAGATTACCGCCGATCCGAGTACAAGTCAACAAACCGTAACCCATCATATTGCACGTGCACTTGGTACTGGTGATCTTTTTCCTTACCTTTCACCGATAGGTTGTCGAAAGGGCGCCGTCGAGTTCCCCTCAACCAGAGGTATAATGCAGAATGGGGTGCCAAAGTAAGTTATTCTGTGCAATTTAAACTCCCATTTTCACTTTATCGTAGCGTCTATATGGATGTTAGCCCAGTAAAGAAAACGCTGAGAAGGAAAAACTTGTTCGGATAAATACTCTCATTCAATTACCCGACAGTAGGCTATACGTTTGCACTACTATTATATTGTGTATTGATACCATGTATGGGACATGTGCGTCCAAGGCACGAATATACTGAACTACGCTGAACCTTTTCTCGCTGCTTTCTGTTAAATACAATGCACCGTTGTTATGGCGCTTTCTGAGCTCCTTTGGCATTGAAGCATTTTTAACAGTCAACTGGACTGGCGACACATTGGTTGCCAGTGTAATAGGATCCAGGTGGGTTATCATAGCACACTGCTATAAGGCTCGCGCTCGTTGTATATAGGCTCGATCAGTGGCACATTTGGTATCGATGTAATAGGACCCAGGTGGGTGTAATAGCACACGGTTCCAATGCTCGCGCTCTTTGTATATAAGTTCCATCAGTGGCACATTTGGTGCCAATGTAATAGGACACAAGTGGATTGGCATACCACACGGCTACAAGGCTTATGGTCTTAGGATAGCGGCTCTATCAGTGGCACATTTGGTGCCAATGTAATAGGACCCAGGTGGGTTGTAATAGCACACGGCTCCAAGGCTCGCGCTCGTTGTATATAGGCTCCATCAGTGGCACATTTGGTGCCAATGTAATAGGACCCAGGTGGGTTGTAATAGCACACGGCTCCAAGGGTCGTGCTCGTTGTATATAGGCACATTTATTGCCGAGGTAATTGGACCCAAGTGCGTCGTAATATCATTTGACTCCGAGGATTGTGCTTGTAGTATAAAAGCTCCGACAGCAGCGCACTCATGATGTATGGTGAGATAGCATCAGATAAAGCATACTGTTTGACTAAAAGTCATCATAATTCAGCTTCGTTTGGACGAGTTTTGGTCATTCACAATCATTTATGGTTCGGCTTTACGGCTACTGCATTGCGTAATTACAATTAGTAGGTAGATTCCGCCTTATGTTTACGATATTGTAACCATGAAACTTTCGTTTCTGAATTTCAGTGTGCTTTGTGTACTTTTAGACTGCTGAAGGCCAAAAATATAGTCATTTAGGGCGTTACAACACTCACACCACGGCACACGTTTTCGCTGCTTTCTCGGAAGGAATGCACATTCCGTCAACGTTACGCGGTAATCGATAACAGACATGTAAGTACGTACCACCACAGTGACGAATTATTCCTCACTCATGTCGCTCTAAAGATCACTTGCGCTGACAGAAAGTACGGTTAAAAAGAAAGCTTTTATGCACTAACCAGCGCCGATAATGATTTAGAACATAAGTTAATAACATCCATGGACATATAAAGACATTTATCTTCATCTCTTTTTGCTTTTCGGCGAGTGGCCAAAAGCCCGCTTCAATGGAAGGGCTCGCTGTCCGTATGTATGGATAAACTGATAATTCGTAGGTACCATAATTCTGCATAAGTTTCTTATGATTTCACAAAATCTTCGCTGTTAAAGAAGCCACTTAAATATGTCTGCTATGATGTATCAACTGCTACGGAACTCAAAAACCCCTAGTGTTACATATTTCAATATATTAATAATGCGTTTCACAACAAAATTCCGAGGCTAAAAATATCGGCACATTAGGAGACTAATGAAGTAGTCCAGGAGGGAGACTATCAGTACACGGAAAGTATTTTTAATAAATTTGCTCAGAAATAGTATGCTTATATTTTATAACTTGTAGTGAGTAATTTCTAATTTAGTTACCAATATTGCATTAGTGTTACGCATGATTAAGGCAAATATAGCTGCATGCAATAAGCACTTGGATGTTTCACCATCGACACGTGGACACATTGGAACGCGCGTTGTATATTGGCACTTTAGCAGCACAGCGTGCACAGCTGATTGACTGGGCATTAGTTTGTATTCATTTCAAAACCGTTTTGCTGCACATCTCGTCTGTGTTTAGTTTTGCGTCTAACAACATCTAGACAGGACGCCGAGAAGACGCATAAAAGATAATCCACGTACTATTAACTGACGCACATACTGACAAACTTCACAAAAGTTAGCTTTTAGGGTATAACTGGCAAAAATTCAATGTTTTTAACAAACCTCCAAGACTGCGAATTAGTTAAATACAGCATCCACGAAAACAAGCGAACTAAATTTGACTTTTAGCAGTACAAGGCGCACAATGTGTAATATTTTACATACGGGCGTGGATATTTTTGTCGTGTTAATTTACCAAATTTGTAGCATTTCGTTAACGGTATTTACAAGCATTCGAATCGGCGGCAAGCGGTTGATAGCTTTTAAGCACACTAAAACACATTTTTGAAGGTATACCAGATAAGTATGACGGAGTCTATAGGTCAATTGTTTCATCTCATTCTGACCAATCAACCAACGTCGCCATCTTTAAAGTACCCTGCTAGGCCTGCGACAACCGGGCAGCTCTGACCTCTTAGTCATGACCGCCATTAACGCCGAGGCAAATCAAGGATGAGAGCTTCACAAAGAGTCGTCTTTGTGAGTGGCCAGGTGAGCTAAACGTCAATCACTTTTGGCCGGATTTTTCAGGTTATGCATACTTATCAGGATTGTGAAGGCATCGTGTCCAGCAATTATTAATCGACAGTGGTCGTGGTAGCTAGCGCAGTTGTATCCATTTGTTGTACAGCCATATTCCTTGTGGGTCCTTATGCGTTATTATGTTCTGTCGCGGGCAAGAACTGTTTCCCGTCCAATCCCAGATCCCCAAAAGGTTCCGCACCTCGGAGATAAAGGAAGGTGAGGGACAACTAAGGCCGCAAAAAACAGGCGTTGAAACAAACATTGTTAAAGTTCTATGTTATAACATTTAGAGTGGGGACAAAATTATGTACAATGTGAAATAGCGGTTGTGCTGAAAGTGTCTTTGGAATGTTATACGAAAAACATTGGCCGTATAGGTAGGTTGCAACCATCTGCATGGAGTACAGAACGTCGCGCTATTAAGCAAACCACGCAGTAAAGGCTTATTATGATGCAACTATTGCGTGGGAAGACAGAAAGCAGGGTTAAACGACCGGCGGCGATTGAATGGTGAATGAACAGCTGGTACTTAGCCTACTTCGACATTGAGCGCAGAATAAGTAAGTGAAGATATAAATAGCTTGCGCGGTGAAAGATTCAAAGGTCAATTGGTAGTAAAGCAGGGGATATATAGGACTCAAGCGCGGAGTAAAATTGTTAGGGGATCTAGAGAGAAAGAAGGCAGTAGGGGACTAAGAGAATAATGCTATAACCGACTGGAATGGAAACAGCCGGTTACAGAGCTAACCTCCTGCATGAGCAATTGTCAAAACCTTTCATGCGAGACGGAAACAGAACACAAACAAAGGAGGGGTTAAGGACCGGATGTACTGACTACTTGAGAAAGGATTGACAGAAAAATTGAAGTAGTAAAGATCAGTTAATGGACAGCGAACGTGCGGAACAAATGTATACCCTGTGTCGCGCAGAGAAATGAGTCATTCTAAGGTGCTAAAAATTGGTACTAGGGTATGCTTATCCAGGCAAAGCCAGTGCGTATTTTAGACTCATACGTGGTTAAGGGTCACAGACATAGCAGCGAGTAAGTGATAACTAAACACCTAGAAATGAGATGCTAACGGGCGTATGTGTGCTGACCAGATGAGAGAATTGATGAACCGGCAAGCTAAGAAAACTTAATTGGCGAAAGGGCAGCGAATCGCCGGAATGCACGCATAAATTAAGGTTGCTGAGGATATCAGAGTATGAGGTCTAACCGCAGCAGCGCGCAAAAATAAACTTACGCTAGGGTGCTAAGATAATAGTGCCAGGCTGGATAGAGCCAGGGAATGCTAGCCCGAGAGCTGGAGGCTTGCAGGTAAAATACTCTAAGACATTACAGCGAGTAAGGGATAAATAAACATCTAAAAATATGAGGCAAAATAGCGACTTGTGCTAAATTCATGGGTAATGCTTGCGCACAAGAAGAACGCTAAGAAAGGTTTCAGGAAGATTTGTGGCAGTCTGGAGATTCCCCAGCTTGCCTGTGTAAAATTCTAACTAAAATTATTTCATTGTACACTTAGGCAGCCGGTGTGGTTTGTTGAACGGAATGCTGTGTTCGAATGCTTGGTTTCCTTATCGCCATTTTTGCTTGGCGCTCGTTTCGCTGGCGACTCGCGACTGCCCTGTGTGCTGTGCTTGCTCCGTTCCCCTAGCTAGTGCGTCCACGGTGTCGTTCTTTTATAGCTAGATAACAGGGAATCTTTTACTGTACCAATAAAAGTTTACCTGCAACTCAATCCGTCTTTTCGAATCGCATCGGGCTCCCGTTACAGACGACCCTCTAAATTGGTGACCCCGACTCCGGAACAGTCTCAACGCCGGATATTTCCAACTTTTCTTCGGTGAGCTCGCTCCATTTATTTTTCATGTTTTACGATTAATTTTTGCATACGGTAGCCTATTTTTGCGTCATTTTCTGAGCCATGCAATCCGTAGACCATAAGCTAGAGTCTCTACTAACCGTTGTATCTCTCTCCGTGCCACCTTTTTGGGACATGGATCCTCTTTTGTTGTTCGCACATCTTGAGGCTGAGTTTTATAACCACAGAATCACTTCCGATTACGCGAAGTATTGCAAGCTCCTGTCCCATCTCCCCAAGGAGATATCAATGCAGGTCCGTGACGTCATCATTTCTCAGACCGAATACCGCTAGGAGGCTCTCAAGGAGGCCACGATCCAGCGTGTTATGCCCTCTGAGAAAGTTCGCCTGCAGTAGCTTTTCAGGGATCTGGAGCTAGGCGACAAACTGCCCTCAACCCTGCTACGAGAGATGCAGCAACTCCTTGGTTCCTCAACCATGGACGAGACTTTACTTCGCGAACTGTGGCTACAACGGCTACTGGAAAACACGCAAGCGATTCTCGCTCAGTGAGCTCCGTTTCGCTCAATCAACTGGCAGACTTAGCGGATTGAGTTATTAAACGATCATAGCCACAAGCCAACGCCAGCAAGATCAATGCCTGCGCGGCCCATGGCACTTCTATCACTGGCTTACAGTCAACCATAGAAGCCCTGCAAACACAAGTAGCAACGCTTAGTCGCCAGTTTCAACAGCTTACTATGAACCGTCGTCGTCAGAGTCGCTCAAAATCGCCTTGCAAACGTTCTAAGTCTAGCAACAGGCAAGCTAGCTGTTAGTACCATCAGCGCTTTGGTACCGCAGCTCGTAAATGTGTCAAACCTTGCAACTTCGCCAAGAAGCAGGGAAAGTTCTCGGCCGGTCCGTAACCGCGACGGATGCAACCGGCCAACACCAAAGTCGCCTCATCCGCGTTAGGGATTTGACTTCCGGCACCGAGTTTCTAGTCTACACTGGAGCCGAAGTTAGCGTTATACCCCGTAGCCCAGATAAAGTCATCTCACTATCGCCGACCAAGCTGAGTGCCGCCAATGGCACACCAATCGCAACTTTGGGCGAAAAGTTGCTAACGCTCAATTTAGGCCTCCGGCGAACCTTTCGCTGGCCTTTCATAATCACTGCCGTGCCTTTCGCCATCATAGGCCTAGACTTTCTTCAACGCTTCGACCTCAGCGTCGACGCTAAACGGAAGAAACTTATCGACTCTAGGAGACAGCTCAGTGTTATCTGGACTAGCGCCAACGTGGCTGCTATCACTCCCATTCGTGTCCTACCTCAAGCTTCACAACCTTTTCTAGAACTTTTCAGCAAGCATCCTAAACTCGTTCGCGTCCTGAACGACTTGCCCCCTGTGACGTCAAACGTCATGCATCACAATTGCACTAAGGGCCTACCTGTATCGGCCCGCCCTCGCTGACTAGCCCCGGACAAGTTCAAAGCTGCTAAGGCGGAATTTGAGCAAATGCTCGAACTGGGAATAATCCGCGGGTGCAAAAGTCCATGAGCATCCCCATTACACATGGTGCCGAAGAAATCCGGCGACTGGCGCCCCTGTGTTGACTACTGGGCACTTAACAAAGTTACCGTCCCGGATAAATACCCCATTCCGCACATGCACGACTTGACCTCAGCTCTAGCTGGCAAGTCTACCTTCAGCAAAGTCGACTTAGTTCGCGCCTACCATCAGATACCTGTGGCACCAGACGACATTGCCAAAATAGCGGTCATCACGCCATTCGGTCTATTCGAGTATCTCAGAATGCCTTTCGGCCTCAGCAATGCTGCCCAAACTTTTCAGCGTTTCATTCATGAGGTAACCCGAGGACTCGAAGACGTTTATCCTTATCTAGATGACATTCTCATCGCGAGCTCTTCTGACGAAGAACTTCTTCATCACTTCGACGCTCTCTTCCAACGCTTGCAGCAGCATGGGGTTACCGTCAACCCCGATAAATGCAAGCTTGGCCAAAGTTCCATCGACTTCCTTGGCCACTGCATATCCGCCTCTGGTATTGAAGCTCTACCAGACAAAATCCAGACACTGAAGGACTATCCCGCTCCCAGTTCCTGCAAACAGTTACGCCGATTACTTGGCCTGGTCAACTATTATCGACGCTTTAGTCCAAACTGCGCGAGCAATGTTCAACCAATGACTGACTTGCTCTGCGGTATACCACGTTATTTTCACTTTGCAGACGACGATAGACTGTCTTTCGAGAAGCTCAAAACGCTATCTCCAACATAGCGCTTCGCGCCCATCCAGACTAGTCTGCACCTCTCTCACTGACGACTAACGCATCCTACACAGCCGTCGGTGCAGTTCTTCAACAACTCATCGACCATCGATGGATACCTCTAGGTTTCTTCTTGAAACGCTTACAACCTGCCGAATCGCGTTACAGCACCTTCAATAGGAAACTGTTAGCTATCTACTTAGGTATCCGACATTTTTGTCACTAGCTCGATGGTCGCCATATTATAGTCTTCACTGACCACAAAACACTGATCTACGCAATCAATGGCGCAACAGGCAAGTATTCTCCGCGGGAAATTAGACACGTAGACAACATTTTTCAATTTACGACAGATGTACGACATGTCTCAAGTGCTCTCAATCTCGTCGCGGATGCGCTTTCACGCATTCAGCAGATCAGCTTATCGCCTGGCACCAACATTGATCTAGCCGCTATGGCTGCTGCCTAACTAGCTGATCCAGACATAGACATACTACGACGCAGCACATCGTTGAAATTACGCGAAGTTCCACTAGCTTCATCTGAGGGAATATTCGTTGTGACGTCTCACAAACTTATCCCCGACCCGTAGTTCCTACTTCGATGCGTCGACTAGTTTTCAACGCGTTACACAACCTGTCTCATCACGGCATACGTGCTTCGCAGAAGCTCGTAACTGAACGCTTTGTATGGCCTAGTCAATCGCGATGTCCGCCTTTATAAATAAATAAATAAATAATATATTCTCGAATTTCCGAGACACACCAGACCAGGCATGATCAACGTTTACAAGCAATTATGTTTCGCAACAAACACGTTGCTATGTATGTAATCGGCGGTAAGCCGAAAGTTGTGCAGGCTTTGGAAATTGTAAAATTAATCTTGAGGTATAAATTCGTCCATGCATGACGACAAGTTGGGTTCTAGTGTGCGTAGTGTAAACAGGCTGGGCATTCCGTTTGTAGAGAAAACTTGTCAGGAAAATATTATATTAGGATTCTGGTCGGCTTGCCAGTATGTAGTTGTGGGCACGCGCATGCTTAGAGTCAGCGCGCCGAGGTATACAGACACACCAAAAGCCCACTTGGCGTTTTCCCGCTCCTGACTCTCATTTTGCACAAGTCCATGTCGACCTGGTCGGACCTTTGCCTCCAAGCAAAGGCTAGGTGTACCTCCTCACTTGTGTCGACCGATTCACCCGTTGGCCAGAGGCAATTCCGATAGTCAACTGCTCATCTGAGACAGTTGCGCAAGCTTTCCTAGAACGCTGGGTAGCTCAATTTGGTAGCCGAAGCGTAGTCATCACTGACAAAGGAGCACACTTTGACGGATCCTTCGGCAAACTGCTCGACGTTCTTGGTTGCCAACATAACCGAACCACCTCATACCATCCCGCAGCTAATAGGATGGCAGAAAGGTTCCACCGGCAACTCAAAACATCACTCTGTGCCCAATCTGGCACATCCTGGCAGGAAGCACTTCCGCTCGTTCTCTTAGGCATAAGGAAGACGATTAAAGCGGATTTACACGCCACTCCATCGTTGCTAGTCTTTGGATGCACACAACGCCTACCTGATGAATTCGTCTCAACAAAAGCGCCAACAACCTTTGACTATGGCGGCTACGCAGCTGGCCTATCTCATCACATGCGACAGCTTCAGCCTGTGCAACCCAGAGCACAGAGCTTGCGTACCAATGTGGACGAACGTTTAACTACTTGCACGCATGTGTTCGTTCGCACTGACAGCGTACGCCGGCCACTTCAACCTCCTTATTCTGGTCCGTACCGTGTCGTACGCAGAAGCGAAAAAACTTTTACCATTGACTACAATGGTAAGACTGAGACGATCAACATCGATCGACTCAAGCCAGCATTCCTCGACAAGCTTGACTCTTCGGTGCAGCAAGCACCTTCACAGCCAGTGCCATCACAGCTGGCACCGCAACCTCAGACAAGTCAGTCCGGTTCAGCAGAACCGACAACCTCAACCGACAGCACTCCTACTCGCCCTACTATCAAGCGACGCAGTAGGAAGCTCCAGCCCCCAGTTCGATTTTAGGACTTCGTTAGCACATATTATTTTACATAGAACGTGCCTTCGAAATGTTCTGCTCTTACTGAACGTTTTTGATAATCCACAAAAAATATCAAAACGTTTTGTAACCACCAAAATGAGCAAAACCTTTTGAAAACCCTAAAACAGCATTGCACGTTTTTCGCCTTGCACTGTTTTGTGTATGGCTATGCATTTATGCTGCTTTTTCATTTTGCTTTTCATATACACCACCGGTTGGTTGCACCTCGGTTTACTTTCGCTGGATCCCCGCACTTCAATTGCAAGTGAAACACATTTCCTGCTTAACCGCATTCGTGAACTTTACTAACTGTCCCCCACAAACATTTTACCGTTTCGACAACGTAGGGAGGACACGGGTGGGAGCCCGCTAGGGTGCGATTGCACGGTTCTCTCCCTGCAGCTGCATTGGGTTTCACAACCTGGTCTCGCAGAAGGCTGGCCCTCGACGGACAGGCCTCACGTAGATCGAAGGAGTGATTACACAGTCCCTTCTGGGAGAGGGCTATGTAGCAGTCTAGAGATTCTCCAGCTTGCCTGTGTAAAATTCTAACTAAAATTGTTTCATTGTACACTTAGGCAGCCGGTGTGGTTTGTTGAACTGCTTGCTGAGTTTGAATGCTTTACTTGCTCATCGCCATTTTTGCTTGGCGCTCGTTTCGATTGCGACTCGCGACTGTTCTGTGTGCTGTGCTTGCTCCGTTCCCCTAGCTAGAGCGTCCACGGTGTCGTTCTTTTATAGATAGATAACAGGGAATCTTTTACTGTACCAATAAAAGTTTCCCTGCAACTCGATCCGTCTTTTCGAAACGCATCGGGCTCCCGGTACATGCGACCCTCTAAAGATTGGACAGCAAAAGGGAAAGGCGCAAGCATACAAGAAGTTTGTTAACTAGTTCGCGGTATTAGAGGCTAAACCGTGTCGAGGCGCAAGTGCTAATGAAATATAACTAAGAAAGCCTGAGTCGGGATAAGTCAGTCAGAGAGCTGAACTACAAGTAATTCGGTGTTACAGACGAGTAAGTGACAGCTGAGCATTTATCAAGGAGCTGCTGTTCACTGACCTTATGAGATAAGAAAGGTTGCCAGAGGAGAGCTGAAAAAGTTTGAAGAAAGGAACGCAGACAAGAAGAACACAAGCATACGTTAAGTTTGCTGAAGCAGTCCCGTCATCAAAAGAGAACTAAGAAAGGTGGACTGAAGAATGGACAGAAAACACAAAGTATACATACTAAGGTAGATTGAGCCGGAAAAAGCAGACGAGATAAGTGGACCACAATCTTATTAGGTGTCTTCGACGTTTCATCAGGTAATGGTTAAATACACGTCTAAAAAGGTGGCTAGGGAGTGGCTGTGCTCAGACCTCATAGATTTGGATGATGGCCATAAGAGAGCTAAAAATGTTAGCTGGAAGGACTACGAACGGGCGGAGCCCAAGCTACAGCAAGGTTGTTAAATTAGCCACAGCATCAAACGCTAAAACGCGGTAGCGCGAAGATACTCGAATCATTCTTGTGTGCTAAAGGGAATAGTGTTAAGGTAGACTGAGTCAGTAATCGCTAGTGAGAGCTGGACTTATACCTTGGAAGGTGTCACAAAGGTTGCAGGGAATAATGACTAAATGAGTCTAAAAGGGAGCCTAAGTAGTGGCTTTGCGCAGATTTGCCGAGATAAGTATGGTTGTCAGAAGAAAGCTAAACATATTAGATGAAAGGACATTCAATAGGCGAAGCCTTTGCATATATTAAGGTTGTTAAACACTGAACAGAGGCCAGTATTTTTGCAGTGTTAAAATGTCTAGTCAGGATAAGGAATATGACAGGAAAGCTGTTATGAGGTGCAGATATGTTGGAGCATGGTCTCCTGTGCCTGCTGGCAGTTATGAGGTGAGAGGCGGAGATCCGGGGGAAAAGCGTTGTAACGACAGTTGAGGACAAGCATTATTTTTCCTTGGAGTTGAGTGAGACCTTATGAGGAAAACGTTTATACGTGGTCTGATCCAGTTTCCCACAGTTCGTTTTCAAGTCTGTTAATGCTTAAAAGAGTAGAACCCTGGCTGAATGAGAGGTATCTATTAGGTGGTGCACGAAGTTGGATTGCATTATCGGATGCCCGTACAGTGAGTGAAGCATATTTCACACATACGCGCAGCTGTAGAGATAATAGTTTGCAAGCGCACGACTATGGGCTTTCGGCAGAATAATGGAGGGTGGTCGATTAGGAAGAGGCTACGAAATGTTGCCCGACGATAGGAAGGGCATCAGTCAGCTCGCAAGAGGATTACTGATTAGCAGATATAGGAGGATGAGGTTAGTTTTTAGTCTGCATAGCCATGTACTAATTTGCGCAGTTGCCTCTCATACATGTCTGTAGTACCATGAGCACGCCTTTGGTGTTGTGCCTCACAATGACGAGAATAAACTATTTATTTATTTATTTATTTATAATGGCTCTAGCGCGTTCGTTACACCGACCGCGATAGTTGAGAGTAGAGTGGCAAAGAAGACTTTTGGTAACCGATCGTTGAACCTGTTCATTGGCTACTCTGTAGCATTTTCTGGAGCCGGTAAACACATTTGAGCCGTATTCTATCAGTGGTCGGGTACAGGTTTTGGATAGAGAAAGCCTAGATGCTTGCAGTGACATGAATTTGAAAATGTAGCTTATGTGAGTGAGTGCTCTTGTTGAGCAATGGCTCACTTGTGCAAAGAATTGGACTAATGCACACCTAGGTCTCGAAACGTGAGGCTATTAACAAGTGGCATGCCTTGAAGCGCTGACGCCTTAGACGGAACCATGCATCGGTATAACAGGACGTTGCAGTTCGCCTGTAAGAATGCCAGATTCCAATTGTTGCTGCAAACATCCAGAGCCCTAATCTCGCTTTGAAGCTGGAAAAGACCGGCCTGCATGTTTTATAGGTGAATTGAGAACAACATTTGGATGTCATTAGCAAGTAGGTAGGACTTGTCATATTGAATTCCCTGGAAAACGTAATTGATATATAGCAAGAATAGCCGTGGGCTTAGTACGCTGCCCAGTAACAAGCCACGGGTGACTGGTTTGGGGCGCTATAGACACGTTTACCTTGTAGTGACCATGACCTTTTACTCCATCAAGCATCACCATCCAGGCTTATACACATTTTGTTTTACTTTGCCCTCATCCAAAGCCCATATATACCGGACTGCATTTTTGAACTAGGTCCGCCAACTTGCCCGCATGTTCCCGGCTGTTGCGCTCCGTCATAGTGCAACGCATTGCTTCACCACTTTCCCACACTGCCCTCAGGCTATATTTACATAGCTACTGTACGGTGCTATTTTCTCAAGACATTCTTTATATCCTGCCGTCTTCTGTCTTGCTGTGCTACGGATTTTTTGTGTAGCATTCGTCAAGGCGTTACATAATTGGTGACGCCTACCCCGGCGTGACCTCCAATCGCATTCCGGTGAGTTCGTTCCTTTACTTTGGTATGTCCACGCAAGCCATGGCTTCAGTTTCTAAAAAGTGGGAAGATTCATCATCGGTGCAAGCGGCATCTCTCGTAGTTCCACCCTATATTGAGAAAGATCCCGTTTTGTGGTTCATGATTTTAGAAGCTGAATTTACTTCTACGCATGTTACTATTGGCTCCGCAAAGTTTAATCACTTGCTAAGACGCCTACCAACTAATATTACCATAGCACTACATGATCTTATTATTACATCTCGTTCTCCTGACTGTTATAATTTTCTCAAGAACGCTGTAACAAAGCGTGTTACTCCCTCAGAAAAGTCCCGCTTGCATAAACTTTCACTGGTCTACAGCTAGGTTCTAGTAAGCCATCCGCGCTTTTGCTAGAGATGCGTGGTCTTCTTCAAGGAGCGCATATGAACGAGTCGCTGCTTCAAGAGTTATGGCTTCAGCGTTTGACTGAAAACGTACAAGCTATGCTATCGCTTGCGAAATCGTTGCCTTTGTCAGAAATTGCAGATATTGATGATGACATGATGGATCGTTTCACCGGACCACCGTGTCCGTCGTCTAGTTCTGTTCTCTCAACTGAGGTAGGTTTTACTGCTGACCCTTCGGTCCAAACCATCAACACCGCTACTCTACCTTCGACTGGCGACCTCTTAGCAGAGATAGCCGTGCTACGGCAAGATGTTCAAAGCTTAAAGTCACATCGGCACCAGCGGGATTCTCCATCCCGTTCCCCTAGCCCATCTCGGAGGCGAACACGACGCCCAATTTGCCATTATCACGCACGTTTTGGTAGGTCCGCTAGAAATTGTATAAAACCATGATCATTTCTCTTAACGGGAAAGGAGGCCGACACATAGTGGCGGCGAACGTCGTCGGCCGAAGTCGTCCAAGTCGCCTCTTCAAAATCGTTGATTGGAACACCGGGATCATGTTCCTGGTTGATACCGGGGCGGAAGTTAGCGTGATCCTACCGGTTCCAGGCGACGCGACTAAGCCACAGACAACCAACTCTCGTGCCGCTGACGGCACTGCTATCCGAGTTTTCGGTCAGCGCTCTCTTACCATTGACCTCGGACTACGACGTCCCTTTCGATGGATTTTCACCATCGCTGCTGTTCCGTTTGCTATATTGGGTATCGAGTTCCTTCAACACTTCGATCTTCTCGTCGATACGCGTTATCGCAAACCCGTTGACAGAAGGACCCAGCTTTTCACATGTGGAGTTCGCACATCTTTTGTTTCTCTCACTCCCATTTACATTCAGCCCGAAGCTGATAAGGAATTTCTAAAGCTGTTCAGACAGTTTTCGCAGCTGGTCCACTCAGCTGACGCTACGCTTCCGGTCGCGTCTAGCGTTACGCATCATATACGAACCCGTGGCCAACCGGTTTTTGCATGGCCACAACCTCCCGCCCCGGATAAGCTAAAAGCCGCTAAGGCGGAATTCGAGCGCATGCTCGAACTTGGTATCATCCATCCTTCCGAAGGTCAGTGGGCCTCACCTCTCCACATAGTGTCCAAGAAATGCGGCGACTGGCGGCCCTGCGGAGACTACCGGGCGCTGAACAAGTGCACAGCTGCAGATAGGTATCCTATACCGCACATCCAGGGCCTTACAAGTAGTCTCGGTGGTAAGTCAGTGTTTAGTAAGATAGACCTGACGCGAGCATATCACCAGGTTCCTGTAGAGGACTGCGATACCCCCAAAACTGCAGTTATAACACCCTTTGGTTTATTCGAGTTTCTTCGAATGCCTTTCGGGTTAAAGAACGCTGCTCAAATATTCCAGCGGTTCATCCATGACGTTACTCGTGGTCTGGACTTCGCATATCCTTACGTGGATGACATCTTAGTAGCTAGCGCCTCTAAGTCGCAACACTTAGAGCAACTGCGTATTCTGTTCCAACGCCTATCTGATCGAGGCGTTACCTTGAACCCTAGCAAGTGCAAACTGGGAAAATCCTCGATCGAGTTCCTAGGTCACCGCATCTCAACTACAGGTATTGAACCACTCTCTCAAAAGGTAATCGCCATCAAAGATTTCCCGGAACCTACGTCGTTTAAACAGCTTAAACGTTTCCTTGGGATAGTTAACAACTATCGACGCTTTATTCCGTGTTGTGCTAGGATAATGCAGCCCTTGACTGCCTTGCTTCGGGACAATGAACGTTTGTTTGTTTTTACCAAGTCCGCGCGATTAGCCTTCTCAAACCTTAAAGACGCAATCGCTAATGCTGCTCTCTTAGCACATCCAGTACCATCTTCTCCAATTTCTCTCGTCACTGATGCCTCAGACGAGGCCGTTGGTGCTGTTCTTCAGCAGGTTGTCGACAATACATGGCAACCTTTGGGTTTCTTTTCGAAACGGTTGCAGCCAGCAGAGACACGTTACAGCACCTTTGGGAAAGAACTTCTGGAAGTTTACCTCACCACCCGTCAGTTTCGTCCTTTTCTAGAGGGCAGAAGCTTTACCGTCTTTGCTGACCACAAACCTTTAGTTTACGCCCTCGACTCGTCATCCGACAGATACTCTCCGAGAGAGATACACCACCTGGACTATGTCTCACAGTTTACGTCAGACATACGGCACGTCTCGGGTGTGCAGAACTCCGTCGCTGATGCTCTTTCTCGCGTCAGTTTCATCACGTCCGCTGAAGGTATCAATCTAGCGGCAATGGCTGCTGCTCAACAGACCGACCCGGAGCTGGATCAGCTTCGTACCTCTAGCTCCTTATGCATACGACCAGTTTCACTGCCTACTTCGGATGGAACCATAATTTGCGACGGTTCACAAAATTCACCACGACCAGTGGTTCCTCGAGCTTTCCGACGCACTGTGTTTGACATTCTTCACATTTTTTCGCATTCAGGCATTTATGCCACAGTTAACCTCGTCACACAACGATTTGTGTGGCGCAACGTCAACCAGGACGTTAGACAGTGGGCTCTTAAGTGCCTTAGTTGCCAACAGTCTAAGGTTTTATTGACACACGAAAAGGCCGCTTGGTTCATTTCCACTTCCTGACGCCCGTTTTCACCATCTTCATGTTGACCTTGTTGGGCCACTGCCTCCATCTATAGGATGCATTTACTTGCTGACTTGTATAGACCACTTTACAAGATGGCCTGATGCCATCCCAATGCCAGGTTGCTCATCAGACTGTCGCTCGCGCTTTTCTAGTGCGATGGGTCTCATACTTTGGTTGTGCTGCCATTGTGACAACTGATCGAGGTTCGTACTTCGCAGGCACGTTTGCTCACCTTCTTCAGACTCTCGGCTGCCGCCACGTCCAATCGCCTGCATTCCACCTTGCAGCCAATTGCATGGTTGGGCGTTTTCATCGACAGCTGAAAGCTGCACTATGTGCACATGATAACGCAGACTAGTACGAAGCGCTTCCCACCGTTTTACTTGGCTTACGAAATACGGTCATAGCCGACATTAACGCTGCTCCGGTCGAACTCGTTTATGGCTACACATTGCGTCTCCCTGGACAATTAGTCGTCCCAACCCCGGAGAGGGCATGGAATTACAAGAACTACATAGCTCGTCTGACGCACCACATGCATCAGCTGCATCCCGCGAGACCCAGGGAACAACGCACTCCAGTGTACGTGCCGAAAGACCTTTTTACATGTTCTCACTTATTCTTACCTGTCGACCAAGTGAGACAGCCTCTCTCCGCATCTTACACCGTTCTATACCGTGTTACTAAACGGTCTTCAAAAACTTTGGTGATTGACCGTGGGGGTAAAAGGGATACTGTCTCGATAGATCGCGTCAAGCCTGTGTTCATCGATGAACAACAGTTTGTTTCATCATCGACTTTAACGCAACCTACAAAGCCACCTGTATCGACACCCACCTCTTCAGCTCCACCACAAGCCCAGTCATCAGATTCGCCGCAAACTAATACCAGTCACGGTAGAAAAGTTTGTAAACCTGTTCGTTTCTCCGATTTTGTCGAACTCATCCACACCTCATGAATCTTTTTCATTTTTACTCATCGTTTGCACTACGCTTTTCGATTAGCAGCATGAATATCTGAATCTGTCTCCCTGAGTTTTTCCATCTATCAGGTAAAGTCATGAGGCTAGAAAGTTTGGGTCTTTCCGTTCAACGGTTGGCTGTTTCTCAAATGTTTTGGTCGGTTGGATGCTTTGGTCTACCCCTAACGCTTGGTCGTCTCGCCCGCCCACGTTGGCCTGTGGATCATGGTCTGTTTGGCTCATTTTGGCTTGCTCAGGTCGTTTGTCTGGCTCCCCATCCTGGTTTCGGCTGCGCGTTTGCTTGGCTCGTTGTTTTTGGTCCCCATGGCTCGCCGGTATGCACAAGATTACAGCTTCGTTGTGGCAGTGGATTGGAATGCGGTGGGAAGAGTGACATCTCCCAAGCGCACCGTCTTTCCGCAACGGTAAAAGGTCCTACCGGCCCTTTTTCTGGATTAGCCAGTATTTTGTAGTCCGGTGTACCCGCTGGGACGGCCCACCGATGATGCATCCAAATGCACAAGAAGATTAAATAATCCAAATGCTAACGAACTCCTATGATTCTGCCATTTATACATCTGCAAGCCAACATTGATTGAAGTCCTCGTCCCTCGGCCATCTAGGGGAGGCCTGCGTAGTGACAATGACATTTTACTCCATCAAGCATCACCATCCAGACTTGTACACGTTTTGTTTTGCTTTGCCCTCATCCAAAGCCCAAATATACCGGACTGCATTTTTGAACTATTTCCGCCAACTTGCCCTCGTGTTCTCGGCTGTTGCGTTCGTCGTGGTGTAACGCATTGCTTCACCACCTTCTCCCACTCTCCTCAGGCTATATTTACATAGCTACTGTACGGTGCTATTTTCTCAAGACATTCTTTATATCCTGCCGTCTTCTGTCTTGCTGTGCTACGGAATTTTTGTGTAGCATTCGTATTGGCGCTACAACCTTTACTGAGTGCCTGCGAGATTAAAGCAAAGCTTGGAACCAAAAGAGCAGACGGTCCGTGATTCCGTAGGATTTTAGCTTTACTAAAATTCCGCGCGTGCTACTCTGCCAAAAGCTTTTCTCATGTCAAGGAAGATTACGGCTAATGCTCGTTTAGCATCAATCTGTGCAGTCATACTCACGAAGCTCTACTTGGCAAGCCTGACAGGATTTAGATGGTAAAATCTGTGTTGTTGTCTATTGATAATGTTGCGATTAAGTAGAAAGTTCAGCAAGTTTTCCTTACCTATTCTTTCCATCACTCTCAAGGCGGTAGGCGTGTGGCTGATAGGGCAGCAGTTTTCTGTGTTTTGACGGCTACCATGTATATGTCTAGGGATAACTATGGAATGCTTCCACACGCTTGGATGCACGCCGAATTTTTTTGAGAGTGTACATATGTTAAGAAGTAGAACAGGAATGTCCCGGCTGCCGAGTTTCAGCAGTGCAGTTTGGAGACCATCAGGGCCGGAGTGTTGGGACAGCTTGGATGGTCCAATTCCTCGGATTGTAGAACGCAAGTCGAAGGTAATTACGTCCAGCGAGTCGTGGGTAAGTTTGGGCACAGCAGTTGGCAAGATCAAGTTGATGTCAGTGAGTTAATCGCAGAAGCGGCTATTGAGAACCTTAGATATTTCCTTCGGATCACTAATTACGGCTTCATCGGAGAGTCCTAGAGAGGTGATGGATATTGCTGTAGGATTGTTTGTATTTTTAGCAGCTGAGTGAGCGACTTGGTTTTATTGTTGGGCTTATAGGCAGCGCCCTCTTCAGCTAGCTTAACCATCACCTGAGAGTGCCGCCAGTTGTCTATGACTTTGCTCCTGCGAACAAGGAAATGGAACCCATGAGTCAGAGAGTATTGGTGATTTATTTTTCGGTGCTTCATAAGCACCCAGTTAAGATGGGATGAATGCTTTATCGGCTTCGACCTGTGGCTGTGCGTTAGCGGAGCGACCACCTATAAACAGTTGTTGATGTTGTAGTAGCCTTGTTCATATCATTGGACAAGGAAAAGGTTTCCCAAGTAGCTGGCTGAACATTCATAGAAAAGTTATCTCATTTAACGCTCTTGAACATCCGCGATGTACCAGCTAGACCAATTGAGAGATGGGGTGAGATAGAAAGCGTAAATGATAGATGAACTACCTTGCGGTCGCATCCTGGGATGTTGTCTTTTACGCTAGTGACGGCATCTAAGATGTAAAGCATAAAAGTTAAATCAAGAGTGATACAGTGCCTCGTCGGAACGTGGACGTGTTAAAGCCAGTTGTTCTTATATGTGGGGTCAGCAAAGCCTCTGTATCTGAGAGGTGCACTCTGGCCATTCCCAGAAATATGTGACATATTAAAGTCACCATCCACTATCTTATAACGTAGGGACATTGTGGAGATCAGCGAACCGGTTTACTATTTCATTAATCTTGGCATTAGAAGCCTGTGGGGGATTGTATATGCAACCAAGTAAGAGGTCACGTGTGCCCTCATTCGTCTGAATCCAGCTGGAATCCTCAGGGTCTCCAATTGATAACAACTCAATGCTGGAGGCACCAAAGTCATCCCGTAAGTAACTAAGGCAGCCACCTCAGCGTTGGTTGATGAGCCCATTGCAGAACATGGTGTAAGCGGGGATATTTAGAGTTATCTGGGATGCTTGTGGATTGCCAGGTTTTCCTGATCAGAACAATTTGCGGGCTGGAAAGAAGAACAAATGGCCCGATGTAGTGCATTTTGTGGTGGATGGGTCTTGCATTGATAAAGAGCGTATTAAAGGTTTGATTGCGTGTGTCCTTAGAGAGTGATTTCTGGGTGGTGTGCAGTATCCCTGAGTGTTAAAACGGTGGAGTCAGTAAAGAGTGCAGCAGAGGTTTCAGTGCAAGTAATACACGTGTTGTGCTTGTCGCATCACAGTAAACTGGGGAGATACACTGAGATGTCTGGCCGTATACGTTATTGTGAGCCCACATGTTGTCTGGTGCCGAGTTGTTAGACAACTGCAAAGATAAAGGTAACTGGTCTAACTGCTCATTCCTTTGTTCAGAAACTTTTAGACTACCACTTAAGAAGGATGCTGTAGTAGCAGCAGTATCGTTGTCGTAGGCATATAGGTCATGCAGTAGAATATTGTCAGCTGCTTGCAGGGTTGGTTTGTTGGCGATAAGACGTAGGTGGGGGTTAATGGGGTCCATAGGATGGACCGGGTGTGGATAGATGAAAGTTTACAGTGGGGGAAGACTGGATCGTCAGTGCACATTTATCGCGAAAGCGTACCGCTATTTGTGGGCGTCGAATTCGAGTTAAAGTGGGCAAGTTGCACGTTCGTGAGATAGGGAGGGGCACTGAGGAGTTGGGGAAGAAAATGTTGCGTTTAATAAGTAAACGCTTCGCACGTATGCGTTCTTGGGATGTCAAAGTTTGGTAATGCTAAATATTTGCCATCGACATGCTAAGCGTATACTTGGGGTTTGCTGGAGCTACCGAAAGGCTGAAACCAGTGGTTTGGGGACAGCTGTAATGAACATAGAAGATTTTGGAGAAAAAGTAGTGCAGGTTTTAGCTCTTGATGGATTGAGCGCGGTGGATCATAACCTCTAGTGTCCCATGAAAAAGGGACGGTGATAAAAAGGGCCGTGTTGCTTACAATTACGTTATGCAGTTTCACGCACTGTGGCTGTCCAGATCTCTGGAAGTGATTGTTCAGCGAGAAGTCTGCAGCTTTGGTACCCCTTGTTCAATGAGGAGTACCTAAAGAACTATGTCCAGGAATAGATAATATCTAGCCTCGTGCGTTTTGCGATTGTTGGCAGGTCGGGGCGCGGGCTGCTAAGTTAGGAGTTTCAATTAGACAACGGTTAGCTGGTGGCTGGCGTAGCCTGGCCGTGATCACAGACTCCATCGACAACAGGTAGCTTGGGGAAGACGTTTGCTGGTTACCGGCTGCCTTGGCGGAGTCCAAGCTTTGGCGTGTATCATCTGGTATTCAGATACTTCCTAGTTAACCTTTTGCGATACTGGGTTTCGTGGCTCCCGCGGATCTTTGCTGGGTTCGTTGTAGGTGTGAGTAGCCGACAACTTTGGCGTCCATTACAGGGTATATGTGGATTTCCGCAATGTGCGTCCGCGTTGTTGCTTTCACTCATGGTGATGGGAGTAGCGCGCAAAGCAATAGACAGGATTGCTGGTTAAGTATCGGACTCACACACATCGGAATCACTATTCAATAACGCTCTGAATGTTGCACATTCTGAAGTAGTTGCGGCATCTCGATTTGAGCCAGAATGGAGTGTAAGCGCTGTGGGGGAGACACCATGTCGTTGTTAAACGATGAACAAGGATTTATAACGGGTAAAACGCTGGTGTTTGGCATGTCGCGTAGGGTGTTTAGAGCGAGAAATGATAGAGCAAGGGATAATGGCGTCGTCAGTTCCGGTGATTACAGATTTAACTGCACCGCCATTTAAAGGAAGGTTAAGCTCAGAAAGCACGCACACAAAACAATTAGGGGAGTGGTTATTAATCAAGTAATAGGCGAGAAAAATCGTAAAAAATAGCAAGAACAACGCTTACTTGCGTGCAACTATTTTGGGTCGACGTGATACAGAAATCCGTTTTCCGTAGTAGTAGCGTTTATCAAATGTGTTGCAAGCTGTTTGGAGTGACTCATTCTCGAGTAGGGTTATGTTACTAGGACTGTCTGTTGTACGTTAGTGCCAGCGTCTGGTGGCCATGAGCTATAGCACGTAGTAAAAATGTAACAGGGTATCGTTAAGGCGTTTTTTGAATAGGGATAGGGTTGGTGCATCAATTACATGTTCCTTGAGGGCGATCCAAGGCTGTGACACTTCGCTTTGCAGACATTCCAGGCGGCTGTAATGCGTGACCAGCTTAAACCGGTGATGAACCTAAATCAACAGCGCACAGTGGAGTAAAGCATGTGTCGAGCGATGCATCTTTTGTTTCAGGTCGGGCTTTTATGTTGGCTGATGGTGTAGAGGTGCACGCCGTCGACCTTTGTATGGGGGTCATATCCTCTCTGATCGGTATAGTGCCGAAGTTAACTATTTGTTTGAGGAGAAAGCTAGAGGCCATGAAGCGGTTGGTAAACTCAGGACCTGTTAACTTAAGCAAGATAGGGCATGTTGGGCTGCGAATCTTTCGTAAGCGGTTAGCTGTGCTTCAATCTAGCGGAAGTTTGCAGACGTTTAGAAGCTTACGTAGCAAATTTTTAAATGGAAACCGGTATGGGACTTTGAATAGTCTGGCTTTCTTAGTCGACGCAAGCGCTCTTCGGCATCTTGAGCATTTGCGTTTAAGAGCATGCCAGCGTGGTTTAGGTCTAAGGATATTCAAGGTTTTAGATGGCCGAAAGTTGTACTAGGGGCATCACCGTCTCCAAGGTCTCATTGATGTTCATTATGTCGCTTTATAGCGATTTCACTTGATTTACAAGTGCGTAAATGTTTAGCATCGTTTCAGTGAGAGAGTCAGTAAGCATGATGTTGCATCCATGAGAAGGAATGATAGCAACTATGTCAGGTTTTATTGTGGGGTTTACAACCTCTTTTCTACCAATCACTGAGCTGGAACTATTAACCACCACCATAGGGTCAATTCGGTCCATGAGTTGGATATCGCGCAAGTCAGCTAAAGCCGAGTTGACTTTAACAGTGGAGAATGTAGTCGATTTCGCTCTACGTTTATTACGTTTCATAACTGCAAAACCTTTAGTCACCAGTATACACAAAAATGGAGCACAATACCACAACACTACAAAAGACGACTGGACAGAAAGTCCAAAGAAAATCCGATGGACGGTTATAAGATGATGGTGTTATATATTTAAATTTCACAAGTGGTATGATAATTTTAATGGGGGCGATTTAGCAACATAGAATAGCCAACCAAAGCTATCAAGCTATTCAAATTTACCGCGTAGGTGAATTGGTTGAGGTGTTGGTACGCGGTGCCGTCTCACAAGAATCTGGTGAAGGCTTCGGTAGAGTCCGGCTTGGTGGGCCAAAATACAGTTGCCTTAGCTTGGAAGCACTGCGGAGTAGTCCACAATTCAATATTATGGTAAGCAAGCTTGTACTATCGTTTGTTCTCAGTTTGACTGGGGCTGGAAATTTGCTTATCCTTTTGATCATCCTCTCAACTTGTACCGAGTTTTCCGCAATACCGTTAAGTTTAACGATTGCATGCTTAAACTCGCCCGTCGATATGCCATCCGGAACGTTAAACGCAAGTAGGCCGAACTTCACATTCTCCCAACCAGGCTGCTGAGACTGCTTGTCTACTCATCTTGATACATTTAAGTCACGTAGGCGTCATAACCATAGTAGGTGAGTGTCTAGGTGTGTTCCCTTCACGAGCCCATTTGGAATTAGGAGCCTACGTACTTTTAGACACGGTGCTGTCTTGGAGTTTATGAGCCGCACGTCACTTTTTGCTAGATGTGCTTGGCTCTTTTCAACTAAAACCTGTTTTGAGGTTAGGATTCGTCGCGTCCCAATTTATGCTTCTTTTAAGCGGCTCAAACGTAAGCTGGCTCAGTATTGTTGCACCGAATTTTTTCACGGTTAGCTATGAGAGTATGCAATACTTTTTTATCATTTACATTAAGTTTGATGGGAGCCGTACATTTGGTTACGCACGTGGTCAATCGTTGAACGTGCAGTGCATTCTATCAATGCTATTAACCGCAGCGATCGCACGCCTAAATGCGTCCACCGAAATACATGGAACATTGAACACTAGTGCGCTACACAGTCTCTTCCCGCGCACAGCAATTTATGGTGCAAGGGTCGCCACTTTTCTTATTTTCAAAGTTGGTGTCCTTGAGCTTAGCGGCTAAGATGAACTCGGTGGTGTGGTCCATACACAGGGTTTTTTGGCTAGAGGCGCCGGCGGCGTTGTTTTCGGATTGGAGCTTATGCCGGAGTCGCTTCGATCCTCGTTGTATTTTCCTAACACATTTGAGTTAACCGAGCTGTTTAAAGGTTGGCTTCGAGTTTGGTCAAAGATTGACCCTTTTGGTATAGCGGATCTTTTTATTAGCCGCTAAACACCACTGAGGCATTTCCTTTATTGTTTTCAGGTTGACTGATTTGATTTATGTATGCTATGGCTTTATGGATAGTACTTATCCCAAGGTTTGCAGTTTCTTCCTAGGAATCAAGCATTCCAGCCTTTATATTAGACGAAATGTCAAGCTCCACAACAGGTGAGCCCTTTAGATTTACAGACGTCGGACAGTTGTCACAATTCGACTGAACACATCTGCTCTGTGCGGAACTTTCCCTTAGGCTCTCGTAACGGCGTTGCAATGTTTTCCTTGTCGGTACTAACTTTAAGTCAAAGAACGCGTGAGGGTTCAAAATTCCCTTTGATAGGAAGTTGAGAACCGAGCTGTCATTAACAAACTTGGCTAAATGGGATCATTGGTTTTTTGCAACCTTGTACAGCTCAGAAGCTTGTGTTTTAGGCCATACATTTTCATCAGTTTTGCGAACGGTGTGCAGCTGCAGGCGGTCCGGAACATTACACACCAATACTTCAGTAAGAGATCTTAGCGCATTCATCACTTCAGTGCAACTCGTGTTAAGGAACCTGCAAGCCAACTTTGCTGGCTTTAACTCCATGCAGTCCTTGGGGTGCATTCTGGTCGCTATGGCTGCCAGTCTATCAGTAGAAGGTTCTACTGCGTTGAAGACTATTTTGAGCTTCACCACGTTGTTTTGAAGCTTAGCCATTTGAGAACGCAGCGAAAAGATGTCCATTGGGTGAACAGTTCATGGTATAGTTATGCCAGTTATGTTCTTCTTGATAGTTTTAGATTTGGCCGGGGTACACCCTACTAGTCTCACACCATTGATAGTGACGTTAAGACGACGTTCACTTACCATGCCTAAAGGAATAGATGATAGAAAAGAAAAGATAACGGCAGGAAAACTTAGGCTTAACGAAAAGGAATAAGTGAAAATGGTGATACAATACAGAAAACAAACGCCTTTAAAAGCCTGAACAAATTGAGAGCGGGAGAATATTGGCTTCGTTACCGGGTACAACCAGAAAGTGGTAAGGATGCATGGCGCAGCGTGCTATGGGTAATAAGAACGTGTGCGCCGTTTCGCGTGGAGGCTAACGTGTATCGCCTAGCTTTTGATAAAAATGTCGACGCTTGAGTGCGACACCTTGCTTAGTTTATATTGAAAAAAGGTTGGTTCCAAGTTTTCTCATCCAAAGTAATTCCATACCAAGCTGCTTGCAACGGCCTTGATAGTTTTGTGAAGATGGTCATGTTCTCCTTCTCTTTTCTTTTCCCCGAGGTCTGTAGTTATGGACATTAATTTACCACCCCGCCTGTGTGTCTGTGAAGAAAAGAATTTACAAAGACAAACGTGGGTCTTACCAGAACTCCAAAAAATTCACCCCTTCCTGGTTTACTAGCACTGGTCAATTAGACCTGGAGGCCCTTATCCAGGGGATTGGAACAGCCATGGCCTGCCTACAAATAGCCGTCAAAACAAGTAAATACCACAACATACATGAATCATGCCATAAGTAGCTAATCTGTGGTTCTGCCTGTCAGGCGTATAAGCACTCTAGTATGGCTTTTCAGCAAATTCAAACCGAGCAATCGACAACGCAAACCTGATTTCCACATGGTACCAGCTGAGTGGTTCTGGTTTACACCGTTCTAGCAAACGTTTGGCGACAGTGCTCCAGGCGGTGGTGGGTTTTCGCCTGGCAAGCGTCCTCATGATATAAAGTTTTTACTGTCTATTCAACGACACCGCGACGAGGCGGATATGACGCCTCCAACTAAAGTCACGACTTCAAGGTTACCCAAACAACCACACCCTCACCACGGACGTCACTCATCCTTTTCCACACTATCCACGCAATCAACCCTAATTGCAGTGGCACATATTCAAACGCGAAAAACAGCTACACGTGTGCACACCATAATACATGTATCATATCACAGTGCCAATGTTCATGGCTATTTTGCCTCAATTTTTAACCTACACTAACATTTTATTTTACCTTTACTAGTATCATGCCTACATAGGCGTTTCTAGCATGGTTCGAGCACAAAAGGTTTATTTATTTATACCAGAAAGCGCTTAGTGAAAAAATGCTGGAGTTTCTCGATAACCATTCTGTCACCTGCGCGACTCAGTGACAACTATGGAGCAGTATTTCACTACAGGCCAAGCGCACCGCTTATAAAGCATGACTCCAGACTTTGGCAAGTTAAGTGATGTTAATGTACCACCAATGATAGACTCGGCTTTCACAGAGCTATAGCTTACTTGTTTCGCCAAATTCGATGAGCTGGAACAGTGCACACTGAGGTCGCGCACGGTGAAGCTGTTACCTAGTTGCATGCCGTTAAGCGTCAAAATGTTGGGGATTTGAGCCCCGGTAGCAAACGACGTTGCGTCGCCAAGGTGCAACCTACTTTCTATAGATCAAGCCATCCGTTTTCTGCTCTTCTTCCATGAGCCCATCATTTATCGGGAGAACTAATCTACCGAAAATGGCTAATAGTGCTGGAGTGAAAATTGTTGAGAGACGATTCCTACAGCGTTGGCGTATGGAGATATCAGGTGCCCAAACGGGCCATTGTGAAATGGAATGCAGCCGATAATATTGAGAAGCAAGAAGAACGACTGAGGAATCCATCTACTATATCATAAAAAGAGTTGAGGCTTGGTTACACTTTGAAGGCAAGTAAATCAATCGCCTATTGAAATATTTCGTGCTACAAAAACCAGTTCCGCCGTCCTGGTGCAGTTGGCGTTATCATGTAATACATACAATTCACTCCACGATTACTCATGCAAGAGGGTGTAATTACTGTACATTATGATCTGACACGTCGAGAGAAGAACCACTAGCCAAATCTAGAACTATTCCTTAGTTTTTTATTGATAAATAAATAAATAGTTTAGTCTACTATTCATCGAGGCACGCCAACTCAGGAACGATCAAATTTAAATGCAATTAGGTTGCGCACTAGCTACATTACAAGGCATATAATAGGTTGTCGCCAAAAGTTGTACAAGTTGCAGAAACGGAACAAGTACTCATGATAAGCAAAAGCGTCAGTGGGGTGACGATGAACTGGATTCATTTTGCGTAGAGTAAACAGGAAAAGCACAGCAGGTAAAGTGGTGGCAGTATGCGAAGGCTGAGAGCATTTTTTATACTTGGCCGTATAGAAGTGAAAATTTTATTTAGTCAATACGCCAGAATGCAGTGGTGGACAGTGACTTTACTCAGTAGCGATTCACATCCGCCATCTTGCAGTGTTGATAAAATGACGCTTGTGGCTTCTTATAGGGAGAATGCTTGCCAGGCAAAAACACAAAACGTCCTGGAACCTCGTCATCGATTGGTGTGAACGGTCATGTACATCTGGTAAAGCCTCCTATCAACCATTTGTTTACTGTTATTCGCAGTCGAATGATCCTTATGTTAGCTGAACAGCTAGCTCAGTCAGGGCCCTCCATAGGGATTGTGGTCAGTCGAGTCGGGTGAATGATGGCGCAGGTAGGCTAAATTTCCAGAATATCTGGAGCCACACTTTCTCTGATTTTGTATACTTGCTGGCTTGTGAGGATTTCATGTCCAGTTATCCTTACTGGACATCATTCGGAGTGTTGGGCGCAATTGATCTGGTTTGGTTTAAGACCGTAGTCCACGGGAGTCCTTGTTGGTTAGTTCGTCTAAACTCAGACGGAGGCAGCACCTCAGTTTAATCCGGATCGTAATCAGATGCCCGACCTCGGAGAAATGCGAAAGGGAGGAACAGGTTGAGCGAAGACCGAAAAGGACAGGCATGAAATCATGCAGTGTGAAAGTCCTGCCTTAAGACATTTAGACTGGAGACAGAATGATGTACAACGTGCAACATATATTTTGCTGAATATGCTTCTTGATTATGCAACAAAATGCATGGCCCAGTGGGTATTTGCTGTGATGTGCTCAAAGATTTAGCGCATGGTTTTGCTGAACAGTCAACGAGGTATCAGCCAAAGGGGTTGGGACTAAGGTGTGGGCAGAAAGAAGACGGTTCAAAGACGTATGGTGATCGAAGGATGAATAAACAGCAGAGCTCCAACCTATGAACGCAATTGTGGGACAAGATGACACAGCAGAGCTGCAATAGCTCGGGTGCTCCATTCAAATGTGGAATACTACGGTGAAAAAAGCAAGCAAGTTGGACGCCTGGAACAGTAAAGGTAAGAGTCGGATTAATTACCTAACGGGAGCCACGTGTTGTTGAGAGATAAACAGAACCTGGACTGCCGTGCAGTCAGTTAAGTAAATGAGGGTGGTAGTAAGTTGAGGAAGGCAGTAGCTGAAGCGGAGATGGGGTTGTGGAACATGCAGTACTATGAACCTACCATTGTGGAATAGAGTGGCGTTTTAATAGCTAAAGTGAAGCACTCGAAGGTGGAATTTTACGGTGTCAACAATAAGCCAGACGGACGCACGGAACAATGAGTGTAAGAGCATGCTCAACCGCGTAGCAGAAGCCACTCTATAACAAGTGAATAAGCAAACAGGGACAGCAAAGCACTCAGTTAAGCTAATGAGGGTTATAGTGAAGAATAGAGAACGTATTTGAAGCGAGGGTTGAATAAAAGTACCAGCAATACTATCAAATCAGCATTTGTGGTATGTGACCGAACGTCAGCGCATCAGTAGATTAGGTGAATCACCGAGGGTGGAAAGCAACTGTATCAAAAAGAAGCCATATGGACGCAGAGTACAGTGAGGGTAAGAGCCGAATTAACTATGTAGCAGAAGCCGCGCGTTATTGAGAGATCAACTGAACATGGACTGCAGAGCAGTCCGTTAATTAGAGGCGGGTTAAAGCAAAAGAAGACGGGCCGTAGCAGGAGCGAAGATTGTGTTGTAGAACAAGCAATACTATGAACCAACATTGTAAAATAGCGTGGCGCGTGGGCGCTTCAGTAGGTTAAGTGCACCAACCAAAGGTATAATTCTACGAAGTGAAAAGAAAACCAGATGAAAGCAGACAGCGATGAGGATAAGAGCCGGAACAACTATATAGAGGCGGCGTCTCGGTAGATAACATGAACCACCCAAGGTAAGATACTACGTTGTCCAAAGGAAACCAAGAGGACTAAGAAAACGATAAGGATAAGAGCCAGAGTAACTCCACGGCAGTAACCACCTTTTGCTGAGAGATTAAGGAAAGCTGGACTGCCAAGTAGTCAGGTAAGTAAAGGAGGAGGAAGTGAAAAACACAGACCGTAGCGGAAGATAAGCTTGTGTTGTACAACAAGCAATAATGGGAACCAGCAAATTTAATATAGGGTGGCGCGTTAACGCTTCAGTAGATAAGGTGAAACACTCGTGTGTGTAATTCTACAGTGAAAAAGCAAGCCCGACGGACGCAAAGCACCTTGAGCTTAAGAGCTGCATAAATTACGTAACAGAAGCCGCTCGGTGGTGAGAGAACAATGGAGCACGAAGTGCCGATCATTCAGTTGAGTGGAAGGGGGTTATAGTGCGCCGAGCTCAATTTGAATGCTGTAGTTGCCAGTATGTAGGCTTCTAAATTCAAGTGAGAACGTTACTTTTATATCATCAGCAAAGTGGCCGGAAGTGCTGAATAGGAACACCTGGCGTACAACCTTGATGCACTCTGCGCCCAGTCTTGCCACGCGAGTATCGACAGACCGGATTCACCACGTTACGCGGCTTGTCTCACGTTGGTGTTCATGCACAGGTTAAACTGATAAAAGCACCATTCGTTTGGTGCAAGTTTACTTCTAACGTCTGTACTGGGAAGTTGCTTCCATTTCATGTAAACTCGCGAAGGTACCCAAGAGCACGAAAAGCCCACCAGGCCAGTAGCTGACTCCAGACGCAAGCTTTCTTCAGTTGCACGTCGAACGCGTATGTAATATGTTGCTTTCAAACCTTCGGTTTGTCTTCTGATCTGCATCGACCGATTCACCAAGTGACTTTAGGTTATTCCGATTCCGAAATACTCTTCTAAACCGTAGAAAATGCATTCTTGGAGCGCTCAGTAGCTCAGACCAGCCGTCCCGCCATCGTGACTACTGACAGAGCGTCACAGTTCTCGTCCACAGTTGCCGCTTTGCTTAAATATTTGTATTGCTGTTGGGCGCAGACGGCTGCACACCCTTTCGTCGCAAACGGGGTGGTGCAGCGTCTTCACCGCCAGCTGAAGGCAACGCTAACTGTGTACACCGACGCTTCATGGCCTGAAAGAATTTCTGTTGTCCTCCTAGGTTTATGAAAGATGGATATAATCGATCTCAGCGCAACACTAGCACAGTTAGTCTATGGCTACAAACCGCGTTTCCCTAGACAGCTGGTAGCACCAGACTCGTTTACGTGCTCCTTCGAGTATGTAAGTGCCACCGCTCAGTAGGCTCATACATGCGTGAACTACGTTCATCCAATTCACAGTGGCAGAAGATAGTATTGCACATGTTTGGAAAACTGCCTACTTTAACGCATGTGCTGCTTGCGTACACGGTGTTCGACAGCCGCTACCGTCTCTTTAGTTCTACACTTCAAATAATCGACCGAACATGTAAGACGGTTGCAGATAACCGCAGGTGCCGACACGAGGTCGTTACCATTGTTTGTATGAACCCAGCATTTGTAGGAGAAAGCACATATCCGCCATGATCCAGCAAGCCTTTGTGCGATGTAGCATTTAACTGCACCAATTTTCAGCGGTCCAGGGGCCCCGAAACAGTCCACGATCCCGGACCACCGGCGTTAGCCATCCGGACATCTTCCAAACTTAGTCTGTCATTCACGAGCAATGGCAGTGGTCAGAAGATCCGTAGGCCTGTTTGCGGTCCCGAGTAAGTACAGTGTAAAGACTTTTAGGCTTGTAAATAATATAAATATGTTATAAGCTTTTATGCGATAAATCTTTTAATAACCTCAAAAGCGTCCTAAAATCCATATTTAATATTTGCTCAATACTAGAAAACTTAAACATTTTGGCTCACAGCTCATTCGTTCGATCTTTCTAGCTTGTTCTGCGTGTGTTCCTGCTTTCTCCTCTCTACATGCCCCAAACCTCTCCTTTGATCCACTGGCCCACAAGAGCGATGTTTTCAAGGATTGCCGCAGTCAACGCGGAGACTGGCACAAACAAGGGTCGTTCCATCGTGGGACGGTGGTCGTTTCTTCCTGTGACGTTGGTCGGTTTTCCTTTAGATGTGGGTCCTTCTGGCGCTGGGTGAAGTGCGGTGGATGGAAGTGAGCACTCAAAGCACACTGTAAGGTAGCCGCAAAGATTGTGCTAACAACGGCTAGATTGCTGGGCTAGCCAGTTGTTTTGCTTTCCATCAAACTCCTTCTAACTGGTAATTGAACCGTACCACGCCACGCAATCCATAAGTAATAAGTAACATCCGAAAAAACTGATTCCGATATACGACGAACTTCCAGTTGACACGAACCCTTATTCACTTTTACTCGCACGAGTTGCCCTAGACACTATGACTTATTCATCATTTTGGACCTCGAATGCTTCCTATTTTCAGCCTTCAAAGGAACTCTGTAGCTCCAAAACGATAATTACTTACACTTTCTTTGCTGACTGCTTGTTCGTTATTCGTTACATCCGTCTTGTCACGTGCACGTTCTGTAAATTGCCGAGCTAAGGTATTTCCCCGCCGCGCTTCCTCAATCCACGTCCCTTTTAGCCCATTGAATATATGTTCGCTGTGTCCGACTTCCAATGCCTACTGATGTTCACGCTTGAGTACGAGAACAGATTAGGGCTAGTAATGAATAGTCCTACAAATCTCACGAACCTCAACCCATGCAGCCCGCCTTGGAATCCCCCGCTGTACCGGTCAAGGGGAATAAGAAATAGGAGTACAAAATTAATACAAGCGTTAATTACCAAAAAGTAATGAATTTAATAACGCAATAAGGCGAATAATTTAAAATTTCAAATGAAAAGTAAAGTAGTGAAGGCCAAGGGAGTAAACTAGGTCTTCACTCCTTTACCGTTGGTGTAAACCACGTTCCCGGACAGTGAATATCAGGAATCCACCAAACTGCGTCCGAATACCTTTCGATCGAGGTTTGCGTAGCTTCATCGGGTAACCTCGGTGAGATGGAAGTCCAGCCGTTCGGTAAAGTCGAGAAAAACTGCGCCTGTTTGCTGGTAAGTATTCGATTGGTCAAGGCCAGGTCGCCTCGATGGCGATGTCAGCGCATTGAAAACATTCTTAGCTCGAGTAGTCTTTCTAGGCAACAAACGTCCTGTAGTCCAAGACGCAATTTAATTTCAACTCAACACTGCAGCTTCATCCCATTCATGATTAAGCAAGATAAAAAACCTGGATACAGTATTCCAAGTGTCGCCTAACAAGAGCTGAAGATAACCAAACAAACGTATCACACGTGCTTGTCCCGAATGCCTTGCGGATGATCTACAGCATCCCGAAGTCTTTGTACCTGGTTTCACTGCAGTTCTCAAAGGACTTAAATGCTGAAGACAACGAGATCCTAGGTCCTCCCGTTGGGAAACATACTGTAAGTTACTCCCGCAAAGCAGGCAATGCGGTTGGGGCCACTTTGCTCAAATCGTAAAACGGAATACTTTGCTAACCTTATTGGGAACTGCCAAACAGCAGCCCAGTTCTAATGTTTATCGAGAGCTCGTTGCATCGTCTGGGTTCACCATGGCTAAACACTGTGTGCCAACACTTGAAGTCATCAGTAAACATGGAGGATGTACTCCCAGCAGTTGGGGCATCCAATTGAAGTAAAGAGAAAATAACAATGGGCCAAGCGCTGTACCCTCTGGATCCCCGTTAAGAACCTACTGACGGGAGGACAGACTGCACCGCATAAAAGAAGTATCTCTCTTTTCCGGAAATGTGGTGCTTCATTGTTGATCACGCATAGATATACCATAGAACCAAAGCTTCAAGTATGAGTAAGAATATGGTACAGTCTCGAACGCTTTGAAAATAAATAAGCAGTACATCTACTGCAAGCCTACAATCCACGGCATCCGAGCAGAAATCGCGTGCAACTAGCAAATTAGTCTTTCAGGTTTACCTCTTGCGAAAACTGTGCTGCAGTGGATTGAGCAGAAAAATCACCTGCAGCTGGCTTCCAGTCACATCCCTAACCCACTTCTCCAATAACGTGTCCAGTACGCTTGTCAAACAACCCGGTTTATAATTGGCATGGAGGTGCTTGCCGCTTTTTATAAACATTATGCAAACCGTATTATCCTGTAAGTCCTCGGGTAGGCAGCAGCTGTGAAGCGACTCCTGAAGCTAACGTGTAACTGGACCACATGGCGCGCTTAAGAATTTGTACGGAAGAGTTGGCTTAAGGTTATCCATCCCAGCGGGTTTAATAGGATTTGGCCCCGTAGAAGATGGTGAAATTGTGCCTCCGGAATTGAGAGGTAGGTAAAACAAGACTCCTGTGACCCTCTCATCGCCAGGCCAACACGCGGGCACTGCTACTCCCGAAGCAAAGTCACGGCATATTGCGCACTGAGTAGACAGGCTTTTTCGTACCATGTGTTGGCCGTGAAGCCTTCGCTACCAAATAACACTGAGTAAGGTAAGCCAACCTTACTGTGTTTTTGAGCTTGGCGAATAGTCGGATGGGGTCCGCGGAGGCTGCGTTAGCCAGCTCCGTCTCATGGTCAAGTCGCGCAGCCCATAAATCACTCGCAAGCGTTTCGCGCTCCAAGACAAGGCCGACGAGGACCTTCCAAGTAAGCTGGCTAGTAGATCCACCAGCGTCTTTCCCGTCCATTTATTAGCTGGTGTACAGCTGCATACAAGCATGATGGCTTTGTTTTTGGAAAAGTTTTCAAAAAGTGTTTTCGGGGTGGAATTTATTAGAGAGGAAGGACAAGAGTATTCCAAGTCGTCTGCATATCATAATCCAGCAAGGTAATGTATAGCAAGCTTACTGCCTTAGCTTTAATAGTTTGAACGTCAAGATGCCAAATGTTTGGACGTCGGACAGTTTGTGAATCATGGTTTTTAAAGCGAGCACTGTGTAGTGACAAGCACCCGTAGTCATATGCTGCTAAATAAGGTCTATACTCAGAGTCACACTACGTCAACCAACGTTGCAAAAACTAGGTCCAAGAGAGAAGGGGCATGGCCTTCCTTGTCCCTGGCGGGACCATCGAAAAACTGGTGTAAGGGTACATCCCTTTTTATGTCGACAAGCTCCGCAGCCAACGCTAGTAGAAGCCAAAGCATATTTCTGTAACGGAAACACTTATATAATTTACCATGCGTCCGCGCCACATGTCCATCTGACGCTAACATTCATGTCCATAATCGTTGCATCTTTCCTGCACGACAAGTACAACGCATTTATGCAACCATACATTTTGCGAGCACGTACCGTCGTATGGTGTACATACAGTTACCTCGTTTCTGTGAGCTGACAACCAGTTGTGCACGCCTGTACTGGTGTGTCTGGTTTCCAAGAGAATAGCACATTTGTCTAATATTTTGCTTGCATTACCCCATAAGATAGGTCAGGCCAATGTACTGTAGGGATGTTGAATTCCCACTTACCAACCATCTGCTCGCCGTGTGTGCGCGGCTGAATTCAATGAAACTTCTAGAAGCACTATCAGGACTCCTACACAGACACCTAATTTAAGATTGTGATGACTTAAAACATTTAACTGTGAGCGACAACCATTCTATGAAAGGCATTAAATATATGTTTTTGACATGTTTGCACCCCGCCTCATAAACAGGGTGACTCTACCTTCAAGTTGGTCAGAAGGACGGTCAGGCCACGGTAGTGCGTAGTGCGGAGCGTAACCTTTACTGCCCATGATGCCTAAGGATAATCTTGCTTTAGTGAACGCGAGGGTATCAGGGTGAAGGCTGCCTATTAGAGCACCAACTTTACACATATTGTTTCGCAGCCTACGTACATTACTGAGAACTATGTGAAGACGCCTGGTATGAAGAGTCATTGGTCATGTGCTAGCAGAATATGCTTTGACTTTGCAAAACTGAGCCGTAGGTTTACAACCAGAAAACGCTCCAAACCAAACCCTACTTTCCAGCTTCTGGACGTGCGTCGTTTTTGATGGCTGTCATCAGGTTTGGCTTACCCGCTTAAGATATAAGCCGCTATATACTCAATCCGGAACCCTTTAGTTTCAAGATAACATGTAAAAAGCGGCGTTTCTCGGGCACAGTAGTAGACGGGGGTTATTTTTGTACTGTCAACCGACATATTTCAAACTTAGCAACCTTCCAACTCCTAACCCAGGGAACCCGGGTGAGAATAGCTTAAGCACACGTTTAAATCAATTAGGGTTGTAAATCTCGCCATCATCGGGACAGCCACAGAGGACACACCGATAATTCTAAAGCTGAGGCTGCTGCCCGTAAATGCATAATTGCAATGTGGGGTATTTATAGCAAGCTTCACTGTAGCATTAGCCGGCGCAGCCTCGAAATCCAACTCATCCTACGTAAGAAGCGTAGATGCACATGGTGAATATTCCGGCAATGAGGATGAAGAGGTTTATACCCTTGTTCCCGCAGAACGAATGACAACAGGGCCCAAAGCAATATTGGCTGGCTTCACGTTAGTCTAATTGACCAGCTTAGTTATCATACGCCGCTTCTACTTCGCAAACACACTAAACTGTTAAACTTCTTTCTTATGGTTCATTGCAGTATACTGTCAAGATGTTTACCATTGTTATTGGCCCCTGAAGTTGGTGATCCTTTCAAAGCTTTGCTATTCATGCAGTTACCGGAATGAGGCTTCTGCCGAGAACTACTACGTTAAAGATACAGGACGAGTTGCTGAACTTATCTCACTAAAGCGCCATGCAAAGTTAGATGGGTTTCCACTCTGTTCACTGGTAGTTAAATGGTTAGTAGGGACTAACATTTATGTAGTGCGCCTAATACATGCAGTTCTGTTAAAGGTAACCAATCGCTGTTTCCTAATTGGATATGCTGCAGTCGATCCAGCCCAGTGCTGGCCACATAGAACTAAGAATTTCAGGCATCACATTGCTGTCTACTCAAAGCACCCGTACTTGATTCTGGGCACCTCGACTTGCCACAAGCAGCTATAGAATCGGTTCCTGGGTCCTAGGACGTCTTGAAAACCGGTTATTTTAACCAGCACGAAAATGGAAAAACTGAAGATGCAAAAGACGTGTAAACAGGGGTACGGTAGAGAAATTAGCTGAAACAGATTTCCCCTCATCAACGCAATACAAATCGCCACGAACACAATACTGGTCGTTGAGGTAGAATAAAGTTTTATTGATGTTCTCCGTTGGTGCCATGCGAGACTAGGCAAGAACGGGTAGATTGCTCAGATCCACAAGGTCCAATAACAACTTGCGATATTGAGAACATCCAGAATCGTTTGAGGTGGCTTCTTAAAACAGCTAACAAACGATATTTTGTTGGAACACCACGAATAGACAGCAATACTTCAAAAGCTTTAAAGGCTGGTCCCTTGCGCATTACAAGCCCGTTTGAATCACAAGAAAAATGACGAAGTCAAATTTTTTGTTCAGTAGTATTCAGGACTGTTTCTACAAAATGCTTCTAAGAAAGATAGCTCAAACGGTGAGACACTACAAGTAGCGTGCATGCAAGCAAGCCAATCCAAAGGAATACACACAGAAGAGATTCCGAGTGTGCAAGGAAAGACGAGTATTTTACATCACAAGAAAACTGAAAAACCAAATTTTCTGTGCCGTTTTATTCAACTAGGCTTATTGATGTCATCATCTAATGTTCCTTTTGCGCCTAACTATTAACGCGTGTCGTAATAAAAGCGTATAAATAAATATTTTATTCGCGAATTCCTCAAGGCACACCAGTCCAGGCATGATCAAACTTTACAAGCAACTGTGTTGCGCAACAGATACGTTACAACGCAGGGGATTGGCTGTAGTCAAAATTTGTCTAATTTGCAGCAACAGTCGAAGCACTCATGAAATGCAAAGCCATCAGTGGGGTGCCGCTAAAATGGTTTCATTTGTGTGTGGAGCAGATAGCAAAAGCACAGTAGGTGGAGTGAAGACAGAAGGTGAAGATTGAGAGTAGGTTTGTAGTACTTGTCGGTAAAGGTCGAAAAATGGCTCTAGTCGATATCCCGGAGGTAACAGTGGGCGGCGGCTTTATTCAGTGGCGAGTCACACCTGCCGCGTTACAGTGTTGATAAAGAGACTTTAGTGGCTTTTATAGAGAGAACGCCTGCCAGACTAAAACCAAATCACGTCCTGGAACACTGTAACACAACGGTTTCGTTACCATGGGCTTTTAAAAGATATTATGACCTAAGCGAAACGCATCCGAGGACAAACCTACTACGAAAACAACAAATGCCTTTGAACCGGTCCACACTGTAATCCTGCTACATCAAAGGAAGTCGGAAATTACTCCACTATCTACAAGTCACCTGAGTCTTCCGACTTCACCAGCTCCAAAGAAGTCAATCACACAGCCAACGGAAATAAACTGAAGCAACACGACTGCGCATAACCGCAGACACACTTAGTCAAGCGGCAGCTCTGTCAATGCAATACTACCGGTTGGCCGGTGTTTGTCACCTGGCAAGGGTGCCACGTAGTGGCAACCATAGAACTGCAAGAAATATGGGCAATGAAAAAATAAGTAGCCTCAATTTTTCGGCATAAAATACGACTATGTCTGGTATTTTCCAAAAAGCGGCTAATATTTCTGCACATGATGTTAGTTGCTACTTTAAGTGAGGTCAAATGGAAAAGGTCCTATTTAGCTGTTATTTCGGATTGCAACCATGGAGGCTGACTTCAGGAGCACCTTTGTTGGGCATTCGTTTCATAGCTTTGATGAATTCTATTCGCTTTTTACCTTATTTATGCATCGAAACAACGTCAATTTTGTTTGCTGTAGCAGCAAAAGAAGCAAGTATCATAGCGTAAGGTAGGATCGCATCGTTTATAAACGCGTGCGCTGTAAGCGCCGGAAAACAAGGAGCAAAGGAATACGGCAAATCTAGTATGTGGTTTATAATGTTGTTAACAGTCAAATTTAGTTCCAGAGACACCGATTGCAGTGCTCGTGTCAATGTTGCTCGGGATGGCCGTAGGCTAAATGTGCTAACGTTCCAGCTCTCCCACAACCATAGATATGACATCGGCTGCACAAATGGCACATGTGGCTACCGTGCGTTCATTTATTGATGTTATATAAGGAGAATCAACATCCGGCGGGTAAAACAACGATTGGGTTTCATTCCCTTTTTAGGAGGCATCCCTATCCGTAGTCGATGGTTAGCGAATTACAACATGTCGGAGGATTCCATGTTGCTTCGGACTTTTAAGGTAGCCACCTCAAGGCAGCCGAATTCCAACGTAGCAAAACTGCTTGCTCGGCTTAAGTGCATGGAAGACGTGAACCCCCGGTGCAGTATCCGGGTTTATCGATAGCCTCATTCAACAAACTGATGAGCTCATAAACATAGCATCAGGTGCGCCCGTCGTAAGTGATAAGCCACACTGCCAACCATCGCGTAAGCAACCGCGGTGGCACAAAGTCGGTAAGTTGACTATATTTTGCTTCGCTTATGGTGAACCGGTTGCAGGTACGGGCATTCATTGCGTGCACAACGGGCAACTGTACCACCGTAAATGCTTGGTGGAGAACAAAACCAACGGTTGCAAAGTTTGCTCCAGTGACATAGCAGCAGTTCCACTTCCCAAAGAGCCGTCACATAGTAGTAACATACGTGAGTTGGAATCAAGTAATTTAGTTTCAGCTATGCGCCGTACACCATCTCCGAATATAACGACATCATTTACCCCATCTACTTCTCCGGCGTACGAAGGCAAGCGCTTTGACATAGCTTTTCACCTCCGCTCAGACACTTCGGATCGTTGTGACGCGGTACCCTGTTGCAGCTATGTATATGTGTCACATAGTACGGACAACGCACCCGCTATGCCTATACGCTTACCAAATGAGACGAACACCTAGGCGGAGCTGCAGCCTATCTGCAAACCTGCGTTTGAGTAAGTCATAATATTTTGTTACCTGCATCCTCAATGTAGATCTGGATTCCACTGCAATTGAACCCTTTGCTGGAAAGACAACCGTTTTAAGAAGCACTTTCATGATCTGCTTGCCAGACAGTAAGTTCTGTGCCATTGTCATTAAACCACTGCAGCCGATGATTACGACTTTGCCTAACTGCGTGAAGACCAGCCTGTGAGAACGCAAACCTGGCCCCTTTTAGGGTCATCTCCTGTTTCGTTGCCGTGTGTTTCCCTCTTGCCAACCAGACGAAACTGCTCGGTTGACGGCATTGATTGGAACATTCAGTAAATGAATCGGACGGTGGCTCTATAATCGTCGCAGGAATGGCCTAATTGTTGTTTAACTGGAACTCCAAGCCCATGCATTCCGTGTTCACTATGCTTTCCTTTAGGTACATTACTTTTACCCCATTCCTTAGTGATCCGCTGTGTTGACGTGACGCATAGGACGTGTCCGGCACATTTGCGTGAGCACTTTGAATGGGTCTGAACGACAACGTTCCCGGAAATGTTATCTGTGCCCATACCTTTCTTGAAAATTCGGTTATCATTTGCATTTAACCATAGCCGCATCGTCCCAGTACTGTTAAAGAGCTAGCTATGGATGCCTCCTGATGGTGCTCTTGCAGTGAGCTTTTGGCCTCCTGTCTGGACAGGTAAACGAAGGCATATGTAGGCTACTGTATCACCAAGGCAGCAGGTCTGTGATAATATGTATAGAGGCTCTGAGACCTACCTGCTTGGTGATAGTGCTACGAGACCTACGTAGGCTACCGTTGCACCAGTGCAACTGGTCTGTGACGATATGTATAGAGGCTCCGAGACCTACGCCATTGATGCTAGTGCTAAGAGATCTATGTAGGCACGTATATCACCAGTGCATCAGATCTGTGATTATATTTATAGAGGCTCCGAGACCTCCGCCATTGATGCTAGTGCTAAGAGACCTATGTAGGCTAGTATACAACCAGTGCATCAGGTCTGTGCTTATATGTACAGAGGCTCCGAGCCCCCCACCATTGCTGCGAGTGCTAAGAGATCTATGTAGGCACGTATATCACCAGTGCATCAGGTCTGTGATTATATGTATAGAGGCTCCGAGACCTACCTTCTTGGTGATACTGCTACGAGACCTACGTAGGCTACTGTTGCACCAGTGCAAATGGTCTGTGCTGATATGTATAGAGTCGCCGAGACCTACGCCATTGCTGCTAGTGCTAAGAGACCTATCTAGGCTAGTGTATCGCCAGTGCAACAGGTCTGTGCTGATATGTATAGAGGTTCCGAGAATTACATTCTTGGTTATAGCGCTAAGAAACCGATTTACCTTGTGAAGCCCTAGTGCTAACAAGCTTCCGAATTTCCGTTTACATCCTGACAACTGGCTCATCACCTCATCCCACATGCCCTCCACTAGGCTTGTGATGCCCCTTGACCCATAGACATCTCACATGCCAACAAGTTCATTCCTTCATCACATGCTTAAAGTGACTGTGGACTTGCATTGTTATCATTACACTGAACATGTGGGCATAGGTCTGCTTTGCAAAACTAGTGGGGCCCTATGGACTGCGGTGTGCACTTCCTCTACTCAGTTTAGTTATTTTGGCATAATGAGTATATGCTTACTGAGGCTGGCAATAGGTGTCCATTTAATACCCCGTGACGTTACTCTACATGAAGCCAGCTACGCTGCTGACAATAATATGAGGAGCACACGGACGCATCCTCCTTGGATAGATCGTACCGGTAATTACCTGCTCACGAAGCGCTCTAAGTGCTGCCGAATTTACCAGACGGCTTCATCAAACAAAACCTACGGAACCTACCAGGCGGTTAGCAATAAATGTAAGCTAAATATCAGCATGGCTCGTCTTTAGTTACGGTTGAAATCGTAGGGGATATCTGTATCCTAGCAATTCATTCGATACCAGTGCTTAGTACTGTGGTACTGTGTTGCATAGATTAACATCCTTTAATGAAAGTTGTTTACCAAACCTACTTCTCCCACATTGTATATCTATTTCATCAGCAACAACCTCAAGTTCAAGTTCAACTGGGACGGGAACGATAGGATGAATCCCGTAAGTGATCCTTCTTGAGCGGGTCGTCGATCCATTTACTTACCTCCCGTACAGCCTCAATCACATTTACATTTACAGACAGCTCGATGTATTCTGCTCACGGCGACGGTTAATTTTCTAACTAAATGTGCCAATAATCCTTGAGTTCACTGAGTAGTAGAGAGCAGAAGAGAGGCCCGTGAAAGCTTCTTCACTTCGTTGTGAACCGATATCTCTATCCATGTCTAGACAGCTGGTTTATTCCTTTCATTACTTAACATTTCGCTGTAACCTGATAACTTCTATAACCCTTTTATGTATCATAATACGACCACAGAGCTTTCCAGAATATGATCAGAACCTTCTCCATGCGAAATGGATCTCACCGGTATGCTTCAATGAATGGACAGTCATTTTGACTGTCGGTAAGCCACTCACAGCTACCAGATATATATCACCTTATTGCTTCGTTTTCCAAAGAAGGAAGAATGATATTGTGTGATTTTTACCTACCAGATTGTAACTCATCGACCTTCACATTTATTGACATCTTTCATTTTTGTGCTAACGGTTACCAATGGTAATCATCATATCGGTGCATTAAAACACACATTTCCATGTTAAGCTGACTAGAAAGTACACATCTCCACGCAATTCTAATCATCTCCATGCAGCCAATCGGATAGCATCGCCATCTTGAATTCATACTGTTTGCCTTGCCACTAGTGGCCAGCCCTGGCAAGCGTTCTGTTCTCAAAAGCCACAAAGATCTATTCAAAAATTCTTCGGCTTGGCGGATGTGGCTCACCATTCCATAAAGTCAGTACCGCTACTACGCATTGGCAACTCTACATATACCACATTACTCAAATTGCGTTCATACATATTCCCGCATACCACTATACGTGCAGGGTTCATCAGTGACGTGTCACTATTATTTAAACGCTTTAACAGATGCGTCCGCATGTTTCACCCGCCCGAAACGCAATGTGTATGCAACCTCATCGGACCGATTGCTCACTAACATGCTCCACTCCAAGGATGGCTTTACTTCTTACCATGCAATCTAGCACGCTGCGCGGATAAACTTTATTTCGTCTTTGGGCTATTTAGGCCTAAACTATCGACATGGTAAGTAGTACTTCTGCGCCTGACCCTACACATTATGCTATTCTATGCGTAAGTTTATTATCCTGATCATGCCCTAAAACGTGCCTCGCTTTATCAAGAATAAATAAATATGTATTTAGCTAAATAGCTCATAGCCGGCCAGCTGCTTGCATGACAACTGCTTAGAACGTAGCCTACCTTAAAATCCACAAATGAAGTATGAATTATGAAACAACTTTGCTTGCCGCTCTTCTCTCAGGAGCATATTGTTTAACTTGATGGGCTTAGATAGCGTTTGATCAAGCTTTTTCTACAATGGCTACTTAACGTTACCACCCGGAACCTCATTAAGCTAGAAAACCTTGTTTGTTAGACTACATCTAACCTAAGTTTATACGGATTCCTTATCCTCAAGTAGAGAGCAGGGCGCTACGTTGACCTTTAATGCCTTACTAGCCATATTTGGCGTTACGAGAATATTAATGCTCTAGAAAACGCAGGCATGTTACCATGTAATGCACCAATGTTCACGTTGCACACTCCAGGGACATCACTTGCAAATCACACCTGATACCAATGGCAGAATTACAGAGCCATCAGTAACACCTGTACCTCGCTTATCGGCGTCGATATGTATGAATGGGAGGAGGTCATGGTGCTGAAGTTTCCGGGTAACACCAACCTTCTATACATATTTGTGAATAGCAAATTAAGGATACGTCCGAAATAGCACCACTAAAGGCGGCCAGTGGCCCAACGACTACTGCCATGGATGCCGCAAACGCTCTGTGATTGCAGGTTGGCTCCGCAGCTACCAATACCACGCAACCTTGGCCCAACGAATTCCCAACAATCCATGTTGGTTCCTCCAGCGGCAATTTCAGCTGGCGTCTGTTGCAAGCAAATTACAGTCTCTCCAATAGTACAGTTCCCCTGTTACTGACATGAGCTCCGGATGCGCCACGCCTCCATTTGAAGTCACGGCCCCATGATTACCCAACCAACCCTTCTTACACTATCCACACAATGGATCGCAAATGCAGTGGCACAAAATCAAACTAGGATAATAGCTACACACGGCACACCCACATACATGTATGTACTCATAGCTCTAATGTTCATGACTAATTTGCACCATAGCCTCACCTGTCGCTGCTGTTTCCTTACCACGCTTAGAGCAATAAGACTTAAAAGCCTTGTAGCGCCCAAAAAGGTAACTCTTATCGTTCATGTACCATTTACTTGTTGACCGATTGTACATTATTACTTCTTGTTTTAATCGTCCTTACAACCGGCTACACACAACTGCCTTGTAAGTTCCCGCGCTCACGTGTACGCTCTCGCCTCGCTTCATCCGTCGGCTTCTCATTGTAGCCCCATCGAATACTATCCGCTGTGTCCAAATCCCAGTACCTTCTGATATCCGCGCCTTTATTCGCGCACCGTCTCGGACTAGTATTAACTAGTCCTACAAATTGGTGACCTCGATTCGCAAGCGCCAATTCAACTTTTTTTTCTCGTTTGTAATTTTTGGTGATTCCGTTCCTCTTTCTCGTTTATATACCTGTATCCCTTTGTTTCTTGCGTAATTATGGTACTTTCATCGTTTTTTGTTTTTTCTTTATCTTTCGACTCACATTTGGAGAGTGGCATCTGAGTCGTTTCACAGGGTAACCATGCTTACATTGTCTGTTCCAAGTTCCATGGAACACAGTCTAGAAGTTTGGTTTAAGATATTTGAGATCGAACTAGAAAATAAGGGCATTACGGCGGACCGGCCGAGGTACAATCAGCTCGTCCCACGCCTTCCTCCGTCGGTTGTGAAGCTGATTGAGGACATTCTACTCTGCCCATCAAAAGCGGCAAAGTATGAAACGATGAAGCAAGCGATTTTAAAAGAGTTACGGCCCAGCGCACGAACTCGAGTTCAGCAGCTCAAGGGTCTCAAGCTTGGAGATCGCAAGCCGTCGGCGTTGCTCCGCGAACTTCAGCGCATCGCTGGTCCCTTATTCTTGAGCGAAGAAGGGATAAAAGTGCTGTGGTTTGCACGTCTTCCAGAGCCATTGCCGGTAACGTTGTCCATGTTTATAGATACACCGCTGAAAGAATTAGCTACTAAGACAGACGCTGCGTTTGTACATCTTCTGCAGCAGACGACCATTACCTCCGGTGACGCATTCTCACCGATGAACACCGAATCTCATGTTTGCTCCCAGTCGTTAGGCCGATCTAACTTTAAAGACGAGGAAAGTGTTTTACTTCGCAGCAAGATAGCAGCAATGAAGGCTTCGAAGCTGCGTGTGCCACTGTCAAATGCTGACCACGTTTTGGCTACCGTTCATTGCGGCTCGTCTGTGCCTGCACCAAGTACGTCACGTTCGGCACGAAAGCGCAACATTTTCCCTACAAGTTCTCCGTCAGATAATGTCAAACACGTCAACGAAGTATGTTGGTATCACCGCGAATACGGTGGAAGAGCTAGACGTTGTCGGGCTCCCTGCATTAGGCACGACCCAGCTGCTTCAGGGAAAACGAATAGCGCACTTTGCGGATGCCAGGTTCGACGAAGCCTTCACAGGAAACTGACGAAGGAATCGTTCAATGATTATAACCCATGGAGCACGTAATCCACCAACTGCAGCTTCCGAAACAATGCCCATCCGTAATAGGCGGCGGAGCTGGTGAAGGACTCCATGTGGTTCATCCAAGAAGATATCGTAAGTACATGGAGATATTTTCTATGCTCGTAAATATTTTACTTTTTTCACCTGGGCTAGCTCACTACTACAGGTAACACTGTGCCAGTGGGACATGTCCTACATTGAGATATAGCTACATAGATGTTCAACATCTTTCTCGCTATCATGACAGTAAAGTAAAGTAAAGTAAAGCATACTAGCACGACAAACGTATCATTCAATAGCCAAGCAAACCGACTATTTTACGTTAAGGATTAACGTTCTTATATCACATTCCTCATCGATACGGAAGCGGAAGGCAGCGTCATCCCAGCGACCGCTAACGACAAGCACTCAAAGCCTACCTACAATTTGCGTGCGGTCAACGGTTCTCCGATGGCTTCATTCGGTTAGCGCATGATGAACCTTGACCTCAATCTTCGCCGATATTTTCAGTGGGTCTTCATGGTTGCGTCTGTACCCTTCGCAATTATCGGCATCGACTTCCTTCGACATTTTGGGTTGCTTGTTGATGCTGGTCGCCACAGACTTTTAGACGATGGTACAAGACTAGGTGTTGATGGTGTCCTTTCAGATGCCCCGATAATCAGCCCTGTATTTCGGATCGCACAGTCCGACTATTTGAGCCTCCTCTCCGAACACCCACGACTGGTTCGACCGGCTGCAGAACTTCCACAAGTCACGACAGAGGTCGCTCACCACATAGTTACGCGCGGTCAACCAGTTAGCGCACGACTAAGACGGCTTGCTCCAGACAAACTACGGGCAGCACGAGCCGGATTTGACCACATGCTCCGGCTCGGTATTGCCAGACCGTCCAACAGCCCATGGGCGTCGCCTCTGCACAAGGTCCCGAAGAAAGTCATGGGAGACTGGCTCCCTTGCGGCGACTACCGATCCTTGAATACAGTGCCCACGCTTGATCGCTATCCGATCCCACACATAGTGGATCTCACCGCCAGTCTGGCAGGTAAAAGCATCTTCAGTAAAATCGACTTGGTACGCGCATATAACCAAATTCCGGTAGCCGAAGCGGACATCGATAAAACTGCCGTGACGACTGTATTGGTTTTGTTCGAGTTTCTGCGCATGCCATTTGGCCTAAAGAACGCCGCGCAAACTTTTCAGCATTTTATCGACCAAGTTTGTCACGGTTTAGACTTCGCTTGCGCGTATCTTGATGACATTTTAATCGCAAGCTCTTCACGAGAAGAGCACATACGCCACCTACGAACACTTTTTGATCGTTTATCTCAACACGGGGCGACGATCAACGCGGAAGAGTGTTCGTTTGGTGTCGATTCGGTCAACATCCTCGGCCATCGTATCTCTTCTGCAGGCGTCGTGCCACTGCAGGATAAATTGCAAGCCATCATCGACTACCCCGAGCCTCATTCTTACAAACAGCTCAGGTGTTTTGATGGGCTTGTCAACTTTTACCGACGATTTAGACCCAACTGCGCCTCGCTGATACAACCCCTCACCGACCTTCTCCGACGGAAACTCAAGAAATTCGAATTTCCTGCCTCAGCACGCGCTGCTTTTAAGTCGCTGAAAGAGGCTATCGCCAACATAGCTTCTATAGCGCATCACGATCCGGTCGCCCCACAGTCCCTCAATACTGACGCCTCGGACGTGGCAGTCGGCGCTGTTTTACAGCAACAAGTAGCCGACACGTGGCAACCCTTAGCGCTTTTCTCCAAATGCCTACAACCTACCAACTCTCGCTACAACACTTTCGGCAGATAACTACTAGCCGTGCATCTAGCGATACGTTACTTTTGACACGCCATAGAAGGCCGATCCTTTGTCGTCTTCACCGACCACAAACCCCTGACTTACTTGCTTGGCTCGACTACCGATGGATACTCTCCTAGAGTGTCGCGCCACCTTGACTATATCACTCAGTTTACTACCGATATACGGCATGTCTCAGGTGTGCACAACGCCGTCGCCGATGCACTTTCTCGCATTCAAGCTATCTCCGCTGACGCCGGCACTGCTATCGACTTGGCAGCCATGGCCGCAGCACAACTCAACGATCCTGAGCTTGATCTACTACGCAGGTCTCCCTCATTGGATATACGACTCGCTCCGCTGACATCATCTGACGGAACGATACTCTGCGATTTATCTCTGGGCACGCCGCGCCCAGTCATCCCACGCGAGTTTCACCAGACAGTGTTCAACGCGTTGCAATGCTTGCCTCATCCAGGCGTTCGTGCATTGGTTAAACTCGTAACCGCACGATTCGTTTGGCGCAACGTTAATTAAGACGTCCGTACTTACAGCTGCTTGCCTTCCGTGTTAACGCACGAAGGTGCACAAGCACACGAGAAGCCCATTAGGCACGTTTCCGACGCCAGACGCACGTTTTCATCACGTGCACGTCGATCTCGTAGGTCCCCTGCCACCTTCCAAAGACTCTGTATATCTACTGACCTGCATCGATGAATTTACCTAATGGCCTGAGACCGTCCCTATCCGAAATTGCTCCTCGGAAACGGTAGCGAAACTATTATGGAACGCTGGGTTGCCCAATACGGCTGTCCCGCCATCGTGACCACTGATCGGGGGTCACCATTCTCACCAACATTTGCCACGTTGCTTAAGGATTTAGGCTGTCGCCACGTCCAGACGACGGCGTATCATCCGGCCGCTAACGGCATGGTGGAGAGTTTTCGCCGCCAGTTAAAGGCAGCGCTACTTGCGCACGCAGATCCTTTATGGTCTGAAACGCTTATCATCGTTCTCCTAGGCTTAAGGAACGCGGTTAAGACTGACTTTGACGCCACACCAGCGCAGCTAGTCTACGGTTGCACGCTGCGGTTGCCCGGACAGCTAATAGCTCCAGCCATATGTACTTCCACTTATGACTACGGAAGTTACACTGATCGATTAGCGCGCCAGGTGCGTGAGCTACGTCCACCCGCTCCTCGATCGCAGAAGACAACAGTGTACGTGCCCGAGAAGCTGTCTACTTGTTCACACGTCCTTATTTGCGCAGACGGTGTTCGACAGCCTCTTCAGTCGCCGTACATAGGATCTTTCAAGGTGTTACGTCGTGCGAGTAAGGCGTACACTATTGACCGCGGTGGTCGACGCGAAGTCGTCACCATCGACCGCCTGAAACCCGCCTTTATGGAAGAAACTAACTCGCCTACTTCGTCTAGTATTGCTTCGTGCGACGTCACAACTCACCGCACCAACTTACAGCATTCTAGTGCAGTTCAACCAGACAACGATCTCGGTTTACAAGCCGTCCCCACATATCCCGAATCTGGCCCGCCGCCTCCCACGACCAATAGCCGTGGTCGGGAGGTGCGTAAGCCCGTCCGCTTTTCCGACTATGTACAATGTAAATACTTTTAGCTTTGTAAATACTGTACATATTTGCCCCATTTTTGGTAGATTAACGTTTTGAAAACAAACAAAAATATCAAAAACCTCCGGAAAACATTTTCCAAAAAAATATTCAAAAACCAAAAAGTTTAAATATGCAGATCATTCGCTTGTACTTTTTGGCGCTTTCTGCGCGTGTTTTTCTATTTTCTCGCCTTTACATGCCCTAACCCTCCGCTTCGAACGACTGGCCCACACGAGGAATGTTTTCGAGGACCCTGACGCAAACACTGGTCGTTTCTCCGTGTACGAGTGATTTCTCCTCCGGACGAATGTTGCTTCCTTGCGGGACGAGGGTCGCTTTTCCGCAGGACGAGGATCGCTTCTTCGAGGGCGAGGGTCGCCTCTCCACGGGACGAGGGTTGCTTCACAGTGGGACCATGGTCGTTTCTTCGTGGGACGAGGGTAGTTTTGGCGCGGGGCGGGGTGCGGCGGGGGGAGACCACTCCCAAGCGCACCGTTTGGCATCAGCGGAGGCTGAGGTCCTGTCGGCCTATTTCTGGGCTAGCCAGATTTTTTGTAGTCCGACTAGCCCGCTCCAACGGCTCGCCGAATTGCACACTGCCCTGCAATCAATAAATAACAAATCATAAACGGCACGGCGGACGCCGACTTCCGACGAACCCCCATTTACACGAACGCACGCGCATTTTTTACTCGGCACGAGTTTGCCTTACGAACCTCGTTTCAGCATTCCTTTTCGATTTCGAAGGCTATGTTCAGCCTTCTAGGGGGAGCTCTGTAGCGCCCAAATAGATAACTCTTATCGTTCATGTACCATTTACTTGTCGACCGATTGTACATTATTACTTCTTGTTTTAATCGTCCTTACAACCGGCTACACACAACTGCCTTGTAAGTTCCCGCGCTCACGTGTACACTCTCGCCTCGCTTCATCTGTCCGCTTCTCATTGTAGCCCCATCGAATACAATCCGCTGTGTCCGACTCCCATTGCCTTCTGTTATCCGCGCTTACTTTTGCGCACCGTCTCGGACTAGTATTATCTAGTCCTACAGCCTGGTTTACAAAAGATGCACCTGTGGTAATTTTTCTATCCTCAACCAGGCTAAGGCGCTTTCTTACTAACTTTCTATGCTCTATCTTACTGAGCTTTTGCTAACCTGCCTGCTTACTCTGTTCTGGATCTTACCTCACCCTGACCTTATGATTCAATCCATGCCGCCTTGAATTAGCTCCGTAACGGCTGATTCATCAGAAATCTCGTCTGTCTTACCGCGTACGTGACTTTTTCTAAACTTTGCCTCAGATTTTGTGTCCTGAACCTCTGCTTACGTCCTCCAATCTTACCTCCACTTCTGCTGGACCGCGCGGTCTCTTTTTTCTGCCTAATTCAGTCTCGGCTGCGCTGGCTTGCCTGTATTCTGACCGCTGCTAGGCAACTAAAGAATACAAACTCATGTTTGGCACTTACACTGATCTTTTGTCTTCCAATGCCTTAATTGTTTATCCTCACATTTTACCCTAAAGCTATCCTAATCCGATGCACCCTTCTTTGTCTTAGCCAGTTATGCGACTCTCGCTTCATCTAGATAGCTTGTTGTCGGTTTGCTGCATACGTCTGGCATTGCCGCACCTGTCTGCTGCTTCCTTACTTCACTTAGATCATTGAGGCCTAAAAGCCTGGTATACAGCAGACTTACCCTTAGTTTTTACCTTTATGCGGATAAGACTCTTTTGCATACCTTTCCAAACCCTATCCTCCTGAGCCTAGGTTAGACTGCCTGATAACTCTTTTCTTGGGCTTGCTTCACCCTGACATTTTCATCTGTCTATGCCGCCTTGGAGTAGCTCGGGATGACCTAGTTCTCCTATCTTGTGACTGCTCTGAAGCTATTGAGAAGTAAGCACTGCACTGTCCCTAGCTTCCTTGACACTTTGCATCTATCGTTCTACTAGCTGGTGCTCCTTCACAAAATGCTTTTGCTGACTTCGTATAGCAACGCTGCTTACATCATTTTTTCTCACTTCTACCTTAACGTGGTAACTTGTCAGCTTTTCCTTAAAGAATTAAGTAAATAACTAATTTATACACGAATACTTCGAGGCACAGCACATCTGGCTTTATACATCAATCACATTGGAAGCATACGTTCAGGGCAAATAGTACATCTAAATTCTTTTCATGTCCTGGATGTCTTAGTTAGCTTTGCATTTTTAATAACGCTTGCCACCATCTTCCCTTTGTCATTATTCATCCCCTCATTCCTGCTCCTAGTTATTATTCAACCTTCCCCACCGTAGGTTAATTAGATGGTCGGAGAATACAAAATACAAAATACAGCTACTTATCGTTGCTACTTACGTATCAGTAACATCATGCTGTAACATATAGGAGGTTTACATTGACGTTGCATGTCATAAGTATTTTTGGTGGTCTCCGCTGCTCAGTTTTACTTCTCTCCTCTTGCGTTAGGCCTGAAGCTATCAACAGAAACGTACTAAGGATCCCACTTGGCCTGTGAGTCTGCGACCGAATGAACATACAAAGACCAACGTGAATCCTTCCTGACCTCCACCGTAAGCAAACCCTTTTCGGTCCACCAACACTGGTCAATTAGGTCTGGATGCCCTTATCCATGTTACTAAAACAGCTATGGCCTGCTTACGAAAAATGCCTTTATAACGAATGATTGCTACAACACACCTGAAGCAATCCATAACTAACTTGTGCTTTCGCCTGTCAAGCGTTTAGTCACTAGCTTATGGCATGCTAGTAAGTTCAGGCTGCTCAATCCACAAGGCAACTATAACTTCCCTGCTGGGTGGTTCGTGTCCACATGGTTCCACCAAAGTTTTGGAGACAGTGCTCCAGGATGTGGTGGGTTTTCGCCTGGAAAGCTTTCACCCTATAAGAAGCCATTAATGTCCGTACAACAGCACTGTGACGTGGCGGATGTACACCGTCTCTAACTAAAGGCGCTGCCCCATGATTAACCAAACAAGTACATTCCCACCACGGACGTCACTCAACCCTTCTCATGCCATCCAAGCGATCAATCACAATAGCAATGGCACCTATTCAAACTCGAATGACAATTAGACACGTGCACTTACCTATACCTGTATGAACGCACAGCTCCAATGTTCATGGAGCTTTCCAGCTCAGATAATTTTGTGTGAAGGTTATTTATATAGTTTTATTTTAGCTCAGGCTAAATTACGCGCACGCATGTAAAAATTTATGGCCATCTTGTGAGAAGCAGCATAGTTAGCGCTGCGTCCGTAATGAAGAATTGAATATGATTAACAAAAGTTGGTAAACGTGTGTAAGCGTATAGTGTGTGACATAGGAATACTTGCCAGTGTAATGCAAAGGGCAACGGCCTAATTCCGTGCCGAGCCAAATCCGCTTCGTCTCAGTGTTGTTAAGCAGACAGCTGTGACCTTTCAGAGGGAGAACGCCTGCCAGACAAAAACGTACCACATCCTAGAACACTGTCCTAAAGCGTACGTTGAGTCAAATGTCACTGGCATGGCCGCATTCAGACCAATATAGCTCGCAGCTATTCGCAGCCACGCTGCATCAAATATTTTTGTTGGCTGACAGAGTAGTTTAGTCAGGTTGTACCGTAGGTGTTTGAGCGCAGCAACACGATCGAGGATGTTTTACGTTCACGGAAATAGCGCGGGTGCATTCTGCGGAGGTATTGGTATGTTTTTTATGCCTGCGTGTCCATGTCCAGGCGGTTGACCCATGAAAAAGTGGGTTACAGGCAGTTGCTTCTTAGAGAATCGTTTCTGTTAATCCTTCCATCCTTTAGATGATGTGCAATATTATACACAGCAGGAAACCGTATATGTTATGTATTGCTTTGTGCAGGAAGCATAGGTTAAGCATAATACGCTACAGTCACAGAAATTGAAGGCTGAACTCACCGCAATTCCGTCTGTACCTTAATGCCTGGTATTGTGGAGCAAACATTTTAGTGAACCGCCGTTGGGCTTTTTCAAGCCAGCTCCTACATTTGGAAACAAAATATATAATATAAAAACACAATATCTAAGCTCGGCCGCACGTGAATCCGATAAACTTTTAGATCTGGATTGACAGTGTACATATGCGGCTTAGGTGGAAGGTTACTTGTCAAGCCTTTGAGACTTGATAGTGTATTTGCTCAGAAAAATGAAACGCAAGGCGCAAAGCATGTCCAGGCGTTTTGTTGATCGATGGAGCTGAATAGGAATGCTGTTACTTGTAAGCGCCCCATCGGGTATTGAGCATTTATAGGTCATTGCACCCAACTTTTCAGCGGGGATAGTCAGTTGCCATGGCGGCTACCATGTATTTGGTGCCGCTGGGTCTTCTGGTATCTGTCGAGTGCGTACATGGTTGTACCTAGGGGAAGGTGTAGACGATTTCGAAATCATCAACGAAAAGCAATGGGCGACCGTGCTTCACGCTGCTACATCTATCATTAATACAAATAAGAAAATGTGTTGGACCTAAAGCACTTCCGTGTATAACGCCACTCGAGACAGTGGCCCGGGTGGATTCAACATGTGCGGTTTTCATTGAGAAGTATGATCCCAACCGATGCAACAGAATACTCCCAAGCCATAAGCCTTGAACTGGTGTAGTAGTCGCATATGTAGAACTTGGTCGAATGCTTTTTGCATATGATGGTAGGGTGAGTACTGCTTGGTCTACGTCCATCGCCTCTAAGGCCATGTTAAAGCAATCCAGCTGACAGGTCGCGCAGGTTGGAGCGCACAGAAATCCATATTGTTACCTCATCCCCCAGTTTTCCGCATTCCAGAAGTCTGTGAGAGTTCGTGTATCAGTCCTTTCCATTACGCACGAGCCGATGGATGTGTGTTTTATCAGGCAGAAATTGGCAAGCTCCCGCAAAGAGCCATCTTTGTGTTGCAGCTAGACTGTAGAGTGTTTCCAAGCATAAGGATATCCTTCATACTGAACGGGAATTGTACAAAATGTCAGGAGAAGTATAGGAAATTTCACACCCTAGTTCCTAATTAGAATGTGTGGAACGCTATCCGGACCAATGTGTGAAGATGGCTTAGTGGTCAAAATTGCAAAGCAGCGACTAGTATGTCAAAAGGTACTGTGTACGATGAATGACCAGCGGTCACGCAACTCACCGCTGACTGGGCCGGTTCCTAGACCTTAAAGCTGCTTAAAATATGAGTTGCATGCTCCATTGATAGTAGGTGGATCACTAAAAGTTTCGATAGAGCCCATTCGTATGAGAGATACAGTTGGCACTGGGTAAGAGATGCAAGGACGCAAAAGCCAATTGAGTTGCCTGGCTCTATTAATTCTATTCATGGCTGCTCCTTTTTGCCCAGTATGCATTAGCGCAGACCTGGCTAAAAACGTCGTAGTGATCTTATCTGCCATTCTGGCCTAGACGAAGTTAAACTCCGTACAACAGAAGTGCCGCAGCTGACGAACGCTAGTGAGCAACTTGTTTTTCTGGGGTTCCTTGCTAAACTTTCTGTTAAACGGGAATGGGGAGCCATGCAGTCCAGATACAAATAAGCACCCCAAAATAGTTCGGCAGGTTTCTCTAGGGAGTTGGATACATACATACCATGCATACCAAGTTCTCGAAATACGAAGTTAAGTATAGGTAGCATAAGTTCTGTGCTGCATCTAATGGTGAAGCTGGATTGCATCTGGTCGACCAGGATTACGGACGAAACATTGCAAATACCACATGCAGTGTACTACGCTATGCTCGCTTTCATGGAACTCCAGGCGTATTGCTGCCCTCAGTTTTGGGTGGCTATAGTAAACACCAGGTCCAATAACTGCTTTCCCTTGATATGGGCAGGAACCTGGTGATTCCAACCGCTCAGGTTGATTCAAGTTGGTAAAAGTGCATACGTAGTAGGAGCGGTGGGTGGAAACCATTCCAAATCAGACAACCTGACATCACGTGCAAGCCATTTTTTATTCACAGTGATGGCTTAATGCACGCTCGAAAATGGCCGTGTGTGTGCATAATAACCCACTTGCGCTGCATCAGGAGCTCCAGAAAGGCCTCCTAATAATACTACGTTATAAGCTAAGACGTTAACAATTTTTGCACCACGCCATTTCTTTGCGGTCTTCTCTCGGTTGTCCTACTCTTTCCTTTTGCTCCGAAGTCCAGCACTAGTTAGGGATCTGGGATTTTAACAGAAACAGCGTTTTCACCCAAAATAGATCTGATAACCGCAACAGCCTACCTGGACTATGGCTTTACACCAAAAGCACTAACCTGCAATGATCACCGCGACCGTTGCCCAATCTGGTTAGCTGGACACAATGTTTTCGCACTTCCGAAATGTATGGATAAGCTGAAAAATTCAGACACCAAATACGTTGATATTTTTGTTAACCGGGACCCACGACAGAGCGGCGCTTCGTGAAGCTAGCATTTTGACCGACCACAGCAGCTATGGTGGCCTGAACTAAGCTACTTGGTCAGCCAACAGAGGAACATGGAAGTCATTCGACTGTTAGTAATTGAGCGAAAAAGCTGTCGGCACGCTGCTTTGCTAGTTGTATCTACGTGTTTAAAAGAACTTACGGCAGTGTTCCAGGACGTGGTGAGTTTTTGCCTAGTAAACCTACACCCTAAAGAGACCACAAATGTCCGGTTAACAACAGTGCAACCATGCTCATGTGACTCGCCACTGAATAAAGTCACGTTCTACAACAACAGTGGCAAGTTGACTAAAGTCAAGTTTCCACCTTTCCTTGACACCCCAAGAATAAGATACACTCTGTTTGCCGTTTTCAACACCTTTATACATAAAGGTTTACGCCGCGCACACTTGAACTAGAAGTATCGTCCTCTATTGACGAATTAGTTCCCCATAGTTATTTGCTCAGTTTACACAGCTGTGCAAATTCGTCCGCTACTGCTTACATACCTTGCAACCTGTCTGTTGCAAAACCTAACTGTCTGTATGTGTTAGCACGCCTGAGGTATTGTGCCTCTATACTTGCGAGAATAAGGTATTTACTTATTCTTATCGGTTGGTATCAATCCGGAATCCATGACTATTGCAGTGTTAATGATTTCCGTTCTTGCGGGGTAATGGTGTCCTAGGTAGAGAGCCAATCCACCATCTCGTTTGTGCATGCGAGATTGCATATACAGCCGATATATAGGAATTGGGTGGGAACCGTCGACATTCCGTTGTTTGAACGATGTTTTCCAAACAAAACTTGCGTCCGGTGCGGTAAGTACCACCAATGGACGCAGGACATGCAGCTGCTTACTAAGTGCCATGTTATTGATAAGTATGAGTGAGAAGGCACTGTCGGGGTCTTTTAGCGTTCTAAATGACACGAGGAAACCAGGTTGCCACTGAGCCGTCTGAAGAGGAGGCCGGAACTGGGTAAGCAGACTTATGAACAGGTTGCTCGGTAATGACTTGTTGGGTGTCGGGATGAGCTTGTCCCAGATCATTCCCACCTGATTTAAAATTGGCTCTCTTTGTATGGTTGTATCAAATGTGTCTTTTGGCCTAAATCTAATCCATTTTCATACTACTGCAGGCTGAAAACATTGTACTGAAGTCTGCTCTTACGCGGTCCTGTTGAGGGTCGCATGCAACGCTACTACACAGGGTGTTAGCCTTCGGGGCATTGTTTACATTTAGTGAACGTCTGATTGATTACCCATTGACCAAGGCAAATTGTAGCATGCCGCGGATGGGCATTTTCAGCTATAGCTGGTTAAGCGGGTTTGTGTTGCAAAGTTTGTCGCAGTTTGTCATAAACCCCTTTATATCAACGTTATCTTTAACACAGAATTGAATTAGAGTCACAAATTAACGAAACGCTTGGTGAACCTCTTAAACCGTACAGAGCTAGTCACCAACACGTTGACCGCGATTAATACTCGTTTAAAATCATCCACCGAGATGGCTTTTGGAACGTTGACCCAAAAGTACGGTAACCTCCATTGCCCCATCCAGAACCCGGTTCCACTAAGTTGCCAGGTGGGTTAGATTGGTTGCAGCTTTGACTTGCCTGCGGTTGATATTGGGTGGCTAGGTTACCATTAGTAGGAGTCCTCGTCTCGGGAGGATTATTTGCAGGGTGTGTACAGGTGAGCGTTTTGCACTTGCTTGGGTTAGGTGTCGCTTCAACACGCCTTGGCGTTCCAAACTACAGCTGCTTTAGCTTGGTTGCATTGCGCAAAGAATTTGCAGTTAGATTTTACTAAACGCAACGCTGGTGTGTCATCCGCATTCAGTTTAATCTCAGCCGGGTATTTGCGGGATCTTTTGTACAGCCGCTGTACCTGCAACGAATTTTCTGCAAGTTCGTTGACTGCAACGATTGTGTGCATCACCTCATTGACCAATATACTATTGAGAACCCTAAATATAATGATGCCGCACATTCTGCTTCCCCCAATAGAACCCGGCGGCAACTGGCTTTGGTGTTTTCTAATTAGGTGTAGGCTACCAACTATTTTGGGTGTGCAACCCGGCTTTGTCCCACTGCGGGGACGCTTTGCTATGAAAGTCGCAGTAGTGATAGACACGAAAGTGTTCAAGTGGCTCCGTATTAATTTTCCCTAAATGCTTAGCATTGGGTACAATAGCAACATCAGCAGTGGGTCCGTTGCACTGGTAAGCCGTCCCAAGGGGTTGAAGACGCGCGACCCACTTCGTTTCAGTGGCTTGAAGTATAACCTGCTCAGTATGGTACCATTTCGCAACGCTTTACAAGTTGTCCGAATGGTGCGTAGCATTAAACCTTCTTTGGCATTTAAGCTGATTGAGGCTGCGAAAGTATATATTCGCTTGCTTTTGTGCTCAAGCACTGGCGACCTTTTTGCGATTCCATTGATTTCAAGGAACACTCGGCTTAACTTCCCTAGTAAGGTGCCACCAAGAACAGTAAACACCATAGTACTAACCGTCACGTTCCTCTCTACGGAGCCCAAATGTTGTAACATTTACGCCTTGGTTATTTCTACTGTGGGTAAGAAAAGAATGTCCGTAACAGCGGTTGCTGTGGTGAAACCTAACCGCGAGATCGTTTACTCGGAGCAGCCAGAGTGGGTCAACTCCGGACATGGAACAGGCTAGTCTCCCGTTGGCCGAGTTTGGGTATGTCAACTGTCAGCAAGCAGCTAGGTGGATTTGCTTTGTGCAAACACGGTGTCTCTACGACTTCCTCACTTAGTCCAGTAAAACGATGTTTATAACCGTTTAGGTTCTTAGGAGTTGGCGAACAGGCCCCAATTTGCTTACCAACGACGCTAGTTGTCTCCCCAGACTTTCGGCGTCTTGAAACCTCATGGTCCCAAGACAAGCCTTTTTGTGATCAGGCAATGGTTTTGCACCATTTGCATTATCGCAATTTAACCTCTATCACCTACGAGGTCTAAATCATGGGTGCAAGATGCGGTCGTAGGGATAACAGCTTGCGGAGCGTCAAAAGGAATTTCTATGGTCTGCTTATGAGCAGCATTGGACTCGGCACGTTTCTCGTAGCGGTGTTGCATGGCAACATATGCAGTAGCTAACTTTTCTTCGATACAGTTTGCGCGACACAGGATGGCGTTTTGGCGAGACAGGCATTTCGGGCCGGATTCGCCGTATCAAATTTGAATAACAGATGCTATTGGTTTGTATTGACCTTTCCTCTAGTCTGGAGCAACTTAGTAGTTTGTGTTCTAAGATGCATCAGTTAATCAATATCTTCCTAAGCGTGTGGACTTTACGGCGGCTTGGCACGTTATAAGCGACTAACGCAGTTAGGCATTTATCCATCCACTGACCTTGGTGCCAAGTACATTGAAGGATCTCCCGGCCATCTCTGCGTGAGTATCACCCATTACGTCGCAGGGTTAAACAAGGATTTAACTAGCCGCTAAAAACTCGGAGCATGGCGGTAAGATGCTATATGCATTTTTTCTTTGCTAACACTTCTAGCGCTTACGATCTATCTACTTGCATAATAAAGATACATCTACCACCTTTAGGGAGCATGCCCCAGTCGTGCCAGTCGCGGTTTTATTTGCATTTTTCCCCGTTTTATTTACATTACAATAAATCAATTTAGCTTCCTTTACCACGGTCAGTTTGAGGCAAAGACGCGAGTCAGACCTCAAAGGAGAATAATAGCACAGAAAGGAGCAACGTAGAAATTAACGCCAAAGATAAGGGTCGATGTATTTTTGGATGGTCAGCGCAATGGTGTATATCAGGGTGGACGGAAATGTTTTGTAGAAGTCCACCTTCACGCTGCACGAGAACTATAATTCTGTGAAATCCCACAGTTACACTAAGTCAAAAGTGAAACAAACCAGACTCTATTTGTTAAGTTGTCAATTGGCTGCATAACGAACGTATCAAGAATAGTACAATGTGACGAGTTTTGACTTGCCGGTGTAAAGTCATGGTATGTGATTATATTCGGTGGCCAGTCCCATCCACCATGTCGAGGGGCTGTTAAACTGACATTCGTGGCTTTTTCTACGGAGATGGCTTGACAGGCAAAACCCAACACATTTTGGAACACTGCCGCCAAGCCAGTGAATGACAAGTTGTAAGTGATTATGCTCCTTGTTAACCTTATATTTGCTCGGTTATTCGCCGTCGGCTTGCCGATTACTTTTTGCTGCTTGACACATATTAGACGAGTGCCTACTTTGTCCCTGGCTCCTGTCCAAACCCGACTGAAACGCCGGGCCCGTTTAGTACGTAGGTCGTGAATTGAATATGTTTTGAATGTGATCACTTGGTCGGCTGCAGCACCCTGTGAAGTCTCCGGGGTATATTTAATGAAATATTTTAATGTTGTTAAAGCATTGAAGGATAGCAACTTGTCCCGAAAAACAAATCGGAGGTCCTCCCGGGGTCAATTGTTGTATGATTTGGACATACAGGCATCCAAAGCCAACTGAATAGTCAAAGCGGTACAGAGAGCTCCGGATGAGTGGTAAGCAAAAGAAATCATCTAGTATGGAAAGTAGCTTAAGAAAATTGGTCTGATCTCAGTGAATATCAGCAATGCATCAAGATTTGTCCAATCGGGTAGTACGTTGCATTGGTAGGATAATCTGCATTTTGAAGGCAACAGGAGAGCACTGGGTAAAAAGTCTGTGAAGCAGATGTTAGGCGAACTGTGCCCAATGGTTCAGGCTTCCGGAACGTTGGATCCTTGGAATATAAGGAATAATTTTCCGGTCAGGTAATTTTCCGGTAAGTTGTAACGACGGTGGTTCATGTTTACTTATGTCCAGGTTAAAAACTGCGCTTCGTATTGCATTATTGTCGCCGCGGTAGACGATTCCTTGGGTGCTTGTCGCTCTCTGTGACAAGCTCGCAAAAATTAAGATAACCAACACACATTGTGACGCGAACAGACAATAGCGATGCATTCGGGACGCAATCGAGCATAGCTCCTTTCATCCCTTAATCTGTTCATCTCTGCTGAACCACTGTCTCCTTCAGCAAACCTTAAATAAACCACCGCCATGATCCGCCGACAAAGCTAGCCTCCTCTGTGGGTCTCCAGCTTTACGATTTCTCTCAGGCTACTGTGACCTTACCGCCCGATGTTGAGAAGACTAAATCCCCCGTCCAAATAACCTGGAGAGCCACGTTGGTGTTTATAATCATACTCAGTAAAACTCTCCAATCTGACCTTGTCCTCTTCTTACTGCGCTCCCTGGCTTCATTTCTCCCACCAAAGGACTGCCAACTAGCAGTACCCCCAGTCCCATCCTCAGCAGACCAGTCTACTCCCTCTGCCTGTATTCAAACCTAAGGAAATGCAAACGGGCTAGGCTCGGTTACCACAAGGCTATGTTCCCCTCCTCTTGAGCCTGATAGAATCGCCCACACTTTATTAAGCTTGCCCCTTCAATCACTAACCGTTTCAGTTCGGTTGACCCTCTGCGTTCTTCTTCCTACATTACCTGTACTGCTCAGTCGCAATACACCGAGTAATAAACCCACGCCTAAAAGAGCAGTTGCACTCTGACTTCATTTAGATCACTGCTACATTATCGGTCAATGTCTGGATACCAGCTCACGTTGAATGCCTCGTCGGCTTCTTCACTATTCTTCTTCACTCAATACTTTCATAATCGCGCAATTTGTATTCATTCTTTTCTTAATCGGACGGCTACTTCTCCGTGCCCTATCAAGGCCTCATCTCCTACTCGCTGGTTGCCTCCATACTACAGGGACTCAAGCGGTCTAGGCTCTAAGGATTTGACGATATGTTTCCCGTATCACGAGGACTTGCTTAACTTGTTCGCCCTTTATAGAACTAGGCACTTTCTCAACTTTAACCTACGTCCTAATAAAACGCGCCGACTAGTCCAGTCTCGCCAGCTCGGCCTGCTATCCGATTTCACTCAGAATTATGCGGCTGACCCAGCGATCTGTTTATATGAACCGGAAAGCCTCGTGGGCTTTTCTACACATCATTAATAAACCCTGCTCACTCCGACTCTAACCTATTTTTATCACACACTCTATTTACATTCCTTCTTCCATCGGACGGTCAGTTCTCACTGCTGTGACTTGCGCTAGTCGCAACTGACCAGGCTATTTTGCTGACTGCGCATGTGCCACCAATAAGTAATCGGTGTTCGCTCCGTAGACTGAAAAATGTGTTACTCTTACTTCTAGAGCCTGCTATACTTGTTCACGCTTTATTATTACAGCCTTTTTTACAGCTTTGTGTACGTACTCCTTCAACGCGCCGACTAATCCACTTGGGCCAGATCGGCCTCCTGTTATCCGATATCACTTAGAATTCGACGCCGTTACAAAACTTGGTTCGGCCGACTCAACTGTCCGTTTACCTTACTGGTGTGTCCCGTGGTCTCTCCACGTTTTGTAAATAAATCTTTCTCAACCTGATCCTAACTTTTCCTTATCGCGCTGTTTTCATTCCTTCTACTGGAGTGGTCTGCACGTTTGCTTTGCAACCATAAGGTCACCGGTTCGAATCTGCTTAGGGTTGGTCGTCCTCACGGTATACTCAGCCCACGCGCGACTGGTGGTGGTCGCGCGACAGCGAAGCGCCGTTACGGCGTACAGCTGATACATTATTATTATTATTTACTGGAGGGTCAGCACGCACTGCCCTGCGGTGATTTAGTATCGCTGGCCAGTCTATTTCTCTCATAGCTCATAGGCTAACGAGGATTAAGCGTTATTGGCCTTACAGACTTAACGCTCCGATTCCCTTAATCTGGGAGGCTGCTAGACTTGCGCATCTTATATTGTCACGGTCCTTTTTCTTGTCAGTATCGTACGTGCTATTCTAACACGACCACCAATCCAATCTAGCCAGATCGGCCACTTGCCATCCGATTTCACTCAGAGTGCTTCGACGTTGCAAAAGTTGGTTCGGCTGACCCAAAGTGCTGTTTACATAAATAAATAAATTGTTTATTCATGAACTTATGAAGACACACCAACTTAGGCATGATCAAAATTTATGGGCAATTATGATTTGCAAAATGCCCGTTGCTATGTATGTAAACGGCAGTAAACCGAAAGTTGTACATTCTGCGAAATTTGTAGAAGTAATCATGAGGAATTAAGTCGTCAATGAATGACGACACTTTGGGTTCAAGTGTATGTAGTGCAAACAGTCTGATCAGTATAAGTGTAGTGAAAACGGTACATTAGACAGAGAGTATATTAGTCTTGTACGTGCCAGGAAAATATTGAATTATTAACCTATTCGATTTACCAGTATGTAGTTTGGGGCAGTGACGTTATTCAGTGGCGGATCATCTCTGCCAAGTCGCAGTGTTGTTAAACCGACGTTCACGGCTTTTTATAGGCAAAACTATTGCCAGGCAAAAGCTCACTACGTCCTAGAATACCGTCATAAACGCGTATGTTCACAAATGTACAACTGGCAAACCCGCTTGCCTACCGATTTCACACTTGTTTGCTTGCAATCAAATGGCTTCCAAATTCCTCTGTTAACTGAGCGGATAACTTGGTCACGGCCGCGACGTTCTCTGAGGCCAAACGTGCAGGGAAGGGTAAATAACAGTCGTCTTGTTAAGCGTCCAGGTGAGCGTAATTGCAGCGCTTCTTGTGCATGGACATTTCAGGTTGGGTAAGTAAGCGTCAATAACGCTTAGAGGATAATCGAACGACGCGTTGCCAACCAAACTGCGGCGCCAAAGATCGATTCAATGAGCAACCAGATGATCGGAACTGAGGCGACCTCACCGGTAACGCAAAAAGGGCCACGGCTGTTGAACTACAGTGTTCTATGTTACAAGGAGAAAATATCATAATTTTAACATACCAAGGATATCCTCACAAACTAGGTACACAATGAGCAATCAGAGCAACGAGCAACAAGATGCTGATTCGATCACAATGCAACTAAAACCAAACACACACTGGAGGTGTAAGGGCCTTGACCGGGACGAATCAGGACGCATGCAGCCTACAAGCAACCAGCAAGGTGCTATAATCAGTCTATGGGGAAGCCTTGTGGCCGCAAATCCAGACATGGTTTGTCCCAGAGCTAGGACAGACAATGGGGAGTACGCAAGTGAGTCAATCGGTAGTGAACAGAGTGCGTGTGTCGATACGCAAATTAGACGTCTACGTGCAGGGTGAACAAAAAATGATCGATAGGATAGACCACAAATCATGGGGAGGATTGATGTGAGTAAGCGTTAGTCTGGTTAACAAAGAACGAACATGAGTTGGTGTCAGATGTAAAGGTAACGGACTTCGAATGGGATTGTAAAGACAAGCGAGGGCATGGGGAAGATTGGGTAGGGATTTGCGCCAGGTGTGTAGCGATGGCAATTGAGCAAATTGTCCTTTACAGGGTATACTTCTGAAAGTATGAAGGTATCGTGACCATCTATCATAACTGGACAACGGTTGTGCTAATGAGTACAGGTTATCTAATTTTTGTGCAGCCATGTTCTATTTAGGTATTTGTGGGTTATTATGTGCTGTACCTGGCGAAATCTATCTATCTCAGTAAAATCCCAGATTCCCAGGTGGTTGCGGACCTCGGAGAAAACGGAAAGCGTAGAACAACTTAGACCGCACTGAACAGGTGTGGAATCATGCATTGTTGATTCCATACTTTCTAACATTTAGAGTGAAAATAATGTACATTTTGAACCCATGATTTTGCTGAAAGTGTCTTTTGAACGTTCTACCAAAAGCTATTGCCGTTAGGTAGATTGCGATTATCTACATAAAGAACCAAGCGTTGCGTCAGTAAGCAAATCACACAGTATTGTTTTAGGACGACAAAACTTTTGCGTGGGAAGGAAGTAACTAGTATTCAAAGTGTGGCGGCGGCTGAATGGTAGATGAACGGCCGGTAGTCAGCCTACTTCGATAGGGGGCGCAGAACAAGTAAGTAGATATAAGTAGTTTGCGACGAGAGGTTCAAAGTTCGGTTGATGGTAAAGCAGCGCAAAACTAGGAATGAACCACGGAGTACAAATGTGCGGGATATCTAGACAGGAAGACGACACGAGAGTGCTGATAGAATGGCGCTATGGCCAACTGAGCTAGGAAAAGCCAGTATAAGTTAAACTTCTTTTGTGAGCAAGGGTGGAAACCGTTGCGGCGAGACGGAAACGAAAATGAGTTAGAAAGGAGCGGCTGTGCTGACTAGATGGGAAAGAATTAATCATTAAAAGTGAACTTATAAACAGTAATTTAATGAAAGCTAACGTGCAGATTGAACATGCACATTAAGGTTGCTGAGGACGTCAAAACATATGAGACATAAGCTCAGGGTCATGCAGAGGAACGAGTCATTCTCGGGTGTTAAGGGCGTGGTACTAAGGTAAGCTGATCCAGAAGAAGCCAGTGACTATGTTGGACTCCTACCTGAGCAAGTGTCGCGGATAAAGCAGCGACTAAGTGAAAACTGACCTAGAAATAAGAGGCAAACGACCATTTGTGTGCTCACGAGGCGAGAGAATTGATGAACAAGAAAGCTGAGAATGGTTAAATGACGGAAGGGCAGAGAATGAGAGGCATACAAGCATCCATTAAGGTTGCTGAGGATATCCAAGCTTGAGGCTTAAGCGCGGCAGCGCACAGTGACTCAAGTCATGCTAATTTGCTAAACTAATAGTACCAAGCTGGCTAGGGCAAGGGAATCCCAGTCCAATGCTTGCAGGTAAAGAAGTCTAAGGCATTATACCAAGTAAACGATAAATGCACATTTAAATAGCGAGGCTAAATATCGGCTGCTGGCTGACCACATAAGTTATGTTTTGTTGACAGAAGATAGTTAAGAACGGTTCTCTAATGGAAGGACACCAACCCGGAGTAGCGCAAGCATACAATAAGGTTATAAATCGTTCAGCGCATAAGCGGCCAAGACGCAGTAACGCACAGAAAATCAAAGCAAGCTAGAGTGTTAACATAATAATACTATGATAGCGTGACCTGGGAAAAGCCAGTGAAAGAGCTGGCCTATAATATAAGTAAATGCCACAGAAGAGTAAGGGATAGCTGAGCGTCTATCAAGGAGCGGCCGTGCACTGACCTGATGAGATGAGGAAGGTCGCCAGAAGAGAGCCATAATAGGTGGAATGAAGGAAGGACAGCAAACAGGAAGAATGCAAGCTAAAGTAGACTGAGCCGGAAAAAACTAGTGAGCAACAGGGGCTTAATTATAGATAGATTACGTAGACTTTGGAGGGAAGAATGGATAAATGAACGTATAGAAGAGAAAGGCTAAGGAGCGGCTGCGGGCAGACTGGATGGGATAGGAATGATTGCTAGAAGAAAGGCAAAAACGTAAGTTTGAAAGACTAAGAACAGACGGCGTCCAAGTCTATATTATGGTTGTTAAATAGGTAAGAGCATGAAACGCTAAAACGCAGCGGCGCGCCGATACTCAACTCATTCTCAGGTGCTAAGAGAATAGTGCTAAGTTGGATTGAGCAAGGAGACGCCAGTGAGAAAGCTTGACTCATGCATGGGCAAGTGTCACAAACATTGCAGTGAGTAATGAATAAATGAACGTTTATTAGGAGAGACTGAGGATAGGCTGTGCGCAGGTTCGATAAGCTAAGAGTTATAACCAGAAGAGAGCTAAATGAAAGGAAAAGCAAAAGGCGGAGCCTAAGCATACATTAAGGTTGTTAACTATTGCGCAGAGGCTCGCGGTAAATTCGAATAAGTCGAAAATTTTTGGTTGGCTATTCAGTGTTGCTAAATCGCTTCCATTAACCCTATCATACCGTTTGTGATATTTAATTATATCACACCGTCATCTTATAACCGTACATCGGGTTTTCATTGGACTTTTTATCCAAGTCATCTTTTGTAGCGTTATGGTATAGTGCTCAATTTTCTGTATCATGGTACCTAAACGTCTCGCAACTATGAGGCGTAACAGACCAAGAGTGGAATCGGCTACACTCCCCACCGTTAAAGACAACTCGGCTTTAGCGGACGTGGGCGGTGTCCAACCCATGGATCAAATTGACACCATGGTGGTGGCCAATAGTTCCAGCTCAGGGATTGGTAATATAGAGCTTGTAAATCATACATCAATACCTGACATAGTCGCTATCATTCCTTTTCAGGAATGCAACGTCATGAGTAATGACCCTCTTACTAAAGCGCTGCTAAAAATGCACGCACTTGAAAATCAATTGAATTCGCTATAAAGCGACATACTAAAAATCAATGAGACCTTGATGAAGGTGACGCCCCCAGTACACCTATCGGGCATACAAAAGCCGCATAACTCATCAGGTCTAAACCACGCTGGTGTGCTTCTGAACGTAAATGTCCAAGAGGTCAAAGAGCGTTTGCGCCGCGCCAGTAATGCCCTACTGTCCAATGTCACTGACCGATTTCCACTTGAAAAGTTGCTACGTAAGCTTCTAAACGTCTGCAAATTGCCGCTAAATTGCTGCACAGCTAAACGATTAAGAAAGATTCCCGACCGTACTTGTCCTATCATGCTTAGATTTGTAGGTCCTGAGTTTGCAACACGCTTCATGGCCTCCAGCTTTCTCATCAAACAACAGGTTAATTGCGGGGCTCTACAGATCAGGGAAGATATGACCCCCCTACGAAGATAAATGGCACGTACCTCTACGTCAACATCCAACATAAAAGCCAGACCCGAAACTAAAGATGCATCGCTTGTCACATGCTTTATACTACTGTGTACTGTTGGTTTAGATGCATCACAACAACGACAGGATGTCTCCCCAAAAGTGACTACACACAAATCGGGCTCAGAACGAAATGCTACAACTATTGCAGCAAGCGAAACATTCAGAGCGTTATCGACCTGTGACTCTGCTAAGTGCGATACTGATACGGAACCAGCAATTCTGTCTATTGCTTCGCACATTATTCCCATCATCAGGAGTGAACGCAATAATGCAAAAGTATGTTGCGGAAATCCACCTATACCCTGTAATGCACGCCAAAGGTGTCTGCTGCCCACACCTACAACGAACCGAGAAAAGATCGGCAGGACCCACGTAACCCATTTTCACAAAAATGTTAACAAGAAAAAACCTGAGCACCGGATGGTACACGCCAACGCTTGGAATCATGCGGGGCAGCCAGAAACCCAAAAACCATCTTCCCCAAGATATCAGTCGTCGATGGGGTCTGCGAACATGGCTAGGCCACAACAGCCACGAGTTAACCGTTACCTACTTGAACCTCCCAAGTTAGGAGCCCGCGCCCCCACTTACCAACAATCGCCCAACGCACCAGGCTCGATACCATCTATTCCTGGCCATAGTTCTTACGGTACTCCCCAGCGTACAAGAAGTACCAAAGCTGCAGGCGCCAATATAAACAACCACTTCCCAAAATCTGGACAGCCACACTTTGTGAATCTACATGACATAACCGCACACAACACGGCACCCTATACCACCGTCCCTTTTTTATGGGACACTACAGGTTGTGGTCCACCGCACCCAACTCATGGAGAGCTAGCACCTGCTCTACTTTATCTCCGAAATCTTCTATGTTCACTACAGTCCCCTCCAAACCGCTGGTTTCAGCCATTCGGGTAGATACAGCAATCTCCAAGTTTTCTCTTGGCATTTCGATGACAAATATTCAGCAGTATCAAACTTTGCCATCCACTGATCTCACATATTCGCAGCGTTCATCTAATAAACGCAACACTATCTTCCCCAACTCCTCGCTGCCCTTCTCCACCCCCACGAAAATGGCAATTGCCCACGTTCGCCCGCAGTCAATGCTCTCACATAGCGAACCGCTTTCGCCCTCAAAGTACATTGATGATCCGGTCTTCCCCCATTGCGATGTTCCATCCATCCACTCTTGGTCCATCCTAGGGACAACATTAGCCCCTCCATCTCCGTCTTATTGCCACCAACCCAACCATGCACAGTAACTGACAATAATCTACTGCATGACCTACATGCCGACGAAAATAGTAATGCTCCTACTACAACAACCTAACCACGTGGCAGTATAAAAGTTTCTGCGCAAAGGAACGAGCCGTTAGACCCGTTACCTTACCGAAGCTTTATTTCGCAGTCGTCTAACAACTCCCTAGCGGACAACCTGTGGGCTCATAATAACCTATATGGCCAGGCACCTCAGTGCATCTCCCCAGATCGCTGTGAGGTACTAACTGCAACAAGCGTATTGCTTGCACGTGAAACATCTACTTCACTCTATACTGACTCCTCCGTTATGACACGCAAGGCTACTACATTGGACCCAGACCTCCCTTTCTCTAAGGACGTACACAGTCGAACCTGCAGTATGCTCCTTATCAGTGCAAGAGCCATGAACCAAAAAATGCACTACATCGGTCCATTTGTTCTTCTCTCCTTTCCACAAATCGTTCGGATCACAGAAACATGGCAATCCTCAAGAACCCCTGAAAACAACCTAAATATCCCCGGGTACACCACGTTCTGCAATGGACGCAACAACCAACGCGGAGGAGGATGCCTTATTTACTTAAGGGACGAGTTTGGTGCCGCTGATTTTGAGTTGTTACCAATTGGTGACCCAGAGCATTCAATCTGGATCCAGACCAATGGGGGTACACTTGACCTCCTTATTGGTTGTGTATAAAACCCCCCACATGCCTCAAATACCAGGATTAATGAACTAGTTAACCTCTTCAATGACGTCTCCACAATGTCCCAACGCTACAAAATAGTGCGTGGTGACTTTAATGTGCCACATGTCTCTTGGAATGGCCAGAGTGCACCTCTCAACTACAGAGGCTTTGTTGACACAATCTATACGAACAATTGTATTCAAAACGTCCATGTTCCGACGAGGCTGTGTAATACTCTGGACTTAAATTTTACGCTTGGCAACGTGGATGCTGTTACTAGCATTAAAGACAACATCCCAGGAAGCGATCATAAGGTAGTTCATCTATCATTCACGCTCTGTCTCATCCTATCGCTCAACTAGTCTAACTGGTGAATCGCAAATGTTTAAAAGCATTAACTGGGATTATTTTTCTCTGCTTGTCCGATCGGCTAACTGGAATACCTTTTTCTTGTCCACTGATGTGGACACAGCCACTCATGAACTCTACAATAACATCACTAATTGTCTAGACGTGGCCGCTCCGCTAATGAACAGCTGCAGGTCAAAACCGCTAAAACGTTAATCCCATCTAAACAAGGTGCTGATAAAGCTCCGGAAAATGCGTCACCAATACTCTAAGACGCGTGCTTTCCATATACCTGTTCGCATGAACAGAGTCATAGACAACTGGCAGCACTGCCAGGTGATGGTTAAGCTAGCTGAAGAGCGCGCCGCCTATAACAGCAACAATAAAACCAAGTCCCTCACCCAGCTATTGAAATATATAAACAATCGCACGGCAGCATCCATCACCCCCCTAAGGCTCTCTGATGAATCCGTAATCAGCGATCCTAAGGAAATAGCTGAGATTCTCAATCGCCACTTCTGCGGTTGCTTCACTGACATCAACCTGATCTTACCAACTGCTGTGCCCAAACTTACCCACGACTCGCTAGACATTATTACTTTCGACCTACGTTCCATAACCCGAGTAATCAGATCACTTAAGCTGTCATTCCACCCTGGCCTTGATGGTCTGCAATCTGCACTGCTGATACTCGGTGGTCAGGACCATCCTGTTCTACTGCTTAACTTATTTACACTCTCAATGCAATTCGCCGTGTATCCAAACACGTGGAAGCATGCTATAGTCATCCCTAGACATAAACAAGGTAGCCATCAAAACATAGAAAGCTACCGCTCCATCAGCCATACGCCTATTGCCTCGAGAGTGATGGAAATAATTGTTAAGGAGAACCTGCTGAACTTTCTGCTTAGTCGCAACCTTATCAATAGACAACAACACGGACTTTTATCGTCCAAATCTTGTCAGGCTTGCGAATTTGAGTTTCTTAACAATGTAGCTGAGCAGATTGATGCTAAACGAGCACTAGTCATTATCTTCCTTGATATAAGAAAAGCTTTTGACAGCGCCACACTCGGAATTATTAGTAAAGCTAGCATCCTACGGAATCTTAGACTGCCTGCTCTCATGGTTCCAATCTTATCTCTCATCTTGCACGCAATCAGCAAAGGTAAACGAGTCTATCTCACTCCCCAAACCAGTCACAAGTGGCGTCTTTCAGGAGAGCGCACTAGGCTCACTGTTATTCTTGCTATATATCAATGACGTATTCCAAGTAATACAATATGGCGAGTCCTATCTGTTTGCTGATGACATCAAAATGGTGTTCCCCACTCACCCCTCAAACATGCAAGCCGGTCTTTCCCAGATTCAAAGCGACCTTAAGGCTCTGGATGTTTGGTGCAACAATTGGAATCTGGCATTCTCACCGGCGAAATGCAACGTCCTCTCATACCGATGCATCGTTTCGCCCAAGGCGTTAGCGCTTCAAGACACTCCTCTTGCTAATACCCTCACAGTTCGGGACCTAGGTGTACATTACTCCAGTTTTCTGAACTTCGCGGAGCAAGTGAGCCATTGTTCAGCAAAAGCACGCTCCCTCATAAGCTACATATTTAAATCGATGACACTGCAAGAATCTAGGCTTGCTCTATACAAAACCTGCATCCGACCTATGCTAGAATACTGCTCCATTGTGTTTACCAACTCCAGAAAATGCTATAGCGTAGCCATTAGAAAGGTTCAACAATCGTTTACCAAACGTCTTCTGGCCAACTCTACTCTCAACTATCGTAGTCGGTGCATCCAACTCGTGCTAGAGCCTTTATGGTTGCGCAGGCTGAAAACTAACCTCATCTTCCTATATCAGCTTATCAATAATCCACTTGCAAACTCACTAACTCCCTTCCTATCATCGGCCAACATTTCGTACCCTCGTCGTAATAGACCGCACTCCATTATCCTGCCGAAAGCCCACAGTAGTACCCTTGCAAACTTCTATCTTTACAGATATGCGTATATGTGGAATAGGCTTCCACGTAAGGTGCGATCATCTGATAATGTAATCCACGTCCGTACAGCACTTAATAGGTACCTCATAGCCAGCCAGGTTTCTACTCTTTTGAGCATTAAGAGACTTAAAGACAAACTGTGCGAAAATGGTCCTGACCACGTATAAGCGTTTCCCCATCCTACCTCACTCAACTCCAATGTAGTCCAATTGTAGTCCACTTCTCTCAGCTGCTTTTCCCGGCTAAGTCTACCGTAGTGTGCATTCTTTCCGTTTTCTGTTCGCTCTTCATTCAATCCTTTTTAGCTCGCTTCAGGTGATGTGACTCACTCAGACAACTTACTGTATGCTTGCATTCTTCATGTCTGCTGTACTTTCTTCATCCAACCTTTTTAGCTCTCTTCTAGCGACCTTCCTTATGTCATCAGGTCAGCGCACAGCCGCTGCTTGATAGATGCCCAGCTGTCAATACCTGTCTGTAACACCTAAGCAATTGTAGTTCAGCTTCCTTGCCGGCTTCTCCACAGCTCCAGCTACCTTTGTAATATCTCATTAGCATCCTAGCATAATGTGACTATCTGCGCGTCGCTGTGTCTTAGCCTCTAGGCTCTGCACTATTTAACAAACATATTGCATGCCTGCGCTTCTCCCGTTTGCTGTTCCTTCATCATGTAACCTTAGCTCACTTCTGTCCAGCAAACAACACAATTAGTCCGCGCGCAACCGCTCCTTTCTAGATGTTATTTATCTATTCCATACTACATCTATGACACCTATGTATACTGCAGTTTAGCTCTCTTACCGGCTAATCCCGGCACAAGCTTCCTTGCTAGATGCACAGCTGTCATCTTCTATTCTGCTACACATAAATAATTGCAGTTTAGCTTTCTCACTGGCTTCTTCCGCCTCAGGCCTTCTTAGTTATATACTATTACATCCCCGTCATGATTTGAATAGCCGCCTATCGCTGCGTCTTATGTCCTCAGGCACTGAACTATCTAAAAGCTGTATTGTATGCCTGCGCCCCTCCCGTTCATTGTCCTCCCATCATGCAACCTTTCTTAGCTCGCTTCTGCAGATCAAACATAACCCAGTCTAAGCCTCTCTATCCTAGACGTTCGTTTATTCATTACTCGTTCCTTGCTTGATGCTCAGCCGTCACTTACTCGACTATGACAGCTAATTACTTGCAGTTCAGCCCTCTCACCGACTTCTCCCTGCTCAGGCTTCCCTACTTTTATTACGTTAGCACCACGGCATGACCTAATCATCTGCGCGTCGCCGCGTCTTCGCTTTTATGCTCTGAAATATTTAACAACCATATAGTATGCTTGCGCTTCATCCGTTTGCTGTCCTCACTTCATAAAACCTTTCTTAATTCTTTTCTGTAAAGCAAAAATAATTCGTGTGGCCTGCGCACAGTAGCTCCATTGCCTCTTCCTTCTAAACGTCCATTTATCCGTTGCTTTCTGCAACGTCTGCTCATGTAGGATTCCAGATCCTTCACTGGCCTTTTTCAGCCCAGTCTACCTTAGTATTAGAATAGCACCATAGCAGGACGCAGTATCTGCGCACCTCTGACTCATATGCTCCGATGTCCTCAGCAGACTTAATTTATACATGCACTCCGACTGTTTGATGTCCTTCCATATAAACTTTTCAGCTTTCTTTAGCACTCCTTCCAACTCTTAAAGTCGGCGCTCAGCCGCTCCTTAGCCGCTCTATTCTAGACGTTCTCATATCTCTTAATTGTTTTAACGTCTTCGAATTTTTCACCTGTAAGCCACCAGCTATTGGACTAGCCTATCCAGGCTCCTTCCAAATAGTAGTATCCCAGCACCATAGCATAAATTTAGAACCTATACACCGCCGTGGTTAGGCATTATATGATACGACTCCCTCAATCATTCTTCTTGACTGTTGTCCTTCCTTTATCCGACCGTCTTAGCTCTCGTCTGGGGGCCTACTTTAGCTCATCTGGTCAGCGCACAGCTGCTCCTTGCTAGATGCACAGCTGTCACTCGTCTATGACACTTAATTAATAGTAGTTCAGCATTCGCACTTGCTTCTCTCTGCTCAGGCTTCCCTACTTTTATTACATTAGCACCACAGCATTATCTTATGATATGCGCATCGCCGCGTTTTCGCCTATTTTTAATCTAAACTATTTAAGAGCCTTAACGTATGCCTGGGATTTATCCGTTCGTTGTCCTTTCTTCCTGAAGCCTTTCTAGGCTCTGTTCTGTCTTGCAGGCAAATCCGTGTATTCAGCGCAAGCCGCTGTTTTGCTTTACCCTTCTTATTGTTCATTTATCCCTTACTTGATGTTTTGTCTTAGACCTTATTACCTGCAATCATCCAACTCTCGGCCTAGCATTCTCTGGCACAATTCAGCTTGGTACTATTATCTAAGCACCTTAGCCGCTGCGGTTAAGCCTCACTGCTCTGATAGTCGAAGCAACCTTACTCTACGCTTGCATTTCGTCTATTCTCCGCCCTTCCGTTAATTAATGTTTCTTGGCCTCTTAGTTCTTCCATCCTCTCACTTGGTCTGCACACAGACGCTCGTTAGCTTCACATTTCTAGGTGTTCATTTCTCACCATTTTCAGCACCCTAGTATGACTTGTTTCTCTGCGCGACGCTACATATACATTTGTTTTGCACGTTTGCTTTCCTTTAACTGATCTAAAATACTTCACTTCTATCGAGCAATCTTTTCTCACCTAGTAAACTGGGTCCGTTCTTGCAGCAAAGGTTTCAGCACTTACATTTGTAGGAGGTTCACTCTCATAGGCTTTTCCTATTTCAATAGGCCATAGTACTATACTCCCAGTACCCTCGTGTCGTCTTTCTGTCTTGATCACCCGATAATTTTACTCAGCGCTTGAGTCCTATCTATCCGCTGACTTACCACCAATTGACCTTTGTATCTCTTTCGATGTAGGCTGGCAACCAGCCGTCCATCCACCATTCAAACTTCGCTGGTCCCTGAACCCTGCTTTCTGTCTTCCCACGCAATAGTTGCATCATAGTAAACTGATACTGGGTTTCTGATTAATGGCGCAACGCTCTGTATTCCATGTAGATAGTAGCAACCAACTTGTAGGGTCAGTGCTTTCGAAAAACATTCAAATGACACTTTCAGCACAATCATTGCTGCAAATTGCACCTCATTTGTCTCCACTTTAAATGTTATAGCATATTAGTTTAACAATGTTTGTTTCCACGCCTGTTCATTGCGGTCTTGGTTGTCTCTCAACTTCCCTTTTCTCCGAGGTCCGGAACTTCTTGGGGATCCGGGATAGGACCGTGAAACCGCTTTTGTCCGAGACAGGACAACCAATAAGGACCTATGAAGCACATGGCTATACAACAAACGGATACGGCTGCATTCAACACCATGACCGTTTTCCAGTGATGATAGCTGGACTCGAGAACTACACACTCCTGAAAAGAATACATACTCCTGAAAAATCCGGCCGCAAGCGACTGACGCTTCGCCCACCTGGATACCCATAAAGACGCTTCTTCGTGAAGCCCCTCCTCGATTCGCCTCAGCCATTATGGCGGCCTTGCTTAAGATACCTGATCAAATATCAGAGGAAATTGAAGGTCACTTAACTGCGGATATCTGAGTGTGAAATCAGTCAACAACTTGGTCTGCCTGTTGTATATTAGTGCAGCGATAAATTGCTGACAGTGTTCCAGGATGTGGTGGGTTTTCTTCTGGCAAGCCTTCTCCCTATAAAAAGCCACAAAAGTCCGTGTAACAACACTGCGACGTGGCGGATGTGAATCGCCACCGAATAAAGGCACTTCCCAGAACAACCTACTGGCAAGTCGACCAGAATCCTTATTCAATATTGCCCTGACGCTTTCAATAATAAGTTACACCATGCCTATATGTATCGTCTTCATTACACATGTAGTGCACTGACTGTTTACACTACGCACGCTAGAACTCCACGTTTCGTCATTCATTTTAGGCCCTATCGCTCATGATTACTCAAACAATTTCTGCAGCCTGTACGACCTTCGGCTTACTGCCGACTACACTCATAGCAACGTGTTTGTTGCGAAGCAATATTGCATGTAAATATTGATCATGCCTTGCTTGGTGTGTCTCGACAAATTCCAGAATAAGCTATTTATTTAGTTATTTAGTTATCTATTTAAAATTTTTAAATGTCGTCAGGCTAAGGAAAATGACAGTACAGCTGTAGTGAGATGCAGATGCGATAGCTTATGTACTCAGATACCTGCTGGCAGGTCGGAGCGCGGGCTGCCAACTTGGGAGCTACACGTGGGTGACAGTTAGCTTGTGGCTGACGTAGCCTAGAAGTGGCCACAGATCCCATAAATGACTGATATCTTTGGGAAGAAGGTTTGACGGTTACCGGCTGCCTCGCCTGCGTCCAAGCGTTGGTATGAACCATCCAGTACTCAGCGGGTACCTTGTTAACGTTCTTGTAAATCTGGGTTTCGCGGGTCCTGCGGATCTTTGCTGGGTCCGTTGTAGGTGTGGAAAGCAGACATCATTTGCGTGCGTTACCGGGCATGCGTGGATTTCCACAGGATGCATTTGCAGTGTCGCGTTCACTCATGGTGATGGGAGTAGCGGGTGAAGCGATTGACAGGCTTGCTGGTTCTGTGTCAGAACCGCATATATCGGAATCACGATCTCATGACGCTCTGGAAATCTCCTTACTGCACTATTACAGCGTGGCGTAGTTGCAATACCTGGGCCTGTGACGGATTCGGGTGGAATCTCCGTGGATGAGCAACCCTGCTGTTGTTGTGACGAAGCTAAATCAACGGCACACAGTGGTGTAAAACATGTGAGGGCTGTTACAACTTTAGGTGCAAGTCGAGCTTTTGCGTTGGATGAGGATGTAGAGTTACTCACCATCGACCCTTGTACGGGGTCATAGTCTCTCTGATCCGTATATTCCAGAAGTTTGGCTGTTGGTTAAAGAGAAAGCTGGAGGTAACGGAGCGCCTGGCAACCTCAGGACCTGCAAAGCTAGGCATGATGAGACATGATTGGCCGCGAATCTTTCATAGGCGGTTAGCTAAGGAGCAACCTAGTGACAATTTTCAGACGTTTAGAAGTATACTTAGCAAATTTTCAAGTTGAAACCGGTCTGGGACATTGAACAGTACAGCACTATTAGCGCGACGCCAACGCATATTTGTTTCTTGAGCAAGTACGTTCAGGAGCATGCCAGCCTTGCCCAGGTCAGATGAATTGCAGGTTTTGGATGCCGACAAAGGTACTAGAGGCACCATCGTTAAAGTCTTAGTGCAACTCAGTATGTCGCAAGTTAGCGAATTCACTTGCTTTTCAAGTGCGTGACTCATTAGCATCGCTTCAGTGAGTGAGATATTAAGTTTTACGTTGTATTCTTGGAGAAGAATGATAGCAAGGTGTTGATGTAGGATTTACAACCTCTTTACCACCAGTCACTGAGCTGGAGCTATTGACCACCAATATAGGGTCCATTTTTCCCAGGAGGTTGACATTGCGTACGTCAGCTATAAACAATTTGAGTTTAGCAGTAGTGCATGTCATCAAGTTCACTCTTCGTTTATTAGTCCTAATAGTTGCAAAACGTTTAGCCACCATTATACAGAAAAATGGAGCACAAAGCCACAACACTAAGCAACGCGACGGGGAAAAGAGTCCGAAGAAGAAAACCTGATGGACGGTTACAAGATGAATTTGTGATATAAGTACCTATCACAAACGGTAGGATAGCTTTAGTGGGGCGATTTAGCAACACCGAATAGCCAACCAAAAATATTCAACTAATTCGAATTCGTGGGCTCCACCACACTATATCAATAAATCCTTCTCACCCCGACCCTTACGATTCCTTATCGCGCTTTTCCTTTTAATTCATTTGTCAACTGGGGAGCCAGCACTCACTGTCCTGCCATTATCCAGTCTCACTGAGCAGTTTGTTGCTCTCTGACTGGTCCTATGCTACCGAGACTTAAGCGGTATACTTTCTGCTGGCGCAACAATATGTGTCCCTTACTTCTAGAGCCCGTCATACATATTCACCCAAAGCAGTTATAGCCTATTTCCCGCCATTATTTTACGTCAATTCCACTCGCCGAATAAGCCAGTTTCGCCTGATCGCCCTCTTACTCTCCCAATCCCCTTGAACTTCTGGGACATTACCTGTTTCTACTTTGCTGGCCCAACTATTTGTTTATGTTACTCGGAGAGCCTCGTGGGTTATTCACTCTTTGCAACCGCCTTCCCTTTTGTTACGCTGTTATATGAACTTACTGCTCTTGCTATGCTTTATAAGCCAGTTGGCCTCAGCTTCACCTAAGCTGATACTCGTTTCCTGATGGCTTTCATAAAGGATAATTGAGGCCTTCGTTCACTATTTCACCAATTATCTATGCATCTTTCCAATACCCGTACGTCTCGTTGAACGTTTTGCACGCGCTTAGCCCTCTTGGGACCATGAACGTTACAGCACCTACCTGGTGCGCTGTAGTTGCGGTCTGAGGCAAGCCCAAGACTTATGTGAGCATCCATTTAATACTGTTTATCGAGGCATTCTAGTCTGTATCGGCTTGGTTGCTACTTGTACGCTGTTTGTTTTTCGGAGATTCACACAGATACGGCGGCCGGCGCATGACGGAAAATCATCTGGCAAAAGTGATCCATTCTCAACAGCCAGCCGATTTGAAACACTTGATGTCATCACTGGGACCTCAACAACAATTATCTTTCCAAGGATTTTAATTACCTTTTGATTGGATCATCCTCTTGGCAAGTTGGAAAGATGCCGCACGCACGGTGTTTAAACGAATGGGTTGACCCCGTAATAACTGCGCCGCAGTTTACTCATTGGAATTGTCATTAGAAGGATCATTTATCGCACCGTAGAAACAGATCCGTCGCTCACAATTAACTTACTTGACTTGAACAGCTTTTCTGCCAGTCACTGGTGTTCAAACAATTGGGGTTGGAGCCTTACTGTTCTGCAAGAATATTTTACTACTTCGCTTACCTGGAGCTTTTTGATGACATACCATGGTAATATTAATGGATATAAACACAGTTCCGCTAGACAATAACACCTGGGGAATAACTTTGCCCCCTTTCTTTGAACATTCTGTGCTTTTACGTGACCTGAAATCATCTGCTCCACCCTAGTATCCTGAGATTCCACTCGTGGTCTGAAATGCATAATGGTGGACTTCCAGTGGATCATGCGTTTTATGAGGAATCACTTTTGCACCCGATGGGACGAATTTCGCCACAATGAACAGCTGTAACTTCCACCTAAGATCACCAGTGCAAATACGAGTAAACAAAGCCTTCACGCAGGGGCCGGTATATCACAAAAGAGAAGCCACATTCCATTAACTCGAAATCCTTTCACGCCTGCGCAATCCCGAGCCCTACTTTCCTTGACAATTCATCTCTTGACCGTTTTCAAGGAATAATAGCGGACCTGGACTAGGTAAAACTGTTAGCCAGCGTAGAGAAATGCTCACATGAATGCGAATAGCCAATTGCGTACATTAAGTCCGTAAGGTAGGTTGCCAAACATACATTAGCGTTCAGACGGTTTGACGGTAAGCTCAAGTTCCAGTTCATTTCGGACCGAAATGATAGGATAATCCTGTGAATGTTTCTTCTTTTGCGTATCGTCAGTTCGGGAATTAATAGGCCTGCTTGAGTTGTTGAAAAACCTAAATCAAGTACCTCATCACACCCTGTCTATCCAATCGCTGCCACACATTTTCTTGCTCAGCAGTCCTACCAACGCGCTTTATGTGAAATAAAAGGGCGCAGCGTAAGCCAAGAAAACAAACTTTAGAATATCAGCTAAATAATGCTACTACCAATGAGTGAGAAGGAAGGCAAAAAAGAAGGGGAAGTAGAAGATACAAGTTGATTACGAGAAAAGGAAGTTATGGTAATGCCGCCGAAAAGCATCTAACTGAAGCTGGAAACCCACAATCGTTAACACCTTAACGAACTACTCCGGAAGCGGGTTCCAACGGTTAATAACTCGGCGTGACAAGCAAGCTTTGTCCTTACCCGGTCAGAATGCAGTTTGTGCAGTTTCAAAAGATGACCACGGGGACTAGGCTGCTTGGCGGGACTAAATAGCTAGGACAAGTCTGGACCGATCATACTCGTTAAGATACGGTAAGTAAGGATCGAGTCCCCTCTAATTCTGCGGTAATGTATTGAGAACATACCCAAGCTAAGCAAAAGTTCGGGATACGTTTGCCCCCGTAGTCCTTGCACTAACGTTATACCCACTCGCGAAACCCTCTCCAGTTCCATTTTGTCCCTTACGAGACATGCTGGACAAGCCTGAATGCGGTGCCCTAAGTGGGGTCGCACAAAAGCTGAGAACAGCTTCACAAACTGTTGGCCGCTAGGACACCGAAAGAGCGGGGAATAAACCACGTCCTACGGAACGTTCTACAAGCATCCTTCTTCCAACTGTCCCCAGAGTGAGCGCTGAGGCGTGGGTGATACCTAGGTCTACCCGCTGAGTGACAACAGGGAGTTCGCTTCCACCAAGTACGTAGCGCATGGGGAGTAGCACCGCCACTGGGGAGAACAGGACCTATTGCCTGGTTAATGAGCATTAATCATAAAGCTGAACAATCCTGGGACCTATCCAAGGCACTGCAAAGAGTCTCAGGGCCGCCACGGTTATACACAATATTCCAGAGCTTGAGGTCATCAGTAAACAATAGCGACGGTACTTCAAGCTCCTGGGGTAGGTCACTGACATAAATGGAGAAGAGCGGCCCCAAAACCGATCCCTGCGTAACGCAACTAAGTCCATCCTGTCTAAGTGAAAAGCAACGCCCAATGCATACACACGGTTTTTCCCCTCTAGGAAAGCAAAGAACCATTTAAGGGCGGCTCTAGATATCCCATACGATCTCAACGCCCATGAGAGTCGATGCTGTGGGACCGTATCAAAGGCTTTCGAAAAGCCAACGAAAAGCACTTAGATGGCTTAACCGTTGTCTGCTGAATCAACCCAGCTTTCACGGGCTACAAGTAACTTTGTCAGACATGAAAATCCCTACGGAAGCTGTGCTGCGCCGCAGGGCGAATGTTAAACTGTCTGGTGATTCTCCATGGATTTCCTGACCAATTTTTCAAACAACTTAACTACCACGCGTGTCAAGCGGACAGGCGGGTAATTTCGCGGACAGGGCCCTGTCGCCGCCCATAAAACTCGGACAGATGATTGCCGCCTTCTACTCCGAAGGTAAGGATTGATGTTGTAAACATGCATGTCAGAGGGCCACTTAGCGCGGCGACCAATTCATGCATCAGCTATGGACGAATTGAATCAGAGCCAGAAACTTTGGAAGGAGTTAGCCCTAGCAATAGCTCGAAGACTTGTGCCTCTGTTATGCTGATTTCAGTTAGGCAAGACTCCTCCGGGACTATTGTGGCCCGCTTAATTTGAGGTAGGAAGGCCTCACGAGAAAAGATACCATTATACTGTTCGCTAAGTATACAAGCATTATCATAGTCGGTATGCCCATGGGTCCCGTCCACTCGTACTAACGCCGGTATAGACGAGTTTGTATTACTGGGTCTCTACATAAGCAAAGAACTTCATTGGATTTGTTACGGATGCATTAGCCAAGTCCTCCTCGTATGGAAGGTGAAGAGTTCCAAGATGTAGCTTAAGTTTATTTCTAACCGTTCGATAGCTTTAGTAGGTGCCGGTTGCTGAAGACATTTGGTAAGGTTGCCAACAATTAGAGCGCGTCCTGAACAGGTATTTACCCGTAGAATCTATCCAAGTTGTCTGCGTCCGTGTAACCAGTGTCTTAATTTGTAAGGTCTGGGGCGCATATATCTCGGTGTGGTATGCCTTAATTTTCTCCCAGACTGTCTCAACGGTGCCATCTACGGTGCTCGTGCAACGCAGAACTGAATCTTTGTCTCGCATTGCGTTAACGTCCGCCCGCCAAGTATGTGAACATGCTTCAGCGGTAGCTTGATGACACTTAGTTAGAGGCCAACGATGGGATATGCAGACATAGTCACTGGCTCCTAGAGGACAGCCGTAGGTAATATCACTTACGAAATCGTGTGACTTCGCAAAAATGGGATCCAAGGTAGACGGAATTCGGTTGCTCATACACATATTCGGGAAGTTTACGAACTGATGCAAAGGCAGTTGCAATGTTGGCTCAAGTAGATCCGAACCGAAAGTGCCCACCGCCAAGCTGCAAGTTAGATCAGCTCAGCAGAGATCGGGGTGATTAAATTCACTCAGTACTTGACACTTATTTGCAGCCTTGTTGAGAATACATGCAATTACTCCAAAGGATCTACTTCCAGGACTTTAATATACCACAAGAACTATAAACTGAGCAGAGAAAGTGCACACAATAGTCGACAGGGCTTCAACAGTTTGAACCGGCGACTGGAAAACGCAAGTCTTCAACACCTCAAGTTTACAACCCATATACTGAGCAACGCCCCTTCCTTGGCGGCCAAAGAAGAGATCACGTCTAAGCAGTGCGTTGCCAGGTAGACATACTTCACCTTCTGTGATATCCGCGGACAATCACATCTCAATTATAGCAAGTAAGCCGGAACGCGATATGTCTACATGTAGACCCACCTTGTGTACCTTGTTTCTTAGGCTACGCACATTGCTAAGCACTACCCGGAGGAATTCGGCACGGCCAGCTTTGGGTTTTACACTACCAGGAGGGCTTTGGTTGGACAGAATTTGACTTCCGGCTGCCTACCTGAAAACCGGCGAGGCGGAGGAATTACCCACAAGCCGCCCATCTGCTCTTGAGGCTTTCAATGGCTTCTTTTAACTTCAGTCGGTCAGCCGGTTGGTGGTCCTGCTGAACACTGACATGACTACGCTTGAGTTCGAGTGCAAAGCGAATTAACGCTTTACGTTCCTCCGGGGTTGAGAAGACTTCTCGAAGTAGTCGAGGTCGCGGATTTGGCGTAGCTACAGGGACGTTCCCTATTCTGGTTAGATTACCAGTGGTGACATTGGGGAAACCAGATGCAAGCATCTAGTTGACGCACAGCTTGAACCATTAGAGGTCATCCAGCATGGGTTCATTTGGCCTAACTGCCGCGGATTCAGCAAAGTTACGAAAGATAACGCTACTAGCAGTAAAAAAACCACCTCGACGAGGCGCATTCACACTACGAGTCTTTGATACGGCCCCAGTTTCAACCGGTTTGGCAGGTGAAACACCGCGTTTCCTTGCCAAGGGGCTGGAGTAATCTAGGTTAAGACTTTATGTTCTACCTCTAACTCCCTCACCGGTCCAGCTAATTCAGACTTTGTATGTGTGGCCCAAGTCAACACGGCGCGTTGCTTCGCCAATGAACCTCGGATGTTTGGAGTTGGAGCTTTGTGCTCCAACTCTAATACCAAAATGGTTTCAGTACCTGCAGACATTGTGGGAGCCTTACGGAATCTTTAGCCCTCTTCCGCTTGCTTTTATTTGGCATAGGGGCTGTTAATTCGGTCTCGCTTTGGACGGCGCCCACTGTGACAGCAGAGGACCCTTTAAAGGCATTCTGGACCGCTTAGGCACACAACACCGTAGCCATCACCTCAGTCGGATTTACGTGGACATTAATTTAGGTTAGTTACGTGTCTTCCTCCAAACAGCCGACCTTAAGAGAGACTTCGATTTTTCTCATCAGTTATTCCAGTTTTGCAAGATCCAAATACCGGTAAATAGCCTGAGACTGAACCCGAAAGGGGTGGACGTTTTCTAAGTAACCGAGAACGGGTACGGCGTAATCCGGGGGAAAACGATGATCCAAACTTATTTGGATCAAGCGAAATTTGACAAAATCATATTTTTTGCACGACACTTGTAAGCCCTGTCCCGAACCTGTTTTTTGAAAGTAAAGCCTCAAAAGACAGCAGGCTCAAAAGTTTCAATTTACCGCCTGGTGGTAGGTATTTGACTGTCGAGCGTTCACCTTTAAAAAGCCACAAATTTCCGTTTATCAACTACGCGAAGTGGCGGATGTGACTCGCCATGGAATAAAGTCGCTGCGCAAAAACTCACACTGGCAAGTTAACCAGAGTGATTTTTTGCATCTTTTGATTATAGTTTGGAAATGTACACTAAAAGGACACTTATCTTTTTCAGCCATTCGTATCCACACTATATATTACACTGCTACACATGTCTAAACCCAGACTTTCACCATATCAATAAAGTTTCCGTTCCTAACCAGTACATCCGCCATTTCGGTGGCCTCTGTATATAGTGCGGACAGCGTATTTCATGCAAAGCAACGTGCCTTTTGCCAAACAACCCTTGTAAAGTCTTGAGTATGCCAGATGCTGTGTGCCTTGAAATATTTAAAAATAACTTATTTATACATTTATGTATTTATTTGGATAACGGTGTATGAACCATTGTACCCACATACCACGTAATTGTTATTTAAATATCGCATGCACACTTGTTCCATAAAAGTGAGGAAATACAACAAGAAACAAGCAGACCACGAATCAGTAGAGAATAGAAGTGCTCCGATTTAAGGATGAAGAAGAAGGGTCAACGAAAATTTAAGGGTTGCTAAAGCGCATTTGCCACATCTGTGGGAAACCAGAGGGAAGCTAGCGTGATGTGCTGAAGATAGAAAACAGATACCGCTCAGAAGTGACAGCGACCATGTGTCTCAGTGCTAAAGTGACTCGACTGCACGCAGTCCGTGGCGTACGGACGCAAGTAATCTAACTTCAACTGAAGAAGTGAGGCAAACAGAGAACACGGAAAGGAAAGTATAAGAATTGGAAAGGAAAGGCTTTGTTGGGCAGAAGTGGAAAATCCAACGACCTTTTGAGATAAGGTGAACAGACCGCCGGGTCAGTCGAATCCTGAGTAATGGGGTCACAGTTGTCTGAAAGTGGAAGCACATTATGACCAGGTTAAAATGTCAGTTCATGGCGATTAAGTTGTGTTATAAGTTTAGGAATACTAATAGAGGCGTCAAACGCCATAGACACGTTAAAAATGAAAGCAGATGCTATAAGAAGCATTGGTATTGAACGAAAATGCTCTTGAAGTAAAGGTTACGGCATGCTGGCTCCGCAGCACAAAGACGCTTTAGACCTCAGTGGTTTGAAAACAGGCAGGAAGCAGGTAAACATTCAGAAGAGGCCAGTTAACCCAGCGCAATCAGGCAAGGTCACCAACTTAAGGTGGAAATAGTGGGTCAGGAAAAAAGGTACCTTTAGGGATGAAAGTGGCTAAATGAATAGGTGGCTAAAATGTCCAGCAAAAAGCTCAGGTTGAGGGCACCTCACGTTGGAACTGTAGAGCCCAGATTGTTAAAGTCTCAGATGCCGGAAAGTAGCCAGGAAACAGGAGACTGGAGAGACGACGCTAGATGGTGAGCGGGCTTGAAGAGCCATCTGTCTGGTCAAAGGAGGATTGCAAACACCGATTGCGGATAGGAAAGAGAAGGGTCTTTAAAGAAAAGGCTCTGTTGCGGAATAGTGGAAAAGCCAAAGAAGCATGCGAGTTGGTGTAAACAGACCGTTGGGTCTGCCAAACGCTACACAGTAGAAACCCAGTAGTCTGAAAGTAGGAAACCATTGAGAAGAGACTATAATGTCGGTATTTTGCTTTCAAGCCCAATTTCTATTGCCATTATGCTAACAGTGAGCGTTTGCAGAAATCAAATTTTTAGGAATGGAGCGGGATACAACAATAAGGATGCATCATGACCAGCAATGCTCCTGAACAAAGCATTAGAGAGCGTTTGTTCCGCAGGATCTAGATCATTTAGGTCTTAAACTTCGGAGTGGTTAGGCTGCGGAAGAATGTTCAGACGTGACCGGATAAGTTAGCGCGTTGATACTATGCTGTCAAATTAAGATAGAAATAAAAGTAGTGAGTGTCATCAGACAAGGACTAGTTTGGGATAAACGTAGTAAGATGAATAGTTCACAGAATGTCGAAAAGATTCTCAAGGGAAGAGGCAGAGGGTTTTGGGTCTGCCCAGCCTAGGTAATCTAACGCTCGGATGAAAAAAAGCAAGCAGAAAAAAGAACTGGTCAGTTAGGGCTAAATCAGGGTCGGAGGCAAAGACGTACCCGTCAAATTAAAGCAGTAGACCATCGAGAGAGGATAAAATGGCGCCTCATACAGAGAAAGCCGTGGTATTAAGCATATGTAAAATGAGCACTGGCATTAAAAGACATGTTAGAAAGGAAGCAAATTAAACAAAAAGGTCGCATCGTAAAAGGGAGGCATTTAACGATAGGGTAAAAGAGGGTTGGGATAGAAGAGCATACAACCTTAAATCCCAGAAGTCTGAGGAAGACAGTAAGCAAGTAAACTTTACGACAAAGGTAGCGCCTTGAAGAAATGTACCAGACGTAAGAATAATAAAGGTAGCGTTCCGTCATAAAAGAAACGCTTGGGTCTAAAGTGTATATATGGCAGATAAAATGTTTGCCTAGCTTGGCAATTTCGTTGCAAAAGTTTCGGCACCAATCAAGGCGACATCATCAACGCGTAGTTAAGTGGCGCGCAATAGCGTGGAGGAGCCTCGGTGAGAACGCGCTAAGCGTGGTGTGCGTGCGTTTTTGTATCGCCGTGGTTGGCCGCGGAGCCGAGCAATCCTATTGGGTGGGACCTCCATCCGCGTTCAGCTTGGTTGACGGGCAGATAATCTTTGACCTCGTCTCCTTGTGCTTCGTGATCCTTGTCTGCTTGCTCCTGCGAGCGAGGTTGCTGTCAGCTCTGTTGGTCTAGTTACACGTTCCACCGGATTCAAACGATCGAGTTGGCGGTCGTTCCTCAGTAGTGTGGCGTATACTGCGTCCAAATAGATGTGTCGATTGATTGAATGCGTTGTAGAGTACTAAGCTTCCAGAAACTCCCTCGCGTGTGTTGCACTTCCATGGACTAGGATCGTTACGTTCTCCAGATCGAAATGGTGGCCTGCTTGATCTTCATGCACAGAAACCAATGAATGTGGATCATGCTTTCTGACGTCCACTTTGTGTACGGTGATTCGTGTACAAAGTTTTCTTCCAGTTTGTCCGACGTAGTATTTATCGCAGTCGCTGCAACTGATCTGGTAGATGACATTGCATTCGTCGGCTTGCTTGAGTATTCCACTGGGTCTTGAGACCAATTTTCTTAGGGTGGCAATTGGATTGTGCGCCACAGAGATTCCATCTGATTGCAGCAATCTTCCCGTTAGTTCGCAGACGTTCTTGATGTACGGAATCCGTATACATTTGTTTGCTTGATCAGAAGACTGTTGCTGATTCTGAGGCATTCGTTTCTTTAAGATACTTCTGCTGAAATTTCTCGAATAACCATGCTTTCTACACACTCGGTATAGGTGTTCTTCTTCCTGCTTCCGAGCTTCGGCTGTGTTGCAGTGCATATCATCTCTGATGATCAGGCTTTGAACGCAGCTGCTCTTGTGGCTCATCAGGTGGTTGCTGTGATAGATTAATACCTGTTCCGTATGGACTTTCTTCCTATATACGCACGTTTCGATAGATTCGTCTCAATTCCTAGTGACCAGTAAAGCCAAAAATGGTAGCTTGTTATCCTCCTCTAATTCAATCCTAAACTTAATATCCTCGAATGTGTTGTTGAGCAAAACGTCCGTGGCCTGTACTCTGTTCCGTTTTGCGATGACAAAAGTGTCGTTAACGTATCGTATCAAGCGTTTTGTGCTGATGGATGGCAGTGCAATGCGCTCCAATATCTGCATCACGGCTTCTCCAATGTGCCTGGAAAATTGTGATCGCATGTGGGATCTTCTCAGTTGCTTGTGCACTTGTCCATCAGCGCGGAAATAAGTGGTCATGAAGAGGTTCAGGAGTTCCCAAAGCTTTCAGGTCGTATGGTTGCCGTGGGGTTTATTTGATTCTCAAGCAGTTCCAACATGGTTTCTTTGGCCAATTCGTGACCAATTGAAGTGAAGAATGCGGTGACATTGAATGAAAGTATCACTTCGGTGTCTACTATTCTGACACTTCGCAGTGTGTTAAGGAATTGTTCAGGATTTTTGTTTCTGTTAGCCAGCGTCAAAATCAGACCGGCGCAAAACCATCCCGCTGCCTGGAATTTTGAACGACAATTCGGGAGAAGCATGCTCAAACCGATGATAACAGATGCCCATAACCGCCTACGCAAATACGAGAAAGTCATAACCGACAATAGAACCAATTGCCTCAGTAGTCTTAACTCACAACTACGAACAGCGCCGAAATCCGTAATTGCACGTCGCGTCAAAAGCACAAAGAACCGACGCAAGATTGACTTAAACACAAAGTTAGACAAACTGACTGAGACAAATGACTGTGCTGGCGGCGAAAGATGGATCGAAAACATTTCACGCCGCCACTTCACTGCAACTAAAGAGAATGTTTTGATTAAAGGCTTACGTTCAAAGCCCGAGATGCTTGCCCCCATGACTATTTGGCTAGCTTAGAACATGCATTCAAATCAAATAGATTGTCGGAGGAATCCCAGCATCAGATACGGCAGACAGTTTTCCCAATGCTTACTCGGAATAAACGCACTCAGCCCTAACCAAGGAGGAACAGGATGCACCCAGACGTTTACAGAAAGACGAGAACATTGTAATCCCACCAACAGATAAAGGACGAATGACAGTGCTAATGGATAAGCCAGTGTATTGTAAGAATGCCAAAGAACTGCTATGAGACACAAGTACATATCACCAGATTGAGAAAGATCAAAGTGCAAAACTGGTTAACCAGATACACGCAATTCTGAAGAAACTACAAACAAAGAACGAGCTCACCGCCAGAGAGATGGAGAATGAAAGCTGATGATACAAATATTGCACTGTTTTATAAATTACCAAAAGTACACAAAGCTTGGAGTCTGACTACCGCCAATCGTCTCGCTCCCCGGAACCCCATCATATAAACTGGCGAAGGCTTTATGGATGAGCTGGAAACATTTGGTTGCCGGATCCGCACATAGCATAAACAATGATGAACAATTCCTTAACACACTGCAGTGTCAGAACAGTAGACGACGAAATGTTACCTTCATTCAATGTCACCGCATTCTTCACTTCAATTGGTCACGAATTGGCCAAAGAAACCATTTTGGAACTGCTTGAGAATCAAATAACCCCCACGACAACCATACGACCTGAAAGATTGGGAACTCGTGAACCTCTGCATAACCACTTATTTCCGCGCTGATGGACAAGTGCACTAGCAGTTGAGGGAAAACCCACGAGAGCACCAATTTTGTGGCTCATTGCAAAAGCCACAATGCAGATATTGGAGCGCATTGCACTGCCATCCATCAGCACAAAACGCTTGATACGATACGTTAACAACACTTTTGTCATCGCAAAACGGAACAGAGTACAGGCCACGGACGTTTTGCTCAACAACACATTCGAGGATATTAAGTTTAGGATTGAATTAGAGGAGGATAACAAGCTACCATTTTTGGCTTTACTGGTCACTAGGAATTGAGACGAATCTATCGAAACGTGCGTATATAGGAAGAAAGTCCATACGGAACAGATATTAATCTATCACAGCAACCACCTGATGAGCCACAAGAGCAGCTGCGTTCAAAGCCTGATCATCAGAGAGGATATGCACTGCAACACAGCCGAAGCTCGGAAGCAGGAAGAAGAACACCTATACCGAGTGTGTAGAAAGCATGGTTATTCGAGAAATTTCAGCAGAAGTATCTTAAAGAAACCAATGCCTCAGAAACAGCAACAGTCTTCTGATCAAGCAAACAAATGTATACGGATTCCGTACATCAAGAACGTCTGCGAACTAACGGGAAGATTGCTGCAATCAGATGGAATCTCTGTGGCGCACAATCCAATTGCCACCCTAAGAAAATTGGTCTCAAGACCCAGTGGAATACTCAAGCAAGCCGACGAATGCAATGTCATCTACCAGATCAGTTGCAGCGACTGCGATAAATACTACGTCGGACAAACTGGAAGAAAACTTTGTACACGAATCACCGTACACAAAGTGGACGTCAGAAAGCATGATCCACATTCATTGGTTTCTGTGCATGAAGATCAAGCAGGCCACCATTTCGATCTGGAGAACGTAACGATCCTAGTCCATGGAAGTGCAACACACGCGAGGGAGTTTCTGGAAGCTTAGTACTCTACAACGCATTCAATCAATCGACACATCTATTTGGACGCAGTATACGCCACACTACTGAGGAACGACCGCCAACTCGATCGTTTGAATCCGGTGGAACGTGTGACTAGACCAACAGAGCTGACAGCAACCTCGCTCGCAGGAGCAAGCAGACAAGGATCACGAAGCACAAGGAGACGAGGTCAAAGATTATCTGCCCGTCAACCAAGCTGAACGCGGATGGAGGTCCCACCCAATAGGATTGCTCGGCTCCGCGGCCAACCACGGCGATATAAAAACGCACGCACACGACGCTCAGCGCGTTCTCACCGAGGCTTCTCTACGCTCCTGCACGCTATTGCGCGCCATTTAACTACGCATGGATGATGTAACCTTGATTGGTGCCGAAACGTTTGCAACGAAATTGCCAAGCTAAGCAAATAGTTTAACAGTCATCTGAACAGTTGATCTACCAGTCTTCATTGCTATATCCACATTTATATAGTCATTTTGCGTCAAGTTTTCGATCAAATATCTTACGTTTAGCGGAACAGGTTTGTGGTCTGCGGTGCCCATTCGTTTTTGTCACGTTATCTGGAAAGAGCCAAATTGCAGCGGACTGCTCAGACTGAGCTAGATAAATGCCAGTTAGAAATGCTTTTACGTCGAAGTGAAGTAGGGTTGCAAACTGAGGGCGAAACGTTACGCATCTTGTAGGAAATTAAGAGGCTTTATTGAGAACTTGTAAAGCGGAAGAAGTTTTCGCGATGACATGAAGACATTGCCAAGTTTAACGAAGCTGCTCAGCAGGGTCATGGTTGTCGGAAAGTATTACAACATTTATAGTAGCCTATAAAATCTGCTCATAAAGAGACGCCGTATTATTAATTTAGGTATATTTACAGTGAGCGTCAACCCTAATAGGCGTGTTTGTTAGGTAAGTTAAAGTAGTAAACAGAAGGAGTCGAGTTCGATAATGCTCTCGAGGTACGGGTTACAGGGAGTTGGGTCAGCTGAACTTAAATAATTTAGATCTTATTATTCCGGGAGCAGTCTGGAAGCAGGGGACATTTCATACTAGACCCTATAATTAAGCAAGTCGTTGCTATGCCGCCAACATAAGTGGGAATAAAAGTATTGTGTCATAAGAAAGTCGTACTTCGGGAATAAACTGGCTATATGGGTAGGGAGACAACAAGTCATGCACGGCTTTCCGATTGCAAGGAACCGTGTGTTAGATTTGCTGAGAATAGCGCCTTTTACGTTTCTGATATCTGGAATCAGTCAGCACGCAGGAGAACTATTAGACGATGCTATGTTAGGGCCAGGCCTTACGAGTTGTCCTTTCAGCTAAAGAAGGAATGCAAACCTTGAGCGCGGAAAGGGAGGCATTGTGTCGGGAACGCACAGGCTAAATCGAGATAAAGTGAAAAAGCCAACGATGTACTCGAAGTGATGTGAACGGGCTGTTGGGTCTGCCGAACACTAATCAGCAGAATCACCGTGGTCGGGAAGTAGGAAAGCATTGAGACAAGCCTAACATGTTGGCTGCCAGAGAGAAGAGCATATTATTAAAATGGCCGGAATACTAACAAAGCGTCCGCAGGAACTGACATGTTCTTAAGGAAAGGAGATAAAATAAGCAGAAGGCGTTAAGACCGGGAAGCTTGTTGACGTAATGATTACATAAGGTTGAGTCAGCGGAGCCTAACTCACTTAGATTTTAGAAGTCTGTGAGGTCAGAAAGCGGCCGACCATTAAGCCGCGACCAGCTAACACAGGGCATTGCGGCAAGGACAACAAATTGAAGTAAAAATAAAAGTAGTGATTGTCCTCATAAACGGACCATTTCGGGATTCGGAGGGGTGAAAATATGACAAGCTTGGTGAATTAACGATCGCGATGGGAACCTAAATCAAGTCATAGTGAAAGCCGGATGCACAGCATTATATATGTCCTAACGATGCAGTTTGTGAGGATAATGCTCTAAATAAACTTGAGCGGTGATGCTTCATCCCTTTAGGCAGGTTAGCCGTGGGAACCTGGCAATCGATAGTAAGTACTTTCGATCTAGGGGTCAGTGTCGTATTCCGTATGCATTACAATAAAAGTGTGACTCCATTCGGTACATTAACTTCGAACAGGACGGTAACTCATTGCTAAGATGATGAGTATGCGGTGACACTCATTTGTTGCCAGTAGTTCAGGCCGTGATAGCTTGCTATCGAATAGAGCTAAGCTCTTACAAATGCAGAATGGAGACTAGTACGACTAACAAGTGTGAAGTGTACCACTCTACCAAAAGTTGAAGGCACTTGCAAACGGATGGGTCAAGAGAATGGGACTAATAAACGTGCTATAATACGCGGAGCTGTAAATGGATAAATACATATTTTATTCACTAGTTTATCGAGGCCCATTAACTCAGGCATAAGCAAACTTTAAAGGCAATTATGTTACGAAACAGATACGTTACAACGCACGTAATTGCCTGTGACTAAAAGTAGTACAATTTGCATGTACAGGCAAAGCACTCATGAGGAACACAATCGGCAGTGGGGGACGATAAACTCGATTCATGTGTGCCTAGAGTCAAGTGAAAAAGCACAGTAGGTGCAGTGGCGACAGCATGTGAAAACAAAGTGCTTATGTTGTACGTGTCAGTAAAGTAGTAAAAATTGACCCTTGTCGATACGCCAGTGTGTAACTGTGGGCAGTGACTTTATTCAGCAGCGGGTCACATCCGCCACGTCGCAGTGTTGAGAAACAGATATTTGTGACTTTTATGGGGAGTACGCGTGCCAAGCGAAAACCCACCACTTCCTGGAAAACGGTTGTTTATTGATTTTTACGATTATGTCCAACCGACAAAGCATATTATCAAGCACTTGTTTGTTCAGTTAGGTGAATTTGGTTAAACAAATAACACAATCAAGCCCCACCGTGGACGTTGAGGCCAGTCGAGTAGAATATTTACTTGTACATGTAATTAGAATTTCCAGTGGCTGAGGTCTTATTTTCTGAATATGTATGGTTGCGAGAGTGTGAGGTATTCGTGTCCAGCTAACCTCACTGGATATCGGTCGTTGTGGGGTTGAGTGCAGATAGTCGGTTTTGATCTAAAGCCATGGTCTAAATAGATAAATGAATATTTTATTCTCGACAAAGACAATCACGCCTTTCGGGCATGATCAACATATTGCATTATTGTACATGATAGCAGAATAAGCAGCACCAACAGTGGGAGTAGTACAGTTGGAGACAGTAGAGTGGGCCCATAGAGCTTAAAGGTTGTAGGTAGTCTATGTACACAGGATGCAAGAGGTAAAGATGGTATTCAGATCACTTATATGATATGTTGATGAGGAGCTAGTCCGATGAAGTCCCGTAAGCAATGTATGTCAGTGAGTGAAGTATGAGGAAACGGGTGAAAAATACTTAAGAATAGTGGTATGTCACTAATCAGATATGTAGGCGTTTTCGTGCGAGAGCTGACATATACACAGAACTTGTAAATGTGGTGTCGGTCAACTTGCCAATGTGTTTGGGGCGGTGACTTTATTAAGTGGCGAGTCACATCCGCCACGTCGCAGTGAGGTTAAACAGACATTTGTGGCTTTTTGTAAGGAAAACGCTTGCCAGACGAAGACCCACCACGTCCTGGAACACTGCCGGCTGGTGATATAACATTGGCAAGATTGTATCTGACCAAGTACCCTCGCGGATATTCGCAGTCACGTAACGCCAATTTGTTTCCTATGGCTGTGTAGTCGCCTTTGCAGTCAAGAGCAAGTGGTTAGAGCCGTTGAAGTCGGACGACTCAGGTGACTTGTATTGAATTGATCAGTTTCCTAGGTTATTTAGTGTGCCATGAAGTGCGGGTTTTTTCTTTGTTCTTTATTGAATCCGTGCCCATGGGAGCGTCGCAGGTACATCTTCAGCGTTGTTCCGTGCAGGTAATGTTATCCTGTAGAACAAGGGTAATTGCTTGTTGATTATTTCGTCCTATTTCAGACGGAGGCCGTTCTTCAGTTAAATCCATGATCACTAAGGAGTTCACGATTTTGGAGGGAAGGGAAGGAGAGGAATATAGCAAGTGAAAACCAAAAAGTACAGACAGGGAGAAAACCTACCTTACAACATTTACTGCAGACCACCTGATACACAATGTATAATAGCTGTTGTTCCTGCAACAAAAGTATGACCCATTGGGTAAAGTACCGTCATGTACGTGACGATGACGAGCATGGTGTCGGTAAACAATGCAAATTGTATTAGATTACGGCGTCGGAAGGAATCCGTTGGACGAAATAAGACGGTTTACAGAGGTAGCGCGACGGAGTTGTGAATGAAAAGCAGGGTTACTCTATGAAACAACCATGGTGGCATCAGATGACGCAGCGGCGCCACAATACATTAACTTAACCTCTTGTAAGCGTAATGCTACTGTGTCAGAATAAAGCCAGGTAGACGCGGAGAAGTGCCAGTGTAAGAGCCGGATTATCTGCGTAGCAGAAACCGCTCGATATTGAGTGTAAACTTGTCTATTTGTGACCAGGGCTTCGTTGCTAGAACTGGTCTTTGGTAATGCAACTGCCCAGAATTTCTGTCAGTTTGGGGACATGTAGTAATTGTTTTATAACCGAGGCGAATTCCCCTGCAGTTTCCGACGTCTTGACAATTTCTGCTAGGTTGTTCCGCACTTTTGCATATTAATATAAATACGTTTGAACAAACGTTGCTACTTGTCTAGGGGAGAGAAAATAAGTGAGGCCTTTTGCGAATTTGGTTGCATGTATCACCCACCGGCTGAAAATTTTCGCTTAAGTTTGAGCCAGAGGCTATGAAAAGTTCAGAGAGAAATACGAGGTTGGCCATAAGCGTGCGTAGCCAGAGAGGATCCAGGCTAAGCGGTTTGCAGCTTCCTATATAGTTGTTCGTAGATGGGTCAAGAAGGTGCTTAGTGAAAGAAAACTGGACTTTCTCGATCCTAATCCCATCACCCTTACGTGAGTTAGAGATAACATTTGAGCAGTACTTCATTTACGTTGACTTTACTGCGGCTTGTTCCTGCGGTAAAACAAACTGGCTTTATGATTGTCTGGACTTGCAGCTGCTTAAGCGCAGCACTCGGCGTCAAGCTCCACGCAGAAACTGATCCAATTAATTTTTCAGTGACGAAGACCATGCACACCAAGGGTTCCCAGAAGCTCGACATCCGATTTCACTGCAGTGAGCCACCTTTTTAATTGTCCACCACCACGACGACCTCAAATCTGGCAAGGTGAGGGCGCATGAGGTAGTGAGGCGAAAAACCTGCTACTACAGTATTTTGCAACATTGCATTTTGCGGTTGTTTTAACCTTTGTAACGTCCACTGCTTTTACCGACGATACATCCGTTTTCACAATGCTTTGTGGTGTGAGCATCGCCGCGCCTTTCCTAGCTCTGATAGCTTTGCCCTTTAATTTTGTAACCTGCGCAATATAAGTTCGGTTCTGCGCCTCCAACTTCCATACCTTCCCGTCTATGGCACGGCTTTTACGTGTCATTGATTGCCGACTAGTATCAGAGTCTCCACCCAAATAGCCATGGCATTAGTAAAGTCAGTGTCTGGTCTGCGGATGAGTGCCCAAACCACGAACGTCTGTAGCGTTAGTGAAGCGTTGTGAGCTTTAAAATACCGTAACAGCGCTTACAGATTTTGTCATTGGTGTTATGCTTACGCCACTGCGTTTTCAAAATAAGCCTTAGACACAGCTGATTGAAAACCTCCAGCTTACCAGTATCTGTGGATCGTAAGGACTGTAAAACCGGTCGGGCACATTCTTTCCAGTGCGTAATTCGAGACTGTGATAGGCTTAGTGACCGCCGCATATATTTAATGCTAGCTTTGGCTTTGGCAGAACCATAGGTGGATTGTCCCGAAAATTAACCAGTTAGGATGCTGCACTCCAAGGTCGCGCACGGTGGAGCAGTTAGATTGGAGGTGCCCTTGAGAATTAGAGGGTTGGGTAGTATAGTGCGGCAGTGACAGCAAACGTTGCACTTTACTAGTGAGTATTCTGGTCACTAAATAGCACGCCAATTTTTGAGAGTGCGAAGATCGTACCGAACGTTTCAGTGGTCTTTTTGTACGCAGCTATCAGTTAACTGCCAAAGACAGTAAGCGATTAAGAGTTTGCTTATGCGACACAGTATCTCAGCCTTAGATATTATCATAATTGCTTATCTTTTGATCCCGGCGATGCGTCTGTTGCTACTATAAATCTGTCGAGCGCGAACAAAGCCACTTGACGGGCACGGTCATGCTTGCAGCTTTTCATCCAATTCTTCTTCCTCATTCTTGTCCATCCTCCCATAACCCTAGATATGCTCACTCCTGCATTACTTTTCCGTCATCCTTATAATATGGAAACACTTTTGCTTCTGCACATCGGACTTCTCTCGTTTTATTGTCTGCAACTCACTAATTGTTTCTTTAATGGGTGCTTATCATGTTACTATTTTAGCTGTCTACTGCAGCCCCTTTTACTCCAACAAGGACCGTAACAACTCATCGACTACACTGAAGTAGTCAACACGCTAGTCAACATCCCATTAACTGACGCGTACTTGTTACACTAGCACTGCCTACCAGACCTTCTTGAAAAAGCAACAAACTGAAATGTTTTCTCTGTCCATTCGAGAATTGTGCTTATTCTATTTATAGCACAAGCTTTTCCTTTGGATTGTCCCGTTTAGTTTTCTTGGTGGCTTTGCTCGGTCTTCTTTTTACCTTCTGTCTGTCTATAGGTTAAAATCCAGCACCTTGGATAACTAATTCAGGCTGCCTAAGCAACCTGCTTGGCCCGTGGGATTAGTATTAGAACGCGGTTTCAATAACGCGATACCCAAACCTTCAACAAAGGTTCCATATTTAAGACATAATGCTTTGCCTATCCATCCAACAGCTTAAAAGGAAAGAGCCTATTTTGCCTGCGAATAATCACGTTGCCGGCTGATTTCATTCAATCTGACTTGACTGACCGAAACTACTGTAAACGACTGCCACCCTATAACAAGTTTTTGCATATTGCCAATTTGTATTTAAGAAATCGTCAGCAATATATCGCCTTGCTATGGCAAAACGCTGCAAATAAATCAGAAAAATGGGAAGTAGGCTAGACATTAGCATGGCGCACCTCTTAGATTTGAAATACGTACATCTTTTGCTCCTTTAATAAGCCTACTACCCGATCAATTTGTGCTTAACTTATATCCCGTTGAAAGCGGCTGCTCATGCCTACAATGCCTGTCTTGTCTGTAAGCGTAAATATATATTATTTCAATTACTCTACGTGCCTCTAAAAGGAACGCAATAACCACGTTATATTTTGCCTGACTGGGTAGTTTGTGTAAACGATTCCACCCACACGTCTTTCTCGATTAAAGCATATAGATTACAACCTACTAAATGCATGTAAAAGGAAGCGTTGACGTTGCTTGCAGCAGACCCATTGTCATCTTTCATGAGACATATGTAAGTGCATGCAGCATGAACTGTATATTTATACCCTAGTCAGTAATATACTTTGTTTTCCTTAATGCATGGCTCAAACAGCTTTAATGTTGTTCTGCATTTCGTGCCGTCAGTTTCAACTATCTGTGGTATGCAACGTTTTAAGGATTCCAGGTGCAATTTGGAAATTACCTCACGCAACACGTAGCCCCTGATAAATTCTATAGCTTGACTTATGATATTGGTACAAAATATAAAATCACGTGATAAACTGGAAAGCCACTAGAATGAGCGCGATCCGAAGAGGGCGCCGATGCCATAGAAGAGCTAGAACAGCACATCTAAAACCCAACCATGCAAGCAGAGAGTGGATCATGAGCAATGAAAGAATAGTTTTTTGAGCCAATGCCAACGTAGTAGCTGCTTGTCGAATCACCAATCAATAAGCCAAAGTGCCAACGTTGATGCATCCCAGATTATCCGCAAGCGGCATAACGCAACCCATTTTATGCAACCCAAGATCCTTAGAATAACTCCAATGTAATCAGCAGTTATCTGTTGCATCAGAGATACGGATCAAGCAGGTCACTAAAGTTGCAAAGGCTCGACGCATGAATATGATGGGTTGTGATTCTCCATTTGCATTTCTTAGTGGGAAGGAACAAGGCCAATATCGGCGCTTGTGAGGGCAGCATATAGAGCCTTGGTTTTATGCAGTACATACTATGCTTTCTTGTTGCTGCCCTGTTGTTACAGTAGGCGGATGACATGGCCCATGTAAATGACTTGGTTATTTCGCTGATTTACGGAGGTGATTTCACGGCGGCAATAGGTTAACTAGCAAGAGGATGGAAATAAACTTTATGAGGCATGGTGCAGGTTGTCTATACGTACAACGTAGACACCGCGGAACGTGTGTTTAGATTTTAGTTAAATGAACAAGTAAATTGATTATTCTCCACAGTGCAAAACACACCTGCGTATACCTGGCCAAGGTAACACGAAATGCTTGGTATGTAAGCAAAAATTCAAAAGGGTAACCAGTTACAAACTGGAAGTAAATGAGTTGGATCGTATGTAAATCTGTGTGTCAATGTCAATTGAATGTATATATAAATAAATAAAAATATATGTCTAGGCATGCTGGATGCCGTGCTTTCGACCTATCAGCTTAATACCTACAAAAATCCACTATCATACAACATCATCATCATACACGTAAGCTAGAGGTAGGGAACACATCAGCTACTGTGCCGCAATACATAGAAAAAAGAAAAACAAGCAACTGGTGCAAGCCGGCTGCGGTACCGGTAACCAATAGGCATCGTTCCTGTAAGATACTGCCGGCTACTGTGCATCAAAAAATTACTATGCAAAATTATATAAGGTTAAATAATGAGATCGTGGTTGGAGGGGAGGCTAAGGGGGATGGGGTGGGACAAAGAAACTCACAGCACGAACGCCACTGAAGTCGGCTCCTAGCCATATCAGCAAGTGTGTCCAACCAAGCGTGTTCATCGTCTTTCGGACCCCAACCAGGGAGCCGAGACGCTCCAACCGAGGCCAGTTCAGAAGTGAGGGTCTTCACTCCTCTGGACCAAGTCATCGTTTGGCCACCCCTCCTTTTCTTCCATCCACACACCCGGAGCGCTAACAACGCAAGTCGCGGGAGTCGGTGGGCTGTCATGCGTAAGACGTGGCCGAGCCATCGGAGCCTGGTGCGTGAAATAACGGTGCTGAGCGGTTCAGTTCCTTTTCCTTTACCGTAAACAAGGCGTCGAACACGCTCATTGCTCACGCGGTGCTCCCACCAGGTGTGAGCTAAATTACGAAGGCACCGGTGGTCGAACGTACCTAGCCTCTTCAGGTTCGCTGCTTTAAGCGGCCAGGTTTCGCAACCGTGCAGTAGGGTCGAACGTACTGCTGAATTGTACACTCCCCCCTTCAGGGCAAGAGTGATGTCGCGCCGGCGCCATAAGTGACGAAGGTTAGCAAAAGCGCCTCGAGCTTTTGCTATACGATTCGTGATCTCATCTTCAATCCCACGGGCGCTGATACAACTTCCCAGGTAGTTGAAGTTTTGAACGACTTCTAGCTGATCCCCACCAAGGGCCAGCGTAGGGGGCGGTCTAGACCAAGCTTGGAGGAAAGCTTTGCACTTCGAGGGTGCGAAGCAAAGCCCGAAGTGACGGACAGTTTGTGCTAATCTGTCCAGTGCCGCTTGGCACAGTTGTGAGCTGTCATAGGTTACGGCAATATCATCAGCATACTCTAAGTCAAGAAGTCGTTTACCTGGAAGTAGCTCCACACCTTCTAAGTCGTGTCCTGTGAACGCGAGTTCCATGACTTCGTCAACAGTGAAGTTGAAGAGGAAAGGTGACAGCGGGCATCCTTGTCTCATGCCGCTAGATATATTAAAGGACGACGACAACCAGTTGTAAGCTCTCACTCTGCCCGAGCTAGGCGCATATAATGCTAGGATAATATTCACATATTTATCAGGGACACGTTGCCTGAGTAGGTAGTCCCAAAGTGCATGTCTATCCACCAAATCGAATGCCCCTTTGATATCGAGGAACACGACAATGGTGGGCCGCCAATATATGTGACGGTGCTCCAACAACTGACGCAAAGTGAAGATGTGGTCAATGCAGCCCCGACCTCGACGAAGTCCAGCTTGCTCTGCACGAATACGGCTTTCACGAGCGCCAGTCAGTCTGTGATGGATGACAGAGGCAAGCAATTTGGAGGCTATGGAGATCAGACTGATTCCTCTATGGCTGCCGCATTCAGATCGTGAGCCTTTTTTGAATATTGGGACTATGAAGGAGCGGCCCCAATCGGTTGGGACAGTTTCCTGCTCCCACAGTTTGACAAGTAACTCGTGTAAGTCATCCCTAAGAGCAAGTCCCCGAATTTGAAGAGGGCTGGAGAAAGATCAGCAGGTCCCACGGCTTTAAATAACTTCAACAATTCGATCTCACTTTCGACTTCTGAAAGTGAGTGTGGATCCAAAGGGAGAGCCCAGGGAGTGGGGCGCTCAGTGGCCGGCGAGAAATCTAACCATTCCCGACTGATTAAATTGCCTTTTAGAGTGCTCAGCCGAAAGCTCTAAGCGTTTTGATAAGTTGTGGATAGGCTGTCTACTCTCGTTACGTATAGTTTCACTAACACCAGGTCTCCCGCTGCCCGTTTCCCGTATCAGACGGAATAACTTACGATGGTTACCATGGACGGCGTCCATTTCCATCACTCTTGCACGATTAGACCACCAGGATTCGCGGTCTTCTTCAGGCTAGCACGAGTTTTGCCCAGAGCTCTTTGCGAGTTGCATTGTGTTGGCTTCCAGTCGGAATATGCCAGCGAGTATCTGTAACTTCCTGAGACTGTGAAGAGACGCAATTTCCAGGGTGGCGATTAGACATACTACATGAGGATTTGGCTGCTGCTAGTAAGGTCTGGTGAATATGAGACCAGTGAGCTTTAATTACATCCAGTGAGCTTTTATCCAGCTCGCATGACAGCGTACTTTGATAGGCATTCAGCACAGCTGGTTTCGCAGGTTGCGTGGTGCCAATGCGCTCACAGCGTCGTCGTGGGCGTCCGCCAAAGCGCATCCGCAGGTCAGCACATACAAGTGCATGGTCGGTGTCCACACCTGTGCTCAAAATCAAGCGACAGTTCTGGACGCAGCCTCTCCATCGGTTACTTATCGCAATGTGATCGATTTTCGTCCATAGCTGGTTCGAGGCTGGTTAGCGCCAAATCACCCTCCGGCAGGTTCTGTGTCTGAAATTATTGCTCGCAACAAATAAGCAAGTATCCTCACACAAATGAACTAACCACTCACCGTTATCATTACGGAAGCCTATACCATGTTTGCCGCCCAGATGCAGTTCATCTGTGGATATTTTTCCAACTTGAGCGTTCAGATCCCCAGCCAGCACTACAGTGTCTGAGCTTCTTCTGTGGCTAAGGAGCTCGTTCAGTTGACGATAGAAGCCGTCTTTTACCGAGTCATCGCTACAGTTTGTGGGTGCATAGGCAGCGATGATGACTAAACTCCTGTTAGTCCCACGCAACTTCGAAGCTTTAACTAGCCAGCCAATCGGACCGCACGCATCCGGCTACTGATTGGAATCCAATCAACCAGAGTAGCTTCGGCCCAGGGACTCAGAGCAACACCAACACAGACTTTGCCGGTGCTCGAAGCTGCATCGTCACCGGATAGGCGCAATGAGAAAGTGCTGCTTGTGTCATCTGAAGAAGATCGCAAAGTGAGTACAGAGCTCGAGTCTTGCAGTCCCGTCTACGATAAGCAGCAGATATCGAGCGGCATGGGGTGTGAAAACTGAGAGTATATATTCCTAGTGCGCGAATCCTATACCAAGCAGTGGGTGCTGCAATAGCTTATTCAGCACATCACATCTTAGAACACTAGTATTTTGGCTTCCGCAACGATTGCATGGGCTTATTTACACTTACTTTTAAAGGGGTAGGACCCGCCCATCGTGACTTTTATCTGGCTTCTTCAGGCGCTCTTCTTGCTCTATGGTTTCATTGGTGGCAATGAGGCACAAGTAGTCGTATTTTGCACGGTTTTCTCTAAAGCATGAGCCACTTCACCACGAACGTCACCTTAGATACTTTGGACTGCTTCGACAAACACAACCATACCATGTAATTTTGGGCGAAAGAGAAATAAGGTAGGCATAACTAAAAGGAAAAAGAAAAGGTTAAATATAACTTTTAGAAAATCAAAAAATAAAACGCGTTTGGAAGCGCCATACTACGTCATAGCATCAAGTGTGTCCAAGCAAACTTATTTTGATGCATCAACGGACGCCAGTTTCAAGGTGATGGTTTTCAAACCTTTCAACCAAATGTGTTCTTGGCCTCTCCGCATATTCCATCCGCACCCCCGACGCGCGGCCAGTGCACGTCGCGGGAGTCGGAGCGTCGGCCTGCGCAGCACGTGGCCCATACTTAAATAGCAAAATACAAATTAACGTAACATAAAGCCAAAACCTTTCACAATAAAGTTTAACACTAGCGCCAAAATTCAAAATGAGTAAACCTCCAACCAAAAGGAAAAACATGCGAAGCTAACATATTAAAATAATGAAATAACCATGAGCTTCCAGAGCTAGTTGTCTCCACTGGTTACATTAAACTTAAGAGCAATGTGTTAAGCGCAGTTGTTCGCGAGTTAATCGCGCTTGAATGGCAGTCTACGAATAATGACATTGATTTATTTTGCTAAACGTTGCATTTAAATTGCAACGCATTAAAGGAAACTAAAGAAAATGTAATAAGTGGAGAATTGGTATAAGTTTTAAATAAGGATACGTAGTTAATAATGCCCTACGTAGCCCAAAATTCCCCGCAAACACAAGGTACGATGTAACTGGCCAAAAAGCAAACTTTTCGGGCAGACATAGCAAAGGCAGGCAAATAAGCAGTAATATTACGCAAACGAGCTAGACAGCCATTAAGGAATGTTATATATGCACAAGACAACGGCACAACATATACCTAGCCCAATGCCGGAAGGCTTAAATGTAACAATTTCAGCGAATGCTGAGCTACATTAACCACTAGAACTAAGGTGTTCAGTATTTTCAATCCTCCGAATTTTTTCGACGGTTATCCCAGGAATGTG
>OX104063.1:264897697-265064810 GCA_944474145.2 Dicrocoelium dendriticum | reverse complement strand
AGACTGTGAGTCTTGATCATGTACAATGAACAATGATTTATAACGGATAAAAAAGCAGGTGCTTGACATGTCCCGTAGGATGATCAACCGCTTCTTATGCTATTCTTCAGTGCAACCACCTATATGGTTCGCTCCTTTCAAACTTAAATGATGCCAACTGTCATTTGATCTAAAACCGGGAGTAAACTTATTTACTTGTGTGGAGCAGGAACTACCTTAGTATTCATCCACCCAGATTGAATAATTCGTAAGGTTTGTTCTGCGATTCCCTTCACTAGATTTGTTCTGCAATGCTAATCATTTCCCATTCGTTTCTAGAGTTAACAGTCCACAAACATACTGGAATTCAATAATGGTAATAACGGATTCCCTATTCGACTTTTTGCCTATGGACAACTCGTGCAGCTATCTGTTTCCGGCTGTCAAACCGCATAATTTGGTCGTATGATCAGCTTTGTCAATATTTTCCCACGCAGTGACGTGAGTTCACCTTGTGCCACATCTTTCCAATCTGGGATTTCGATCCGTTTATACGGAGTCACGATTGCTGAGTCCGTTCCAAGACTGCTTCAAATGGAGCATTATGCTTTGCCTCGGATTTTCTATGCACCATGATATTATCCCCGTACACCACGACGTTCTCCAGCCCACCCTGTCAGCGAAGCATTAAAAGTCTGAAGGTAGACTGGTCTTAATAATCCAAAAGGCGTCCGTTTAAATTGGTACTGTTTTTCATCGACGGTAAAAGCCGGTTTCTCTCGGTTTCATCGTTTGGTCATCAGTTACCAGTATCCCGATCTCAGATCCAGAACCGCGAATATCCTCGACTGTTACAATCTATCAAAATTGTCAGCAACTGCAGGCACTGGAATGAAACGACCCGCGAGTTCACTCAGTGTTGGGAAGTCCACAGAAGAAACGGCCCTTTCCATTAACCTTCGTCACTAAGACAATTGGAGAACTAGCGTGAGTTATGCGTCAGTTCAATGGCACCTGCGTCCAGGCATCCCCTGTACTTACCTCCACAATTCAACTTGCAAATTGATTGGTATCCTTCGAGGTCCCTGGGGTCGATACGTCTGGTTGGTTAGCGGGATGGTGTGTTCGACCAAGTTTCGAAATCCATATAGTCTGCAATCATCCGTAAACGAGGGGTGATACTTAGTGATCAGTGACTGCAAGGCCGGGCTCAAGTGCAACGCCACAACAACTGAGCGCAAAGGTGTCGTTCCTCCACGGCCAATGAGTGGCAACGACCCTCATTCAGTCAACAACTTCCATCATTTTAAATCGACGATAGCCTTGTTGAACTACAGAAAATCTGCTCCCAATATGGTTGGTTTCGCATCTGGTGACACGATGAAGAGGTGTGTTAGTTTCCGTCCCCACGATGTGTTCTGCCATGCCATAAAAGCACAATGAGTAACCGCCAACATGCATCACGACCATGAAGCACGATTGAATCTTTTCGCCCCGCTGATGGCTGAGCAGCGACACGGCGGCACCGGTATCGATCAGACACTGTTCCATCGTTCCGTCTACTTCTACCAGCGCCTCGATCGCCCCCGCTCCATAATCAACGCCTCTAGTACATATTCCTCGATCCGGGAAGAAAAGCAAAGTGGAATGCGTTTGTTTTGTAAGCAGGCAACAGCACGACTCACCGGACATTGTCTTTTTCAGTGTCTCGACTTCCCCCAAAAGAAGTAACCTCCCCTTGTTCGCCAGTGGATCCTCATGAATTGTCTTGGCTGATAACGGCAACAACGTAAGAACCCAAGGTTCGGACGGAGTTGTTTACTGTGTTAAACAGTATGCATCGGTTCTGACCAACGGAACTTCCACTCATCCACATAGTCCCACTTGGAGGTTGCATGGCGCATGGCAATTCTGTGTGTAGTGGTTATGTGGCGTGCCTTGCTTATGTATCTATTTGTCGCGCGCATACATCTGCGATTCCCAAGTGTTCTATTCCTTTTGGGGAATTAGTATGATCTGCTGTTGGTTCATTGCCGTTTAGCTTCCTGGCAGTTCTATGCTATTGATAACCGATGCAGTAGTGTTCACCCTAGGTCCACCACATACTGATCAACCTACATTGGAAAAGCTGGTTGGTTGGAGAACTTCGTATCATTGGAAAAATCCTTCACTTACCAAACGTATTCTTTAGTAAGTAATTGTCTCGACCTTATGTTTCCAACGCTCCGAAGGCGTCAACTGTCTCCAGTAAGCATGAACTCTGTAATTCTACAGATCACTTCTGAAATATTCCTCTTACCCATATATGCGAAAGACTAAATGAACTATCATTTTTAGAAGATCAGGGAAGGCAACACAATGTTATCCCATCCCATCAAGCATTTAGTCTTTTAATGAAATTTCACAAAGTGAATCAATCCTAAATTTAGTACCTAGTCCTTATTATTTAAGTACAATTGGGTGGTGCTGAGTCGTCCTAAAAAAAACTCCAAAGCCGTCCATTAGTTCGAGTGGTCTTTGCCCGTCCCAGCTGCTTTCACATCAGCTTATTAATATCTAAGCATCGTGCCCTTTTGTTGTCGCCGCCTGACAGTCGACAAGCTCTTATTCTCTAGACAACCGATTGGGATACCTGAAATCATATACTTCATTAATATCAGATACTTCTATCATGTGTCCTAAATTTTTCATGACTTCCAGCTTTACCCCTAACTGCCCAAGTCCCTACCACTCAAATCGTAACGGTTCGTGGCCGGAAATGCAGTCCAAAGTATTCAAACAGCTGGCACGCATACCTACACAGACATAATCAAATCTTCGTTCCATGATATCACTCATTGAACCAGACTTCAGCTTGGTGGCAGAGACATGGTTTAGGAACGATACAGCTTAGTGTTGCTTGCATATTGACCTGTACACAACTCACTTGGCTGTCGGAGCTTAATAACTGGCGGTGGCTTCATTGGATATGCATCCGATAAATTCTAGGCAGCACTGTTAAACACTCCCCTTAAACACAGCAACCTTGACGCCGCAGTTCTATGTGTCGCTTATAAAGTGCTTCGCATTTTTTTGGTTGCATTCCTTCCGAATCCCAGTACGGATGGTTTAACAAAGCAAGAGCACTTGTTTTGCCACTTAGCAGAACTACCCGTCCACAATAGAGTACTTGGGGGAGGCTTTAATATACCTGAGGTTGGCATGGTACAGAACACCTGCTAAATATTCGAGCCTATTTTCTTCCTTACGTATATGTGGATGGACAAAACATTCCAGTTCCCCCACCAAGGGTAACTACCTCCTTGATTTGTTCCTTATCTTAGGTCTATCCATAGCCTCCAGCGAAATCTTATCCCTGGTAGCGATCACACGATGGTCTAACTCTCCTTCGAAAGGCCATATACTGAACCTGCCACGACTCTATCCGGACTCCTATATAGACAATACAAGTCTATATACTTAGAATCGTTTCATATCCACCTGAGATCATTGCATTGGGACAATTTCTCCCAGATGAATGATGCACAAGTGGCTTCTGACGAATTCTACAGGAATACCGAAGTTGTCTGTATGCCGTCGTCCGACTGAGGTATCGGCACTTTCTCTGTAACGAAAAATCCACTTCCACCCCCGATAAATTTCGCAATAAAGTTGCGCAATTTCGCAGTTGTTATTTGAAAAGAAAGACTTCTCCCTAGAGTCGCAACAACAAAAGATTATTGCTGAACCCGAAAAATTTAGGCAAAACAGGCGCGTGGCTAGAGAAAGGTACCCGATCAGCAGCAATAAGAAAAGCACGAAAGTACCAGGCTGTTGAAAAGTAGAAACAAAACCACAGAACCCCAATCTAGTTTGAACCCTGGCAACCGAATAACAAGCTGTTCAGCTCACCCAAACAGCACTTTTAACCGGTACTTTAGCTTAATCTTTAACACTACTGAAATTCCTACGAAGACTCTCCCCACGCTAACTGATGGTAAACTCTGCACAGTAGATTTCCAAGTCCGTGACATTAATAGGCTTATTTCCTCCGCTAAACTATCTTGGTAAACTGAACATGACAATTTACCGTCAACGATGTTACAAAAACGGGGGTTCCGATATCCACATACCACTTTTGAATCTTTTTTCTCTATCCATGAAAGTTGGTATGGTTCCAGCTCAGTGGAAGAATGTTGTAGTTGTCTCTCGTTACAAATTAGGCTCCGTACACGAAACGAGAAACTACCGACCAATAAGTCATACTTCCATCCTTGCTAAGATGACAGAACGTGATATAAAGTCCAAAACTGTTGATTTCTCGATCACGCCAAATCGGATCAACACCTCAAAATGCGTCTTTCTAAGCTCACGATCCGGCATAACATGGCAGATCGAATTTCTCAATATTCTAATTAGTTCGCTTAACTGCGGTTCGTTAGATGTAGTGCTCTGTCTACACAAGTAAAAGGCGTTTGATCGTGTTCCGCATATTTCTCTTTTATCTATGGCATAGGCAACCCGCTGCTGTCTTGATTCGATTAGTACCTCATGAGTAGAACTCATGTTGTCCAGATTCGAAACGAAACAAGCAGGCTCAATCCAGTCAATAGTGGCGTAATGGAAGCAAGTGTCCTGGGCTATATGCTATTCCTACTATATTTGATTGACATTTTTGACGTCTTTATCTTTGGTAAACCTTTTCTATTTGGCGACAATGTAAAGATTAACCACGAATTTAATCTCACTGGCTTCAATCATATTCTTAGCGCAATTCAATGTGATCTATATACGCTTGATTATTGGTGTTCCAGGCAGAACAATGAACAATGATTTATGTCGGGTAAAAATGCAGTTGCTTGACAAGTCCGGCAGGATGGTGGGGTCATCATCATTATACCCTTCAGCTAGAGGTGGGAAACACCTCATCTACTGTGCAGCAATACGTAAAGGAAAAAGAAACTAAATACAACAGTTACATGCCAGCTGAGCTACCAGCAACGGATAGGCATCGTTCCGGTAAGCTACCAGCCGGCTTCTAGGCAAGAAGAAAACTTATTATGTGTTACGCTACGAAATGAGATCGAAGTGGATGGGTAGGGACAAAGAAACTCACAGCAGGAACGCTACTGAAGTCGGCTCCTTGCCATGTCAGCAAGTGTATCCAGCCAAACGTGTTCACGGTCTTTTGGACCTCAACCAGGGAGCCGTGACGCTCCAACCGAAGCCAGCTCCGAAGTGAGGGCCTTCATTCCTCTGAACCAATCATCGCTTAGCCACCTCTCCTCTTCTTCCACCCACATCCCCGGTGAGCAAACAGCGCACGTCGTGGAAGTCGGTGGGCTAGCACCTGTAACACGTGGCCGAGCCATCGGAACCTGGTGCGTGAAATGACGGTGCTGAGCGGTTCAATTCCTTTGCCTGCGCCGTAAATAAGGCGTCGAACACGCTCGTTACACACACAGTGTTCCCACTAGATGTGAGCTAAATTGCGAAGGCACTGATGGTCGAACGTAACTAGCCTCTTCATGTCTGCTGATCTTAGGACCAGGTTTCGCAACCGTACAGTAAGGTCGAACGTACCGCTGCATTGTACACTCTACCCATCAGGGCAAAAGTAATGTCGCGCCGCCGCCATAAGTGGCGAAGGTTAGCAAAAGCACTTCGAGCTTTTGCTATACGGTTCGTGATCTCGTCTTCGATCCCGATGGCGCTGATACAACTTCCCAGCTAGTTAAATTTCCGAACGACTTCTAGCTGATCCCCACCAAGGATCAGCGCAGGAGGCGATCCCTGCCAAACTTGGAGGAACGCTTTGCATTTCGATGGTGCAAAACAAAGCCCGAAGCGGCTGACAGCCAGTGCTAATCTGTCCAGCGCGGCTTGACACGTCTGGGAGCTGTCACAGATGAGGGCAATGTCGTCTGCATACTCCAAGTCAAAAAGTCGTTCTCTTGGGAGTAGCTTCACACCTTCAAAGTCATGTCCTGTAGGTGCAATCTCCATGACTTCGTCAACAACGAATTTGAAGAGGAAACGTGACAGCGGGCATCCTTGTCTCACACCGCTGGAGATATTGAAGGGTGGCGACAGCTTGCCGTAAGCCCTCACTCTACCCGTGCTACGCGCATATAATGCTTGGATAGTATTTATATATTTCTCGGGCACACCTTTCCTGAGTAGACAATTCCAAAGGGCACATCGAGCAACCGAATCGAAGGCACCTTTGATATCGAGGAACACGACAACGGTGGGCCGCCAATATGTGTGATGATGCTCCAACAACTGATGAAGGGTGAAGATGTGGTCGACGCAGTCACAACCCCGATGAAACCTGGCTTGCTCCTCACGAATCTGGCTTTCATGAGCGCCAGTCAGTCTGTGAAGAATTATGGACGCGAGTAATTTGGCGACGATGGAGATCAGACTGGATGGTGGGGTAAAACTACAATTCTCAAAAGATAGGTGAGTTGTCAGTTTGAGCGTTTATCTAGCAGATACACTGCTGCATAATAGTAGTGTAAGTGGAAATTAAATGAGAACCACGAGACAAAATGGGGACAGTTATAGTTGTTGCACTCTGTGAGAAAAGTAAAAACGAGAATACTCACTTCATTACCGGGAAGATGTCATTCTTCGTTGACAAATGCCATGTGGTGCCCTACAGATGTAAAATCACACCGGGTTCGCTTACAATTGATGGGAAACCACTGTCTCAGCCTCCTGCCATCCGTGACTAGGGATACACTATTAGAACACCCTTAACTTCGCTCAGCACGTCTGACATACTGTAAGTCAAGGTCGCCGGAGCAATGGGGTACAGCACAAAATATTCACGTTAAAAGGGTCGTATAAGGCGATGGACAAAACACAAGCGCCTCCATTACTTGATTACAGCTACATGTGTTATTGCGATTCCAGAGTGAGCGATGGTAATAGCATTAGAGCGAGTGCAACGGTCAATCATAAATTTCACGTAGGCTATTTCGCTACATCATCATATATGGATCGATGCACCAATTTGCAAGTTGATCCATTATAGTTGCGCCGGATGAAACTTAGCCTTAGCGACTTTTTGTCCCTCTAACCAGAATAATACATTCTTCAAAACCGGTGCTGCAACTAAAAGAACTGGCAATGTATCGCACTAATAATAACAATACCAATGTCTTTGCGAAAATATCAAGAACTAAGCAGTCGAACAAGTTTTTCCTTAACCAGTACTCCGTATTATGGAGCAGGCTTCCAAGTGGGATACGTGAAATTCAGTCACAGATAAAACATTGTAAGGCATTACATACATTACTACAGGTCGAAACAGCTATTAGTACGTAGCGACCAAATGGGACAAATGAATGTCTTGATGAAATTGCAGCGAGATGTACATGATTTAAATGCCCGGTTTCCTCTTTTTTCCGAACACTATTGATTCCCCACACGGTCAGCGGGTGCATTACTTTACCTTTTCCAATAACGTGAATTTTCCACCGAACCCTACATTTAGGCCTACCAAGGCGAATATTTATCTTAATTTGAGAAATGATCCCCGGAAATGACATCAGAAACAGAAAGTAGCGAACAAGTTTGTTTTCAGGGCTTCATCATCAAGCTAATACAATCACAATAAAGCAAGCTAGAATAGACACAATAGGTTTAAATTGGGTCATTAAAGCAGAGAAACTAATCCATAAGTCTACGTGTTTGGTCTAATTGAGGCGAGGTCAGGTGAAGTGGCGCGACTGCCATTGTTAGTCGCTTTGATTTGAAGCCAAGGCAGGGTTGAAGTATGGACGAGCTTTTTCTGTGCACATAGGTCCGGGTTGTAGAGCCGAAGTGCGATCGCCTCTGCTGTTGACATCAGGCGACATCTGACTGCCCGTCTGTAACGTCCGCGGACACAGTAGATCGGTGTGAATGCGTCATGCCAATCGATTTAATGATCGTAGTTTACTAGATGCGTCAATACTGAACGCGATATGTTTGTGTCTCGGATTACCGAAGTTGAACTTAACCGATGCGCTTTCTCTGTCGCGCTCGAGAATCTAGCTTTTGAGGAATACCAACCATTCGAATCATACGTTCAGCGAATTCTGGCACGACAAGTGGAAGTACGAGTATCCTCACTGCAGAAACAACTCAATGTGGGTAAGCCACAGAATTTATTTCCTCTGTACAATTTTCGAGACTTAAGTCTAATAGGGCAGATGAAAAAGGTCCCTAACGTTCTTGGTTAACTTTCGTTGAGGAGTCTTGAGAGCAACGAGATCCTATTTCTGCCAAGGCTGCTACTCCTGGATAGCATATTCTACGTGCGGTCGCACGTAGGCGTTAAGCCTTTGGGGAAATATTGAGGGTTAAAACCGACCGGAGGCTCTGCGAAGCAGGCTGAAGTGTTGATCGTTGGTTCTCGTCGTCTTCTCTGCTTGATTTGAAAACCCGAGATCTTGCCTGACCAGTACACCCAGGTCAGGCTCTTGTGAGGACTTCTGCAAGGTGTGTTCTCCAAGCTTGTAAGTGTTTATCAGCTGCTGAAGCAGATGGATCACCTTGCGCTTAGCTGCGTTCAACTGAAGCAGGTTCTTCTTTAACCATTCATAAATGCGATGTACCTGACTTCAATTGGTGCAGCTTCCGGATGAGAAGGAACGATTTTTGCCTAGTGGTTGTCGTTTAACGACCACCATCGTCTACACGTGAGATGGACTGAAAATTGGTGGCTGCATTGATGCAGGTAATAAACAAAAAAATACGGTTACGTTCTAGTCGCCGGCAGTTTCAAATTACATGCTCTAGATCTGTTCGAACACCGGTGCCTTCGCAATTTAGCTCACGTCTGGTGGGAACACCACGTGAGCAACGAGCGTGTTCGACGCCTTGTTTACGGCACAGGAAAAGGAAATGAACCGCTCAGCACCGTCATTTCACACACCAGGCTCCGATGGCTGGGCCACGTGTTACGCATGCCAGCCCACCGACTCGCGCGACGTGTGTTGTTTGCGCGCCAGGGGTGTGGATGGAAGAAGAGGAGGGGCGGCCAAGCGATGACTTGGTCGAGAGGAATGAAGGCCTCGGTTGGAGCGTCTCGGCTTCCTGGTTGGGATCCGAAAGACGATGAACACGCTTGGTTGGACACACTTACTGATATGGCTAGGAGCCGACCTCAGTGGCGTTCGTGCTGTGAGTTTCTTTGTCCCACCCCATCCTTCTTAGCCTCCCCCTCCAACCACGATCTCATTATTTAGCCTTATATAATTTTGCATAGTAATTTTTTTGGATCTTTTCCAGTTAAGCCCCGCCACGCATAAAAGATTATGAAAAGGGAGGATATGGAACTTGAACTTTTACTCTCTACTGAAGAGGGTGAAATTGAGACAAGTCATTAATAATTTGCATGAAAAGGTCCATTTTTCGGTGTCTTTGCCTCCAAACGAACTCACACAGATAGTTGTCCACTAAAGATCGGTGTGTGCCGCATTGGCGCTTATTCTGCATCTTGTAAATGTGCCAGAGAGATTCGATGGTTTGTGTGTGAGCTCCAGTCGTTGGATCCACAAAGTTTTCGGTATGATTAACCGTTTGATGAGTATAACTCATGCCAATCATCGATTCAATGCATTGGTATGATGCCCACATATCGGAAATGATAATTGAGTCGGGAGCGATGCAGGCCTGGGTTGTGTCCAGCAGAGTGGCCGCAGTTCGATCTGGCACTCCATGCAAGAACACTTCTTTAGTCTCCCGGCAAATCCCTTCGAAAATCCACTGCTGGGGAAGGACTCGCCCTCCATGGTTTTTACGACGTGATAATAGGGTTTCATCGATCTCGACATGTAGACCTGGGCCGCCGACAATCGTTGGAGTCTGCAAAAGCTGCCAGGCGCAAATTTCACGCAGAAAGTTCTTCCAGTCGACAGCGGTCGCGTGGCCAATAGATAACTCCTCTGAGCAGAATTTGATTGCTGTCAGATTTTTGGACAAGCAATAAATGAATAGGATTATTGTCCTGAAATCCATCCTAGACCGCTCCAGCCAAGTTCCCTTTCGAAGACCGATTTCTTGCCGACACTGTCGGGCATCACACCTCCACCTGTCAGAAACAGTTGAAAGTGTCATTTGGTGTCCTCGTCTGCATAAACGTTGATGATGAATCACTCCATGGCTTTGCAAAAAACGTATTGCTGTTTCCTTGTCATGAACGACCGCCGAAAGCGTCAGAAAGTTCATGTCAGGTTTTACGTGCGAACGTAGAAACTTTTTTGGACAAAAATGACCTTAGAAGCGGATAAGAAGTGTTTTTATGGGGCACGTTCACATGCATTACGTACACTGGAGCTGGCAAACAGTGGCGGGGCTCAACTTTTCACGCGTGCCCTTTTTGCACTATTGATGGGGCTTGACTTTTCAGGTGTACCCTTTTTGCATTAGTGGCGGGGCTTAACTGGAGAAGATCCTTTTTTGATGCACAGTAGCCGGCTGGTAGCTTACCTAAACGATGCTCATCCGTTACCGGTAGCTCAGCCTGCTTGTACCAGTTGCATTTTTCTCTTTTTTTCTGTGTATTGCGGCACAGTAGCTGAGGTGTTCCCCACCTCTGACTAATGTGCATGATGATGATGATGGTCTAGGATCTCAGGCCACATCAGGAAAGCAATTCAAAGCTGACATGCCTGATCTTGTTTTAGATTTTCCCTCTTTATGGTCACGTAACCTCGCCCACCAGATTCAAAGGAAATAACAGACCATCCATATTGGAAGCGAATATTCACTATTGAAGAACCGGTGACCGAGAAAGTCACAATCGATACTCTATGACGCAATAAGTATGCGACTCTGCATTTCATACACACTTGCTATGCTGAGTATCCCGGGGACCAAATTTAAACAACGCGAACCGTGACCAGTTACGATATCTTAACCTGACTCGTTGAAGCGACTGACTGGAGTTTCCTAACCTAGGTTGCACCCAATATTGCCTGGGAACATCTCGTCAGTAAGTTTAACACCTTGGTTAATGGGGAATCGAAAACTAAGACAATCAGTTCGAGAAACATGACGTCGTTTATACGGAGTAGGACACGCAAACGCATGGTGATGCGCAACGCGGCGTGGTATACCCACAAAAACGATCTGAGTCCGAGTACCTGGAAGGCATATGCTGTCCACCGTAACCACTGTACCCAATTAGCGCGCCAGGACAAAGTAGCTTATCAACATGTTTTAGCCGAGCGATTAACTGCAAATCCTAAGCTTCTGTACAAGCACGTGAACAGCCTGCGCAAGGTGAACTATTGGATTTCCTCCTCTTCACACAGCGGATGGTCTAACTCGGACTGTTAAGGAAGCGTCGGACGTTCTGCAACAACAATATGTACCAACGTTGCGTTGCATCACGTGATCTCCTGTATCTTTGCAATCTATGGTGCCCACAGCAGGACTGACTCATATACCGCAGATATCGTCATGAGAAAACTGCTATCCATGCGCCTGCACGCCTGTTCATGAATTGACGTCATCCGTCCAAAGACACTTGCTGTGGCGACTACTATTCCGGCTGAACCTTTGGTGCCACTGTTACAGCGCTGCTTTGACGAGCAGCAACTTCCTGCAATGTGAAAACAAGGAATAATAACCCATTTACAAAGGGGGTAGTCGTTCCGACCCAGCTAATTATCGATCAGTAACTCTACTGCCAGTTATTTCAAAAGTTATGGAGGCTATCATTGCGGACGCACTCTTGTCTTATCTGGACGCTTTGGTTACATTACTCAGCAGCAACACAGCTTCCGCCGGAATCGTTCGTGCGCAACCAATCTATTGTTAGCACAAGACAGCTGGACCGAAACTGTGGACGCTGGTGCAGGAGTTGATGTGGCTTACCTTGATTTCTCTAAAGCATTCGGCCGGTTGGATCATCTTATCCTTCTAGTCAAAATTCAACGATGTGGCATTGGGGACCCTGTCCTCGGGTGGACTTGCAATTTTCTCTCGCACAGGCATCTGGAGGTGAGAGTACGTGAATCCATGTCAGATCCAATTCACGTGGAATGCGGAGTGCCACAGGGTTCGGTATTGGGGTCCCGACTACTTTTGGTCTTCATACACCATCAAGGAAGTCAAATTGTGTCAAACTGTTTACTCTACGCTGATGACAACAAACTTTGGCGAGTGATCAGAGTTCCAGAAGACCGTATCTAGCTTCAAATCGATCTTGACATGATTTATGGAAAGTCAGTCAAAAATCGCCTTCTATTCAATGTGGCTAAATGTCGAGTGCTCCTTTTAAGACACCGAATGGTTCAAACCTATAAGCTGGGGGACCATGTTCTACAACTCTGTTTTCTCGAAAAGGAACTCGATGTGTTGGTTCGGAAAGACATCGGCTGCTCGGAGCAGTCCAAAAGGCATGGAAGAATGGGAACCAAATCATGGGGCTTTTACAGAGAGAGCTTTCGGGCAATTAGAAACACTGATTTCCCGCCAAATACTTTCCGCTTATATACGCCCACATGTTAAATATGCAAATCAAGCATGGCACTCATGGCTAAAGCGGGATCTCACGGTCTTGGAGCTTCCACAAGGTTGGGCGACCAAACATGACAAGGGGCTGTTCCAGTTGTCAGGCAAACAGCGCCTCAGGCTGCTTGACATTTACAACGGCCGTTATTGCCCGTTTCCTTGGTGACCTAATCATGGATTACCAACTATTAAACAACACTAATCACCCCTGCCATCACCTGTTGAAGCTGAGTCACAACAGCCAAATGAGAGGTCATCATGTCAAGTTGACGGAATAATACAGTCGGTTGGAGTGTCTAAGAAATTACTTCTCGCCGTGTGTTTGCCACAAGTGGAATACCCTCTCAGAAGCTGTTATTTCAGCCCCCACGTTAGCCCTGTTCAAAGCACGTGTGGACAGTATACTGGCCACACGTAATCCAAACGACCCAAACAAACAGCAGAAAAACAAAAACAAATAAACCCACCCCCATTTTTGCACGGAAATCACAGACCATAATCTTGGATAGTACATAAAACGGACGGGAACGCTGTAATCGGCGAGTTCGCAGTTTGCAGTTGTTCCCTAATTCCTATTGCCATTTTTGCCTTTATTTTGCTCGCCCCTAACCGATCATTCTGTGGGATTTATCAAGCTTTGCCTTATTTTATCCGCAATATACCATTGACCAAAGGTTCATTAACAAATATAGAATTCAGTATAGTTCCCTCTACGTTGTGGACTCCTTTGCCATCCTGGATCTCTTCTCGGTGACTCCACGGTGTCGTGCCTTGCTTGATGAAGAACCTGCCGATATCAAGTATTCTGGCTAAAATTTCATGCAACTGCTTTTGTAAAACTACTTGCTCCATTTTGTTAATTGCCATTCCTGTAACTAGCCAGATCACCAGCTCCCTGTAGTTGAGGAATGACTGAGCACACGATTTAGTGTATTCGTGTTCACAAGCATTTAGATTTAGTTTCCACCAATCTAAAAGCTAGACAATCCTGTTGAAGACATCCTACAGCCGAAATCAAACAGGGCCCCTTTTGTAGGAGAATACACCATCGGGGTTTGCAATCTCGGTGCATCATATCGCCAATCCCGAAACAAAAACCGTTCGTGTTAGCTTCTTTGCCTTTGGTTTGCATTCGTTCCAGATAGCACTAGTTTTGGAAATCATGCTCGACATGGTGCAACACAGCAGCTTCAAGCCGGACAAGTATGGTAAGAAATTCATGAACAACCTCAACAGCGCACTGGCAGAAACCAATGTAATCGTTTGGTGTGCGTGAATAAAAAGATGCTTGCATTTTTGCAACGAAGTTCCTGGAGTGGGGTATCGGCGGGAGCTAGAAAACAGGCACGGAACGAATCAACGGCGGTAGAAAGCAGCACGGAGTCAATCACAGCGGACACACGACGCGAGAAGCACACGCAGCCAGCGGGCACTCACAAAATCCCAATACGCAACCGTGACACGAGCAAAAACGAGCAGATATGGGGCAAGCATGTTTATCCACAACAGGAAAAACAGATGTGTGTCCAGGTCCTTGAGAAGACAATCAAAACAAAAAGGGAATGTCAAAGAGTTTGGGTCGGTAAAGTGGCTTCGCACGTTTTCACATATCTGTGGTTTCTCGCGAATCTGCAAATGAAAGGGGAAAAAAAGAGATCATATAAGCAGTCTTTAAAACGACTCATGGCGGTTTCGATTTCGTTACATTTCCAATGCTTTAAATTCGCGCGCTTCTTCTATATCAGCATTACAAACATTTCCCGCTGCTTCAATACTGGCAATATAACTTTCTATTAACCGGATATCGACGTCTGTAGTACCGATTTCATCTTGGGTCACCAAATGAGTATCATGCTTCGTCTTTACCACTTCAGTTATGGAATAAATTCTGCTGAATTTACACTGGGTATTAGGCAGCTATCCGTACTAAAAAAATGTCGCCCCCTGTCACACGCCGGCCGGGGGCGGACCGCACCCGCCGCCCCTACTATGTTACACTTAGACTTCCAATAAAATAAGCACTCAATAAATTGATGATATGATGAGGTATTCCTTATAGCAGTACATCTTTCGGCAGCATATAGCAGATTAAACAGCAGAATGCGTTACTATGCTCAAGGAAACACGTACGAGTTGATCCGTTTCTGTTATCAAGTGATGACAGTATAGAACATGCAAGGCAGACTACTACATCAACAGTAGATTTCGAACTACGATAACTGTTTTTAACTGGATCAGCCGAGCAGGTTTAGGACAATTTCATCACAAGAATTATTTCCGCTTGCAGCTTCTAGGCAGCAGAAGAGCAAGCGACTAGTCGACATGTGTTGGATCCTTATCTTGGTACCGGTGGAATGCTATCCTTCCCCAGAGTAGACTGGATATGCATTTGGTTCAGACGGCATAGCTCTTCTTTTGTACGAACGGTGAGATACCTAACTGAGATGCCGTGTTTTGCTTTAAACACTCTCTCCTTAAGTCCGCACGCCGTCTTCAGATGCGAGAAGAGAACCTTTCCGCGCGGACGTTGAGAAATTTCCCAGGACAGCAGATGTCAGAACAGAGATATAGGTAGCCAGACAAGTTGTCACAATACTTGGACATGCCAAAGTATGAACAAATTATGTAGTTGCTCGGCATATTGTGAAGAACATTACCTCCGCATGCACCCACACATAAGCGAAAAATAGCCCCTGCAGAAGCTACTTGAATGAAATATGCCGCAGACATCATCCTGGGTATTAATCATCGAAACATCGATTGCTCTCTGATGTCACAAAATCATCCGAATGACCTCAATATTTGGTCCAAAGCTCCTCATCTTTCTCTTAATGCATCCGAGTGTCATAATGTGCTGTTTTCCCGACGCATAAAACCCAGGTACGAGTAGCTCCCCATACAGTGTCCCAAACAGCTTAGTGACACTGATGGATTGCACTCTGCTACATCTGTGAAGTACCTAGGTATGGTACTTGTAGTTCTACCAGGTGACTGACTGCCAAACCTTGTGTGCGCGGACGATGTGCCCTCTTTGGGTTTGACCCAGGGGCTATGTAGGCAAACTGATTCGACTGACTGCAACGCTGCACGCCTCGGCGTGCGTTTGCACCTTCACAGTGCCAAATGTTGTGACTTCATCGGTCCGATCAGTCACCTGTGATGACTGTGCTGATAGAGGTCGAAGTTCAGAGGCACTCCGAAAGATATTAAACTAAGAAAATAGTATGATTTACCATAAGAGTCAAACGGTGCATTCAACACGGGTGTATTTAACTGACTCACTCCCTGCAGGTAAAAAGACACGGGGCATGGAATGGATTCGCATGTCGTCGAAATCTTTAGACGGTTTGCGATGCACACCCCTAAGGCTGACTGGTGAGGTGGATGGAGTGGAGTTATCGAGTGCATGGCCGGCTGTCTTATCTTGTCACTCCATGCGCCGTTGGCGAACAGATCTGTGGCAGGGCTCGAACATCAAGACAATCCCACTCCCATAGCAAGCAGAGACGTAAATGTGACGACCTTGTACAATGAACCAATTGAGATCTCTGTTGCGACACTGAAAATGGCACCTTCATTTGTCAGGTGACTAACATCTTGCTGACATCTCGATAACCGCAATTATTGTACCTTTCCCGTAATGAGTGCAGTAGCAATCAGCCCCCGGTTCACTTGGTCTGACGGAACTTTCGTGTGAAACGCAAAACGCAGGCTTCTGGAAAATGATGAGGATGTACTCTGCAAGACCGAGTGGAGAATGGTTCATGGAGCGAATTGTGTCCAAGGCACGAGCCGGCTTGAGGCCTCAGCACTGCCAGCACATGATGGATCTTGTAAGAAGAAATGACATTCACGCAATGCATTGTACTGATTTGTAAAGTGCGCCCATTTTGTTGATATAAATGTATATAATTGGAACTGATGTTTTCATTGTTATGCATCACAAACCCATTGATTCGACATGCAGTTATTTAAGCGATGGTGTTCAGGCTAAGTGCTTTCGCAGAGAGTTCTCGCGTGTTTCCGCCTTACGCGTTGCCAGAGCGCACCGGAGGTTATATGGATGATTCCTGATAATCAGAACTGGATTGCTGCTAATGATGAGAGGCAATGTGTTGTTGCGTCCCGTTGGGTCCCTAGTTCATGGAGGCGGGATTTTACGTAATTGGTATCACGAAGAGGACTACCGTGCGCAGAAAAGGTAGGGTCACTTTGTTAATCGTTCCGTTAGTCATTATTGCGGAAATGTTGAAGGTGCATAGTGTCGTGGTTACATATCGCCGCGTGAGGAGAGGCACTGTGAGATAAGCTAAGACAAGGCGTCGGATTTAAGCCACTGATCCATCTCAGAATGCGAGATCGATCTTTGTTGCTTATTGTAACAATATGGCGGGCGACTGGTAGCCGTGAAAATCCCGATATACTCCAACATAACCTAGATTGCATTTATGAATGGTCAAAAGGAGCCCGCTTCAGTTGAACATAGCTAAGCGCAAAGTGATCCATCTGGGTCAGCAGCCGATGAACGCTTACAAGCTTGGAGACCACATCTTGCAGAAGTCCTCACAAGAGCCTGACCTGGGTGTACTGGTCAAGAAAGATTTCGGGTTTTCAAAACAAGCAGCGATGACGACGAGAACCAACGATCAACACTTCAGCTTGCTTCGCAGAGCCTTCGGTCGGTTTGAACCCTCAATCTTTCCCCAAATGCTTAACGCCTACGTGCGACCGCAAGTAGAATATGCTATCCAGGAGTAGCAGCCGTTGGAGAAATAGGATCTCGTTGCTCTCAAGACTCCTCAACGAAAGTTAACCAAAAACGTCATGGGCCTTTTCATCTGCGCTATCAGCTTAGAATGAAGTCTCTAAGAATGTACAGCAGTCTATATTGGCGTTTGCGGGGGGATCTCATAATGGGTTACCAAATTCTGAAGAACCCAAACCACATTTGCCGCCCATTGCTGGAATTGAACCATAACATTAACCTATGAGGTCATTCTCTGAAACAGAAAATACAGTATAGCCGGCTTGAATGCCATAGAAAGTTAGTTTCCCTCCGCCTGGATCAGCCTTGTAATGTCCTCTCTAATTATGTCGTCTCTGCTCACAATTTGGCTATATTCAAAAAGCGCGTTGACGATGTGTTGTCTCGTTTACATTTCATTTTATGACGTGTTAGCCAGGGGCTACAAAACGTTATCGAACGGTGTCTTACCAAACTCCTAATCAATGGAGTTCTGGATATATACTTTCAATACGCGAAAATCTTCGCTATTCTACAAAACGCTTTTCACTTTATCACACAAGTTAATTGTCGCACTACTTTCCATTCCACGGGACTTGTAAAACATTGCTTTTTTAACCGTAATACACCACTGTTCCATTTCAGAATGCTATGGGATCGACTGCGACTACTTCGAGTAACACTACATTCCGCGGAAGAAACGGAATCCATTCTGCCCGCTGCAAATCGACATGACAGAGCATCGAACGGAGTATGTATCTTACCGGATATTCCGTGGAAAGAACGTTCAAAGGATATGAACAATCAACAGGGAAGTAGAAAACACGCGCTGAAAACCGTCATTATTCATGGCGTCCCTGAGTCTCAAGGTCCACCTCCTGAAGAAGCTCAGGCACATGACCTGGAGCAATGGCGATACATTCGTGAGGCGCTGTCTTTAGACAATGTAATTGCCACCTCCCTGATCAGGATTCCCGTGTCACCAAACTACAATGGGTGTGGTCCTAGGTTGCTGAAGTTGGTCTTACCGTCTGAGCTAACTTTACAGACAGGTCTAGAGAACTGGGGTAAATTCCGGAACATGCTACCAATAGAAAATCGAATAAAAGCAGCGTTTACGACCAGAGGCTAATGGTTACTCCATGGAGAGAACCAACTCAGGGGGAACAACCGTTGTTGCAGAGTCCACCACAGAGACTGATCTGACTGCCGTCATAGCATCCGGCGAAGCACTGCAGGAGGTGAGTGACCATCATGAACCTGATCACACGGTGCAGCGAGTTATCCGAAGTCATTCTCGCGAGCCTAAGACAATTCCAAAAATCTAGTAGCAGCCGACCTCAAGAGGGTCGGCCAAGTAGCAAACCTGTTGTCTATATCCCCAAATAACCTTTTAACCTATGAATCACTCTCCTGTTTTTATACCAATGCACAAGGTCTTTTAAGCAAACTGACGGAGCTTCGCCTGCGTCAGGCCTCGATGTCAAGCGACGTCGTTATGATAACCGAGACCTGGTTGAATGAAGCGATCACTGATGCAATAATCGCAATACCTGGGATGTCTATTCTACGCAACGATCGACCAAGTAGAGGAGGTGGAGCACTACTTTATTATCGCAGCGAATTACACATGGATCTCATCGATGACCCAGAGGTTCAGATGGTCGATGCGCTTTGGTGTTGTCTTCAACTTAGCCGTGGGGACGCATGTTTGTTGGGTGTAGTGGATCGCCCTCCGTCGGCTGCTTTGGAAATGGACAACCGCCTTGCCTCCACAATGAAGACCATTCTCTCGCAGTCGTACAGCCACATTCTCCTGGTTGGCGACTTCAATATTCATACTATAGAAACCCCAGCCTGTATCAACGAACACTTCAAAATGGAAGTACAGGAGATAACTAGTGGACTACCACTCTACAATCACATCACATCTCCCACAAAATTCAGGACGGGAAACAAACCGGGTGTCCTGGATCTGGTATTCACCAATGAATAGCTTATGATCGAAACGGTATCGATAGAAAGCCCTTTAGGCCGTAGCGCCCATGCAACCATCATGTCCAAGTACGCCTGTTATACAGAGTATTCCTCAGAAAACACCGAGGAGTGTCATCTCATTACGGCGCTCTAATCAAACTTATAAATGCTATAAACTGGGCATTTCCAGCAGAAAGATCCCCCGATGTCGTCTGGTCTAAATTTGCTCACCAATTCAAAACATTAATAACTGGTGCTTCTAGGAAAAGACCTTCGCGAGCGAAGACAGTAAAATCATCCATACGCAGCAGGACACACAAGTGTATCGCCACGAGGAATTTATTCTGGCGAAGATACAAGGAGTCGTCGAGTGCCGAAACATGGGAAGCCTACACTATCCAAAGGAATCACTGCGTAAACCTGGTACGCAGAGATATAATACAGCACCAACAGAATCTAGCCGAGAAATTCCTTTCAAACCCCAAGCTCCTGTACAGACATGTTAACAAGCTCCGCAAAGTGCAATGAGGAATTCCTGCTTTACACACACTGTGTGGGCTTGCACAAAACGCAACCGAGACGGCCAATGCCCTACGTCAACAATTCACCCCGAACTTCCAGAGCATGACATCGCCGCATACACTGTTCCCAATAGTTGTACCAGCACCAAGACTTAGCCACATTGTGTTTACGAGTGCGGATGTTATGAAAAGGCTAATTGCCCTGCGCGAGCATACCTCTCCCGGTGTTGATAATATTCGTCCAAAAGCGTTGAAATTGGCTGCAGTAAACCTGGCGGACCCACTCTGAAAGTTCTTCCAACGATGCCTCGATGAGATACGCGTGCCAACAATGTGGAAGAAAGGCATCGTCACTCCCATCCATAAGGGGGAAGTCGTACAGATACGGCCAACTACCGCCCGATAACACTACCCCGGTGCTCTCCAAAATCATGGAAGCGATTGTCGCCGAAACTCTGACGAACTTTTTGGAAGAACAAAATATCATAGCACAAGAGCAACATGGGTTTCGCAAGAACCGATCTTGCACTTCAAACTTGCTGCTTGCCAGATCTAGTTGGACTGAGACCGTTGACAGCGGCGTAGGTGTTGACGCAGTATATCTGGATTTCTCAAAGGCTTTAGACCGTCTGAACCACCGTATCCTCCTTCACAAGCTGCAGTGTTGTGGAATTAGTGACCCAATCCTCGGTTGGATAGCTAACTTCTTGCTTCAACGACATCTGAATGTAAGAGTTCGCGGCGTTATCTCTGACCCAATCGACGGTAAGTGCGGAGTGTCCCAGGGCTCAGTACTTGGTCCACGACTATTCCTGATTTACACAAACGATCTCGCGACAGTAATCACCTCCAACTCCCTACTCTTCGCTGCTGATCTCAAGATATGGCGAACCATTAGAAAAACCAGCAACAATGCAGCACTTCAGGATGATCTTGACAGGGTCTACGAATGGTCGACTCAGAACCTGCTTCAGTTCAACGCTACAAAGTGCAAGGTATTGAGCCTACGCCATAAAGCCACTTGCGAATACAGACTGGGGGATCAAATATTGCAGCGCACTACAGCGGAATGCGATCTAGGAGTGGTAGTGCAGGAAGATCTGGGCTGTTCCCATCAGGCCGAGAAAGCCTCCAAAAAAGCTAACTAAAACCTTGGCCTTTTGCGGAGAGCATTCGGGCGCTTCGATCCTTCCATCTTTTCACAGTTGCTCAACGTCTACATTCGGCCTCATGCTGAGTACGCCATCCATGCCTGGCAGCCATGGCAAAAGCAAGACATTACCGCTCTTGAACTGCCACAACGAAGGGCGACCAAGAATGTAAATGGCCTGTTTCATCGCCCTTACCGATTGAGGCTGAAAACCCTCGGGGTGTACAGTGGACAATATCGACGCCTGCGTGGCGGCTTGATAATGACTTATATGATCCTGAGGAATCCAAACCATTCTTGTCGTCACCTACTAAAGCTGAATAGCAATACAACACTCAGAGGACACCAACTAAAGCTGGCCACACAATACAGCCGGTTGGAATGCCGCCGGAATTGCTTTTCCCTTCGTGAGTGCGAACACTGGAACGCTTTTCCCACATACGTTGTTTCCTCCTCCACACTAACGGTATTCAACAGACGTCTGGATAATTCGCTTATCTACCTACATTACGCTATATAATCAGAGACGTCCACGTCAAACAAACGCGAAAAAATCGGTGCTCATTCTCAGCTTTTGTGCTTCACTATTTACACACTGCTGTTGTGGAATATAGTTTCGGATATATTACAACTGCATTCATCAATTTACCTTAGTCTAAGAAAGCGGCGCATGAGTAAGCGTTGTCGTTCCGCTTGTTCTTAAGACATGCCTTACCCATATTACTTCCCATATTACTCTACAGTAACAATTCAGTACACATTCTACAACGTTTATCTGAATAAGAGGCACTTGAATTCACTAGACGCTTAAATTGACGATTTACACTTATGTTTACTTTCACTTCAACCATCCTACGGGACTTGTAAAGCAATCACTTTTTATCTGTAATATATCATTGTTAATTGTATTCGATTCAGCGGCTAAGTTGTGTCAATGTATCCGGTGCATCATGAGTCGTCCGCCAATTGCTAGTGGTGCAGCGTTCAGAGAACATGAACCACTCAAGCGACCAAAGTGGTCGTCAACGCGATTGCCTACACATTAACCACCAATACTTCACAATTATCCCTCCAGTGCAAGTACCTGATGGCAACTGCAGTGCCTCACATTAACTTTGGGCTGGATGATTTGGGGCACTGCGTTTGGTTTATGGTGCACATATGTTTCGCTACATATATGCCTAAAAGCAAGAATGTCGAAGTCGTAACACGGAATTAGCCTTCTCAGCTGAGTGCCGCCCATGATGCTTCTCTTGCCCATGTGGCCCCCTCTCAGCCCAGAGGTCAGTGGCAAGTTGCCCAGGCCACTTATGTCGCTTTACGACCAAGCACGCCATAACATTCCGCACCCCAGACCCTGATCATTCGCAGTCATACACCCATGACTGTCTTGATATTCGAACACACCGAACCTGCCGGAGCGCTGGTTGGCAGTCCTAACAGTGTTATCCCGGAACCTAGGTCTTCTGATGTTCCTTCTGGTAATTATAAAGGGGATTTCGTGTATAAAATTATGTTCACGAATTTCCCGCTTCTTGCCGAAGTGGTAAATTATGGCAAGGGATTAGTTGCAAGTAAATGGATGTATACCAGTTATCATGCACATGTCACTGCTAAATCACCAAGATACACTTCAATTCATTGGTACGTTCATTATCTAAGCTTCCTCCCTTCATTACGACCATTCTATGGAACATGTGAAGCGTTAGCCATTTGACCCGTTATATGCCATTGTACTGCCGTGTGTATTTATGGACTACGTATTCACAGGCCTTTAGATAGGAAATTGAATGTTAGCGACCGAGCGGAATTATAGGCTTTGCAAGTACAACTACCGTAGGAACGAATTGAAGTGTTGCTCACCGATATGCTGTGTCGGTCAAGTACGTTTGCTGGAGAACAGCCGGTGAAATGGCCAGATAAAACTGCCAAGCAACGATGCAGTGATTCCCATGTGCGAACATACCACACAACTGCGTAGAGGATATGCATTCAGTTGCTGCGTGTCAGTTGCCCTTACGTTGGGTCTGCGTCAGTCCGCCCATGCTGTATGTGTGTACAGATCAGCCGATGCAAACTGCCGACAGTCCGGTCATAGTATCACATTTGCTTCAGGGACCAGCAAGTCGGTGTACTGCATCCACTATGACGGTAAGCGACGCCTGCTGTAACAAAGCATGGTCCACTTGCCTTGTAACGAAATTGCCAGTCGTATTTTGGCGCTGGCCCTCTCAGCAGACCGCCGCTCCCAAGCCCATCACAACGCCCTGGTCATTCGCAGCCATGCATCTCTGACTGCCTCGCTATTCGAATACAGTACGGTCGTATGCCCTAGCGTAGGTAGGTCGTCCAAAAACTTGGGCTGAGCCAACGCAAAACTAGCCATAAGATCGCTAATGGGGTGTCGCATTACCGTATGCTCAGCTCCTCCTCCAATGGTGCCGTTCGCAAGGCATGTCTTTACCTACGTGGTAGTCCACTTATACCCAGTCGCATCACGTGTTTGGATAATCTTGTGTCACTACTCTGGGTAGAAGTAGCTTCAGATTAGGCACCGTTGCTGAATGCAGGCTAGGCCGCCCACGCGTCAGCACCACACACCACCAACTCATACATTCATGTAAGGGTTATTAAGTTTAGCGTCATTGGCTGCTTTGGACTAGCTCAATACCAAGATCACTGCGCCCGCTTGGTGCGTAGAAATGATGCCCGGATGCAATACAATGGCACCAATGAGCAATTACAATCGGCTTAAGGATGCAAATCAAAGCGTTATGGAGCAATTCAATCGCACTATGGCCTCGATCAATCAAGTAAAGGTGTAGACTATTCTCTTTATCGAAGTAGGTGGCTTAGAAACTTAGGGTTGTTATCGTCTGCTAATCGTGACCATCGTTTGGCGATGGGGTTTACCATGTCGATTTTGAACGCACCCATATTGTTCGAGTTACGTTCTACTGAAAATCCTTATTCCCTGTTGGAATAGACGGCGAAAAACGTTTACTAACTGCCAGAAATTAATTCTTATATTGAATCTATTAGTCTCACTTGCAAATCAACACAAGGTGGAACAACCACGACGGTTACTTGGTGACCAATGCCAGCAATAATTCGACTCCTTCCGGATTGAGGTCTGCGCAACTGTAGCAAGTGCCTTGGATAAGTTCAGCGCTCTATAGGTTGTCGATAATGCGTGTCTATGGCCAGGTACACTTATTCTAAATTCCGTTAGAAGCTGGGAGAAGGTGAGAACAAGTTCACTTCCCCTATAGGCCAGACTATTCTTGACTAGAGATACAATGAAGTTGGTCTGGCGAAATTCGAAAAAGCAACGTTATTTAAATGCCTGACACCTGGTTAATCAGACCAGAATATCCGGTGAAACTCCTTTCACAGGCTGACAGTGCACTTAATTAGGGGATGGCTTGTTCAGTTGCCCGTCAAAGATAGAATCTGAGATAACAACTGTCCGCATTTACTCTAAAAGCTCCCTCCGGAAGTGCACAATTGGTGAAAAGGACGGGGAAACTAACAAGGATGTCCGTGGACGCAAAACCGTTTGTATGCTAACGGTGTGGTGATAAACACGAGTGCGCATCTAAATATCGATACCAGAAAACAGTGTGGGAAGGTGGGTCATTTGTCGCGAGTATGCAGTTCAGTCAAGCTGTATCCGTAATTACGCAAACAGCGAGCAAAAGTAATAAAAACGGCGGATTGCTGCGAAGAGAACGAACCAGTTGCATTCAGTGTGGTTGAATGCCGTGTCCAATCCACGTTCGGCACCGTAAGCTGGAGAGCTCGATCTCCGAGGACAGAAGGTATTGATGGAGATAGAAACAGGGGCCTCGATGACAATAATTAGGGTGAACGCCGTGAAGCACTTATCCACTTGTCATCATGCGCTTCTAACCTTCAGACATACACAAATGAGCCGATTAGTATTCTCGTTAAATGCCTTGTCTGTGCACAATATGTCGCTATGACACAAAAATCCGGAAGATCCACCAATTCTTCGTGAGAGGGACAGGATGGACGTGTTCCCTAATACGTTGGATGTTCTTAATACAGTTAATGAAGTCGGTGGACTGGAGGAAATTGTGAAGCGACATGCAGTGTTCTTGCGGAAGAGTTGGGAGGCTGAAAAACTTAAAAGTGACAATAAGATTGAAGGAAAGCGTCCAGCTAAATTTTTCAAAACACCGACACTACGTTATGCCCTAAGGTTCAAAGCTGAGAGTCCTGAATTAATTTACCTATAGCTCGACATGAAGCACGTGAGTTTACTCCACATACTGTAGGGCATATTATTAGAGTTCTGGCCCTTGCTTAATTACTAACAGAAGGGTAGTGTACGTATCTTCGTGAGTACCGGAAGGAATGATGCTTGGTTTGCAGCTGTATTACAATTTAAACAAAGTAATACTTAAAATTAAAGGGTTAACTCGTTGTGATCTGACTAACAAACTCAGGTAAGTATAATACCTGTACAATTTTCAAACTGGGGAGGCCAATAGTACCGGCGGCCAAACCGGATGGTTTTGTGCGGATTTGCTGTGCTACAAGACGACTGTCAACCAGTCATCCATGATAGTCAGATATCCATTACTCGCGTTGAAGAATTGTATGCTACATCGACGGGTGGTGAGACATCCATCCATGACCTTAGTCACGCGTATTCACAAATAGAGCTTGATGAGTCGTCTGAAGAATTTAATACAATCACTAGACAGATGGGACATTAGCAATAAAACCGTTTACCTTTCAATGAACAATGAATTTATACGGGTTAAGAAGCGTTGCTTTACAAGCCCCGTTGGATAGTTGGTGGGGATATCAACATAACAATTATGATGAAAAGGACAGTAAAATAGTTATCACTTTAAATACGAAAATTAAGGACTTATCGTTTGCTTCGCTGCAGTCCTGCGATCCACTTAGATTCACAACACCCACAGTTAACATCAAATAATTCCATCGTATACTCCAGGTGTAGGATGGAGACGTAGTGTTAAGTAACAAAGTGTAAATGGATGAGTGCATCGTCCAACCGTTTTTTTAAATACTGTTAGTGTCGGTGCAGAGACGACCGATTCTGGGAGAGCATTCCGTGGGTGACAGACACGGATGGAAAAGAAATTTCTGCGGCACTCCAAACGACTGTATTGTTCTGCGAGTTTTAATGAGTGGCCTCTCAGGTTTGTATTGCTGCTGAGTTGCAGTAAAGGGCGGCACACATGATGTGGGTCTCGCAGAATCAAGTATGTCAGAATCAGGTCGCCTCGTAGTCTGCGATAGCTTCCACTGAACAATCCTAGTCGTCGCAGCCTCTCATGGTAGGACAGATTTCGCATCCCAGTTACGTTCTTAGATGCCCGGCGTTGAGGCTGCTCCAGTGCATTAAGGTCGTGTTTCAGCCATGGATGCCAGGCTTGAATTGCATATTCGACATGGGGGGCAAACATACGCACTGAGCATTTGTCGAAATATGGAGCTGTTTATTTGTCCAAACGCCCGCCTCAACAGCCCGACGTGTTGGTTCCCGGTCTTCGAGGCCTTTTCGGATTGCCTGGAGCAACCCAAGTAATCCTGAACCAGGACACCCAAGTCACGTTCGAGAGTTGATTGTTGCAGTACATCCGTTCCGAGTCGGTATGAGTAGCTGCTCTGATGTCGGATGGAAAGCACCTTGCATTTACTGACGTTGAAATGCAATAAGTTTTGGATGGACCATTGATACACCATAGCTAGGTCACTCTGAAGCACATGTTGGTCGGCGTTCGCCTGCATCATGCGCCAGATCTTGATATCGTCGGCAAACATTAGGAAGTTTGAAGCGATTCCCTGTGCAAGGTCATTAATAAACACCAGAAACAAACGTGGACCTAGAACCGAGCCTTGCGGCACACCACACTCCACTTGTATGGGGTCCGATAAAGAGCTTCGAACTCTGACCACTAATTGCCTTTGAAATAGAAAGTTGGCGATCCAGCTTAAAAGAGGGTCGCCGATCCAGTAATGCTGCAGCTTGGATAGAAGTATCCGATGGTCTAGACGATCGAAAGCCTTGGAAAAATCCAGGTAGATCACATCAACACCTTCTCCAGCGTCGGCTGCCTCGGTCCAACTACTGCGTGCAATTAGTAAATTCGTTGTACATGACCGCTGTCGACGGAAACCGTGCTGTTCAGGAGTGATGAGGTTGCAATTTTCCAGCTAGCACACCAGTGCATCGGCAACTATGGATTCCATGACCTTGAAGAGTATAGGAAGAAGGGTTACTGGGCGGTAGTTGGAGGGATCAGATCTGCTTCCACCTTTGTGAATCGGGCTTATTATTCCAAGCTTCCACATGGCGGGAACTTGGTTCTGGTCTAAGCAGTGCTGAAAAAACTGAGCTAAATTTCCTGCCAGTTGGTTTGCTGCTACTCCCAATGCCTCAGGACGAATGGCGTCGCAACCCGGCGAGCTGTGTTTGCGTAGAGAAGTCAGCTTTTGCAATACAGCCTCTGTGGTAAAAGTGATTTGGCTTAGTCCTGGTGAGCAGAATACAAAGCTTGGTAGATCGCTTGGTGGCAAGACCCTATGAAACGTGGGGACGTATTGCATCTGAAGCGCGTTTGCAGCTTCCATAGACGTTGTTGTTGGGCCCTCAGCCGTCTTGAGTGGAGGAAATCCTTGCCTCACCTTTCGTAGGCTATTAACGTCCTTGTACAGCAGTTTGTGGTTAGCACTGAAGGTTTTTGCGATGTTCGGCTGATAGGCGGCTTTGTCTTCTCTTAACAGTTGAGTGCAGTGGTTACGTTGGGCTACGTAGTTGTCCCACGTTTCTGGTGCTGGAGCTTCTCTGTACACTCGCCATGCTGCGTTGCGTACTGTTGTTGGGCGGAGCCTGGGATACTAGTCGGTAAGCAATGACACGTAAGACGTGTCAAATACGACAGTATAGAAGTCGGAGGCAACTGAACCCAACGTATATTGTACAGGCTACAAAAATAGGAAGCGAATCAGAGAGAGCGAGGAACGTGCAGCGTGGAACTCACCAAAACGGTTTGTGACCATGGATGTGCAGTCAGTTAAACAAATGGACGTTTCGAAGGTTAAAACAACCATAAAATCCAATGTTATAAGATACTGAAAGAGCATGTTTTCAGTTGCACTACAAGGGCCTCCCCCTAGAAGGCTGAAGGATGGAAGCCTTCGATGGAGCTGTTAGTGGGGGGAACGGTAGGTGAGGGTGGATGCAAATGTTTGCAGGGGCTTGAGAATTGCGTATTAGCTGGAAGAGCTTCCGGTAATTGCCTACTGCTCCTGCCTCCTCCATTTCTTGAGGCCGACTGATCCACCAGGCTTCTTTGTCAGCACGTAGGCTCCGCTTTAGTTCACGCCTAATAGCCCGTCTGGTCACATTGTGTTCAGAACCAGCCGGGAGGTGTCTTCTAGCTTCCAACAGGTTCACGGACCTCTCGGATATCCAGTGACTGGTGCGGTGACGACTGATAGTGCCACAATCGGATGCTCCTGCATCGTGCATAGCGGCCGAGATTCTATTCCACTGAAGTTCAGTGTCGTTGGGACAAGACAGCGAGAGTTCGGTATGCAGTGCTTCTTGATAGGCTTGCTTGACAGAGGGCTGGGACAATTTCTCCGTTGCCAATCGGGGAGACGCTTTGTGCGCCTTCCGGCAAACTTCAGGGAGAAACGACAGCGCACCAAGACATGATCAGAGTTGACACAAGTACTCCAGTACGAGCGGCAATCCAGAATGGAACCGCGCCACCTGTAACTTATGGCTATGTGGTCAATTTGGGTCCATCGCTGACCAGCTACAGGTGGACGCCAAGTGGCACTTCGGCGCCCACTGTGTCTAAAAGCAGTGCTAGAAGAAACAACTGGTGCTCCGCACACAGTTGCAGCAGACGCTCGCCGTTGTCAGTCCGTTCCGCGTTAAGTCCATACTTACCACCCAGCTGAGCTTCTGAAGAGCTCAGACGTCCTACTTGTGCGTTCATATCCACTGCAAGTACTGTAAAATCTAAACTAGTAGTACTGAGTAGTAGGGCGTTCAGTTCGTGATAGAAAGTGTCCTTGACTGCATTAGAACTGCAGTCCGTGGGAGCATAAGCAGAAATCACAAACAAACGGTGTTTTGTTTTACTTCGCAAATTCACCTTAGCTGATGTCGTCAAACGGGCTGCACATAAACGGCTGTTCACCGGAATCCAATCTACCAACGATGACTCAGCCTTGGAGCTGAGAATGATACCTACACCAGCTTGACCCGTGAGTGCCGCCTCGGCGTCTCCGGATGCGTGCGACCAATAACGAGAGGATAAGCCGGGTGCAGTCAATTCAATAACCCCGTTAGGGTCATTAATCCTAGTTTCGGACACACAACACACATCAACACCCAGTGTATCCAAGGTGCGTGCGAGTGCAGCCTGCTGACCTGTTTGTCTTAGAGTGCGGACGTTGAATGTCGCCATGGAAACGGGACGGCGTGGTCTTATAAGGGACTTTTGCCGATAGGCGTCCGATAGGTACTGTGGGATGGTGGCTGCAGACGGTACTACTCCAGTAGCACTTCGGTTGCTATCAATTAAGCTGGGAATTATAGAAGGAACGTTAGTAATAGGGGCCGGGATGGGAGTAAGAAAAAAGGTGGAAAAGAAAGAAGGGAGGCGCCAGCAGTAGCATGCTTTCGCTTATCCGCCCTGCTGTATGCAGCAGATAAGGCGACCCTTGATAATCTGCGCGACGGCCGATGCAGGATGAAATTTATGTTTGAAGAAAATGTCATGGTTGTATGTGGGCTGGGATACTGCCAGGGCGCCCAGACCTAGACAGGAGAACGATTAGGGTCCTCATCCAAAGCCTTTGGCTCAAAAGCCTGTCCGCAAGACAGCTGTGTGGCAGTGATTTAGTTTTACAGAAATGGACGCCATCCCATTTCAAATCCCCAACCTGGAGGACCAGGAGACTGAGTTTGTCTGACCTCTCACCATTGACCAACCTGGTAGGAGTAGCTCTCAAGATGCTCGGAGGCATCCCCCAGTATAGCTCAATGGGTCAATGAGGTACGCAAACCGTCGCACCACGTTAAGGTCCAGTCTCGTTGCGACGGCTCAATGGTCTCAACCACGGAATAGCAACAGTCGAGTTGCGGGTTCGAGCCCTACCAGGGTCTGATGGAATGCGCACTGCTGACGATTCCCGAAAGGATGAAATGCGCGTACAGTTCTTTTCCGGTGGATGTGACGGCTATCTGAGTGAGTCCAGATGTGACGAATTTCCACCTATACCATTCAACTCCGACTACTCCTATATCTTTTATTAACTTGCACACATCGCTCAAGTTAATTGCAGTTAACTACGATAACGTTTTCGCGTTTGTGACATTTTCCTAAAATATGTTTCTGACCTCTTGAAACAAAAGCGGATATTTTGACAACCAATTTATTTCATATGCTCATTTTTTATAGAGCTGGTTTGGCATATCTGTATGCATCATTCGATTTATTTTATTTTGTCGTTTCAATTGATTGGCTGTTGCTTGCTATCCCCGATGTGGCTGCGCTTGATGTGCATGTTGACAAGGTGCCTACCTGTCTATTACCCACTACCTCGTCCACACTGGCTCCAGGAGACAGTTGGGCGTTGCATGATAGAACCGGGTGTACGGTCCTCGTTGCTGGGCTAGGCTCGAAGAGTGGTTCTATGCACATGGTTTGTGTGTGGAGCAGAGCACGGTCCAGCCATTGCCTTGTGTGCACTTAATTCCCAAATACTGCCTCCTTATTTTTGCCTGAGAAGGAGTTTAGTCCTGCTCCGTTGATGAAACGTGGCTCCCATCCACATGCCTCCCGGTCTTATTCCTTTGGGTTTACACTGGATATGAGGTGTGTGGTTGGAGCTGTGGGTGGTGTAGCGCAAGCCACCCATGCTCCCTCTGTAGGCGCAGGCGTCCTGTGGCTGTCCTTTGGAGGCTGCAGTGAGGCAAGTCGGGAACCGGATGCGCCAACCATGTATATATATATATATATATATATATATATATATATATATATATATATATATATATATATATATATATATATATATATATACAGTGTCTGCGACGAATTCTGCGGATCTTCTGGGGCGCCAGAGTTGCAGACACGGAAGTGTTGCGCCAAAGTGGGATGTATGCAGTGGACTGCATACTTTTATTGAGACACCTGAGATGGCTCGGTCATGTGAGCCGTATGGATTCGACGCAGATACCGAAACAACTCTTATACGGTCAACTGAGTATTGGGAAGCGGCACGTGGGGAAACCAAAGTTACGTTACCAGAACATGATTAAAGTGAGCCTCACACGTTCTAACCTTGATTGCAGATCATGGGAATCGAAGGCGGTTGACCGTGGTGCATGGCGCGATCTAATCACGAAGGCAGTTGCTGAAGTGCGGGAGAAAGCCCTCATGCATGCAGAGAAGAAGCGGCAAGTGCGGAAGCGGCAAGCACCGATGAATTGTACTCCATCGACATCTAGCGCATGGTGCTGTAGAACATGCGGTCGCGAGTGCCTTAGTCAGGCAGGCCTAGTGAGCCATGAGAGAGGTCACTCGGGACCACTGCCGAAGCGACGACGGGTCCCGCAGTGAACGTAGGCAGCACCGGCGCAGCGTTTGTAGGCACGCTGAATTCGATTTACTAAGCGCATGCTTGCATGCGAAGTCTCTTTATTTCAGGTGGTGGGTTTTCGGTTCTCTTTTAATTCCTTTCTTTCTCAAATAAATGTCTAGTGGGCCATGAGCTAGGTCCTTTGGGGCCACTACAGAAGCGACGACGGGTCCTGCAGAGAATTACGGCGAGCCGGCGCAGCGTTTGTAGGCACGCTGAATTCGATTTACTAACCGCGTGCTTGCATGCTAAGTCTCTTTATTTCAGGTGGTGGGTTTACAGTTTTTACCTTACTGCTTTTCTTTCTCATATAAATATCTCCCTGTACTCTATTCCATTAACTTGCACACATCGCTTCAGCCAGTTGTATTCGATTTCCATAACATTTTTGTGTTCGTGGCATACCGTGAACTATACTTCCTGACCTCGTGCACTTTGCTAGGATGTGTTTGTAAACAACTTATTACGTATGCTATTTAATTAAGGTTTATATCACCGTTTCCTTATGCATTAATCGAGTTTTTCTCTTTTTTTCTCTCTCTCAAGTGATTGGCTGTTGTTTGATATCCCAGGTGTGGCTGCGCTTGATGTGCATGTTGACAAGGTGCCTACCTGTCTATTACCCACTACGTCGTCCATACTGGCTCCAGGAGACAGTTGGTCGTTGCTGGAGGAGACGGGGTGCACGGTTCTTGTGGCCGTGTTAGGCTCGAAGAGTGGTTCCATGCACTCAGTGTGGAGCGGACTACGGTCCAGCCACCGCCTTGTGTGCGCTTGATTCCCCAAATACAGTGTACTTGTGTTTGCCTGTGAAGGAGTGTGGGCCGGCTCCGTTGATGAAACGTGGCTCCCATCCACATGCCTCCCGGTCTTATTCCTTCGGGTTTACACTGGATATGGGGTGTGTGGTTGGAGCTGTGGGTGGTGCAGCGCAAGCCATCCATGGTCCCTCTGTAGGCGCAGGCGTCCTGTGGCTTGCCACAGTGACAGGCAAATCCGAAACCGGATGCCGCCAACCATATATATATATATATATATATATATATATATATATATATATATATATATATATATATTATATTATATATATTGCAGTTGTGTGTTGACCTGATCCTGGATCTCGCTGACCGCCGCTGCTAATGTTCTGCTGTAAATTCATGATCCAGTTGTCTCTTCCCGGCGACTGTCGGGTTGGAGTAGGGGTTCTGCATTCTTTTAGCTGAGAGCTAGGACAAGTCCGCCTGAGAGCGACGTCCTCTTGAGTGTTACGTTCCACTGAGTTCTTCTGGGCGAAGAAAAGAGAATAAAGATCGTTTCTGGAGAATTATCGAGTGAATATTTGGACTTCATCTTCCATGGCGTCCAAATGCTTGTCCTGTAATAAAGGTGTCACCACTCGTTCCAAAGCAGTGCAGTGCTCTGAATGTGATGGGTGGATGCGCATTGCCTGCTGCGGCATCTGTCCTGATCAATATGTGCTCTTGCAGCAATTCACCTCGTCAGCCATTAACTTCTTTTGCGACCACTGCCGTGCTTCACTGAATTGCAGGCGTCTTCTCTCCGGATTATCTGCGTTGAGCCTTGATTCTTCTTCTCCGACGAAGCCTGATGCTACTCGCGATTCATCTGCTCCACCGTGCTCTTCATCACCATCTACCTCCGGTTAGATCACCCCCCATGGGTAAGCGAAGCCGAACCACGTCCACTACTCATTCGGATCCATCTACACAGTTCCTGCCCATTGAGCCCACAACGAGATCTTATGCGGCAGTTGTGAGGGAAAGCGCGGTCTCCGTTCCTATTTGCAGAAGCCCAACTACAAGTGGCGCCAAGACTAGGCCTAAGCCCGTCGAGAAACCCAAACCTAAGCTATCATCTCAGTCTCAAATAAAGCTAGTTCTCGGCAGACTATCTGAGCTTGAGAAAGTGGTGAAGGAAAATCCGTCCCTTTGCAAGCCACAAGTTCCTGAGCGCACCCAGCCATCTCGCGACCGTTGTCTCATCATCATGAACGCCGCGGAATCGGAAAAAGCAATCCCTGTGGAAAGAATACTAGATGACCAAACACTGCTTGAGCGGTTGATCTCGTTGCTATTTGATGAAGGCGAATAGAGGATCAATATTGTATCTGCCTTCCGTCTTGGTAAAAACAAGAAGATACCTCTAGAACTCGCCCCCTTAGAATCGTTTGCCGGGATGAGGAGGAATGCCGACGCATCCTGCGAAGGACCTCGCGTCTCAAAGGTGAGCCATTCTACGTACTTCGTGACCTCTCTCCGGAGGATCGAGTCAAAATGAAAAAGTCTGTAGAAGAACTACGTGCTAGACGGGGAAGTGGTGAAACAAACCTCCATATTGTGGATTTTCGAGTAGTTCGGAGGACTCCGAATATCCATTGGAGGCCCATTCTACTCACCCCCGGACAGTAAACTATAAGAACGGACCGCGCGTGTTATCCGCTGATGTGCGAAGTCTGAGGAATAAGCTAGACGAGATTCATTTGCTTACCTCAGAGACTCATCCAGACCTGATGGCCTTCACTGAAACGTGGTTATTCTCAGAAATCACAGACTCAGAAGTGTCTATTCCTGGATATCACCTCACCAGGTCCGATCGCCACGGCGGAAGGTCTGGTGGTGGCGTAATGCTTTATTGGAAGGCGGAGCTCAAAGCGCATGTTGTTGGAGCTATTAGTGATCATGCTAACAATTTTGAAGCCCTCTGGTGTCATGTGCATGACGGATATAGCTCTCTCTTGATTGGTGTCGTCTACAGGGCATCACCGGGCTCCGGGGCTAGTTTGTTGGACTCGATCAGGGCGCACGGCGGAGGTAAGGACTGCCTTATCGTGGGTGATTTCAATACACCAGATATCGATCGGAATCTCCTTCTTTGTAATCACCCATCCGACCATTTCGATGGCGCCTTACTCGAAACCTTCCTGGATTGCAACTTTTTCAACATGTCATGACGCCAATTCGGATTTGCCCAGATCAGACACCACGCATCCTAGACCTTGTGCTTTCCTCAGCGCAATCAGATATCACAAACCTAGCTGTTATCGAGTCCATTGGCAGAAGTGATCACTGTGCTGTTTCTTTTCAGTGGACTCGTCGCTTCGCTGTCCACAGCCAATGTGCCGACCGTCGGAATTTCTGGCGTGTAGATGCACTTCGTTTGAAAACGGATGCAAGCGTTGTGGATTGGAGTATCCCTGGGCATCTCAATCTTGATGATGTGTGGAATTTTTTATACTCAAAGTTGATGTTGCTCATCGAACAGATCGTCCCTGTCTCCAAGAGAAGACCGTTTTCTAAAGGCCCACCTTGGATAGATCGCCAATTAAGATCCCTTATGAACAAAAGGCGTAAACTGTGGAACCGTTTTAAGCTAACACGATCAGACCTCGATTATTCTCGCTATAAAACAATCAGGAATGTTTGTACTTTTCAGAAACGGGAGAAACGTCAACTATACGAACTGTCTTTAGCTACTCTTTCCAGGACCACATCCAAAGCGCTTTTCTCGTACATCAAGCGAAGTACCAGAGCCGGCAGTGGCATCCCTGCCTTGTGTTCCCGTGAGCATGCTGCTTTAGTTCACGAAGACACACAAAAAGCCAATCTTTTAGTTAAGCAATATTCCTCTGTGTATTCAACAGAAACGTCTCCCCCTGACAGCTTCTTGTCATTTCTTCCTTCTTTGCTAGAGCACTTGGATATTAACGCTGATTTTGTACTGAAACTGTTTCTTAATTTAAACCCGTATTCTTCGCCTGGCCTTGATGGCCTACATCCATTGTTCCTTAAAACTGTAGCCGAGCACATCACCGCACCTATCTGTCAGATATTCCGTCTGTCTTTTGATACTGGACGTCTTCCGGCTGCCTGGAAATCGGGCATCATCAAGCCTATTTATAAAGGAGGAAACCGACAAGATCCAGCGAATTATCGTCCTATTTGTTTGACATCTGTAGTCTGCAAAATTATGGAACGGACAATAAAACGCGCGCTATGCCTCCATCTCGAAAGGTTAGATTTCATCTCTTCTGCCCAGCATGGATTTCGAAGCGCTCGCTCATGCATCACAAACTTGCTTGTGGCAAGGGAGAAATGGGTGAGATCACTAGATGTTGGCAAACGATTGGATGTTGTGTTTGTTGATTTTAGCAAGGCCTTTGACAAGGTTCCGCATGAGCGGCTTCTTTTCAAACTCCGCGGAATTGGCGTTGCTGGAAATTTTCTCTCCTGGATCTCCGATTTCCTGTACGGTCGCTCTGCGCAGGTAAGGGTGAATGATACGCTTTCTGACCCTTTTCCTATGACCAGTGGTGTCCCACAGGGTTCTGTCCTTGGCCCTGTCCTCTTCAATATCTTTATTAACGACCTCCCGTCCGAGCTGCAGACGGAATGTTTGATTTATGCCGATGACCTGAAACTTTGGATTGAGGTATCCAGTCTTGAGGATGCAGACAGGCTCCAAGAAACACTCAACAGGCTCCACGACTGGTCGGTAAAATGGCAGTTACCCATCAACCGGGATAAATGTTCCGTACTCCCGATTGGTGCTCGTGAACCATTCGGGGTGTACCATATTGGAGGTTTCCTGCTTAGAAATGTCGCTCAGGAAAGGGACCTCGGAGTAATTGTGTCTCCTTACCTCAAAACAACTGAGGACACCCGGAAAAGAGTCGCCGCTGCTTACAGGATGTTTCATGCCTTACGAAGAGCATTCTCCCGTCTTACTCCAGAACTCTTCAGACTCCTGTTTGCCTCACATGTGCGCCCGATTCTCGAGTACGGCTTGCCAGCTGCCCAGCCTCTCACGAAGACCGAATGCGATATGATTGAGAAGGTCCAACGCCGTGGATCTAAATGTGTGCCAGAGCTGCGGTGCCTATCTTATCCTCTCCGTCTCCAGCGATTAAATCTTTTCTCTCTGGATTACCGTCGTCGTCGCGGCGACTTGATCTACACTCGACGTATCCTAAGAGGAGAGCTAGGAAGCGAGTTACAGCAGTTCTTTCATCTGAACATTGAAAGTTCCACACGTGGTCACGGATGGAAATTGTTCAAATCGAGGAGACTCCATGTGCGGTCAAATCTAGCTCTATCCACGCGCGTGGTTAATGACTGGAATCGCCTTCCGGAGCTCGTCGTTGATGCGCAGTCCGAGGAAAGTTTCAAGAAATTGTTGGATTCCCACTTGATAACTGTGCCCGGATATTGCTTCACAACCTAGCTTTAAGGTTCATTGTGGAACCCTATTTTCACTATGACCCCAGCAATGTTCGCAATGACTGGGAAGCGACGGAGCTGATAAAGGACTCTCCTTCTGCTCTCTACCATACAATGATACAATGAGTCGATCGACTAATGACACATTTCCCACTGCCTTCCGGTTGTACATTTTCTCGAAGGTTTTGGCTGATAACTCGAGGGATTCTCCTCTTCAAGTGTGGACGCTCTGGCAATATATCAGTTCAGATCTACGCCATGAATCTCACAACAACTACTCGTCTCATATTGCATCAGACATCGCGTAGGGGGAAAAGAATCGCCTTACGTGCTGCATAAAGCGGAGTGGATAAGTCACAGCATGATTCTGCTGATACCTCTCTTTTTTTCTTCTGCACATACTTCTCTCACAGTCCGCTTTTCACCCAACCCATTATTATTTCGTCCCCGAGTTACCCCCGAGCGATTGCCCGCTTCACTCGCATGCATCTGCGAAAAGCGCTCAATGTCTGTTTCTGGAACGTGCGCACACTGCTCGACCGGAATACGAATGAGCAAGAGTGCCGAGCGACGCACTACATTGGTTGCGATGGAACTCACGCGCCACGGTATTAGTGTGACTCGTCTCGCTGGCTGAGGTAAGCTGCATGAGGTCGGTACTGGATACGCGTTCCACTGGATAGGAAACTCCATCACAGCATCACGTGAACATGGGGTCGGATTTACACTATCCGACCGCCCGGATGGGAGCTGGTGGGAGAGCCGACTGGCTTCTGTTCACATTTGATGACACTGCGACTTGGAAGGGGTAAATTTGCCACTTTTATTAGCATTATGTGTTTTTATTTTGATAATACTATCAGTTGTCCCCCGTGAAACAGTCTATGCTGAGGAGCAACTGGCTATTCCTACTGGATGATTTCAACGCACGCGTTAGGCATGATGCGGCATGTGGTATTTACAGCTAGTGGGAACGGTGATCGCCTGCTCTCACTGTGTGCCACTCGGCGTGACTAACACGAACCCACAGTTTGCATTGGGCGCGTGTGATCTTGGTACTTGGATGGACCCACGGAGTGGTCACGCTCGCCAGCTGTACTTTCTCATCGTGCACCAGCGTGACATACGTGAAGTTCGCATGACACTTGTACTTGGCGGAGCTGAGTGTGGAACTTATCACAAGTTGGTGCGCACCAAGTTATACATATATTTTTGTGAATCTATGTATTGCTTGCTTTCCGTGAATAGGTTGAAATTCACTGTTCGTTCACTACGAAGAGGATAGAACTGACAAATACGATGGTTGCCTGCCTTGACGATGTCGACTGTCGGTTCAGTCCGTGAAAGAGCAGATGACGACTGCTGAAGAGGACACCATCGGGCTCACAAACTGTAAGTGACCCGATTGATTTGATTACAATAGTGCTACCATAGGTCTCGGAGAAGAATGCAGCTTTTGCTACACGTATGGAGGAACCTGCCGACTCAGAAGAAAATAACTTACCATTCGCATCGGTACTTGGTCCGAGAGTTCCGTCGCTTCAAGAATGCACGGTGGACGGAGAAGGCGACGCCGATGGAATGCTACGCCGACCGCCGCAAACATAATGAATTCTTTGACTCCTTGCAAGCGGTGTGTTGATCTGCCTTGCAGCCACTTAAAACGTTGGTGGATGCTACTTCGGGCGCTACCTGAACGTAGACTGCAGACATAATGCAGATCTGGCGCACGTACCTTAACTGTCACATAAACAACCGTTCAGAGATTGACTGGGATACGTTGCAAGGGCTGAAACAACAAGAGGTGGGGAATGTTCTCCCTGACACCTAGACCCTTCAGGAGGATCAGAGAGCACTTGTTCTGCTGTGAAACGGCAAATGCTCCGCTTCCGACGCGATTCCGCCAGAAGTGTTGAAACACGATAGACCCGCTTTGATGCATGCGTTGCACCACTCGGTGAAACGCTTATGGTTTGTAGGACGGGCGCCAACTGACTTGAAGCATGTCTTTGTGTTACCACTGTACCGAGGCAAAGGAAGTAGACAATTTTCCATCTTTTACCTTAACACCAGTTTTATTAGCTGGGTTGGGAAAGTGTTAGCACGAATGCTGATCAATCATCTCGTCACAGCTCGAACCAAAGGTGGCTGAAGAGCAATCCGGCTTCCGTTCGGGTCGCACCATCATAAATATGGTGTTCGCGGCTAGTCAGTTGCAGGAGAAGTGCAGAGAACGACATCAAACATTGTATCCGATGTTTGTAGATTTCACCAAGGCATTTGACTCAGTGACCCGCGAAGCAGTGTGGCTGGTACTGGGTAAATTTGGTTGTCCGAGTAAGTTTGTAAGTTTCATAGAATGTGTGCGAAATGCCGTACGGGCAAGAGCACAACTGACATTGATGTTGTTTCTGGTTTGTTGCAAAGCTGTGTCTTAACCCGTGCCTTGTTTGACATTTACCTAAAGGCAATGATGCTTTGCGCTTTTGATGACACAGATTGTAATAATATTCTCCTAATACAATGACTGGTTCTGCGTAGCACCGTATTGATGGTTGATTGCTGGACATTTGCCGTTTCATGACGAGAACCTTGGTATCTGAGGCAACCATCCGTATGCTTTTGTTTACTGAAGACTGCGAGATGCTTGGCGCATAGCTTGGATGGGTTTGAAACCACGACGACGACATCGAAGTGGGGATTGATCATAAACACAGGTAAAACTGTTTATCTTTCTCAGCCGTCACTAGACTTGGGATCATTGGGCTTGCTGCAGATCCAGATGGCTGGTGACATTTTGGATACTTCATTGAACTTTTACTACCTGGGGAATGTGCTGTCAACGAACGTGTTGTGCTCCCGTGTATCGAAGGCGACTGCTGAGTTTGTCAGGCTGGTGCATCTAGTGTGGAAGAATAACACTTGGAACCAAACTGACAGTATTGCTGTCGGTTCTATCCTACGGCAGAGAAACATGGACGCTGTACCTGATGGATGTGTGATGTGCTTTCATCACCAGTGCCTGTATGGGATTCTGTACGATTATTATTTTGGCATAGCTGCTGACACGGAATTACCTCACTGAATTGTCATATAGGTATGCAGTAGACTGCATGCATCTGTTCCATCGCAGTGAGGCTGGACCTTACCGTGGTGCGATGGTTTGTGTGCCTCAGCGATCCATTGAGCTATGCTGGATGGTGCTTTTTTCACCTTCAAAGCCACTCATACCAGATTGGTCAATGGTTAGAAGCCAGACAAACTCAGCCTCCTGGTCCTCCAGGTTTGAGATTGGAATGAGGTGGCTCCTTATTCCTTAAAACGGGCTCCTTGTATCCCAACACCAAACCCGCTGCCTTGCGGTAATATTTTTGAACCAAAGGCTTCGGTTGAGAACCCTAATCATTTTCTTGTCTACGCCTTGTATACCTGTCAGCATCCTGCCAACGCAATACACCATGACTTTTCCTTCTAACAATTTCTTGATGCTCTGGCCACCGCAGAGGATAATCAACGGTGTCTTATCTGCTGCATCGAGCAAGGTGGGTAGGGTTTTGGATGTTGTTGCTCAAGCCTTCCCGCCTTCTTATTCTCCATCTTACACTTTTTCTCCCTTGTGGTCCCGTTCCAGCTTCACTTTTATCCCCCCAGTTTTCAACTCTACGATTCGTGTCCCTCCCCCAACATGCTTTGCTAGGGGTTTATCTTCTAGTTTTAACTGACATACAAACGCGGAGCTTCACTCCTGTCCTGTCGGCAAACTCATGTCCAACCAAGCGGTCCATCCCAGTTCCTCGGCTTCCATTTGGAGCCCTCAATCCTCCTTCAGATTGGTAGGCCTCAATGTACGCACATTACTACAGATCGGTCAACAGGCAGCACATGTCCGAACTTTAGCTACGCTCTCCACCGATATCTGCTGCTTATCGGAGACCCGCCTGAAAGACCCGAGCTCTGTGCTCACTCTGCGATCCCCTTCAGGTGATACCAGCAGTACTTTCTCATTGCGCCTATCCGGTGACGATGCAGCTTCGAGTTCCGGCCCAGTCAGTGTTGGTATTGCCCTTAATCCCCGGGCTGGTGCTGGTTTGGTTGATTGGATCCCAATCAGTAGCCGGATGTGTGCGGTCCGATTGGCTGGCTCGTTCAAAGCTTCGAAGTCGCGCGGGACTAATAGGTGTCTATTCATCATTGCTGCCTGCGCGTCCACAAACTGTAGCGATGATTCGGTAAAACGCGATTTCTACCGCCAACTGACAGAGCTCCTTCACCACAGAAGAAGCACGGACACTGTTGTGCTGGCTGGGGATCTGAACGCACAAGTTGGAAAGTTGTCCACTGATGAAATGCATCTGGGCGGTCAGCACGGTGTAGGCTCCCGTATTGATAACGGTGAGCGGTTACTTCATTTGGGTGGGGATGCCCGCTTATTCCTTGCGAGCACTAACTTCCGACACAGCACCGGCCGGAGGGTGACTTGGCGCCCACCAGCCTCGAACCAGCTATGGACGCAAATCGATCATATTGCAATCAGTTACTTCTGGAGAGGCTGCATCCAGAACTGCCGCTCGATTTCGAGCACGTGTGTGGACACCGACCATGCACTTGTATGTGCTGACATGCGGATGCGTTTTTTCGGACGCCCACGACGACACTGTGAGCGCATTGAAACCAGCCAACTGACGCAACCAGCTGTTCTGAATGCCTGTCAAAGTACGCTGACATGCGAGTTGAGTAAGCGCTCACTAGAGACAATTGAAGGTCACTGGTCGCATGTTTACCAGATCTTATTAGGACCAGGCAAATCCTCATGTGGTATGTCTAATAGCCAACTTGGACATTGGGTCTCCGCCGTCTCTGGAACTTATCGGTGCTCGCCGACATAATCCGGCTGGAAGCGAACACAATAAAACTCGCAAAGAGCTCTGGGCAAAACTCCGTGCTAGCCTGAAAAGAGACCGCGAATCCTAGTGGTGTCTTCATGCGTCAGAGATGGAAGTGGCCGTTGCCCTTGGTAACCTACGTAAGTTATTCCGTCTGATACGAGAAACGGACAGCTGGGGACCTGGTGTTAGTGAAACCATTTCTGATGACAGCGGACAGCCTATCCACAATTTGTCAAAACGTTTGGAGCGTTGGGCTGAGTATTTTGAAACTCAATTTAATCGGTCGGAATTGTTCGATTCCTTACCGGCCAGTGATCGCCCTGCTCCATGGGCTGTCCCTTTGGATCCGCCTTCTCGCTCAGAAGTCAAACGTGAGATCGGACTGTTGAAGTTGAACACAGCCGCGGGATCAGATGATCTACATCCAGTCCTCTTCAAATTCCAGGGCCCTGCTCTTGTTGATGATTTACACGAATTACTAGAGAAACTGTGGGAGCAGCAAACTGTCCCGACCGACTGGAACCGCTACGTTATTGTTCCCATCTTCAAAGGACGCTCGCTCTCACAATACGGCAACCACAGAGGAATCAGTCTGATCCCCATCGCCTCCAAATTACTTGCCTCTGTAATCCTTCACAGACTGACTGGCGCTCGTGAAAGCCAGATTCGTGCGGAGCAAGCTGGGTTTCGTCCGGGTTCGTGACTGCATCGACCACATCTTCACTTTGCATCAACTGTTAGAGCAGCGTCACACATATTGGCGACTAACATGTATAATGATGATATAATGATGCATGCGTCTGCTGCGGCACCTGAAGTGGCTAGGACATGTCTGTTGTATGGATTCGACCCGGACACCCAAATAACTGCTATATGCTCCATTTAGTGCATAGAAACGGAATGTGGGCAAATCGAACCTACGTTACCAGGGCTTGATCAAGATAATTTTATCACAAACCAATTTTGATTTCAGTTATTGGGAATCAAAAACGGTTGTTCGGTTCCACTGAATTGGGCACATCAAGAATCCGGTTGTCTAGGTGCACGAGAAGCGACGTTTACATGAGGAAGGGAAACGCGTTACAGAAGCGCCATGCGCTGATGGAGCCTAATGCATCGACCTCAAGCGCATGGTGCTGTGTAGCACATGCAGTCGTGTATGCCTCAATCAAGCCGGTCTGGCAAGCCATCAGCGTGGCTACGATGGACCAACATGTAAGAGTAGACGAGTAGGTTGAATAGGTAAGCATCAGCGCAGCGCTTCGTGAGCACGCTACTTCCGATTCCACATACTAACCAACGCCAATAATGCGGTCGATGTGAAACGTGTAATGCATCATCGGTGCAGTTGGACTTTCTGTGTAGCTGCGGGTATATTTTCTTGCATTTTAGTTATTTTGTTTATTTATATCCGCGGTGTGGCTGCGCCTGAAGTGATTGCTGTTAAGTTGCCTACCTATCGAAAACCGCCATCTTGCTTGTCATCATCATTACACAAAGCTGCAGGTGAGAAACACTACAACTATTGTGCTGCAATACATAGAGATAAGGCCTACGAAGAAAATCAAAGCACTATACATTATCTAATGCAGAAAACAGGCAACCCACCACTTAGTAACGTATCATGCGTCAAGAGAGAATTCGTGGTTGAAGGGGAAAGATAAGCGGGATGAGGAGAGACAAAGAAACTCACAACACAAACGCCACTGTGGTTGGCTCCTTGCCATGTCAACTAGTATATCCAATCAGATGCGTTCATCGTCTTTCGGACCCCAGTCAGGCAGCCGGGACACGCCATCCTTAAAGTGCGAGACTTCATTCCTCTTGATCACATAATCCCTTTCACTTCTTATTTCGCCTCGTGCCAAGACTTCTGTTTGGGCCCCATCGAAGCTGTGCTCCATCTTGTCCACGTGCGCTGAAATTAGCGATGATGCATAGTGTCTTTTGCACGCTCTTTTGTATTCGTGTTGCTAATTTTCTTCCTGTTTGACCAACATAGTTCTTTCTGCTATTTCCACAACGTAGTCTATATACAACATTACTTTGTCCATGCGCTTGCAGTTTTTCTTTTGGTTTTGACAGAGTTTTCCTCAACGTGGCAGTTGATTTGTGTGCTACGATGAGGTAATGCTGTTTGAATAGTCTTACTGCCATTTCGGATATGTTCTTCATATAAGACGAAACAACTCGTCTCGTTGGTGCAGACTGTCTGTTTGCGTTGTTGTGGTTCAGACACCTCCGGATGAAGTTTCGCCGGTATCCGTTGCGTTGGAAACATTTAAATAGATGCTTCTCTTCTTGTTGCCTTGCCCCAGTGGTACTGCAGTGTGTTTGCACTCTACCAAATAGTGTCCGCACACAGCTTACTCTGTGGCATTTCTAGTGGTTTCTGTTAAAGTTCAGAATTCGGTCCGTATGTGTGCCTTTTCTGTAAACCGACGCTTGCAGCCTCCCTTCCATGGTTCTGATTATTAATACGTCCAGGAAAAACAGTTGGTTTTCGTTCTTTAGTTCCCTCGTAAATCGGATGTCATCAATGGCGTTGTTCAATAGCTACTGTGCGACTGTTACTTGACTGCGTTTAATGATCAAAAAAGTGTCGTCAACAAATCGAACCCACAGTTTCAGATTAGTGAGTGGGAGCATATCCCTTTCCAATTACCGCATAACCATATCCGCGCCGAGTCCTGATATAGGTGATCCCATTGACGCGCCTTTCATTTGTTCGTAAATCTTCCCGTTGAAAGTGAAGTAGGTTGATAAACACAACTGGAGTACCTTGCATACGTTTTCGAACATCATGTTCCAGGTTAGTTTTTCACTGCTGTCCAGGCGTTCTGTGATCACAGTTGTTGCCATTTGGATTTGGCTAACGGCGGATTCGGCCTTGTCCTGACGTTCCTGCCAGACATCGGCTCTGCACTCTCAATGGATGTGGAACGGTATTGAAATTGGAACCGACCCAGCTTTATTAGTAGGGTCCCTTGCCGCTGTTTCAAGTCTTTGCTTCACCGTCTACACTTGTCCCTCTGCCAACACGTTTGACGCGGAATAATAATGAGCCGATCTTATATGCTTAACCCCGTTGTTAGTGACGAATCAGTTGAACTCAACGCTCTAAAAGGGACAGTCATTATCCATGCATAGGTTTTCCGGAATCCCGAGTGTGGCGAATAATAAGCGCATTTTAACAATGATGATTCCGGACGTTGCATGCGTAACAGGTTGCATGTCCATCCATTTGGAATGGGCTTTGTTAACTACAAGAACATGGTTCCATTAATTGGGTCGAACTAATCGGTGTGGACCCATTGCAATGGCTTGTCTGGCCAGCGCCGCGGATGTACTGGACTACGGGGTTTACTGCATTTGTGTGCCTGACAGATATGACAATCCTTCTGCATGTTCTCGATATTTGTATCTACCCTTGGTCACCAGAAGTATCCCCTCGCTAATGCTTTCATTCTCGAGATACCGTGATGAGCAGCAAGAAAGTGCAGATGGATCTGTACACAAGTCTTGTTTGGAGGGACTAACCAGTAACCCCAAAGTGACCGTTGTATAAGCTCAGATCATTTCTGCGTGCTATTCATGGTTGCAGGTCGTCGGCCCCTTCAGCAGTTCAACTGTCTGTTAAGAACTGTTTGATCGTTGAAATAACAGGGTATCGATCTGTCCACTGACGGATTGTGGAGCTTAGCAGAGACGTGGCTATTTGTTGCATCGAGTGAACCAATTCACAGGTTGAATCAGGTTCATGTGAGGTCCATGCAGCTTGTAGACGTTTCAAGGCATCAACTGTACGATTGTTGGTACCGTGAATTTAGACAATTTTGCATTTGTGTACGCTCAGCGTCAGTACCCATCTCTACCTTCTTGATGAAGACTTGTTGTATTCCTTGAGTCTCACCTAACAGTAATATCAATGGGTTATGGTCTGTGAAGTTCAAAAAACCCCATATTTCCTGGTGGAACATTATCACACATACGTTTATAGCTAGGGCTTTCTTGACTAATTGTGAATAGTTTCTTTCCGCTAGTTGCCTAGCGTGTGATTCAAACTCTATACGGCCAAATTTGTTCATTCATGCAGTGACACAGGACAGCACCCACACTGCAAGTGAATGCCTCACATTGCAAAAGTAGGAGCTTCCTGGGATCGTAATTCACTAACATTGGTGAGGAGGTGATGGCCTGCTTGTCTTTGCTTAAAGCATCATTTCGCCCAGGACTCCAACACCACGGTTCGTTTTATGGAGTAACTCATTCAGGAAAGATAAAACAATGGACGCATTAGGTAAGGAACGGAGATAATGTGATAGCACTACTAGAAATAAATGGAACTCATCAATGTTTCCCGATTCAGGGTTTCTTGTCCTCTAGAACGTGTAAACCGGTCTTATCAAACCTATATCCAAGATAGTGCACATACGAGGAAAGGAACTCACACTTAAATTTTCTCAATTTAAATCCGCTTCAGCGCACTCGTTCAATCACAACATAGAACATTCGGGCATGTTTTGCGTCGCAACGTCCAAAGATCAGAATATCATCCAAATACGCACGAGTGCAAGATATATCCTTAAGCAAATCGCTAATAATCCTCCGAAAGATACCAGCGGGCAGAGTTGATCTCGAAACGGATGTATTGATCAAGTCTCATGTTTGTAGAGATTGTAATAAACTGTCGAGAAGACTCATCAAGTTAAATTTGTGAATATTTTTGGCTGGGGTCAACTTTGGCGGATTTTTCACTACCTGCGGCTGAAGCGGCATACAAGTTTTCAATGTGAGGTACAGGATGACCGATGTTACATTTATAGGAAGTTGTGGGCTACGCTGACCTTAGCTTATCTAATTTTTTGCTAGTTTTTGTTGTAATAACCACACACTACTGTAAATTGGACAGCTAGAATTTACCATACAGTTCACTGCCAACACAGCCATATCTTTATTGTCGCTGATCACCTTATTGGCGCTTTCATACTTATCAACCTCACTTTTCAAGCTTTGAAATCGTTTACCTCTCCGCCATAACATCGGCTAATCGGTCTACGGGCTTTGTGGTCCACTTCACAACACGTACAATCAACTTCTCCTAACTGCAAGCAAAGTCACTCTGTGTTTCGCACCGCACTCTGACTTAGGTTTGCCTTCTTTAAATGCATCTTTATGTTTTGCGTTCCTTCGCCTTGTCTTCCAGCCAATCACAAAGCTTTCCGAACGTAGAGCACTAATCCAACAGTGTTCGCTGGCTAGCCGAACAACCTCCTCGTGGTGCCAGCTGGGTGATTCGGGTTTACCCCCCCTTCAGCAAATAGTTCGGCGGCAGTGTTCCAGGACGTGGTGGGTTTTCGCCTGGCAAGCGTTCTCCCTATAAAAAGCCACATATGTCCGTTTAACAACACTGTGACGTGGCGGTTGTGACTCGCCACTAACTAAAGTCACCCCATTGCTTATCCGAACAATCTCTTCAAGTCCACAGATAGCAAGTACTGGCGACACCTTCAAAACACATTCAAGCAAAATGACAGGAGACATTTACCAATCCCATAAACAAAGCTAAACGCGCCTTCATGCAAATTTACATACATTCATATATAAACATATGCAACAATCCCATTGTTCCATTGTACATTAACTGATCACATTTTGTGCTCTTAACATGATCATGCCTGCGCAGGCGTGCCTCGCTTAGTCGAGAATACACAATTTATTTATTTATTTATTTATTTACATGCATGAAGGCTTTCTGAAACACATCAACGCAGCGCTGCACTGGTCAGCCGGTGGTCCTTTTCCGCCCTATCACTGCCCATTCTGGTAGCGCACGACCCAGGTCTGGATCTAACGAAAACCTTCAGATAGTGGTAAGTAATGTGCGCAGCCTAAGGAATAAGGTGTACGAGTTAGGTCTGCTTGTAGATGGGTCTCATCCCGATATACTCGCATTCACTGAAACGTGGCTATCTCAGGACATCACTGATGGTGAAGTACATCTATCTGGCTACACACTATTTAGATGCGATCGTTCTGCTGGCCGACAGGCAGGGGGCGTCGCTCTTTATGTGAGCTGTAAACTTGACGTTTTGAAGACTTGCTTATTTCAGTCAGCAGTTGAAGCTCTGTCGGCTGTTATTAGCACATCCTCGGCTCAGGTTACAGTTGTAATTGTGTATAGAAGCCCCGGGAGCGTATCCAAAGAGGTGCTTGAATTCATTCGCTCCCAGTCCGCAAACAAGTGTTTGGTGATGGGCGACTTCAACCTCCCAGAGATTTGCTGGGCAGATCTTTCTTGCGACTCAGCGTCACTCACATTCGGCGCTGATCTGCTTGAGCTTACGCTCCAAGTATCTTTGCACCAGTTCATTGACCTCCCCACTAGGTACATGGACGCCCAAGTACCGTCTATCTTAGACCTTGTATTTGCTAAGTCACTCGATTTTGTCGGTGACGTTACTTACGGACCTCCACTGGGTTCCAGTGATCATGTTTGTCTGCGCTTCAGTTGTACTCTGTCTAGACGCTGCCAGAGTACTCTTGAGTCTCGCCCGAACATATGGCAAGCAGACTATCAATCCATGAGAGCCAAGGCTTCGGGTTTACATTGTGAGATCCCAGACGACGATACTGTCGAGGTTGCCTGGGATAAATTTAAGTCCTACCTCACAGAGGTCTCTGCTCCCTTCATCCCAGTCAGAAGGAGAAAGGAGGCCCGAGCACAGCCACCCTGAATAGATCCCACTGGCAGGCATCTGCTCACAAAGAGGTCTAGATGTTGGCGGACTTACCGAAATGCTCCGTCCACCGATACTTATGACAGGTACCGTAAGGCTAGAAATAGGTGTAAGCAACACCTAAGGCATGCTCGGCTCAATTTTGAAAAAGGGTTAGCGCACGAAGCTTCAGAGAATCCAAAAAGATTCTTCGCTTATGTCAAAAGGCGCTGCGCTTCGAACATGTCAATTCCAGTATTGATGCGTGATGACGGTACTCATGCGCATACGGACTATGACAAGGCCTGCGTACTCAGTGGGCAATATGCGGCAGCGTTTGTAAGGGAAACCTCTTTGACAGGCGTTGAGCTGGTTTGCAGGACCCCAGAGGGTTCAGAACTATCCGAATTTATTGTAGCGGAGACTACAGTTCGTAGGCTGTTACAAGGGCTGAATCCTTTTAAGGCCTCTGGGCCTGATTTAATTCACCCGAAACTGTTGCCTGAGTTGGCTGCGGAACTTAGTGGACCGCTCGCTAATGTGTTTCAGAAATCGCTTGACAGTTGTGCATTGCCTTCCGAATGGAAGGAAGCTGTCATCTGTCCCATCTTCAAACATGGGGACAGGGTTCTGCCTGCAAATTACAGGCCAGTTAGTCTGACGAGTGTAGTAGTCAAACTCCTCGAGAAACTGGCAAGAGATTCATTGGAAAGTCATCTGAGTAGATTTAATCTACTTAGCAATGTACAACACGGATTCCGGAAGAGAATTTCGTGTCTGACGAATGTACTGGTGGCTCGCGAAAATTGGGCGGATGCAGTTGATGACGGCCACACACTGGACGTGCTTTTCGTCGACTTTTCGAAGGCATTTGACAAGGTACCCCATTTGAGGCTCGCGCAAAAGCTGTTCTCCTACGGGGTATCTGGCCGCGCCCTTCATTGGGTGACTGCCTTCTTGGAGGGTAGAGAACAGTGTGTACGGGTAGGCCGGGGCCTATCATTTGGGCAGTCTGTCCTCAGCGGCGTGCCGCAGGGCTCGGTCCTTGGACCGCTGTTGTTCTCTATTTATGTGAATGACCTACCCGCGGAGCTTGAGGTACCATCGCTGCTATTTGCTGATGACCTGAAACTGTGGAACATTGTTGATGTTCCTGGGGGTTCCGAAGCTATTCAGCGAGCATTGGATAAGCTTTGAGACTGGTCTACTTTATGGTTACTGCCCATAAATCAGGCAAAGTGCTCCGTTCTTCGAATTGGAGGAGGTTGTCCTCCTGTGAAGTACTTGGTCGGTGGGATCGAACTCCCCCGTGTATCTAGCCAGGTTGACCTAGGCGTCGTACACTCTTCGGCTTTACACTCCGGCGACAACTGTAAGAAGGCCGCAAGCAGAGGTTTCCGCATGTTGTGGTTAATCCGGCGTTCTTTCGGAGTCTTGACGGGCGGCATCTTTACGAGGCTGTTCTCGGCTTTCGTTCGGCCTCATCTGGAATACTGCGTCCAGGCTTGTCCGCCCTGCCTCGTCCGGGACAAAATGGAGCTAGAGAGGGTTTTACGAGTGGGTACTAGATTAGTCGAGAGATTACGGGGACGGACGTACCCCGAGCGTCCACTTAGTTTGGGAATGCATTCAATGCACTACCGAAGACTTAGAGGAGACCTAATCCTAACCTACCGTATCTTGACTGGGAAGGTTGGTCCAGATTTATTTGAGCTATTCAGTCCCGCTAGATTGTCTGTTCTACGCGGTCATTCGTTGAAGCTGGACAAACCACGATCCGATCGAATTAGGGCGGAAATCCGGCTGTCACGCCTAATCATCGAGCGCTGGAACATGCTTCCGGAAAGTGTTATCAGGGAATCTACGGTTAAGGGGTTTGAGCGGCAACTTGACGCTCTTGGGTGGCAACACGAAACCTTTCCATTTTCCTGAGTAACTCTCATCTTCGTACTTCGATTTTCTTTTCTCTACTTTTCTTCACGTATTGGTATTATTTTCTTATTTAAGTGCACTTCCCTATTCTGTACCTTCGATTCATCTTCCTATCCTTTGCTTACTTCACGTGACTGCCACAGCAGGGACTGCTAGGGCAGGAAACGTGGGCATTAACTGGTTGGCCAGGGTGCGATACGGGTGTTTCCGTTTTAGATCCATCAATAACTGAGCACTTCATCAATTCCTGGCTCAACGACCCACTCAAGATGGAACACTCACGGGATTCTCCTATCGTTCCAGTCCCCATCTGATCTGATCTCTGATCAGCCTGCCATGGCGACCAGCCAAAAACACCCCCAACCGTTTCTCCTATGTTTAATGCCCCTATGCATGAACCTGTCTATAGCGACCACTTTTTGTCGGTCCCTGGAGTGGTCGCCTTAGACAGGTTTGACTGTACTATGTCTAACGCTCAAGCACATGCCTCAATTACATGGCTTAAACTAACAAGCTATTACTTATACCAATCAAGTAGAATAGAATAGGTTTTCGCATGCCTGGTTGGCTGGTGTATCGGCCCAGCCTTTGGAGAAATCTGCTGACAGACGATGGACAATGGACAATGGTTTATTACGGGTAAAAAAAGTGTTGCTTAACAAGTCCCGTGGGATGGAAATAATTGCGAAAATAAATTGCATAATAAAGTGAAAAGCGTTGTGATGAGCTCACCATAGACTTATGTGAAATAGCGGAGATGTTCGCATATTAAACGTATAAATCCATAATTCCATTGGTTAGGCGTTTCGCAAGAAACCGTTTGATTGCGTTTTGTAGCCCCTGGCTAACAAGTCATCAAATGAAATGTAAGTGAGACAATGCATCGTCAACACGTTTATTTAAATATCGCCAGATCGCCATTGTCCATTGTCCATTTCCCGCACGATTTATTTATTAGGATGTAGCCGAAGTTTACGCTCACATTTATCTCCGAGCTTTTGATGTGTAGTAGCAACCTTTTAATCTGATCGACTATGAGGTCTGGTTTCGTTTGTTCTCCGAGCTTGGCGGTTAAGTTGCAAACATTTCACCGCCATGCGAGGTGACATCCTCAGCACAGTGAGATGCAGTGTGCATCCTTATTAAATGAATCGTCGGTCCGTGATCGACCTGCAGGTGACTTTTGAAAGTGACAGTCTCGATTTCCGTCCCGTGATCTCTACCCACTTTCCCCACGACTGAAGTAGGCGCCCGAATTGTTCTGCTTTACACCGTGTGACAGAGTCCTTATTTCTTTCTGTCGAAGTGGTTGGTAAATTGCATCGATGTCGACTCGCATATTGATTGAGTGCTTCGTTGAGAACCAAGCTTCCAGGAATTCCCTTTCTTTTCTTGTTTCATCTCGTGCGAGGACTTCTGTGTTGGTCCAATCGAATTTGTCCTTCTTAATCCACGCGCTATGAAACTAAGAACGATGCATAACGCTTTACATAGGCTCTTTTACGTTGACGCTTTTCTTCCAGTCTGGCCAACATAGTCATTTTCGCAGTATCGACAATGTATTATTTCATACCACATTCTGTTGTTCATGTGCCTTTGGGTTTTTTGGGTTTTGACAGAGTTCGCAACGTGGCAGTTGCTACGATGAGATGATGCGGTGATACGATGAGATGATGCGGTTTGAATTGTCTAACTGCCATTTCCGAAATGTTCTTCATATAAGACAGAACAACCCGTCTCTCCGTTGTTGTTTTTTCTGTTGTGGTTGTTGTTGTTGTTGCATCCTGTCTGTTTACCTTATTGTGATCTAGACACAGTTGGATGAAGCTCCGCGGGTATCCATTGAGTTGGAAGCATTTAAATAGAAGCTTTTCTTCTTTTTGCTTTGCTTCCGTGGTACTGCAGTAGGTTTACACTCTGTGAAATAGTGCCCGCACATAGCTTACGTTGTGACATTTCGGGTGGTTGCTGTTAAAGTTCAGAATTTGGTCTGTATGTGTGCCTTTTCTGTAGACCGATGCTTGCAGCTCGCCTTCCATGGTTCTTGTTACTACTATGTCCAAAAAGGGCTGACTTTCCTTCTTTGGTTCCATTGTAAAGTGGATGCCTTCCCTGGCGTTATTCAGTAGCTGTTGTACGACTTATGTAGTTGCGCCTGATTATCACCAAAGTGTCGTTTACATACCGAACCCGCAGTTTCGGATTGATGAGTGGCAGTACATTCTCCTCCAATTTCTACATGACCATCTCCGCGATGAGTCCTGACACAAGTGATCCCAATGTGTGCTCATAAATTTTCCCATTGAAGGAGAATTAGGTGGACATACACATCTGGAGTAGTATTCATGCATTTTCGGTCTTCACTTTTCCTATTTGTTGGTGAAACGTTTGAAACCTAACCACCAAGCTCGGAGAACAAATGAACGATTAAATCACCAACCCGAGCTACCAGAGTTCCGACACATTTTGAACAACTACTAGCGTTCAGCATTCCGCTCTGCTTGCTGTTGGGATGACTTTGCTTGTAGACCAGACTCTGAAACACAACAGCTCTTCTTTCTTCATGATTGTCTGAGAAAAGGCATTCTTCTTCTCAGTATCAGACGCAGACCGCTGATCAATCATCCTCAAGTCGTGGAATGCCACTCGACAATTCCGGAGGAGTTGAATGGTATAGGTGGAAATTCGTCACATCTAGACTCACTCAGACAGCCGCCACACGCCCGGAAAAGCACTGTACGCGCGTTTCATCCTTTCGGGAATCATCAGCAGTACGCATTCCATCGGACCCTTGGTAGGGCTCGAACCCGCAACTCGACGGTTGCCAGTCCCCCGTAGCTCAGTGGTCTCAACCACGGACTGGCAACAGTCGAGTTGCAGGTTCGAGCCGTACCAAGGGTCCGATGGAATGCGTACTGCTGATGATTCCCGCAAGGATGAAACGTACAGTACCTTTTCGGGCGTGTGGCGGCTGTATGAGTGAGTCTAGATGTGACGAATTTCTACCTATACAATTCCGGAGGAGTATGATATGGTTGATGATCACCGACGCTCACAATCGTCTCAGGAAATATGAGAAATGTACGAACGAACATCGGTCTACCTGCTTTCACCTTATTGGACAATGTTCACTCTGGAAAAATTCCTCGATGAGCTATTCCAACAGGGGTCCAAAGACATCTTAACACTAATGTTTTCAAAACTACGCTTTTGCCTCAACCATTCACCAGAACATAATCACATGAAACGTATACCCCAATATTCCACCTATGTATGTCACTCATGCAAGAGCATGAATACTTTTGTACAAATCCATCTGTGCCGCTACAGACAGTTCGTCGCATCAGGAGGAATATAAGTATTATTCAAGTTATTATTGGATCATTATGCGTGGTGTATAAGTAAGAGGATAATATAAATCGGACGCAGTAGCCAATAGATGATGCTGATCAGAAGGAAGGAGGGAAGGTGTGCTAATATTTTCCTAAGCCAGGAAAGGGCCTTATGCTCACAGAATGGGTGAATATTTAGCCGTAACACACGGTTTCGGCGATGCGACATGATATAAGCGCAAATTAAAAAATGTGGATTAATTAATGAAATGACAGTACGGGTTAGTTCTCAGACAAATTTGTTTTCGTCTGACAAAAGTCGCGCTAGGTAAGGAATTGCTAATGAACGGCACGCTTGTGTTCGAGCACATATAGATTTGTATTGCTGTCTGGTTTACGAGCTTGACGCACGTAACGACAATACACAATGATTGGGGTCACTTGTGTCGTCAAGTGCTATTGACGCTAGTCCCTTGCAACAACCAGCATGTGTGGACACAAATTTGTCAACAAAAGTCCACTTTGATGCACCGCTACATCGCGATAAGCGTTTTAACGATCCGGAGTTTAATCTGAATTCCTTGCCCAATAGACCAGGAAAAATCACTGGTAAGCAGTACGTCCATTGTGGAAAAACACAGGCAGTAACAAAATGAAGTATCAAATCATGGGGGCCAGAGGAAGCTCGCAGTCCTGAGGCGTAGAAAAAAATAATCTCCTGACTTTTGTGAGCGTTTAGTTTATATGGTCTGATATCTATCTGCTCTGTGCAATGAAACAAACGACAGCATTGCATTTTGACACGTTAGGCCTCAGCTCCCGTAGCTTTGACCAAAACGCGAGATCAGTGAGAATATCTTCAGCAGGGTCGCCTCGCCATGAATTGCTATTGAGCTGACATGATTGTAAAACGGAACTGATGCAAGGAAACTCGCTGAAGAACACCAGTGTATGTGATCTGGGGGCAAGGAGCTTCTGTCTCCAAAGTAGGTAACCCGAGTACGATCGGTAAAAGCAGCTGCTATTCGCAAATGAAACAATGTACAGACGTCGCTCTTCAAATCCCACAGGAAATAAGCCGTCGTTATATATGCTATTACAGAAGAATAGTAGGGAGAGTTGCATGGGGTAGGTACAAATTCATTACTATGCTATTCGTTGCAAGTGTATCTCCATTCCGGAACCCACCAACTATGGTTGCTGGGATAGTCCCAGATATACGCACAACACAAATGATTTATGCAATACTACGGTATTTGAGGCCACGCCTTTATCTCACTATAATGACCCAGTGCTTACTCCACGGATCCAAACTATCACGAGCAGTATAATCGAGATCAGTTGTTCGGTGGCTTTTATCTTCCATTAATTGCGCTGTCCTAAACGTTGAGCCTAAGCTAGCGAAACTGAGCTACCCGCAAATTAATGATCCCAGGTGATTCACCACACTTAGTCTGTTGCATCACTTTATGAAACTGCGCACTTATTCCATGTCTGTCTTGCTCAGCGCATTTGTTTCTAGTGCCCATGCATGGACCGGATCTACCCATGCACGAACCAAGCTCGTGCGGCTGTGGGTCACGCAGTTGTGTATCGTCAACGGTACACACTTATTGGTGCCCGAAACCATGCTGATAGTTGTTTAACCACCTTCATGATCATACCCAGGTCTTCAGCGGTTCTAGCTTGCTTAAGTGGGGGTGATAAATACATAAATGTCAGTGCAAGAAACTGTTCCCACAAGGGGACCGAACAATAGATAACGAGTTGCGTTTCGCAAATGATGTCATCTAATATATGGGATTGCAGAGTCATCATCATTATCATACACGTTAGCCAGAGGTGAGGAACACCTCAGCTACTGTGCCGCAATACATAGAAAAAGGTGAAAAAAGCAACTGGTGCAAGCCGGCTGAACCACCAGTACCGGATGAGCATCGATCCGGTAAGCTACCAGCCGGCTACTGTGCATCCAAAAAAAATTACTATGCAAAATTATATAAGGCTAAATAATGAGATCGTGGTTGGAGGGGGAGGCTAAGAGGGATGGGGTGGGGACAAAGAAACTCACAGCACGAACGCCACTGAGGTCGGCTCCTTGCCATGTCAGCAAGTGTATCCAGCCAGACGTGTTCATCGTCTTTTAGACCCCAACCAGGGAGTGGAGACGCTCCAACCGAGGCCAGCTCAGAAGTGAGGGCCTTCATTCGTCTCGACCAAGTCATCGCTTGGCCACCCCTTCTCTTCTTCTATCCACACCCCCGGCGCGCAAACAACGCACGTCGTGGGAGTCGGTGGGCTAGCATGCGTAACACGTGGCCCAGCCGTCGGAGCCTGGTGCGTGAAATGACCGTGCTGAGCGGTTCAGTTCCTTTTCCTGAGCCGTAAACAAGGCGTCGAACACGCTCGTTGCTCACGCGGTGTTCCCACCAGGTGTGAGCTAAATTGCGAAGGCACCGGTGGTCGAACGTAACTAGCCTCTTCAAGTCCGTTGCTTTAAGGGGCCAGGTTTCACAACCGTACAGTAGGGTCGAACGTACTGCTACATTGTACACTACCCTTCGGGGCAAGAGTGATGTCGCGCCGCCGCCATAAGTGGCGATAGTTAGCAAAAGCGCCCCGAGCTTTTGCTGTACGGTTCGTGATCTCATCTTCAATCCCACGAGCGCTGATACAACTTCCCAGGTAGTTGAATTTTTGAACGACTTTTAGCTGATCCTCATCAAGGGTCAGCGAAGGAGGCGGTCCAGACCAATCTTGGAGGAACGCTTTGCACTTCGATGGTGCGAAGCAAAGCCCGAAGTGACGGACAGCTAGTGTTAATCTGTCAAGTGCCGCTTGGCACGTCTGGGAGCTGTCACAGATTAGGGCAATATCATCAGCATACTCTAAGTCAAGAAGTCGTTCTCTTGGGAGCAGATCCACACCTTCTAAGTCGTATCCTGTGAACGCGATTGGAGAGAATTCACTCCAGCCTGTGAAGTTCGCATGTATGCAGGTTATATCACTCTTGTACTATGTGATCATTTCATATCAATAACACACATTCAATATGTAGACTGATGGGAGTAGTTACGTACGTTTGGGGGAAATTCTGGGGAGGAGTTCCACATATTCCTGTAAAAGCATCTTTAGGTTGTTGGGTGGCGCTTGGGATACTACTGGTCAGTAATCAATGACACGTAAGAGATGTGTCAAATAGGGGACAGTATAGAAGTTGGGGGCGACTGAATCCAATGTGTATTGTGCTGGCTACAAAAATAGGAAGCGAATGAACTAGAGCAAGAAACGGTGCAGCAAGATACTCACCAAAACAATTTGTGTCAACGGATGTGCCCTTCAGTAAAACAAGTGGACTTTTTAAAGGTTAAAACAACGGTAAAATCCAATGTTGCAAAATATTGTAAGAACACATTTTCCGGTACACTACAAGGTCTACTTTCGTCACTTTGGCTTTGGTCCTGTCGATTACATTACAACGCGGGTTTCTATCACAATTTTTCTCACGACAAGACTTGACGGTATACTTTTTTCGTCTTGTACAAATCGACTAACTCTACAAGCAACAGCAAGTCGCGATAAACAGCCGTGGTACTCCTATTTGATATCGACATCATTTCGAATACCGTATCCCAAGGCTGAGATATCAGTAACATGGATAGAATGTTTTGCACAGTAAGATGTTCCTTGATAGATATTTTAAGCTAACCTAATCCACCGCACTTCTGATATTTAGGGGTAATTTATTCCAAAGCTTGGAGTATGCAATGACAGTTTCCCTCATGTGTGTTTTGTCCTTGGAATTTGTTGTAAAGCCGCTTCGTTCGTTTGTGCTACCTATGTTTTTACCGATAGGCATCGCCTCTGCTCTGCTACTGCTAAGACGTTCGCCTGCCTTCCCACAGTACGAGCCTCGCGAGTACTGACACGTGCGCGTCTTTTGCCCTAATCCCTTAACGCGTGCGCCTTACCCTACTCTCTGAGTCCGCAATCGTCCAACCCAGCCCAGGGAAAACATACCACGAACTCGACGGACAAATATATTACAGATAAAGCATGGTTACTTTATAGGTCACATGCACTGACTGGAGCGATTCCCGTCACTTGTCTACAGTCAGATACAAACCTGGTAGCGACCTCCACTGTCTAGCTGTAGGCACGATCACATCTGAAACCATAGCCATCCATGCGACAATGATGGACAGAGTGCGCCAGCTGACCGCGAGATCTGCCGTATTCCCAAACCTTGTTTCGAAAATATGTCGCCGCGTTTATCATTTGCGTTCGCCTAATAGAATTATGACCTCATAGTTCACATTAGCTAAGGGATATTTGTTATTCTGCCTCATACACAGATTTACTCCTGCGGTGTGAGTTGCCGTCCGAGGACAGTACATTACTCACTGCAACTCAGCTTTGTGGAATATTCAATTCCTCTTTCGGTAACGAATTCTCATAACCGACATTTTGTCTGACTTTCGCATGTTTGTACACACCGCTAAACAATATAAAATGGTTGGCAGTAAGTATGCTTTGTACAATCAGAGCCGGGACTCACGGAGTGACAAGGAATGACGAATAAATTCAACGGTCTTCCGTGCCTTTGATATCTGGAAACCACGCTACCCTGGAAAACGGAACGGATGCAAGTATCGCAAACCTAACTCACGAACTGATGTGCATTCAACAATGTTCATATCATGCAATGTAACGCTGTTTGGTGGAATACGACACGCATGCGATAAGATGTTGCACTTACCTGCGGCAAACGACATTTATCACGAATGACACCAAGTTCCATGACCTGAAAGATCGTCTTGAATGTGTTGTAGAATCTACACATCTGTATTTTCGTCAGAATAAACGACTTTTATGCCCTCGGCAAACAAGAAAGTGGTGCCATGCTTTATACTACTAAAAATATCATTACCGTAAACAAAGAATATGTTGGGGTCAAGGAAACCCCTTTGCATTAATACTTCAGTGACTGATTAAGGGAGTAAAAACGAGAGGTATAATGAAAGCCAAGTGGGTATTAGCTATCACACCGCAACAAATTGCCACTTGTTTATCAATCTCAGGTGTGGAACACAGTTGAACGCTCTTTGCATAGTTGGCGGCATCCGGTTTCGGATTTGCCTGTCACTGTGTTCAGCCACAGGACGGCTGCGCCTACAGAGGGACTATGGGTGGCTTGCGCTGCACCACCCACAGCTCCAACCACACAACCCATATCCAGTGTGAACCCGAAGAAATAAGACCGAGAGACATGTGGATGGGAGCCACGTTATATCAACAGAGCCGGCCCACACTCCTTCACAGACAAACACAAGCACGCTGTAGTTGGGAATCAATCGCACACAAGGCGGTGGTTGGACCGTAGTCCGCTCCATACTGATTGCATGGAACCACTCTTCGAGTCTAGCACGACCACAATGACCGTGCACCCCGTCCTCTCCAGCAACAACCAACTGTCTCCTAGAGCCAGTACGGACGAGATGATGGGTAATAGACAGGTAGGCAACTTGTCAACATGCACATCAAGCGCAGTCACACCGGTGATATCAAGCAACAGCTAATCACTTGAAACGACAAAATGAAATAAAATAGATCGGATAATGCATACAGATACGGAGACATAACTCTTCATTAAATAGGCGTATACAATAAATTGATTACGAACGAATCCGCGAAAAGGTAATGAGGTCAGAAGATATATTTTAAGGAAATGCCACAAACGCGAAAATGTTATCGAAATTAACTACAATTAGCTTCAGCGACATGTGCGAGTTTATAGAAGTTAGTTCAAGTAAACATTAATAGGATAAAGAAAAGCATTAGGAAAAAATTACAAACCCACCACTTGAAATAAAGGGACTTAGCATGCGAGCACGCGGTTAGTAAATCGAATGAAGCGCACTTACAAACGCTGCGCTGGTTCTGCATACGTTCTCTGCAGGACCCGTCGTCTCTTCGGAAGTGGTCCCCAGTGGCCTCGCTCATAAGACAGGCCCGCCTGACTCAGGCAATTGCGACTGCATGTGCTACAGCACCATGCAATCGATGTCGATGGAGTAAAACCCATCGGCGCCAGCCGCTTCCGCACTTGCCGTTTATTCTACGCATGCATGAGGTCTTTCTTCTGCACCTCGGCAACCGCCTCCGTGGTCATATTGCGCCATGCACGCCGATCAACCGCTTTCGATTCTCATGACCTGTAATCAAGCTTAGAACGTGAGAGGCATTATATCTGCAGTCTGTGTGCATTTAGCGCCTGAGTTAACATCAATCACCATTCCCAGCGGCTCCAACGTCGGTCCATACACCGCTTTCAAGGAGTCAAAGAATTTCTTGTGTTGGCGGCGTTCGGTGTAGCCTTCCATCTGCTTCGCCTTCTCAGTCCACCATGCATTTTTAATGCGACGCATCTCGCGGGTCAGTCCTCGTCGAATTCACCCAAAGTTTCTCTTCTTCACCATGTTACTGGGGTCTGCCACATGTGAAACAAATGCTGCATTCTTCTCCGACACCGATGTGCCCATCGTCGCATTGTTCTCATCAAACTAGTCAGACGTCGGTGGGTGCATCCCGATTGCCTGGCTGGGGTCCTAAGGATGCTGAACATCATCACTATACACGTTAGCTGCAGTTGAAAAACACCTCAGCTATTGTGCCGCAATACAAAAGATAAGAAGAAAAAGAAAAAAATCAGTGGCACGCCAGCTGAGTTCTCAATAACGGATGGACATCGTTCCGGAGAGCTAATAGGTGGCTATCGTGCCGCAAAAAGTTATATTATGCCTAACGAGTGAGATTGTGATTGGAGGGGATGGACAAAGGAAATCACAACACAAACGCCATTGCGGCCGACTCCTAGCCATATCAGCAAGTGTGTCTTAGCAAACGTGTTCATCGTCCTTAGGACCCCAACCGGGCAGTCGCGATGCACCAACCGACGCCAACTTCGAAGTGAGGGTTTTCATTTCTCTCAACCAAGTCATCGCTTGGCCCCCCCTTCCTCCTCTTCCAACCTCACCCCGGGCGCGCAGACAATGTACGTCGCGGGAATCGGTGTGCTGGCATGCACAACACGTGGCCCAACCATCGGAGCATGGCGCGTGATATAGTGGTGCTGAGCGGTTCACTCGCTCTTCCTGCACCGAATACGCGACGCCAAGCACGCTCATTGCTCACGCGGTGATCCCACCAGACATGAGCTAAGCTGCGAAGGTAGCGATGCTCAAATGTGGCGAGCTTTATGTATGTCGACCCGATGGGCCAGGTTTTACAACTATATAGAAGAGTTGAACGGACGGCTGCGTTATGAAATCTGCCCTTCAGGACGAGAGTAATTTCGTGTCTGCGCCACAGGTGGCGGAGATTGGCTAAAGCACCTCGAGCTTTTGCTATACGGTTCGTAACCTCATCTTCGATCCCACGGGCGCTAATATAGCTGCCCAGCTGATTGAATTCCTGAACGACTTCTATAAGATCACCACAAAAGGTTAGTGCAGGGGGTTTGTCCCTGCCAATCTTGGAGAAGAAGTTTGCATTTCGATGGAGCAAAGCATAGCCCAAAACGATAGACAGCTAGTGCTAATCCGTCCAGTGCCGCTTGGCATGTTTGGGAGCTGTCACAGATTAGGGCAATATCGTCCGCGTACTTTAATGCAGGAAATCGCTCACCAGGAAATAGCTCCACACCTTCTAGGTCGTGTCCAGCATATGCTGGTTCCATGACTTTGTCAACTGCGAAGTTAAATAGGAAAGGTGACAGCGGGCAACCTTGTCTCACACAGCTGGTGATACTGAAGGGTGGCGACAATTTTCCATAAACCGTCACTCTACCCGAACAATGTTCGTACAGCGCTTTGATAATGTTTACATATTTATCAGGCACGCCTTTCCTCAGCAGACCGTCCCAGAGGGCACATCGATCGACTGAGTCGAAGATACCTTTTATGTCAAGGAACACGATAACGGTGGGCCATCACTAAACATGGCGGTGCTCCAACAATTGACGCAAGCTGAAGGTGTGGTCGATGCAGCCTCTGCCTCGACGAAACCCGGTTTGTTTTTCACGAATCTGGCTTTCACGAGTGCTAGTCAGTTTGTGGAGAATGACAGACGCAAGCAATTTCAAGGGAATTGAGATCAGACTGACCCCACTATGATTGCCGCATTTCGAACGGGAGTTTACCTTGAAAATGGGACAATCACGGAGCGGTTCCAGTCTGTCGGTACAGTCTCCTGCTCCCAAGGTTTCCTTGACAACTCGTATAAATGATCTACTAAAGCAGGTCCCTCGAATTTGAAGAGGGCTGGTGAAATTCTATTTGCCCCTACGGCCTTATGCAATTTCAACAGCCTGATCTCACGTTAGACTTCTGCGCGTGAGGGCGGATCCAAAGAGACGGCCCAGGGAGAAGGGCTCTCAATGCCCGAAAAATAAAGCGACAACTCAGGTTGGTTACATTGCCTTGCAAAGTGTTCGGCACAACACTCCAAGCCTTTCGACAGGCTGTGGATCGGGTGCCCACTCTTGTCGCGTATGTTCTCGCTAACACCAGGTCTCCTGTGCCTGTTTTCCGTTTCAGATAGAATAACTTACGATGATTACCAACGGTAGCGGCTGTTTCCATCTCAGAGGCACGATGATATCATCAGGCTTTGTGGCCTTCCTTTCAGCTATCACGTAATTTTTCCCTGGGATTTTTGTGAGTCTCGTTGTATTCGCTTCTATCCAGAATCCATCGGCGAGAATCCATAAGTTCCAGAGACTGTGTAGAGACCCAATGTCCGGTTTTGCAATTTGATTTGCCACATGAAGAAATGCGTGCTGCTAGTAACGTTTGTCGAATATGCGATCAGTGATCATCAATGTTGTTCAGTGTGCACTTATTCAGCCCGTAGGTCAGCGCACTTTGATACACATTAAGAACATCTGGCTTTGCCAGCTGGCTGGTGTCAATCCGTTCACATCGACGTCGCGGACGTCCACCGAAACGCACCCGGCGGTCGTCGCAGACAAGTGCGCGGTCAGAGTCGACGCTCGTGCTCCATATCGAGCGACAGTTTTGGACATAGCCTCTCAAGCGGTAACTGATCGCCATATGATCGATTTGCGTCCATGGCTGGCCCGATTCTGGTGGGCGCCGAGTCGTGCTTCTGCGGGTGCAGTGTTGAAGGTTTGTGCTCGCGAGAAAGAGGCGAGCATCTTCACACAGCTGTAGCAATCGTCCACCATTATCATTACGGGAGCCTACACCATGTTGAGCACCCAGGTGCAGCTCAGCAGAGGACAATTCTCCGAACATTAGGAATTTCGCAGCGATTCTCTGTGCAAGGTCATTAATAAACACCAAAAACAAATATGGACCTAGAACTGAGCATTACGGCACATCACAGTCGACTGGCATGGGGTCCGCTAACGAGCTCCGAACTCTGACCACTAATTGCCGTTGAAGTGGAAAGTTGGTAATCCAGCTTAAAAGATAGTCGCCGATCCCGTAATGCTGGAACTTGGACAGTAGTATCCGATGGTTTAGACAAACGAAAGCCTTGGAAAATTCCAGGTAGATCACATCAGCGCTTACTCCAGCGTCAACTGTCTCGGTTCCACTACTGTGTGTGATTAGTACATTCGTTGTACATGACCGCTGTCGACGGAAACAGTGCTGCTCAGGGGTGATGATGTTACAGTTTTCCAAATAGCACGCCAGTGCATCGGCAACTATGGATTCATGTGGCGGACGTGTGCATCAGTGTGTTGCGGTGTCCCTTCCTCCTCCCCCTAAAAACGAACAAACTGAAAAAAATGTCAAAAACTGTGAGTGGTAAAATTGATAAAAAAAAGCATTTCTTGTTGCTCTTTCCTTATTATTCATATTGTTTTCCTATTCAGCCATGGTTCCGATGACACAATATCTGTACCACAGATTGCGTATAATATATGGATTCATGATCTTGGAGAGTATAGGAAGAAGGGTAGTTGCAGGGATAGTTCTGCTACCACGTTTATGAATCGCGGTTATTACTCCAAGTTTCCATATGGCTGGAACTAGATTCGTGTCTAAGCAGCGTTGGGAAAACTGAGCTGAAGGTCCTACCAGTTGGCTTGATGCTGCTTTCAGTGCCTCTGGACGAATCGTGTCGACACCCGGCGATCTGTATTTGCGTAGAGACCTCAGCTTTTGCAATACAGCCTCCGCGGTAAAAGTAATGTGGGTTAGTCCTGGCGAGGAGACGACAAAAGTCGGAAGATCGCTTGGTTGCAACACCCACTGAAAAGTGGGGCATATTGCATCCACAGCGCGTTTGCTGCTTCCACAGCCGTTCTTGTTGGGCCATCAGCCATCCTGAGTGGAAGAAATCCTTGCCTCATCTTTCGTAGACTATTGACGTGCTTGTACAGCAGTTAGTGGTTAGCACCGAAGGTTTTTGCGATGTTCTACTGATATGAGGCTTTGTCTTAGCAGTTGAGTGCACGTTGGGCAGCGTAGTTGTGCCAAGTTTCTGGTGCTGGAGCTTCTCTGTACACTCGCCATGCTGCGTTGCGTACTGCCATCCATTTTCGAGTTCTGCTCCTAACGTATGTAACTGACTTCCACTTACTGCAAACTCTTGTTTATGGAGCCTCTGCAATCAGCTACCTGAAGTTGTTGACGAACTCGAGCCAGGCAACTTCCGGGGGTTCTTCTGCAAGGAACGACGACGAGCAGAGAAAGTTGAAACGGATGACTGCGTGATTACTGCGACCCAACGGGCAGTCTAAAACCAATACATCAAGCATATGCTCTTCCTTGGTAAGCACAAGATCCAGCACATATGGCCTGTTACCAGTTCTGAACCGAGTGGGCAAAGTGATGTAAATGTAACATGGAACGGTGGTTACGAGATCTTGTAGATCGGCTTTGAATTGTTCTCCGATCGTGGCAGGAATTTCTACACAATATACATTGAAATCACCTATGATAAGAATGTGGGTGTACTTTTCTTGTAAACTGCATCTTAAAGCAGCTACTAGATGATAGTCTGTTTCGGGTGTTGATTTATGGGCGCGGTACACCAAGACAATAAGGCAAGCGTCCCTGCCTTTTAACTGCAACCGGCACCAAAGAGAGTCGGGGAACTGCGATTTTGAATCCTCCATGGCTTCGCACTGTAAGTCGTTTCGGTAATACAGGATTACCCCTCCTCCTTTGTGAGCTGGTCGTTCCCGATCAGCGACTTGCTTGGTAACGAAATTTCAGCGTCCGTCATTGCCGTGTGCAACCACGTCTCGGTGATACCAATGACATCATACGATCCGAAGCTTGGCGCTCTTTCAGTTTGGCCAGTTTATTAAAAAGACCCAATCATTCGTATACAAGCATGCCGATTTCTCGGTCTCTCGGAGCCCACAGAGGGATGAAGGGGGTCAAGTGAGGGAGAATGCCGACCGATGGGAGTTCGGCAGTTACTCGATATTTTGATGGGATAATGATACCTCGTCTGAAACTTGATTCGGCCAAGCTGCATCCTAATCTTCGTTTAGACCTACGTCAGAGTTAATTAAAGCAGCAGTCAAGTTACACTTCTGTACATTCGTTGGTATGCTGATTCAGGTGCTTTAATATTTGAGCTGTGCAAAGCTTCTGCGACCTCTAACCAAAGTTCAGATGGAAGGCGTTTCCGATTTTGCCATCGATCCAAAACATCCGTTGCCTGTTGATCTGACTGAACCACATGTTTTAAGATTTTAGGGCCGCATCCTCTACAATTTGGTGAGAGAGGTTTCCTGGTGAGCGATAGCGCTATAATATTATCCAAGAAAAATGTTGCACGAATGAACCGCCACTGTTCTAAATCATGCTTTCCGGTCTCTTGAACATCTTTAGAAGGATGTTCTGACACGCCATGTATGAAGCTTGTGTTTAGGCGGTGTTGCTTGCTGTGCCCCTTTTCGTTGTTGCTTTTTGATTGTCGCGCGCTCCAAGGGACATCAGAATAGATACGTATGGCACAAGATCCCTGTTTTAGCGCGCTTGCGGAGAGCAAAACGTTTTCTACGTTGGTGGAGGATTCTAGTGTTATTTGAATAAATCTGGGTTCACCATAGTGTGGCGAGTTCGGATGAAGAGTAATTCGTAATAAGTTTATGGGCTTGACTTTGACACTCATTTACACATTTACATTGGTCTTGGTCATCCGATAACTTATCCCGCAATGTGATGGCGGTAGATTCAAAGACATCTGAGCAGACAACAGTCCGGGCACGATTGTTGCATCCCTTTTTTATTGATCTACAAGTATGGTACTCTTTTTTCCTGACCTTTGACAAGTGTTGATTGTTTGCTGTTTGTCTCTCTATTCCCGTTAACGGTATTTACAACAGAAGAGGCCTCAACGGCTGCCTCCCGGCGGACCTTTGCAGCAATCTCTGCATATGTAACTGAGGTTCTCGGAGGAGCGCGTTGTTTCGACAAGAGACATTTGAACTACAGGTACCGAGGGTTGGTGTTCGGCTGCTTCATCCTCGTTACTGCTAGATGTCAAGTCTAGTGGAAGTTGCTTAACCAGACGTTTCGAGTGGTGTCTGATTTTCGTTGCCATGAGTACTGTTCGACTGTCGTAGATACGGTCAGTTTTCGCCTGGCGTTCTACCAAAGTTGGAGAAGACAACGGAAATAGGGACGTGGCTGATTGCGGTTCAGGCGAAGCGGATTGTGTAGCATTCGGTTGCTTAGAAGCCGCTACGCTTGCGTGGTGCATACTCGCTTCCAATGAAGTATAATAGTTCAATAGTGTATGATGGGATAAAAAGCATTGGCTTTACAAGACCCATAGGATGGTAAATGCAAAATAGATAAAAATCATTAGATTCCGACATGGAACTGAAATGCCAATAGTCTAAACCTAGTACATCACACCACAATGTGTTGTTTGTCACTCAGATGAATGTCTAACAATTGTTTGAAGGCTGTAATGTTCGGAGCGTTTACCACATGCGTTGGCAAGTCATTCCATTGTGAACAGATTCTAAGAGAGTAAAAATATTTTCTACAGTCTAATCGGGAGTGTTGGATTATCAGCTTGAGGTTATGACCTCTCGATCGCTTATATGAGGCTAGGGTGAGCAGCGATTTGCACGGGTGATCGCTTTCCGTTAATATCCGGTATGCGAGAATGAGATCTCCGCGTAGTCGTCGGTATTCGGAGGAAAACATTCCGATTAAACTGAGACGCACTTCATAACTGAGACCAGATAATCCGCGTGTTGCCTTGGTAGCTCTTCGTTGGGGCTGCTCTAAGAGATGAATGTCCCGTTTTAACCATGGGCACCAAGCCTGGACGGCATATTCGACGTGGGGACGGATATAGGAGTTGACAAGCATGGGTACCAACCGTCGTTCAAAAACACCTAAAGCTCGCCTCAAAAGTCTCAGGTTCATGTTCGCCACGTTCGCTGCTTTGGAACATTGGAGCGAGTTCCCCAGACTTTCTTGCACAATGATACCTAAGTCTTTTTCTGTGGTCACGCGCCGTAAAACGTACTGCCCCAAGAGGTACGTGTTGGCAAGATTGCTGCGCAATGACAGTAGGTGACACTTGGCAGGATTCAGGGGGAGGTGATTTATATCTGCCCATTTGTTGATTCTATCCAAATCATTCTGGAGGAGGGCACAGTCTGATGTTGAGCGAATAACTCTCCAGATTTTTGCGTCATCTGCAAAAATTTGCATCGAGGATTGAATATTATCCGGGAGGTCGTTAATGTAGACCAGAAAAAGGAGGGGACCAAGGACGGATCCTTGAGGAACACCGCTGGAGATGCAGAGGGTTTCCGAGAGGGCATCGGCGACTCTGACCTTGATCGTTCTGTCATGCAAATATGCTGCTAGCCAGGTGAGTAGGGAACCATGGATACCGTAGGCACGAAGCTTATGAAGCAGAGCTAAGTGATTGACTCTGTCGAATGCCTTCGAAAAGTCTAGGTAAATCACATCAAGGGGGCATCCTTCATCAAGCGCTTTGGTCCATGAATCCCGAGCAAGAAGCAGATTTGTGAGGCAAGATCGTTTGCGCCTAAAGCCGTGTTGGAGGTGAGAAATTAGCTTCAGACTCTCAAAATATCGTGTAATTTCATCTGCAACTAACGATTCCATTACTTTTGATAAAACAGGGAGGAGAGTAATGGGTCGGTAGTTGGCAGGATCCGATCGCTTACCTCCTTTGTATATCGGAGTGACTATCCCGCTTTTCCACTCAGACGGAAGTGTTTGGGAATTGAGTAGACTTTGGAAAAAGCTTGCGAGGTGTGCTGCTATGGTGGGAGCAAGAGTTTTAAGAACTTTGGGTCTGATCTTGTCGACTCCCGGAGCGCTATTTTCTCTTAGAGACCGTAATTTGCTAGCGACAGCTGCTGAGGTAAAAGTGACAGTTGATATGCCGACCACGTTGGGTGAATGCTGGTTTGGCAAAGGTTCTATGGCGTTTGCAGTCACTGTGCCAAACTGCAGAAGTAATGCGTTCGCAGCATCCACAGCAGTAGTCGTTAGGCCACCATCTGTCTTGAGTGGTGGTATTCCTGTTTTAACTTTCCTTCTGCTGTTCACGTACCTGTACAGCAGTTTTGTATTGTTCGTGAATTTAAGTACCATGTTTTTTTGCCATTCGTACTTATCGGCTCTAATCAGTGATGTGCAATAGTTCCTCACTATTTTGTAATTCTCCCAGGTGGCGTCGCAATTGTTCAGCGCGTATTGTCTCCAGATCTCGTCTCTGGTGCTAATCCATTTACGCGTTCTGCTTCGGATCCAGGTGTTGGTCCGGCGCGGCACTCGTAATGGTATGACTTTTGAGGCTGCTTGCGTGACACAGCTAATTTTGTCTTTTAGTTCGTTCCACGCGTCGTCTGCCGTGCTCTGTAGATTGAGGTCCCAGTTGACGGTTGTCGCTAGGCTGTGAAGCACGGAATAGTTGGTTATAGTTCGTCGGTTTTCATGTCTGATTTCAGTAGTATTGGCGTAACACACATAGGCAAAATTCAACACTGAGTGGTCACTGTTGCCTAATGGTGGATCGTATGAAATTGTCTCAATCATCAACTCTTCGTTGGTTAGGATTAAATCTAGAAGCGATGGCTTATTTGAACCGCGGTGTCTAGTTGGGCGGTGCACGTGGTTGTACAGAGCTGCTGTATCCATAAACTCGAGAATCTTTGATTTGAAGTAAGGACCACTAGAAGTCGCTGAGACAATTGAGGGTACATTAAAATCGCCCATGATTAGACAATGTGAGTACTTTTGAGAAACTGCATAATGAAGCGCGTTTAACAGAATGTCATCTCGGTCTGCGGTGGAGTTCGGTGGCCTGTAGACAACTGCCAACAGACAAGCATCCCACGTCTTCTTCGAAGGTTCACCACCTCGGCCATTTAGCTGCATTCGGCAAAACAAAGCGTCGGAGACAGCAAGGTGACGTTCGTTAATAGCCTCACATCTCAGACAATTCCGATAGTACAGAGCAACGCCGCCACCGCGAGATGGACGATCATTGCGAATAACTGACATATCACTGATTTCGATTTCCGTGTCGAGCATGTCATTGGAGAGCCAGGTTTCAGTTACAGCTATGATATCCCAATTGATTGTGTTATGTCGATGGCGCAATTCAGGTAGCTTAGAGTTGAGCCCCTGAGCGTTTGTGTAGCAGCACTGTATCTGTTGACACATTAGGAGCTCGGTTCGTTGTGGTTGACCGGCACAGCTTGTGCCGGTCTGCGTACGTTTTTTGTCACAGGCGTTTGCACATTTGTCTGACCTGATTTAGGAACAACCGAGTCCGGTTCGTCTGTATCTGTGGCCCGTACTTTGTTTAGGAACGGTCTTAAACGTACTTCAGGTGGCCCACGTTTTCTGTTGTCGTGCCACGCTTGGACGGCCGTTGATACCATCTCAGGTGTAGCCACGGTGACTTTCAAAATTTTTGGCCCGTTACCCTGATAGTTTAAGGAGGCCGCTAGACGGGTGACATCGAAAGTCACGATATTTTGTATGTTGTAGAGCTCCGTTATGTACCTCCACTCTTCTATATCGTGCTTCTGATGTTCATTTATATCGCCATGGTTAAGTTCTGGAACACCGTGGACCAGCACTACTTTCTTCGTCGCATCATGTCGTGACGCGACTGGGTCGGATTTCCATTTTTGCCTTTCTATCCATGGTTTATCTGGGAAAATGCGGGCGCTGAGAGAGGAATTCGTTAGCTTGTGGCCTGTCAGGAGCACATCCTCCAGGTCGCGTGTGTTACCAAATGTTACTCGTAATAACCGAGGTTGTCCTAAATGCGGCGAGGATGAATTTCGGGAAATGCGCGTAAGACTAGTTGCAGGAACGTTAATTTCGAGAGCACAGCATATCTCTGCCCAGCGGTTTTGTTCTTCCACTTGCCTACCTTTTAGCGACTCGCTCGTGGGCTCTGGTACATTTGAACACATAATTGTCAGAGCGTTTTTGTTGTACACTAACTGCTTATCCTGAGAGTTGTTACTGGTGGACATTTGTCTAGGTTGACTACTCATCTTGTCCCTTGTGCAGGGAGAGCCTGCGTTGCTACATGGCTGCATACGCGGAACGCCGTTTGTTGTGCTGTTTGTGGGGGTCAAATGTTGCTGTCCAACCCGTGACAGGGTTGAGCGTGCAGTTTGTGCATAGCTGTTTAAGCCTTGAGACACTTCACAAAACTTGGGAGGTCGTTCGACAGGCCTGTCTTCGCTGGCGTCCATCAACAATGGTGTGCTATTTTTGCCGTACTGTGTGGCTTCTTTACTAAATGGCACTCGCCTTTTGACAGGTCTGGGATTCGGGCTACTTAATACACTAATCTGCGACTCAAGTTCAGTGGGTTTTTTTACCAAGCTAGAGGTCAATTCCTTTAGTTCTGTGACCGTTAGGGCTAAACTTTCACATTTCGCCATAAGCGCTTGAATGACCCTAGCCAACGGTTTGGTTGAACATGCGTCACACACACACAAGCCGTCGATCGACATACAGTGTGTTGTAGCCCCATCGAAGGAATTGGAACAAAGCGAGCATTTGGTGACCGACGTGTCTGGACCACTATTGACCTTGGATTTGTTGTTCATTGGCGTAGCTGAGACACTGCGTCGGCCCATCATGTGCACGCGAGGAACAGTTGGCATTGGAATATCACAAAGGCTTTGCGTGGCAAAACGCGCTAAGGGAGTTACAGCGGTAATTGCGTGATCACAAAATAGCCTCTATTTGTGGTATCTAGAGGTGCACTACAATAAGTAAGGTGTTGTCTAGTAGCCTTAAAAAAGCTCCGTCGAATAGTATCCCAATGTAGTGGGAAAAATAAAAAACAACGCAGTTTCACAAGCAGGTCTTACCGAATGATCTGTCAAAGACGGTGTTCAGGATTTACCAGTGTGTCGTTAGTAGTACTGCAGAAAGACTGAATCCGTTGGATAGGTCTCGACGATCCGAGACGATTGAGTGTACTTCCGAAGATGTGGCACAAAATGGAAGGCGAATAGAGAGAAGTAACACAATTATCCAGGAGCGCGCGTCACGCGGTCACACGTCACACGTCGTTTATCCTCTGCTCTGCTTCTGCGATTAACCGGTCGCATTTCTCAGCTAGAATAAGGAAGCACTTAACGAGTAGGATGGTGGGGCACGCAGTACAGAACCGAAGTGCATCTTGGGAGCTATTTCACTCTCGTACCTGTTGTTGGGACACATTTGCACATTTCGTATGGTACCATTCCAAACAGTGCAAGCAAGCCAGACCGATTTTAACTACTGGATTACATTTTCTTAATCCGCAAATGCTTTTCGCTTGGAGCCTTTTCGGTTTCGCATTTTTACCATTCAAAGTGATATGGTTGCCTGACCCAGTGGGTTGGTTGGCTTTCTGTACTTTTCCAGCTTTGAGAGCGGCGCACATCCGTCTGGTGAGTGTGGTGGTTGCAAAGTGAAAGGAGCGGTCGGCGTGGTCGCGAAGTTCCTCTGATAGGTTGTACAGACGCACTGGCTGACAAGATCACAAGAAATGGCGAGTGACTGGAACCTGCTAACTGAATCTGAACACAGCGCTGGAAACAGATTGCGTGATCACAAATGCTTTCACAGCTGCGTTGAGAAACGCCGGATTGGAATAAGCTTAGGTTTTTTCGTGCTGCCTCGAGAATTCCGTATCGAACGGTGTTGCACAGAAAGGCAATCGGCTCAATGTGCTTGAGTTATCCGCTTGTGCTTAAGCACGGATATCAGTGAAAACGGTTAGTGATGGCACAGACTCTAATCGTAGAAGATATTGCCACGTATGATGCATTACTGTGTAGGGCACGTAAATCCGGTTCAAATGAGCGTACAGTGACAACCCTGCGAGAAGATGGAGATAGGATGGAGGGAAATAATCCAAGAGCTGAACTGTACTGACAGCTTCTGCGTCAACATCTCAATGAGCTTGGCCTGCTGCTGCAAAAGTGCCTGCAATTGTTCGAAGCTGGCTGCCATTTCTGGGTTCGATTGAAACTCGCGTCGCCACTGTTGTACTGCTGCTTTTCTGCTCTGTGAGACTTCGACTGTCTGACTGCTCAGTCACGCGCCCAGCCAACCGAAGAAATACAAAATATCAAAATTCGGTAGACAGAGTAGATCAGGTCAGGTCAAACGGAAGATAGAGGCTTCCGCCTAACGAGCATCCAGTTCTTGTGTCGGTAAGTGAAGCGGCCCCCGGCACTTCGACGTTGGATTGTCTCTTCTTGCTTCTGCAAAGGAATGAAGCAAGAACAAGAGCAATCTTTGCAGTTTCATGTGTCAGCATCAAAATACGCTACATATTCCAGTACAACTACAATATCTCTGGAAAAAGGATAGGCCAACAATCATCTAAGCCCCTTTTGAAGGCTTCTACAGTCTCAGACTCTACTAAATCAGAAGGAAGTTTATTCCAGAAGTTAACTACTCGGTTCGTAAAAAACTTCGCCCTGATGTCCAAACGAGCTCTATGATGTTTGAGCTTCAGGCGATGCCCGCGCAGATGGTCTGACATAGCCAACTCAAACAGATGAGTGGGACTAATACCACTAAGTCCCTTAATGATCTTAAACGTCTCTATCAAATCCCCTCTCAATCTACGCCGTTCCAAGGAAAATAATCCCAAGCTACTTAGACGATCTTCGTGCGACTTCCCTCGTTGACCTTCGATCATCTTGGTCGCAAGTTTCTGTATGTTTTCTATACAAACGATGTCACTCTGGAGTTACGGTGCCCAGGCCTGAACACAATACTCCAGATGTGGCCTAACCCCCGCTTTATATAACGGGAAGAACACTTCTGCTTTAGTGTTACTCAGCGCCCTCCTAAGACGAAATAACTCTTGTCGCGCTTTATTGGCAGCATGGCGACACTGTGCCGAAGGCTTAAAATTGTTCTCTACGATGACACCTAGATCGCGGGCTTCATCAGTACAAGCAATGATAGAGATCCTGCAGGACACTGAACTGCAATTCCGCTGCCACCACTGGTCAATAGTTGACATTTATTGGCATTTAGAGGTAGATCCCATTGGCTTGACCAATTCACCACAGTGATGATGTCCTTAGCCAATGTCGCTCGGTTTCCCCTACTGACTAGCTTCAAGTCATCTGCGAAGATACAGCAGGGATCCTCAAGAAGAGGAGCCAGGTCATTTATAAACATAAGAAACAACAATGGACCCAGTACCGAATCTTGGGGGACACCGCTGTAGGCATGGCCAACAATAAAACTCGCTTCCCCAACCCTGACTCTGAATGTCCTTCCACGTAAGAATTCAGAAAGCCATAGTAATAGTTGAGGATGCAATCCAAACCATGTCAGCCTCTCAATTAAAAATCGATGATTCATTGAGTCAAAGGCTTTACTGAAGTCCAAATAGCACACCTCTACCGACATCCCACTATCAAGACATCGGCTAATCTCGTCTAAAAAGCACAATAAATTGGTAAGACAAGACTTCTTTTTAAGAAAGCCATGCTGTTCCGCTCTAATTAGATTGTGTTCAGTCAAGTGCTCACGGATCCTGTTCCTTATAAGCTTTTCCAAGCACTTCAGCATGATGCTAGCCAAACTAACAGGTCTATAGTTAAGAGGCACCGACTTAGAACCCCCCTTGTGGATGGCAACAATAGTTGCCTCCTTCCAATCACGTGGCAGCTTGCATTCTTGAAGAGACTGGTTGAATAACTCCGCTACAGGATACTGAAGGATATCAGCCAGCGGCTTAACTATGGCGGGATGTACACTATCAGGACCAGCTGATTTATAAGGGTTCGAACTGTCCAGCACTGTGAAGACCGCTGGCACATTCAGAATAATTTCCCGCATTGTGTAGCTAGTTAAGCAGTGCGGCTGTGATGGCAAATCTGAACCACTATCCTTCTGGTGCAGGTTTTGGTAGACACGTAGCATCGCTTCTACTTTATCAACTTCGTCTACAGCCTGGGTACCGTCCTCCATGGTTAGACAGCCGACCACCTCTTTTAGAGAATCCTTTGATTGGACATAACTGTAATAACACGGGATTTGTTTTCGCAAATTTGACCAACCTAAGCTCATATGAGTACTTCGCCTGCCGCTGCAACTTGATAGCCATGTTTCGACACCTTTTGTATTGCAGCCAACATCGGAAGCCCCGAGATTCTTGATATTTTCTCCACTCAGCATTGCGCCTCTTTATCGCTCTATCAGTTTTTCTCCTCCACCATCGGGGTTTCCCAAGATGTCTCCTGGGGCGTAGAGGAGCAAATTCGTTCAGCAACTGTACTAATCCACTTTTGAGTAGAAGCCACCTCTGTTCCAAAGTGGCATTGTCTTGTTCAAGGGTCCAAATGATCTGGAGGGCTCGATCCCGCAGCTTCGTAAAATCAATACGATTTACATCTCTTCCCATTCGACGGTTCTCTGCAAGCCTCGGTGTGTCCAGAGAAAAGGTCAAAACACAATGATCACTCTTACCTATGGGTGGCTCCACGCATAGGTCAATCAAGTGACCATGTCTGGCGATCACGATATCAAGGGTTGAAGGGGTACTCCCAGCACGACTCCTAGTCGGAACATTGACGTATTGCTCGAACGCATTTACATGCATCCTGTGAACTATCGTCCAGTGACTCTCCTCCCTGTGCTCGCGAAGGTGATGGAAGCAGTCGTCGCTGAGGCTTTAATGGACTACCTGGAAAATGCAACATTTTGGTACCGGAACAGCATGGCTTCCGTCAACACCGGTCATGCACCACCAACCTACTTATTGCACGAGGTAGTTGGATGGGTTCGGAGTCGACGTCATATATCTGGACTTCTCCAAAGCTTTTGACCGCCTTGATCACCGCATCCTACTTCAAAGACTACGAAGTTACGGAATCGGAGATCCTGTACTTGGTTGGTTTGGCAACTTCCTTTACCAACGGAAGCCTCAAGTACGTGTTAGGAGATCACTTTCTAACCCCATTGAGGTGGAATGCGGTGTCCCACAAGGCTCAGTACTGGGACCGCGTTTATTCCTGGTGTTTATCAACGATCTGGCAAGAGTCATCTCAACTTTCCTGCTTTTCGCCGATGACGTCAAGATATGGCGGGCGATTAGTAACAAGGCAGAACAGGATCTGCTCTAACATGACCTAGATTGCATTTACGAATGGTCAAAGAGTAACAAGCTTCAATTGAACATGGCTGAGTGCAAAGTGATGCATCTACGTCACCAGCCGATGAGCGCTTACAATGTTGGAGACCACACCTTGGCGAAGGTTTCTCAGGAGCGAGACCTGGGTGTGTTGGTACAGGAAGATCTCGGGTGTTCAAAACAATCAGAGAAGGCGAGGAGAACCGGAAATCAACACTTCGGCCTTCTTCGCAGAGTCTTCGGTCGGTTTGAACCCTCAATATTTCCCCAGATGCTTAATGCCTACGTGCGACCTCACGTGGAATATGCTATTCATGCGTGGCAGCCGTGGCAGAAACAGGATCTCGTTGCTCTCGAGACTCCTCAACGACGGGCAACCATGAACGTCAGGGGCATCTTTCATCTGCCCTATCAGCTTAGACTAAAGTCTCTAAGAAAGTACAGCACTCGATATCGGCTTTTGCGGGGGGATCTCATAATGGTTTACCAGATTCTGAAGAACCCAAACCACATTTGTCGTCCGCTGCTGGAATTGAACCACAACACTGAACTAAGAGGTCACCCTCTGAAACTGACAATTCATTATAGCCGGCTTGCATGCCGTGAAAATTTCTTTTCTTTCCGCGTGTGTGAGCCTTGGAATGCCCTCCCTAATTGTGTCGTCTCTGCTCCTAATCTGGCGATATTTAAAAAACGTGTTGACGATGCATTTTCTCACTTACATTTCATTTTATGACTTGTTAGCCAGGGGCTACAAAACGCAATCAAACGGTGTCTTGTCAAACGCCTAACCAATGGATTTATGGATTTATACATTTAATACGCGAACATCTCCACTATTCCACATAAGTCTATGGTGAGTCCACCACAACGCTTTTCACTTTATTATGCAATTGATTTTCGCAATAATTTCCATCCCACGGGACTTGTTAAGCGATGCTTTTTTACCCGTAATAAAACATTGTTCCATTGTTCCAATCTACCAATTCCTTCTCTAGAGTACCCACCCTGTTTTCAGCAAGCTGCCAATCAGCATGGGAAAGGTTTAGGTCACCGATGATCAGAAAATTAAGTGCGCCCATTGCTGCCTGTCTTAGTAACCTACCAAGATCCCTGTCCTCTTCTCGCGTGGAGGATGGGCTACGATAAACACATACCATAATCTCCAATCTACCGCATGCTCTTAGATAGCAGGATATCACCTGAACGTTAGCAGTACTCATGGTAAATGGAGCCTCCCAGTGTTTATATTGGCACTTTATAAGCAAGAGTACTCCTCCACCAGTCTGATACCCGGGCCTGTCAGCCCTGTAGCACGCGAAGTCTATAAGCAGATCACCAATAAGGTCATCTGGAGAAAGCCAGGACTCCGACACAGCGCCCACATCAATATGCTCACAACGCGTCACTAATTCCCCCCTTTGTTACGCACACTACAGCAATTAGTGTACCACACGCTTAGTCTCTCCGGATGTGGTTGTTTCCCCTCGGACGTAGAGCCCGAGGGGACAACCCGTTTTTTGTACCATTTCATTTCCATCGGCTGCCTGAGTCGGGGAATCAACGCTGGGCTGCTATAACGCATTACGGGATAATCCCTTTCCTGGCTTCGCCCTCCTGGGTTTGCTGGATAAACTCCCGACGGGTTTTCCCCCATTTACCTGAGTCGACCTAACAGCACTGCACTTCGGATTTTCTGTACGGTCCGGTTTAGGCATGACAAGTATTTCATTTTTTCCATCATTTGGTGAAATGGGCATACCACCTATGGACTTTGGTGCCACTACCATCGAGCATGAGGCCTCGATAGTTTTTGAACGCACCGCCTGAAGTTCCATTACCACGTCTTCACTATCCTCTTCCGCCATAGAGGTGTGATTCACATTTCCATCAAGAGCAAGTTTCTCCACAACCAAATGCAGGCCACGAGTTATCTCACTGGCGCCTTGTGAAGGGGGTTGTCCAGACCAGGTGACTGCCCTTGCCACAGGAGGGCAGTCACTAGAGCTTTGCTTAGGTGTCTGCGTAACGTGAGGCTCACTATCGTGCATTCCAGCGTGTGATACCGCAGATTCGTTAGCCACGCTGGTATTAGTACCTTCTAACCGGCTCAGCCGAGGGGCCTTAGTCCTCGAAGTTAGTGTGTCCGGTGCTATTTGATACCGACCATTTGTCTAACTTGCAACCAACCCAGCCCTGTTAAGTAGAAGGTCCCGGTGTATAGGGTTCCGAAACTCAACCAGGATAGGCCTTGCATAACCTTGTTGGCGGAGCATACTTGTTTCTCTCCAACTGCCAACACGATGTACTCTTTTGATACCAACGTATAACGGTATTCCGGCCATAAGTAGGATATCGTGCACTCGCCTTCTATCTAGGTCCCGTCGAGTTTTAGCTTCCCGTATGACTGGCTCCTCCCTATTGTAGATAAGAACGTTTCGTTGTCTACCCATAGCAAGTTCTGCACTTCGCGAGTAGCTTTCCAATGAAGACTGCAACTCATCGACTTTTGAACGCAGTGTCTCAATTATCAAGCTCTGGCCATGAATCAACTTATCCGCATGTCTAGTCTATGCACACAGTTTCTGCTAGCAGAATCATGCACAGCTGAGACATGAGTAACTGCATCAAAAGTCCGAGCGTGTAACAAGCGTGAACCAATGTCTGCTAAGCACACGCAGTGGAAGCAAATCCACTTTAATTTTGAATGTGAGGCATAAAGATCAATAGAGTCCTGCTCTAATCTAGAGCAATTTTATGGTACCATAACAAGCATCTGTCGAACTGAATTCCCTCTTTGAACTCAGCGCCACAAGTGTGCTCACCACAATTATATCCAACCACCGCTGTCATTACGAATAGCACGTAACAGCCACTTACAGAGTAATAAAAAGCTAGGTAGTTTGGTAGGATTAAATGACAAAATTGATGCAGGTATGACGGCGTAAGATGAATAAATAGTCACAACAAGTTAATACAATAGAAAATACAACAATATTGAATAAAACAATAAACACAGCGAATTCACACGACCAAAAGTAACACAAAGAGAAGCAATACCGGAACGAACTCACGCGGTTAACGAAGATCCAAGACATCTTGGATCAATATTTAATGGAGCAGAGTAAAGATTTCCCACTCAGTCACTTTAAATCACGCTTCCAAGCCAAATTTGAAGGTAGAAATTTCAATACGGAGCTTTATCAAAATGTCAAAGCGCTAAGCTAATCGCTCAACCAGCCAAGATCTACAGGATAGATCGACTCTATTTATTGATAAACGAAACTTGCTAATTTAGGAGGTCAAAGTCACACTCCCTCTTGCGTCTCTTTTCCAGACAGTGTGAGTGAATTCCGGTAAACATGTTTACCATATTTACCGAACAGTTTAATTCCTTTGACGCGGGCGAGTAGTTTCTGGCCGATCAATATGCACTCGATTCCCAAATTCGGCGGAAAGATCGAAGGTCGTGCCACGCCTGTGCTGATGACCTTTGTATGTAGCAGACAGCCTACAGGTTCCGCTTACGTCTCTAGCGAAACCAATAAGTGGAAGGGAATTACTAAACACAATAACCTTGGAGATTCTAAACAATAGCAATTAGTACAAGTAAAAGCGGTTTAACTACAAAGTTCAACTTGATATTGACCCTACATGGATTCGTGTTTGACCTCTGCTTGAGTTCAATCTCCAGATGTAGATCGATGCAATCTTGCGCTACAGCTCTCAGCTTGTATGTTCGCTGTAAGCTGGCTCCTGTAACATGATATCACAAATAATGGAGTATACCCAATGTAAGAAATAACGTCGGTTATCGTTCCTCGACACAAAAGTAACACAACTCATGAAGTCCCTAACTACGGGCAGACAAACCACGCACCAATCATACCAGAAATAATTGAACTGATGGGTAAGAACGAGATAATTGGTTTCTTCTACGAGGAAAATCTTAGTAATAAAGCACAACGTGGTTTTATACAGGCCTGGTCTTATGTGACATGTCAGCTAGACTTTCTTAACCACACAACAGTGGTGGTTGATGCTGGAAAGTTAGTTGTAAATATATATCTTACACCTAGCGTGCGATTGCTCACCAATGCAATCGTATGCCTGCTCGCAAAACACTCAGCATCGGGTGCTGGAATGTGCTCACACTACTGGACCGGAAGTCGAGTAAACACCCCGAGCGACGCACTGCACTCGTCACTATGCAACTGACGCGCTACAACATCGATATTGAGGCACTCCGTAAGCCACGAGTCGCTGAGAAAGGTAAGTTGCATGAAGCAGGTGTTGGCTACATGTTCCACTGGGTGAGCAACGCCACCACAGCACCACGTGAACATGGGATCGGATTTGCAAAATCCGCTCGCCTAAATGCCCTCCTGTTGGGTGAACCAACTGACATCAGCGCGCGACTGATGACTGCTCACCTACGACTCGGAAGAGATAAGTTTGCCACTTTTATAAGCACGCACTGTCCGACCGTGTGTTATCCTGATGACACGCGCGATCAATTCTACACTCAGCTATCCTCCGTGATACGGTCTGTGCCGAGGAGCGACCGACTATTTGCTACGTGAGTTCAACTCGCGCGTTGGGCGTGATGCATCGGTATGGACAGATGCCATCTGTCCGCATGGCATTAGTCCAGCGAATGCGAACGCTGACAGGCTGCTTACACTGTGTGCTACTCACAGCCTGACGATCACGAACACTCGGTTTGCACTGAGTGCGAGTGATATAGCAACTTGGACGCGCCACGGAGTGGTCACGCTCACCTGCTCGACTATGTTATTGTAAGTCAGTTTGATATGCATGAAGTGCGCATGACGCGTGTACTGCGTGGAGCTGAGTGTGGCACTGATCACAAATTGGTGTGGAGCAAGCTGTAAATATATTTTCGTAACTCAATGCATTGCACTCCCGCCGTGAATCGGCGTAAATTTAACATTCTTTCCCTCGGTACTGTGGCAAAACATATTGAACTGGAGAAGGCGATGCCTGTTTGACTGTGTGATATGGAATGCATAGCCGCAGTGGACAATCTGTGGCACCACATTCGCGGCAAGGTGACAGCCGCTGCCGAGTAGACCATCGGGCGCGCAAACTGTAAGCAGCCTGACTCCTCATCATCGTTATCGTTATACACGTTAGCTGCAGGTGGAAAACACCTCAACTATTATGCCGCAGTACAAAAAACAAGAAGAAAAAATGAGTGGCACGCCGACTGAGTCCCCCAATAACTTATGTACATCGTTCCGGAGAGATAACTGTCGGCTACCGTGCCGCAAAATGAGTGTTATATTGTGCTAAACGTATGCGATCATGATTAGAAGAGGCGGATAAGCGGGAGGGGAATGGCCGAAAGTAGACACAACGCAAACCCCATTGGGGCCGGCTCTTCGCTGTCGCAGAAGATAACCATCGGCGCCCTATCTGTCGCATCCAACAGTGTGGATAGGGGTATGCATGCTACTTCTCAGACCTTCCCGTCTTCTTATTCCCCTTCTTGCGCTATTTCCTCCTTGTCGTCCGCTCCAACTTTACTTGTATCCCCCTAGTTTCAATCCCCCAATTCTTGGCTCTCCCGCACCTTACTTCAATAGCCGCTTGTCTTCTAGTTTCAACTCACACACGGTCGCAGTGCGTCGCTCCAATCCAGTCGACAAGTCCATGTTCAATCAAGCGGACAACATCAGTTCATCCATTTCCCTTTCGAATCGTCGTATTTCGCTAAGACTGGCATGCCTCAACATGCGTACCTTGCTACAGATTGGCCAACGGGCAGCACTAGCCCGCACACTCGACACCCTATCGATCGATATTTGCTGTTTATCAGAAACCAGTCTGCAAGATTCGAGCTCCGTGCTTACTCTGCGATCCGCACGTGCGACACTGGCGGCACATTCTTATAGCGCCTGTCTGGCGATGCTGCAGCTACAAATGGCGGTCAGGCTGGCGTCGGCATTGTTTTGAGTCTGCAGGCTGAAGCTGCCCTGATCGATTGGATCCCAGTCAACAGTCGGATACGCGCCGTTAGATTATCTGGTTCGTTCCATGCAACCAAGTCGCGCGCGAACAAACGGTGCTTGTTCGCCATTGCGGTCTATGCTCCTACAAACTGTAGCACTGCTTCGGTGAAAGATGGTTTCTATCAGCAACTTCACGGTCTCCTTCGTTACAGCAGAAGCACTACAGTGTCCGTGCATCTTCTGTGGTGAAGGAGTGGTAGAAGTCGGTAGAATTCTTCTTTTACCGAATCATCGCTAGAGTTTATGGGTGCATAGGCAGCGATGAGGAATAGACACCTATTAGTCCCGCGCGACTTCGAAGCTTTGAACGAGCCAGCCAATCGGACCGCACACAACCGGCTACTGATTGGAATCCAATCAACCAGAGCAGCTTCAGCCCGGGGACTCAGGACAATGTCAACACCAGCTTGGTCGGTGCTCAAAGCTGCATCGTCACCGGTTAGGCGCAATGAGAAAGTGCTGCTAGTGTCACCTGAAGGGGATGGCAGAGTGAGCACAGAGCTCGAGTCTTTCAGGCGGGTCTCCGATAAGCAGCAGATACAGATGGCGAGGGTCTCTAATGTTCGCTCAAGTGCTGCCTGTTGACCGATCTGTAGTAATGTGCGTACATTGAGGCCTACCAATCTGAAGGAGGAGTGAGGGCTGCAAATGGAAGTCGTTGAACTGGGCTTGGCCGTTTGGTTGGACATGGGCTTATCGACAGGACAGGAATGACGCTCCGCATTCACATGTGAGTTGATACTAGAAGGTAAAAACCTAGCAAAGGTAGGTGGGGGAGGGCCAAGAATTTGGGGTTGAAAACTGGGGGGGATAAAAGTGAGCGGGACCATAAGGGAAAGGGTAAATAAGCAGACGGAAAAGCTTGAGCATTAGCATCCAAACAACTATTCACCCTGATCGATTCAGCAGAAAGTGCGCCGTTTCTTATCCACTGCGACGGCCAGAGTATCAGGAAACTGTTTGAAGAGAAATTTATTGCATTGCTTGGGCAGGATACTGCCAGATTGCCCAGGCCTAGACAGGTGAACGATTAGGGTTCTCGGAAGCCGAGTTAAATCGTTTGTAGTCCGCAAGTATTGTCGAAGGAGTCCACTATTCCGAATGGGTAATACCGATTGTGGTGGTAACGCAAGCGAACCGTAATGTCCGTATCTGTGCTGATTTTTCATCAGAACTAAATTCTACGCTGGTGACGCATCAGTACCCATTGCCTTTACTATAAGACTTATTCGCCAAACTCAACGGTGGAAAATGCTTTGCAAAAATTGACCTAGCTGATGTTTAATTGCAAGTTTCAGTTGCCGAGGGTTGCAGAGCATTACTAACGTTTAATACACACCTCGGGTTTTCCCGGTACAACCGGCTGCCATTTGGGGTTAAAACCGCAAAGGCCATTTTCCAGCAACTTATGGATACCCTGCTGAACGATATTCCTACTACTGGGATCTACATGGATGATGCATTGATTAAGGTCGCAGACCCACAAGACTTCATGCACACACTGGAGCGAGCAATTTTACGTTTGAAAGAAGCTGGATTTCGATTACGGGCTGAGAAATGTGCCTTCCTGTTAGATAGTGTTAAATTCCTTGTGTTTATCATAGAAAAACATGGCCGGCGTCTAGATCCCGCCAATATCGGAGCTATCAAACAGATGGAGCCTCCGAAAGACGTCACAGAGCTTCGATCATTCCTCGGTCTCGTGAGTCATTACAGTGTTTTCTTACCAAGCCTGCATCAAACCAGAGGTCCGCTGAATCAGTTGCTGTAGAAAGATAACGTTTGACACTAGACGAGGGAATGCCAGCAGTCCTTTGACGCAGTTAAAACAGCACTCAGTTCTGATCTACTACTGACTCCTTTTAATCCGAACTTGGAAATCATCGTTGCCTGGGACGCTTCCGATTACGGTATCGGTGCCGTTATTTCCAACATTTTTCCGAACGGAAAAGAGAAGGCTATTGCGCAGGCAGCACGGTCTATGACGTCAGCTAAGAATGACTGTAGTCAGATTGCAAAGGAAGTAATCACAATCGTTTTCGCCGTGAAGCGGTTCCACCCGATGCTCTATGGTAGGCATTTCACCCTTCTGACTGATCATGAGCCATTGCTGTCGATATTCAGCTCAAAGAAAGGAATTCCCGTTTTAAGCGCGAATCGGTTACAAAGATGGGCGACTATATTTTTGGCGTACGATTTCAGTATACAGTATCCACCTACACAACAAATCGGCCAAGCGGATGCCCTGTCCCGTCTCATTAATTCGCGCCCAACGGAGAATGATGATTATGTGATCGCAGTTCGAATCAGAAGTCCAGCGAATCCTGACCGATAATATCAGAAGACTACCACTAACAGCTGACACTATTCGCGTGGAGACGTCTCGAGACAGAACCCTAGAGAAAGTGATACATTCCATGCTAACAGGTTGGCCGAAACATGGTATCGCTGCTGACTTGCGGCCTTTCTTCAACCGACGTTGGTCACTGTCCGTTGTGGACAATTGTTTATTGTTTGGGAATCGGGTAGTGATGCCAAAGAAATTGAACAGGTAAGTCTTACGGCAGCCGCATACCGGGCATCCAGTTATCAACCGTATGAAAGGCCTGACACGCAGCTTTATTTATTGGCCCAGAATGGATTCAGAAATTGAACAATTCTGCCAAAAAAGGAATCATGTCAACTGGTGGTGAACGCCCTTTCCAAGTGCCGCTAGCAACGTTGGCCCAAAACAGAGAAGCCATGGCAGCGAATCCACTTAGGTTATGCAGAACCAATCGCCGGTCAACCCTGATGGACAGTTTCGATATATCAACCAGTACATAGAAAGCTTCTGACGCGTCTTGCATAACCATCCGAGTATGCAACCAAGCCACTGCTCTGATCGGGTACGGGGACGCGTCATAAAAATACAGCTGGAGAGAAGTCGTATGTCAATTTGCGCGAAGGAGGTGTTACGGCGAACCAGCGTTCAAGCCAAGAGCCGTAGCGCAAGATTGGATCGATCTGCATTTGGAGATTGAACTCAAGCAGAGGTCAAACGCGAATTTATGTGGGGTCAGCATCAAACTGAACCGTTTTTAGTTGTGTTAATTGATATTAATTAGAATCTCCGAGGTTTTTGTGTTTAGTAACTGCCTTCAATCTATTTGATTCACCATGCTCTTATGTAAAACAACTCTGGTTCCGGCCGGTCTTTTGCATTCTCATTACCGTGCGTAAACAAACTGTTACAGCAAATGAAAATCATTTCCAGCCTGTTTAATAAAGCTTGGGAGTACCCATCAGGTCCCTAGTAGAAGCATGGATTCAATCTCGAAACCTGTTCTTTAATTTTCATAGTAGTGAACTCTACGTAACAAGCGTGCACTGTTGGGTAGGATCGACATCGTTGGTTCAAGTTTAAGCTTACGTACTAACAGTTTAACAGAGTACGCTCTGATTGCTTCACACATAGCTTCCGGATCGTCAGCGTCTAATCCGTCCTGTATGACTACATATTTTAAAAGGGTTGTACGGTCAGACCCACGAGCACGGAAGAGGCTTGTTAGATCGGCAATTTGGTTCGTACCCATCATGCCAAATGTTGTAGCTCATTCTGAGCTCTAATTTTCCTTACGATCACAGATTGCTGTAAAGTAGAAAGAAATCTGACGTGCGCCGAAACTTTTGTCGTCTATGATGGAGCTTACGTCTTATTTTCCTAGAGTGAGAACTCTCTTGCTTATGATGGAGACGCTGATGTCACAATGGTGCAGAAGATGCCATACAGTGGATCATGTCATCAGTACATCTTTGTTGCCTGTTGTGTACAAGCTAAGAGAAAGAAACCTTTCCAGTTTATCAAACGAATGGTATGACGAAGCGAATCCCAAGCTATGGTACGGAACGCACAAAAACTGGTTGCAGATCCTGTTTTCATCATCTCCATCTGAAAGTTACATTGCACCACCCAGTGTTCACACCCCGGAAATTTGTTGAAAACAGTCGCATTTAAATTAGGTACACCACAGGTAAAAGTAGCTCAGGTATGTTGTCGCCACGAGTGAGCAAAAGTACTATTTACCAACTACCCTCCTAAATGCAGCTGAGAATACTTTGGTATTTCGGTGGTTCAATGTCCCCATACCAATTTAACGCTGATAGGTTAAAGTCCGCAGTAACTAATTTGTGTTTAACTGGCACTTCTGTCACACATTTAAAGGTTCGTACTAAATTTACTAGTTCAGTCTGAGTGTGATCTCGAGGGTCGTATACACAACTTAATAGTAGTTGTTGCTGGCGTACAGAAATAGTAATCCATACTAAATCCTTAACTCGTTGTAGCTATGGGTGGTCAGTGTGCGTACCAATGAAAGTGTTCTAGGTAACTGGTACGCTCTGCTGTGCGCCTGTCGATTTCTTATGAAAAGTTCGTATCCTTTAATGGAAAAGTTTCCACCTGTGGTGTCCTCTGTACACCATGACTCAGTTGTGATCATGATATCCGGATTGAAAGTAGCTACAAACGCCTGAAGAGAATGCCTTTTTAATTGTATGGAACGAATATTAACTAGATAGAGCATGTTGGATCGGAAACACGCAGCTAGAGGTCGGGTTGGCGCTGTACACTTTGAACTCGGAGATCGCGCATCTGACTCCGAGCTAGCAACTGTTGGAGCAATGCCTACATTGGAGTTATTACTATAATTTGAATAGGAACAATGAACAATGAATTTATACGGGTTAAGAAGCGTTGCTTTACAAGTCCCGTTGGATAGTTGGTGGGGATATCAACATAACAATAATAATAACAACAGTAATTATAATGATAGTAAAATAGTTAATACTTCAAATATGATAATAAGGGCTTATCGTTTGTTTTGTTGTAGTCCTGCGATCCTCTTGGATTCACAGCATCCACAGTTACCAACAAATAATTCCATGGTAAACTCCAGGTGTAGGATGGAGACGTAGTGTTAAGTAACAAAGTGTAGGTGGATGAGTGCATCGTCCAACCGTCTTTTAAATACTGTTAGCGTTGGTGCAAAGACGACCGATTCTGGGAGCGCATTCCATGGGTGACAGACACGAATGTAAAAGAAATTTCTGCGGCACTCCAGACGACTGTATTGTTCTGCGAGTTTTACTGAGTGGCCCTTCAGGTTTGTATTGCTGGGAGTTGCAATAAAGGGCGGCACACATGATGTGGGTCTCGCAGAATTAAGTATGTCATAATCAGGTCGCCTCGTAGTCTGCGATAACTTCCACTGAACAATCCCAGTCGTTGCAGCCTCTCCTGGTAGGAAAGATTGTGCATTCCAATTACGTTCTTAGATTCCCGGCGTTGTGACTGCTCCAGTGCATTAAGGTCGTGTTTCAGCCATGGATGCCAGGCTTGAATTGCATATTCGACATGAGGGGGAACATACACACTGAGCATTTATCGAAATATGGAGCTGTTTATTTGTCCAAACGCTCGTCGCATCAACCCGACGTGTTGGTTCCCGGTCTTCGAGGACTTTTCGGATTGCCTGGAGCAACCCAAGTCACGTTCGAGAGTTGATTGTTGCAGTTCATCCGTTCCGAGTCGGTATGAGTAGCTGCTCTGATGTCAGATGGAAAGCACCTTGCAGTTAATAACATTGAAATGCAATAAGTTTTGGATCGACCATTGATACCCTGTATCTAAGTCACTCTGAAGCACATGTTGGTCGGCGTTCACCTGGGTCCTGCGCCAGATTTGATATCGCCGGCAAACATTAGGAATTTTGAAGCTAATCCCTGTGCAAGGTCATTAATAAACACCAAAAACAAACGTGGACCTAGAACCGAGCCTTGCGGCACGCCACACTCGGCTTCTTTAGGGTCCGATAAAGAGCTTCGAACTCTGACCACTAACTGCCGTTGAAGTAGAAAGTTGGTAATCCATCTTAAAAGAGGGTCTCCGATCCCGTAATGCTTTAGCTTGGATAGTAGTATTCGATGGACTAGACGATCGAAAGCCTTGGAAAAATCCAGGTAGATCACATCAACACCTTCCCCAGCGTCAGCTGCCTCGGTCCAACTACTGCGTGCAATTAGTGAATTGGTTGTACATGACCGCTGTTGACGGAAACTGTGCTGTTCAGGAGTGATGAGGTTGCAGTTTTCCAGATAGCACACCAGTGCATCGGCGACTATGGATTCCATGACCTTGGAGAGTATAGGAAGGAGGGTTACTGGACGGTAGTTGGAGGGATCAGTTCTGCTTCCACCACTGTGAATCGCGGTTATTACTTCAAGCTTTCACATGGCGGAAACTTGGTTCTGGTCTAAGCAGCACTGGAAAAACTGAGCTAAATGTCCTGCCAGTTGGTTTGCTGCTGCTCCCAAATTCTCTGGACGACTGGCGTCGACACCCGGCGAGCTGTGTTTGCGTAGAGAAGTCAGCTTTTGCAATACAGTCTCTGCGGTAAAATTGATGTGGGTTAGTCCCGGCGAGCAGAATACAAAGCTTGGTAGATCGCTTGGTGGCAACACTCTTTGAAACGTGGGGGTGTATAGCATCTGCAGCGCGTTTGCAGCTTCCATAGCCGTTCTTGTTGGGCCATCAGCCGTCTTGAGTGGAGGAAATTCTTGCCTCACCTTTCGTAGGCTATTAACATGCTTGTACAGCAGTTAGTGGTTAGCACTGAAGGTATTTGCGATGCTCGGCTGATAGGCGGCTTTGTCTTCCCTTAGCAGTTGAGTGCTGTGGTTGCGTTGGGCTACGTAGTTGTCCCACGTTTCTTGTGCTCGAGCTTCTCTGTACACTCGCCATGCTGCGTTGCGCACTGCCATCCATATTTGAGTTCTGCTTCTAACGAAAGAAACTGATTTGCACTAATTGCAAGCTTTTATCTCTGAAGCCTGTTCAAGCAGCTGACTAAATTTGTTGACGAACTCGAGCCAGGCGACTTCCGGGGGTTCTTCTTCGAGGAAAGACCGTTGTGGCGCTGACTAGCTGGGCGACTCGGTCGTACCTTGTGATGGTTCGCACAGTCTCATCGTTATCATTCAAATATTATGCATAGCAGACGAAGTTGAAACTGATGACTGCATGATCACTGCGACCCAATGGGCAGTCTTAAACCAACACATCAATCATATGCTCCTCATTAGTAAGCACAAGACCCAGCACAGATCGCCTGTTACCAGTTCTGCACCGAGTGTGCAAAGTGATGTGATTGTAAAGAGGAACAGTAGTTACTAGATCTTGTAGATCGGTTTCGAATTGTTCTCCGATCGTGGCAGGAGCTTTTAAACAATGTACGTTGAAATCACCCATGATAAGAATGTGGGTGTACTTCTGTAGTAAACTTCACCTTAAAGCAGCCGCTAGGTGGTAGTCGGTTTCGGATGTTGAGTTAGGGGCGCGGTACACCAAGACAATAAAGCAAGCGTCCCTGCGTTTTAACTGCAACCGGCACCAAAGAGAGTCGGGGAACGGCGAGTCTGAATCCTCCACGTCTTCGCCGTGTTAGTCGTTTCGGTAATACAGTATTACCCCTGCCCCTTTGTGGGCCTGTCATTCCGGATCAGCGACGTGCCCGGTAGCGAAATTTCAGCGTCCGTCATTCCCGTGTGCAAACATGTCTCGGTGATATCAGTGACATCATACGAGCCGGAATCTTGGCGACCTTTCAGTTCAGCCAGTTTGTTAGAAAGACCCTGAGCATTTGTATACAAGCAGGCCAGTTTCTCGGTCTCTAGGAGCCCGCAGAGAGGTGAAGCTGTCAAGTGTGGGAGAATGCCGACCGATGGGAGGTCGGCAGTTACTCGATTTTTTGATGAGTCAATGTTACCTTGTTTGCAACTTGATTCGAACAGGGTGCGTCCCAACCTTCGTTTAGATCTACCTCAGAGTCAATTAAAGCAGCAGTCAAGTTACGCTTTTGTACATTTGTCGGTATGCTTGCTGGTTCAGTTGCTTTAATATTTGAGATGTTCAACGTGTTTGCGACCTTTAACCGAATTTCGGAAGGAAGATGTTTCCGATTTTGCCATCGATCCAAAACATCCTTTCCTTGTCACTCTGACTGAACCACAAGTTTTAGGATTTTAGGGCCGCATCCTCTATAATTCGGTGATAGTGGTATCCTGGTGAACGATAGTGCCGCAACATTATCCAAAGAAAGTGTTTCACGAATGAACCGCCACTGTTCTAAATCTTGCTTTCCGGTCTCTTGAATATCGTTGGAAGGATGTTCTGGTACGCCATGTATGAAGCTTGTGTTTAGCCGGTGTTGCTTGCTGTGCCCCTCTTCGGTGTTTCGTTTTGGTTATCGCGCGCTCCAAGAGACATCAGGATAGATATGTATCCCACAGGATTCGTGTTTTAGCGCGCTTGCGGAGAGCAAAACGTTTTCTACGTTGGTGGAGGATTTTAGTGTTATTTGAATAAATCTGGGTTCACCAAAGTATGGCGAGTTCGGATGACGAGTGATTCGTAACAGGTTTATGGGCTTGGCTTTGATACTCATCTGCATACGCAATGAGTTCCATTGGTCTTGGAGGTGATGGCCGAAACTGTGTATGGTCTAACGGAAAATTGTTCGGATAACCATGTCTGTGCCTTGTCTGGGGGGTTATTGCTGTACAACCTCGGGGTGATACGGCGCTGATGTTACATGCTGTATTCCGTTGCTAGTGACGAATCGGTTGAACTCCGTGCTAACAAAATGGAACCCCTTACCCGTGCATAGGGTCTCCGGAATACCGAATGAGGCGAATGATGAAAACCTTTTAACAATTGTGGTTTCGGACGTCGCTTGCACACCCGGATGCACTTCAACTCACGTGGAGTGGGCGTCGATGAGTAACAGAAATATGATTCCATTAATCGGGTCGATGTAGTCTGCGTGGATCTGTTATCGCGGCTTGTCGGGCCAACGCCACAGATGTACTGGACCGCGTGGTTTACTGCGTTGATGTGCCTTACAGATGTACCAATCCTTCAGTATGTTCTCGATATCTGAAGGTATCCTTTGCCACTAGCAGTATTCCATTGCTAATGCCTTCATTCTCGAGACATCTGGATGTACATCACGAAGCTGGTAAAGAATCTGTGCTCAAGCCTTGCTAGGAGAGACAAATCAGTAACCCCAAAAATACAAAACGATCGAATAAGCTTAGCTCATTTCTTCATGCTATAAATGGCTGCAGATCATTGGCTCCTACAGCAGCTCATCCGTCTGTCAAGTAGTGTTGGTTGTTGAAATAACAAAGGTGGATCAAAAAACCACTACAAAATGTTCTCTCACGGCTTGTGGCGCTTCCTAGAAGCGTTGTATCTAGATGTTGCATCAGGTGAAGTAATTCACAGGGAGAATCAGGCTAACTTCACCTTCCTGCAACTGACGGACGGCTCAGAGCATCAACTGTGCGATTACTGGTGCCAGACGTGTAGTCCGTTTTGCAGTTGTGTGCGCTCAAGGTCAGAAACCACTTCTGGACTCTTGGTGAAGACATTTGTTGTATTCCTTTGGTGTCCACTAACAATGGGTTATGGTCTGTGTAAAGTTCAAAATCCCTATATTTATTGAAAGAGTGTACTCACACCTAAGATTACGAACAGGGCTTCCTTGTCTAGCTGTGAATAGTTCCTTTCCGCTGTTGCATACCACCTGATGCAAGCGCTATGCGGTGCACATTTGTTCAGTCATGCGATTGCACAGGACAGCACCCACACTCCAAGTGGATGCTTCACATTGTAGAGGGAGGAGCTTCCTGGGATCATAATTCACTAACATTGGTGAGGAGGCGATAGCCTGTTTGTCTTTGCTTAAAGCATCACTTTGCCGGGGACTCCAATACCACGGTCCGTCTTATGGAGTAACTTATGCAGATAAAATGACATAGTGGATGCATCAGGACAGGGATAGCAGGTAATGAGATGGCACTCATATAAACAAACAGATCTCACGATTTCTTCCCCTTTCAGGGTTTCTTGTCATCTCGAAAATGTAAACTGACCTTATCCGGCCTATATTCAGGATAGTGCACATAGGAGGAAAGGAACTCACATTTAGACCTTCGCACTTTAAGTTCGTTTCGTGCCAGTCCTTCAAGCACAACAGAGAGTGCCCGTAGTTATTCTGTCGCAGCGTTCGGAGGTGAGAATATCATCCAAATATGCACGAGTAAAAGGTATATCCTTAACCGAATTGCTGCTAATCCTTTCAAAGGTACCGGGGACAGTTAATACCGAAAGGTAAGCGGTTGCACTAGTAATGTCCCATTTGTCTAGTGATTGTATTAAGTTCTCCATAAGACTCATCAAGCTCTGTTTGTGAATACGCGTGACTAAGATCATTCATGGATGTTTCACCACCCGTCGTCGAAGCATACAAGTCTTCAATGCGAGTAATGGATATCTGACTATCATGGATTACTGGTTGACAGTCGTCATGTAGCACAGCAAATCCGCACAAAGCCATCCGGTTTGGCCACCGATACTATTGGCCTCCCCCAGTTGGAAAATTGTACAGGTATTATACTTACCTGAGTTTGTTAGTCAGGTCACAACGAGTTAACCCTTTAATTATAAGTATTACTTTGTTTAAATTGTAATACAGCTTCAAAGCAAGCATCATTCCTTCCGGTACTCACGAAGATACGTACAATAGCCTTCTGTTAGCAATTAAGCAAGTGCCAAAACTCTGATAATTTGCCCTACAGTAAGTGGAGTAAATTTACGTGCTTCATGTTGAGCTAGATAAATTAATTCAGGACTCTCAGCTTTGGAACTTAGGGCATAACGTAGTGTTGGTGTTCTTAAAAATTGGGCTGGACACTTTCCTTCAATCCTGTCGTCGATTCACAGTTTTTCAGCCTCCTAATTCCTGCGCAGGAATCACTGCATATTGCTTCACAATTTCCTTCAGTCCAACAACTTCGTTAACTTTATTAAGAACATCCAACGTAGTAGGGAACACGTCCATCCAGTCCCTCTCTCGAAGAATTGGTCGATCTTCCGGTATTACATACTCAGGACTTTTGTGACTTAGCGACATATTGTACATAGACAAGGCATTTAAGGAGAATACTAATCGGCTCATTTGTGTATGTGCGAAGGTTAGAAGCGCATGATGACAATTGGAAAAGTGCTTCACGGCGTTCACCCTAATTATTGTCACCAAGGCCCCTGTTTCTATCTCCATCTATATCTTCTGTCCTTGGGTATCGAGCTCTTCAGCGTACGTTGCTGAACGTAGGTTGGACACTGCATTCAACCACACTGAATACAACTGGTTCGTTCTCCTCGTAGCAATCCGCCGTTTTTATTACTTTTGCTCCCGGTTTATCTAATTACGGATACAGCTTCACTGTCCTGCATACTCGCGCCAAATGACCCACCTTCCCACCCTGTTTTCTGGTTTCGATATTTAGATGCGCACTCGTGTTGATCACCACATCGTTAGCATACAAACGGTTTTTGGTCCACGGACGTCCTTGTTAGTTTCCCCGTCCTTTTCACCAATTGTGCATTTCCGGAGGGAGATTTTAGAGTAAATGCGGACAGTTGTTATCTCAGATTCTATCTTTGAAGGGCAACTGAATAAGCTGTCCCCTAATTAAGTGCACTGTCATCCAGTGAAAAGAGTTTCACCGGATAATCTGCTCAGATTAACCAGGTATCAGGCATTTAAATACCATTGTGTTTTCAAATTTCGCCGGACCAAATTCATTATATCACTGGTCAAGAATAGCCTGGCCTATACGAAAAGTAAACTCGTTCTCATCTTCTCCCGTTTCCAATGGAATTTAGAATAAGTTTACCCAGCCGTAAACACGCATTAACGACAATCTATAGAGCGCTGAACGTATCCAAGGCACTGGCTATAGTTGCACAGACCACAATCCGGAAGGAGTCCACTTATTGCTGGCATTGGTCACCAAGTAACCGTCATAGTTGTTTGATCTTGTGTTGCTTTGAAAGGGAGACTAATAGATCCAATATTAGAATTAATTCCAGGCAGTTAGTAAACGTTTTTTGCCGTCTATTCCAACTGGGAATAAAGATTTCCTCTAGAATATAACTCAAAAAATGTGCGTGCGTTCATCGTGGACATGATAAACCCCATAGCCAAACGATGGTCATGACAAACAGATGCACGACCTCTATGGTTATAAGCCACTTAATCCTGCGAACGAAAAAAGTATAAAACTTTTCCTGATTGTTCGCAGCAATAGTACAATCAAATTGCTTCTAAAGCTTTGATTTGCATCTATAAGCCGATTGTACATGTTCATTAGTGCACATGTATTGCATCCCGTATCATTTCTACGCACCAAGCGCGCCCAGTGACCTTGGTATTGACCTAGTCCAGAGAAGCCAATGACGCTGAGCTTAATAACCCTAGCATGAATGTATGAGTTGGCGGTGTGTGGTGTTCACGCGTGGGCGGCCTAGCCTGCATTCAGCAACGGTGCCTACTCTGAAGCTAGCTCGATGCTCTACAGGGGCACAAGGTTGTCCGAACACGATGCGACTGGGTATAAGTGGACTACAACGTAAGTAAAGGCATGCCTTGCGAACGGTGCCATTGGAGCAGGGGCTGCGAATACGGTAATACGACACCCCATTAGCGATCTTATGGCTAGTTTTGCGCTGGCGCAGCCCAAATTTTGCACGACCAACCAACGCTAGGGCATACGACCGTACTGTGTCCGAAGAGCGAGGCAGTGAGAGGTTCATGGCTGCGAATGACCAGGGCGGTGTGATGGGCTTGCTAGTGGCGGTCTGCTGAGAGAAACATCGCCAAAATACGACAGGCAATATGTCACAATGCGAGTAGACCAAGCTTTGCTACACCAGGCGTCGCTTCCCTTCATAGTGGATGCAGTACACCGAATTGCTGATCTCTGAATCAAATGAGATACTGCGACCGGACTGTCGGCAGTTTGCATCGAATGATCTGTGCGCACACAAACATGAATGGGCGGACTGACGCAGACCCAACGTAAGAGCAACTGATACGCATCAACTGAATTCGTATCCCGTACACAGTTGTGTGGTATGTTCGCACATGGGAATCACTGCATCGTTGCTTGGCAGTTTTATCTGGCCATTTCACCGGATGTTCTCCAGCAAACGTACTTGTCCGGCACAGCATACCGGCGAACAACACTTCAATTCGTTCCTACGGTAGTTGTACCTGCAAAGCCTATAACTCCGCGCGATCGATGACACTCAATTTCCTATCTAACGGCCTGTGAATACGTAGTCCATAAACACACACGGCAGTACAATGGCATATAACGGGTCAAATAAATAACGCTTCACATGGTCCGTCGAGTAGTCGTGATGTAGGGAGGAAGATTAGGTAATGAACGTACCAATGAAATGTAGCGTGTCTTGGTGATTTAGCAGAGACATGTGCATGATAACTGGTATACATTCATTTAGTTACAACTAATCCCTCGTCATCATTTACCACTTCGGCACGAAGCGGGAAATTCGAGAACGTAATTTTATACATGAAATCCCCTTTTTGATTTCTTAAAAGAACATCGGACGATGCACTTTCCGGGATAACACTGTTAGTATGGCCAACCAGCGCTCCGACAGGTTCGGTGTGTCCGGATCTCAAGACAGTCACATGTGTATGACTGCGAATGATCAGGGTATGGGGTGCGTGATGTTATGGCGTGCTTGTTCGTAAAGCGACATAAGTGGCCTGCGCAACTTGCCACTGAACTCTAGGCTGGCAGGTTGCCACATGGGTAAGAGAATCACAAGGGTGACACTCAGGTGAGAAGGCTAATGCCGTGTTACGACTGCGACATTCTTGCTTTAATGCGTGTATGTAGCGTAAGATCTGTGCACCATAAGCCAAACGCAGTACCCCATATCATCCAGCCCAAAGTTAATGTGAGGTACTGCAGTTGCCATCAGGTGCTTGCACTGGAGGGATAATTGTGATGTCTTGGTGGTTAATGTGTAGGCGATCGCGCTGACGACCACCTTGGTTGTTTGAGTGGTTCGTGTTCTCTGAACGCTGCACCACTAGCAATTGGCGGACGACTCATGATGTAACGGATACATTGACACAACTTAGCCGCTGAATCGAACGCAGTCGATCGTGTAGCCTTCTGAAATGGAACAATGGTGTATTACGGTTAAAAAAAGTAATGTTTTACAAGTCCCGTGGAGTGGAAAGTATTACGAAAATTAACTAATATGATAAAGTGAAAAGCATTTGCTAGAATAGCGAACATTTTCGCGTATGAACAGTATAAATGCAGAAATCCATTGGTTGGGAGTATGGTAAGACACCGTTTGATTGCGTTTTGTAGTCCTTGGCTAACAAGTCATAAAATGAAATGCAAATAAGACAACACATCGTCAACGCGCTTTTTGAATGCAGCCAAATTGGGAGCAGTGACGACATAATTAGAGAGGATATTCCAAGGCTAGCACACGCGGAGGGAAACTAACTTTCCACGGCATTCAAGCCGACTATAGTGTATTTTCAGTCTCAGAGGATGACATCTTGAGTTAGTGTTGTGGTTCAATTCCAGTAGCGGACAGCATCTATGGTTTGGGTTCTTCAGAAGCTGATAAACCATTATGAGATCTCTCCGCAAACGCTGATATCGACCGCTGTACATTCTTAGAGACTTCAGTCTAAGCTGATAGAACAGATGAAAAAGGCCCCTGACGTTCTTGGTTAACTTCCGTTGAGGAGTTTTAAGAGCATCGAGATCCTGTTTCTGCCACGGCTCCCACGTCTGGATAGCATATTCTATGTGCGGTCGCACGTAGACGTTAAGCATTTGGGGAAATATTGAGGGTTCAAACCGACCGAAGGCTCTGCGAAGCAGGCTGAAGTGTTGATTGTTGGTTCTGGTCATCTTCTCTGCTGGTTTGGAAAACCCGAGATCTTTCTGGACCAGGACACCCAGGTCACACACTTGTGAGGATTTCTGCAAGGTGTGGTCTCCAAGCTTGTAAGTGTTCATCGGCTGCTGACGAAGCTGGGTCACCTTGCACTTAGGTATGTTCAACGGAAGCAGGCTCCTCTTTGACTCTTCATAATTGCGATGTACGTAACTTCATTTGGTGCAGCTTCCGCTTGAGATGGAACGATCTTGGCCTAGTGGTTTTTGTTTACCAATCACCATCGTCTACACCCGAGAGGGACTGCAAATTGGTGGCTGCGTTGAGCCAGGTGTTAATCAGAAATTACGGTCACGTTCTAGTCTCCGGCGATTTCCACTTACATGATCTAGAATCTCAGGACACACCACGAAAGCAATTGAAATCTGACCTGCATGATGTCTGATTTTTCCTCTTTATGGCCACGTCACCTCGCCCACCAGATTCAGGGGAAATAACATGCCATCCATATTGGACCGAACATTCACTATTGAAGAGCCGATAGACGAGAAAGTAATAATCGATACTCTATGACACAGTAAGTAGGTGACTCTGCATTTCATGCACACTTGCTATGCGGAATATCCCGAGGACCAAATTAAAACAACGCGAACCGTAACCAGTTACGACACCTTAACCCGACTCGTTGAGGCGACCGACTGGAGTTTCCTAACCGAGAATTCACCCGATATTGTCTGGGAACGTTTCGTCAGTAAGTTTAACATACTGGTTATTGGAGCATGGAAAACCAAAACTATCAGTTCGAGAAACGTTACATCGTTTATACGGAGTAGGACAGGCGCACGCATGGTGATGCGCAATGTGGCGTGATATACGCACAACGCCGATCCGCGTTCGAGTACCTGCAAGGCATATGTTGTACACCGTAACCACTATACTCAATTAGCGCGCGGACAAAGTAGCTTATCAAGATGCTTTAACCAAGAGATTAACTACAAATCCTAAGCTTCTGTACAAACACGTGAACAGCCTGCGCAAGGTGAACTATTAGATTTCCCTCTCTTCGAACAGCGTATGGTCTAACTCGGACTGCTAAAGAAGCGTCGGACGTTCTGCAACAACAATATGCACCAACGTTTGGTTGCATCCCGTGATCTCCTGAATCTTTGGAATCTATGGTGCCCACAGCAGAACTGACTCATATAAATGTTTACCGCAGACATCGTCATGATAAAACTGTTATCCATGCGCCTGCACGCCTGTCCAGGAATTGACGTCATCCGCCCAAAGACGCTTGCTGTGGCGGATACTATCGGCTGAACCTTTGGCGCGGCTGTTCCAGCGCTGCTTTGACGAGCAGCACGTTTCTGCAATGTGAAAACACGGAATAATAACTCCCATTTACAAAGGGGGTAGTCGTTCGGACCCAGCTAATTATTGGCCAGGAACTGTACTACCAGTTCTTTCAAAAGTTGTAGAGGCCATCATTACGGACGCACTCATGTCTTATCTGGACAGCTTTGGTTACATTGCTCAGCAGCAACACAGCTTCCGACAGAATCGTTCGTGCGCAACCAATCTATTGGTAGCACGAGACAGCTGGATCAAAACTGTGGACGCTGGTGCAGGAGTTGAGGTGGCTTAACTTGATTTCTCTTAGGCATTCGGCCGGTTGGACCATCGTATCCTACTAGTCAAACTTCAAAGATGTGGCATTGGCGACCCTGTTCTCGGGCGGACCTGTAATTTTCTCTTGCACAGGCGTCTGGAGGTGAGAATAGGTGCATCTATGTCAGATCCAATTCACCTCGAATGCGGAGTGCCACATGGTACAGTATTGGAGCCCCGATTATTTTTGGTCTTCATAAACGATCTAGTGAGTCAAATTGCGTCAAGCTGTTTACTCTGCGCTGATGACACCAAAGTTTGGCGAGTGATCAGAGTTCCAGAAGACCGATCTTGACAAGATTGATGGATGGTCAGTCAAAAATCGCCTTCTATTCAATGTGGCTAGATGTCGTGTGCACCATTTAAGACACCGAATGGTTCACACCTATAAGCTGGGGTACTAAGATCTGCAACGCTGTTTTCTCGAGAAGGAACTCGGTGTGTTGGTTCAGGAAGATCTCGGCTGCTCGGAGCAGTCCAAAAAGGCATCGAAGAAATGGATCCAAATTATGGGGCTTTTACAGAGAGCCTTCGGGCAATTAAAACCATTGATTTCCCGCCAAATAGTTCCAGCTTATATGCACCCGTATGTTAAATATGCAATTCAAGCATGGCACCCATGGCTAAAGCGGCATCTCACGGTCTTGGAGCCTCCAAAACGTCAGGTGACGAAAAATGTCAAGGGGCTGCGCCAGTTGTCACACAAACAGCGCCTCAGACTGCTTGGCACTTACAACGGACGTTTGCGTGGGGACCTAATCATGGTTTACCGAATATTAAACAACACTAATCACCCCTGCCATTACCTATTGAAGCCGAGTCACAACAGCGAAATGAGAGGTCATTATCTCAAGTTGACAGAATGATACAGTCGGTTGGAGTATCGAAAAAACTACTTCTCGCTGCGAGTTTGCCACACGTGGAATACCCACTCAGAAGCTGTTATTTCAGCCCCACGTTAGCGGCATTCAAAGCATGTGTCGACAGTGGATTGGCCATACGTAATCCAAACGACCCAAACAAACAGCAGAAGAACAAAGACAAATCAACCCACTTCCATTTTTGCACGCAAACCACAGACGATAAGCTTGGATAGCAAATAAAACAGACGGGAACGCTGTAATCGGCGAGTTCGCAGTTTGCAGTTGTTCACTATTCCCCATTGCCATTTTTGCCTTTATTTTGCTCGCCCTTAACCGATCATCCGGTGGGACATATCAAGCTTCGACTTTTTTTACCGTAATATATCATTGACCAAATGTTCGTCAACAAATATAGAATTCCGTATAGTTCCCTCTGTGTTCTGGCCTCCTTTGTCATCCTGGATGTCTTCTCGGTGATCCCACGGTGTCATGTCTTGCTTGGTGAGGAACCTGACGATATCAAGTATTCTGGCTAAAATTTCATGCAACTACTTTTCTGCAACTACTTGCTCCATTTTTGTTAATTGCCTTTCCTGTAACTAGCCACATCACTAGCTCCCTGTAGTTGATGAATGATTAAGCACGCGATTTACTGTATTCGTGTTCACTTGCTTTTAGATTTAGTTTCCACCAATCTAAAAACTAGACAATCCTGTTGCAGACATCCTGCAGCCGAAATCAAACACAGCCTCTTTTGTAGGAGAATACACCATCAGGGTTTGCAATCTCAGTGCACCATATCGCAAATCCCGAAACAAAAACCGTTCGTGTTAACTTCTTTGCCTCAGGTTTGCATTCGTTCTAGGTAACACCAGTTATGGGATTCATGCTCGACATGCTGCAATGCGGCAGCTCCAATCCGGACAAGCATGGTAAGAAACTCACGAACAATCTCAACAACCCACCGGAAAAAAACCATGTAATCGTTCGGTGTGCGTGAATAAAAAGGTGCTTGCATTTCTAATGCTTTAAATTCGCGCGCTTCTTCTGCATCAGCGTTACAAACATTTCCCGCTGCTTCCATGCTGTCAATCTAGCTTTCTATTACCCGGATATCCACATCTGTAGTGCCGATTTCATCTTGGGTCACCAAATGAGTATCATGCTTTGTTTTTACCACGTCAGTCATGGAATAAATTCTGCTGAGTTTAGACTGGGTATTAAGCAACCATCCGTACTAAAAATGTCGCCCCCTGTCCCAAGCCGCCCGGAGCGGACCGCACCCGCCGCACCCGCTATGCTACAATTATACTTCCGGTAAATCAAGCACTCAATAAATTGATGATATGGTGAGGTATTCCTTACATCAGTACATCTTTCGACAGCATTTAGCAGATTAAACAGCAGAATGCGTTATTATACTCAAGAAAACACGTACGAGTTGATCCGTTTCTTTTGTCAAGTGATGGCAGTACAAGGCACGCTACTGCATCAACAGTCGATTTCGAACTACGATAAATGTTTTTAAGAGGATCAGTCGTGCAGGTTTAGGACAATTTCATTTCAAGAATAATTTCTGCTTGCAAGTTCTAGGCAGCAGCATAACAAGCGACAAGTCGACATTTGTTGGATCCTTATCTTCGTACCGGTGAGACGCTATCGTTCCCCAGAGTAGACTGCATATGCACTTGGTTCAGACGGCATAGCTCTTCCTTGGTACAAACGGTGAGAGACCTCACTGAGATGCCGTGTTCTTCTTTAAATGCTCTCCCCTTAAGTCCACACGCCATCTTCAGATGGGGGAAGATAACCTGTCCGCGTGGACCTTGAGACATGCACCTACACATCAGCGCAAAACTAGCTCCCGCAGAAGTTACTTTAATGAAATATGCCGACGACATCATCCTGGGTATCAATCATCAAAACGCCGATTGCTCTCTGATGTCACAAAACCATCTGAATGACCTCAATATTTGGTCCAAAGCTCCTCATCTGTCTCTTAATGCATCCGAGTGTCATAATACGCTGTTTTCTCGACGCATAGGAGCCAGGTACGAGCAGCTCCCCACACAGTGTGCCAAACAACTTAGTGACACTGATGGATTGCACTCTGCCACATCTGTGAAGTAACTAGGTATGGTACTTGTAGGTCTACCAGGTGACTGACTGACAAACCTTGTGTACGCGGACGATAGGCCCTCTTTGGGTTTGACCCAGTGGTTATGTATGCAAACTGCTTCGACTCGGCGTGCGTTTGCACCTTCACAGTGCAAAATGTTGTCATCGTCGGTCCGATCAGTCACCTGTGCTGATAAGGGTGGAAGTTCAGAAGTAATCCAAAAGGTATTAAACGAAGAACAAAGTATGATTTACCATAAGAGTCGAACGGTGCATTCGACACGGGTGTATTTGACTGACTCACTCCCCGCAGGTAGGAAGACACCGGGCATGAAATCGACTTGCATATCGTCGAAATCTTTAGAAAAGGTTTGCGATACACATTCCTAAGGCTGACTGCTGAAGCATAGGAAATTGCCGAAACCAACAGCTACGTAGGAAGTGGATGGAGTGGAGTTATCGAGTGCGTGGCGGGCTGTCTTATCTTGTCACTCTAAACGACGTTGGCGAACGGATTCGTGGCAGGGTTTGAACATCAAAACAATCCCATGCCCATAGCAAACAGAGACATAAATGTGATGAACTTGTACAATGAACCACTTGGGATCTCTATTGCAACACCGAAAATGTCACCTTGATTTGTCAGGTGGTTAACGTCTTGCTAGTATCTCGATAACCGCAATTATTGTACCTTTCCCGTAATGAGCGCAGTAGCAATCAGCCCCCGGTTCACTTGGTCTGACGAAACTTTTGTGTGGAACGCAAAACGTGGGCTTCTGGGAGATGCTGAGGATGTACTTTGCAAGAACGAGTGGAGAATGTGTTTCATGGAGCGAATTGTGTCTGAGGCACGAGCCTGCATGAGGTCTCAGCACTGCCAGCACAAAATGGATCATGTAAAGAGGAATGAGGTTCACGCAATGCATTGTACTGATTTGTAAATGGCTCACATTTTGTTGATATAAATGTATATAATTGGAACTAAGATTTCCATTGTTATGCATCATAAACCCATTGATTCGACATGCAGTTATAAGCGATGGTGTTCAGGCTAAGTGCTTTCACAGAGGGTTCTCACATGTTTACACGTTACGCATTGCCAGAGCGCACCGGAGGTTATATGGATTGTTTCTGATACTCAGAACTGCATTGCTGCTAATGATGAGAGGTTATGTGTTGTTGCGTACTGTTGGGTCCCTAGTTCATGGAGGGGGAATGGTACGTAGTTGGTATCACGAAGAGGACTACCGTGCGCAGAAAATGTATACTCTGTTAATCGTTCGGTTAAACATTATTGCAGAAATGTTGAAGGTGCATAGTGCCGTTGGTTACATATCACCGCGTGAAGAGAGTCACTGTGAGATAAGCTAAGACAAGGCGTCGGATACAAGCCACTGATCAATCTCAGGATGGGAGATCGAAGTTTGTCGCTTATTGTGAAGATAGGGCGGGCGATTGGTAACTATGAAAGTCACGATATACACCAACATAACCAAGGTTGCATTTATAAATGTTTAAGAGGAGCCTGCTTCAGCTAAGTGCCAGATGATCCAGCTGCGTCAGCAGCCGATGAACACTTACAAGCTTGGAGGCCACACCTTGCAGAAATCCTCACAAGAGTGTGACCTGGGTGTCCTGGTCCAGAAAGATCTCGGGTTTTCCAAACCAGCAGAGAAGATGACCAGGACCAACAATCAACACTTCAGCCTGCTTCGCAGAGCCTTCGGTCGGTTTGAACCCTCAATCTCTCCCTAAATGCGTAACGTCTACTTGCGACTGCACATAGAATATGCTATCCAGACGTGGGAGCCGTGGCAGAAACAGGATCTCGATGCTCTTAAAACTCCTCAACGGAAGTTAACCAAGAACGTCAGGGGCCTTTTTCATCTGTTCTATCAGCTTAGACTAAAGTCGCTAAGAATGTACAGCGGTCGATATCAGCGTTTGCGAAAGCATCTCATAATGGTTTACCAGCTTCTGAAGAACCCAAACCACATTTGTCGTCCGCTGCTGGAATTGAACCACAACACTAACTTAAGATGTCATCCTCTGAGACTGAAAATACACAATGGTCGGCTTGAATGCCGTGGAAAGTTAGTTTCCCTCCGCGTGTGCCAGCCTTGGAATATCCTCTCTAATTATGTCGTCACTGCTCCCAATTTGGCTGCATTCAAAAAGCGCGTTGACGAGGCGTTGTCTTATTTGCATTTCATTTTATGACTTGTTAGCCAAGGACTACAAAACGCAATCAAACGGTGTCTTACCATACTCCCAACCAATGGATTTCTGCATTTATACTGTTCATACGCGAAAAATCTTTGCTATTCTAGCAAATCCTTTTCACTTTATCATATTAGTTAATTTTCGAAATACTTTCCACTCCACGGGACTTGTAAAACATTACTTTTTTTAACCGTAATACACCATTGTTCCATTTCAGAAGGCTACACGATCGACTGCGTTCGATTCAGCGGCTAAGTTGTGTCAATGTATCCGCTGCATCATGAGTCGTCCGCCAATTGCTAGTGGTGCAGCGTTCAGAGAACACGAACCACTCAAACAACCAAGGTAGTCGTCACCGCGATCGCCTACACATTAACCACCAAGATATCACAATTATCCCTCTAGTGCATCAGCTGATGGCAACTGCAGTACCTCACATTAACTTTGGGCTGGATGATATGGGGTACTGCGTTTGGCTTATGGTGCACAGATCTTACGCTACATACACGCATTAAAGCAAGAATGTCGCAGTCGTAACACGGCATTAGCCTTCTCACCTGAGTGTCACCCTTGTGTTTCTCTTACCCATGTGGCAACCTGCCAGCCTAGAGTTCAGTGGCAAGTTGCGCAGGCCACTTATGTCGCTTTACGAACAAGCACGCCATAACATCACGCACCCCATAACCTGATCATTCGCAGTCATACACATGTGACTGTCTTGAGATCCGGACACACCGAACCTGTCGGAGCGCTGGTTGGCCATACTAACAGTGTTATCCCGGAAAGTACACCGTCTGATGTTTTTTTAAGAAATCAAAAAGGGGATTTCATGTATAAAATTACGTTCTCGAATTTCCCGCTTCGTGCCGAAGTGGTAAATGATGACGAGGGATTAGTTGCAACTAAATGAATGTATACCAGTTATCATGCACATGTCTCTGCTAAATCACCAAGACACGCTACATTTCATTGGTACGTTCATTACCTAATCTTCCTCCCTACATCACGACCACTCGACGGACCATGTGAAGCGTTATCTATTTGACCCGTTATATGCCATTGTACTGCCGTGTGTGTTTATGAACTACGTATTCACGGGCCGTTAGATAGGAAATTGAGTGTCATCGACCGCGCGGAATTATAGGCTTTGCAGGTACAACTACCGTAGGAACGAATTGAAGTGTTGTTCGCTGGTATGCTGTGCCGGACAAGTACGTATGCTGGAGAACAGCCGGTGAAATGGCCAGATGAAACTGCCAAGCAACCATGCAGTGATTCCCATGTGCGAACATACCACACAATTGTGTACGGGATACGAATTTCCTTGATGCGTATCAGTTGCCCTTACGTTGGGTCTGCGTCAGTCCGCCCATGCATATGTGTGTGTGTGTGTGTGTGTGTGTGTGTGTGTTTGGACCATCCGGTGTAAATTGCCTACAGTCCAGTCGCAGTATCTCATTTGATTCAGGGACCAGCAATTCGGTGTATGCATCCACTATGAGGGGAAGCGACGCCTGGTGTAGCAAAGCATGGTCTACTCGCGTTGTGACATACTGCCTGTCGTATTTTGGCGATGTTTCTCTCAGCAGACCGCCACTCGCAAGCCCATCACACCGCCCTGGTCATTAGCAGCCATGAACCTCTGACTGCCTCGCTATCCGGACACAGTACGGTCGTATGCCCTAGCGTTGGTTGGTCGTGCAAAATTTGGGCTGCGCTAGCGCAAAACTAGCCATAAGATCGCTACTGGGGTGTCGTATTACCGTATTCGCTGCCCCTCCTCCAATGGCGCCGTTCGCAAGGTATGCCTTTACTTACGTTGTAGTCCACTTATACCCAGTCGCATGAAATGTTTGGATTATCTCGTGCCACTAAGCTGGGTAGAATTAGCTTCAGAGTAGGCACCGTTGCTGAATGCAGGCTAGGCCGCCCACGCGTCAACATTACACACCGCCAACTCATACATTCATGTATGGGTTATTAAGTTTAGAAAAGTACTGAAAAAGACGAAGGCTGGTAGATGCATGCATTTCGTATTGTTTCCTCAGTACCATTAACAATAACCGATATTAAGTTTAGCTTTAATGGGTGCTTTGTCCTAGCTCAATACCAAGGTCACTGGGCGCGCTTGGTGCGTAGAAATGATACCGGATGCAATGGTTGACGGCATCCCGTTTCGGATTTGCCTGTCACTGTGGCCAGCCATAGGACGTCTGCGCCTACAGAGGGACCATGGATGGCTTGCGCTGCACCACCCACAGCTCCAACCACACACCCCATATCCAGTGTAAACCCGAAGGAATAAGACCGGGAGGCATTCGGATGGGAACCATGTTTCATCAACGGAGCCGGCCCACACTCCTTCACAGGCAAACACAAGCACACTGTAGTTGGGCATCAATCGTACACAAGACGGTGGTTGGACCGTAGTCCGCTCCACACTGAGTGCATGGAACCACTCTCCGAGCCTAGCACGGCCACAAGAACCGTGCACCCCGTCCCCTCCAACAACGACCAACTGTCTCCTGGAGCCAGTATGGACGAGGTAGTGAGTAATAGACAGGTAGGCACGTTGTCAATATGCACATCAAGCGCAACAACACCTGGGATGTCAAACAATCGCCTACCACTTGAAATGACCTTATCAAATAAAATATATCTGTTGACGAATACGGCTATGCAGACATAACTCTACCCTAAATTTGCATCTGAATTCAGTTGGTTAATAATGATTTCGCGATAAGTACAAAATGTCCAGAGGTTACTCAAAAAGATGCTACAAATGCGATAAAGTTAACGAAGATAACCACAATAAGTGTAAGCAACGTGGCCAGTTAATAGAAGATTAGTCAGGTAGGCAGAACAAATCAAATAAATTGGAATGAAATTTATCTAGCTTTTAAAGACCTAGTTTAAGTGTAAGTTGGTTTAGCCCAACTGCGGTGAAAAAGCATCATGAATGCAATATCGGCCTCAGCAACGGGCACTACCGTATGCAATACAGTTGCACTAATGAGCATATACAATCGGTGTAAGATGCCAATCAAAGCGTTAGGTAGCAATTTATTTGCACTCTGTCTGCAAGCAACGGGCAACGTTTTTGACGGTGCACTGTGTAATCAAGAATTGACAAGGCATCTCGAAATATATTCACTGATAACACGGTGAAATGGGTGTGTTTTTACGTGTGTGTGTGTGTGTGTGTGTGTGTGTGTGTGCTTGCCTACGTGCATGAATGTCTTGTGTTCATCCCGCTGAGTGGATGAGGAGCTGCTTTTTCGTACGCATATTACTGTCCCATAGAAGGTGATGGGGGACTGGCGTCCTTTTTTTGAATATCGTTCGGTACCGTTAAATTCATAGGTCTGACACACAATTATCGCTCACGCTCCACTCATCGCGCTGTACTTCGACGCCATTCCAAAGCATTTTAACCGCTCTTTGGGACTGTTATACACTTATTCATAAACACTCGTCCTCTTGCTTATGTGCCTTCAGTTTCGATGACAGTAGTGTTGAAGTTGGTTATGAACTTTCTTCTTAAGTTACATTATATATATATATATATATATATATATATATATATAATGTTTATAATCCTAGATGTGCCGCAGGGTCCACATGCTCATATTTGAAATGACAACTGTGCCGGTTCTGACGGGATCCCGCCTGAAGTATTGAACCACGTCGGACCCGCGTTGATGACTGTTCTGAATCATATCTTGCAACGCATGTGGATTGAGGAGGACGTGCCTCCTAAACTGCAGAATGCCCTTGTGCTACCGCCATACAAGGGCGAAGGGAACAAGCAATGTTGCACAAATTATCGTGGCATCAACTTGTTGATTTGTGTGGACAAGATTTTTGTCCGAATCCTACTCTACTACATCGTCAGACAGGCTGTGGAACCTAACCTAGGCAGAACATCAATGTGGATTCCGTACTGGTCGCAGGACTATAGATTCGGTGTTTGAGGCTCATCAATTTCAGGAGAAGTGTAGAGAATGACACCAGCCAAAGTACTCGTTTTTTGTTGACGCCATCATGGATTTGATACGGTGAACCGCGAGGAATTGTGGCAGGTGTTGGGTAACTTTGGTTCTCCGAGTAAGTTTGTAAGTTTACTTTATTTTCTACACAGTGATATGCAGGCGAGGGTACAGCTGAGTGGAGAGACTTCGGATGAATTTGCACCTGGCAGTGGTGTGAAGCAAGGCTGTGTCTTTGCTCCTGCCTTGTTTACCACTTATCTTCATACCATAATGTCTTGTGCTTTTGATGCGGCTTGTGTTTACGGTGTCCGTGTGGAGCACCGTATAAATGGTGAGTGGCTGAACATCCGTCGTTTCGGTGCGCGAACTCTAATCTGTGAGACAACTATCCGTATGGTGCTGTTTGCTGACGACCAGGCGTTAGTTGCACACAGCGCGGATGAGTTGCAACACATGACTAGTGCTCTGGATTCGACAGCAGCCAAATTCTGGCTCACCACCAACACTAGCAAAACCATCTGTCTCTTTCAGCCATCACCGGGGGTGTAATCTGGAATATTGCCACAAATCAGCACTGATAACGAAGTATTCGAAACCAACTCCCGCCTCCGCTTCCTACGGAGTGGGATGTGAACTGACCAGTAGCTACACAGTCAGCTGCGTATCCACGGATCGAAGTCAGCGGTAGCATTCGGGAAACTGGAATATCGAGTGTGGAATAACCATCAGCTTACCGTCGGCACGCAGTTGATGGTGTACAAATCCAAGGTGCTGTCGGTTCTTCTATACGGCAGCGGAGCGTGGAAGATATGCCGGTGAGATGTGAGATATCTCCTACGGTTCCATGAACATTGTCTGCGACGGATTCTGCGCATTGGTTGGTGCGACAGAGTTGCGGACACGGAAGTGTTGTGCCGAAGCGGAATGTATGCAGTGTACTGCATACTTTTTCTGAGACACCTGAGTTGGGTCGGTCATAGTTGGCGTTTAGTTTCGACGCGGATACCGAAACAACTATTGTGTGTCTAACTGGGTTTGAAAAGCGGCATTTGGGGAAACCGAAGTTTCGTTACCAGGACATGATCTTACTGATCCTCTCACGTTTTAATCTTGATTGCATGTCATGGGAATCGAAGGCGGTTGATCGGCGTGCATGGCGCGATCTGATCACGAAGGCCGTTGCCGAGGTGCAAGAGAAAGCCCTCGAGCATGAAGAGAAGTAGCGGCAAATACGGGAGCGACAGGCATCGATGATTTGTACTCCATCGACATCGAGTGCATGGTGCTGTAGCACATGCGGTCACGAGTGCCTGAGTCAGGCGGGCCTAGTGAGCCATGAGCGAAGACACTCGGGGCTAACACCGAAACGACGACGAGTCCTGCAGAGAAGATAGGCAGAACCGGCGCAGCGTTTGTAAGTATGCCGCAATCGATTTACTAACCACATGCTTGCATATTGGGTCTCTTTATTTCAGATGGTGGTTTTGGTGCATTTTCCTATTGCTATTTTATCTCATATTAATGTCTACCTAAACTATCTTCTATAAACTTGCACACGTCCCTTAAACTACTTTGGTTAACTTCGATAACATTTTCGCGTTTGTGACATTTTCTTAAAATATATTTTCTGACGCCTTGAAATTATTGCGGATTTGGAAGCGAGCAATTCAATCCCTATGCTCATTTATTGAAGAGTTATGTCACCGTATCGTTATGCATTATTGGATTTATTTTATTTCATCTTGTCGTTGCAAGTGATTGGCTGTCATTTGATATCTCTGTTGTGGCTGCGCTTGATGTGCAGGTTGCCAAGGGGCCTACCTGTCTATTACCCACTATCTCGTTCATACTGGCTCCAGGAGACAGTTGACCATTGCTGGAGGGGACGGGGTGCACGGTTCTTGTGGCCGTGTTAGGATCAAAGAGTGTTTCCATGTACTCAGTGTGGACCGGACTACGGTCCAGCCACCGCCTTGTGTGCGATTGATTCCCAACTACAGCGTGCTTGTGTTTGTCTGTGAAGGAGTGTGGGCTGGCTCCGTTGATGAAATGTGGCTTCCATCCACATACCACCCGGTCTCATTTCTTCGGAAATACACTAGAGATGGGGGGTGTGGTTGGAGCTGTGGGTGGTGTAGCGCAAGCCACCCATGGTCCCTCCGTCGACGTAGGCTTCCTGTGGCTGTCCACATTGACAGGCAAATCCGAAACCGGATGCCGCCAAACGTATGTATCATCCTAGGCTGCAAGATTATTTAATGTGTATCTGAGCGATATTCACGCTAACTTGTGCGGATCGTCGACGAGAAGCCAGGAACTGCGGAACTGATAATAGCCTGCTGCCCTGATTTTCTGACTTTACCTGTCTGCTCTCATGCCACCTTAACTGACGTTTGGGTCGTGTTGGATCGTTTTCTATATAAACTCGTGACCTGAAAAGCCATTGAGTAATGACCCTGAAAATACACTCCTACACTATTTCTCAATCTTGTATTTTATTATTTTTTACGCTCTGATCACTCGTGTAACTGCCTACATTTTCGCTCGTGTGTGTTTTGCGCTACACGTTCCGCGCATTTGCTGTTTGCTCTCCATTCTCTGTACTCTGTTCAGTGTGCGTTAGCTCCTGCTTCCTACATCTCCTCCACGGTTCTATATTTTTCACATCTCTTACGTGTCATCGCTACCGACTAGTATCCGAGGCGCACCCAACAAATGTCGTGCCTGACGCAACATAAGGGAGAAACTCCTGGAACGAATGGTGTTACCAGCTTTACTTGTCAACACAACTCAGATTGCGTTAGCTGCATTTCAACCGAGAACAGTACACGTGTTTAGGATTTTTCGACATTTCGCTCATCATCACTTGGCATCCATGGAAAAGCCGGGAACACTGGTAGAGTATTCTACGGATTTCCACTCCTAACTGATCAGTGACGATATGTAGTGCAAATTTTCTAGGAGCAACATGTGTTTTAGTCTAGCACTAGACCGAAATGTGCTCGAAACTATGTCATAATATCTACCTCTAATGCTTATAAACTACTTCGGAAAGAATGTACTATCTTGGCATTCTCACTAAAGAACATTTCTTGATGCAGCGGTTTGCCTAGAAATTTTCTAGTTGTTTTGACCATATCTATGAATCACGCCATAGTAGTTTTTTTCTTTTATCGTCTTGAATAACCTGTCTGTGATCCACTGCACAAGGACATTTTAAAAATGCTCTCTCGTTTGAAACTTAAAGCCTTATTTTCTCTCAATTCATCGTACTGTAATACCATGTAGTTTTATATAATAAATATATTGTAGATTCCCCTAAGGTGCGAGATGCAGACCAACTGCGCTGTTGGATCATTATGTACGACATTATCGGATGATAAAGAGATTTTTGAATTTTACGACGTGGGTCCTAGAACCGATTTCGCGGTCTTCTATTATTTAAAAGTTTTAAAAATGCGGAAGGTAGAGCGTGGAACTAGATATAGACATAGCCAGCATTTCAAGTAAAATAATACTTCCAACTGTGGGGCCAGATGAAAATCGGGTGTTGCCCGCCCGTAAACACTACACAACCACGACGCGTTTCAATGTCATTTCATCTCATCAAGTGGATAGCAGGCCTCGAACCCGCGACCATTTGTTTAGGAGCTGAAAGTTCTACCCCTTTGGCTTCCGGGTCACGACGGGCAACGCTTGTCAGTACAGTGAATGACTAACTGAAGGGTCACTTTTCAGTTACACCTTGCGTAATTGCATTTCTACGCTCAACCTTAATGTGGACCGCGATTCACATTGAAGTGAGCATTAGTCACTGCCATCACTAGGACCGTAACCGAAGCAGATGGAAATTGGGTGTTGCCCGCCATAAAACACTGCACAACCAGAATGCGTCTGGCTGCCATTTCATCTCATCTGGTGGAAATAGCAGGTCTCGAACCGATGAACATTCGCACGCGTAACAACCAATTCCCGTCTGCTTCGGCTACGGTCCTAGTGATCCCAGTGACCAAAGTTCGCTTCAATGTAAATCACGGTCCACATTGAGATTGCGAGTCGCAACCTAATCACACAACGTGTAATCGAAAATTGTCCATCCGTGGACTGGTTTCCTGAGGACCTGCTTCAATGCTAGGTAGTCCCTCAAGATGTTTTTCCGCACGTGCGCAGCTCATGTGGCCATGTGTTGGGGTGGAAGTAAGGCAAGTAAGCTGCTATTATGTTGACGAAGTTTTGGCCGCTCTTACGAACAAGAGGCCATTATCATTAATCTTCCTTTTTTATGGCCGCTGTTCTAGTGTAGGCACTTTTTTGAGTCTGGCACCTCTTTTCTCGCGAGTTGGTCTGATAATTCACTTTGCGCATGTGTATTTTTATTTTGAAAGTTTCAATCCATCACTTCAAGTGATGGGCCCCGTCGTGACCAATCATGGAAAGTAAATAAAGTGCTAGCATAGAATGAAAAGTACAATGAATAAATGATATATGCTTCTTTAAAATGAAATGTGATCTAGCGGTTTTCTGTGACAATTTATACAATCAATCGAAGTGGGCAAGTAGAGAAATACATAACCGCTAGTTTTTGTCAGTACTTTTGAAATAATTATAAGCGGTGAAGCTTCTAAAGGATTTTCAGATGGTTCCGTCGAGTGAAGCCAATCGAAGTGGAAATAAATTATGATAGAATAGAGGTTGCGGTGTACGAAAAACTGCGAAGTATCACTCACGTGAAAACTCCAGGAAGGCATGGAAGATAATTTGCAGGGTAAACGTATGCAAAGAGATAATGTGAAGAAATTATGATAACAGAAAAGAGCGAAGAAGCTTGTTTCCAGAGCTTCATCATCAGGCTAATACAACCACAATAAAGCAAGCTAGAATAGACACAATGGGTTTAAATTGGGTCACTGAAGCAGAGTAACTAATCGATAAGTCTGCGTGCTTGGTCTGATTGAGGGGTGGTCAGGTGAAGTGGCGTCACTGCCATTGTTAATCGCGTTGATCTGAGGTCAAGGCAGGGTTGAACTATGGACGAGCTATTTCTGTGCACATAGGTCCGCGTTGTAGAGCCGAATTGCGATCGCCTCTGCTATCGACAGCAGGCGACATCTGACTGCCCGTGTGTAACTTCCGGGGACACAGTAGATCGGTGCGAATGCATCATGCGAATCGAGCTGATGATAAGAGTTCACTAGGTGAGTCAATATTGAATGTGATACTCGTAGAAAGTAGAAGTCACGATTAAATTGCACACAATAATCTGCCTCGACGGGGAAGCGAACCCCAGTCCCACGAATTACCGGTCCGCTGCTCTACCACTGAGCCATCGAGGGCTGACGATCAGGTGCGCAATTTAATACATGACTTCTGCTTGGTGCGCGACGGATTGCCAATGAGCTCACAGTATCTCTCCTTTCTACTTTCTACGAACATTACACTACTCACAAAAATGCACAATTAATCTACCATCGCCCTTTGGACATTAGAAGGACAGATACTTCGGTCCATTGGGAAGTGACGAGTGAGTGAGCCAATCTGCAACACCAGGACAGATACTGGAAGCTCATTGGCAATACGTCGCACACCAAGCAGAAGTCATGTATTAAAGTGCGCACCTGATCGTCAGCCCTCGGTAGCTCACTGGTAGAGCAGCGGACCGGTAATTCGTGGGACCGGGGTTCGATTTCTCGTCGAGGCAGATTATTGTGTGCAGTTTAATCGTGACTTCTACTTTCTATGAATGCGATACGTTTGTGTCTCGGATTAACGAACTTGAGCTTAACCGATGCGCTTTCTCTGTCGCGCTAGAGAATCTAGCTGTTGAGGTATACCAGCCATTCGAATCATACGTTCAGCGAATTGTGGCACGGCAAATGGAGGTACGACTATCCTCACTGCAGAAACAACTCAATGTGAGTAAGCCACAGAACTTATTTCCTTCTGACCCTGAGAGATACGTTCACAATTTCTCCTCAGTACACTTAAAGAAGGTTTTACTCGAAGCTCTTTCACACGGCCCGAAATTCTGTTGTCCACGAAACTATGTTAAACAGCTAGATTTAGAGGTCCAATTTGAGAATCTCTATTCCCAAGTAGCTACGCTTGCGCCGCCTTCAGCCTTAGTAGCTGAGCAGTATAAATCAACGCTGGTTAACGCATATTACGAGTACCTAACTTACAAACCGTGTACCAAGCATCTATTGAAACGGGAACATCTAGACGCCCTTAAATGACTCAAGCGAAACGATATTGTACTGTTGTCTAGGCCAGATAAAGGAGCCGAAATCGTTCTGATGGACAGATCGGACCACATCAGCAAAATATATGCCATTCTTTCTGACGGATCAAAATTTCGTAGAATGGACAATGAGAATGACAAGACACAGACAATCGAGAGATCCATAACGAAACCCCTGCGTTGCATAAAGCAGGAGAATGTAATCGAGTCAGATATATTTGAATACACCAGACCGAGTGGGGCAGTGATTACAAGATTGCATGGTCTGTCCAAAGTGCACAAGGAAAGGGTACAGCTAAGGCTGATATTGGATATGTGTAACTCACCGTATCATTCAACTGCCAACAAGCTTGTCAAACGGCTGGAACCAGTCAGGAAAGCCAAAGCTAGATACAGTCTCAAGGACACCTTTGTATTACTTGACTCAGTGAGACAAATTGAGCTAGCTGAGAGACAGATGTTTTCCTTAGATGTGATGTCTCTTTTACCAATGTTCCATTGGAGGAGACCGTAGACTATCTGTGTGAGTTCATTGTATCTATTCTAGCTTGCTTTATTGTGATTGTATTCACCTGATTATGAAGCCCTGAAAACAAGCTTGTTCGCTACTTTCTGTTTCTGATGTCATCTCCGGAGATTATTTCTCTTGGTAGGCCTACAGGTAGCTTTCGGCGGTAAATTCAAGTTACTGGAAAAGGTAAAATAATGCACCTGCTGACCGTGTGGGGAATCAATAGTGTTCGGCTGAAAGAGAAATCGGGGCATTTAAGTCATATATACCTCGCTCCAATTTTATGAAGACATTCATTTGTTCTATTTGGTCGCTTCGTACTAATAACTGGATCTCGACCTGGAGAAATGTATATAATGCCTTAGAATGTTTTATCTCTGAATGAATTTCACGTACCCCACTTAGATGCCTGCTCCAAAATACGGAGTACTGGTTAAGGAAAAACTTGTTCGACTGCTTAGTTCTTGATATTTTCGCAAAGACATTGGTATTGTTAGTATTAGTGCGATACATTGCCAGTTCTTTTAGTTGCAGTACCGGTTTTGAGGAATGTATTATTCTGGTTAGAGGGTCAAAAAGTCGCTAAGGCTAGGTTTCATGCGGCGCAGCTATCATGGATCAATTTGCAAATTGCTGCATCGATCCATATATGATGATGTAGCGAAATTGCCCAATTGAAATTTCTGACTGACCGTTGCACTCGCTCTAATGCTATGCAATCGCTCACTCTGGAATCGCAATAACTTATGTAGCTATAACCAAGTAATGGATGCGCTTGTGTTTTGTGCATCGCGTTAAATGACTCTTTTAATGTGAATGTTTTGTACGGTAGCCCGTTACTCCGGCGAGCTGGACTTGCAGTATGTCAGACGTGCTGAGCGAAGATAAGAGTGTTCTAATAGTGTATTCCTAGTCACGGATGGCAGGAGGCTGAGACAGTGGTTTCCCATCAATTGTAAGCGAACCCGGTGCGATTTTACATCTGTAGGGTACCACATGGCATTTATTGACAGAGAATGATATCTTCCCGGTAATGAAGTGAACATATTCGTTTTTACTTTTCTCACTGAGTGCAACAACTAAAACTGTCCCCATTTTGGCTTGTGGTTCTCATTTAACTTCCACTTCTACTACTATTATTCAGCAGTGTAACTGCTAGATAAACGCACAGACAACTCACCTATCTTTTAATAATTGTAGTTTTACCCCACCATGCAGTCTGATCTCCATCGCCTCCAAATTATTCGCCTCCATAATTCTTCACAGACTGACTGCCGCTCGTGAAAGCCACATTCGTGAGGAGCAAGCCGGGTTTCGTCGGGTTCATGGCTGTATCGACCACATCTTCACCTTGCGTCAGTTGTTGGAGCACCGTCACACATATGGGCGGCCCACCCTAGTCGTGTTCCTTGACATCAAAGGTGCCTTCGATTCGGTTGATCGATGTACCCTTTGGAATTGTTTCCTCAGGAAAGGTGTGCCCGAGAAATATGTAAATATTATCCAAGCATTATACGCGCGTAGCACGGGCAGAGTGAGGGCTTACGGAAGGCTGTCGCCACCCTTCATTATCTCCAGCGGTGTGAGACAAGGATGCCCGCTGTCACCTTTCCTCTTCAACTTTGCTTTTGACGAAGTCATGGAGACCGCATTTACAGGACATGACTTGGAAGGTGTGGAGCTACTCCCAGGAGAACGACTTCTTGACTTGGAGTATGCAGACGATATCGCTCTCATCTGTGACAGCTCCCAGACGTGCCAAGCCGCGCTGGACAGATTAGCACTGCTTGTCAGCCGCTTCAGGCTTTGCTTTGCAACAACGAAATGCAAAGCGTTCCTCCACGATTGGTAGGGATCGCCCCCTGCGCTGACCCTTGGTGTGGATCAGCTAGAAGTCGTTCGGAAATTCAACTTCGTGGGATGTTGTATCAGCGCTCTTGGGATCGAAGGCGAGATCATGAGCCGTATAGCGAAAGCTCGAAATGCTTTTGCTAACCTTCCCCACTTATGGTGGCGGCGCGACATTACTATTGCCCTGAAGGGTAGAGTGTACAATGCGGCGGTACGTTCGACCTTACTGTACAGTTGCGAAACCTGGTCCTAAGATAAGCAGACATGAAGAGGCTAGTTACGTTCGACCACCGGTGCCTTCGCAGTTTGGCTCATATCTGGTGGGAACACTGCGTGAATAACGCTCGTGTTCGTCGCCTTGTTTACTCCACGGGAAAAGGCACGGAATCGCTCAGCACCGTCATTTCACGCATCAGGCTCCGATGGCTTGGCCACGTGTTGCGCATTCCAGCCCACCGAATTCCACGACGTGCGTTGTTTGCTCACCGGGGATGTGGATGGAAAAAGAGGAGGGGTGGCCAAGCGATGACATGGTAGAGAGGAATGAAGTCCCTCAGTTCGGAGCTGGCCTCGGTTGGAGCGTCACGGCTCCGTGGTTGGGGTCCAAGAGACGGTGAACACGTTTGGTTGGATACATTTGCTGACATGGCAAGGAGCCGACCTCAGTGGATTTTGTGCTGTGAGTTTCTTTGTCCCTCCCCATCCACCTCGATCTCATTCCATAGTGTAACACATAATAATTTTTTTATTTTTGCCTGGTAGCCGGCTGGTAGCTTACCGGAACGATGTCTATCCGTTGCTGTTAGCTCAGCTGGCATGCAACTGTTGTATTTATTTTCCTTTTCCTTTACCTATTGCAGCACAGTAGCTGAGGTGTTTCCCACCTCTAGCTGACATGTATAATGATGATGACCTCACCAACCTGCGGGACTTCTCAAGCGACTGCTTTTTTACACGGCATAAATCATTGTTCATTGTTCTCCTTAGAACACCAATAACCAAGCGTATACAGGTCACATTGAATTGCGCTAAGAATATGACTGACACCAGTGAGATTATTTTTGTGGTTAATCTTTACATTTTTACCAAATAGAAAAGGTTTACCAAAGATAAAGATGTCAAAAATGTCATACAAATATAGTAGGAATAGCATAGGGCCCAGGATACTTGCTTGCATCAAGCCACTATTGACTGGCTTGAGCCAGCTTGTTTCGTTTCGAATCTGGACAACATGGGTTCTACTCATAAGTTACTAAACGAATCAAGACAACAGCGGGTTGCCTCTGCCATAGATAAAAGAGAAATATGCGGAACACGATCAAACGCGTTTTACATGTGTAGACGGACGACTACAGCTAACGAACCGCAGTTAAGCGAACTAATCAGAATATTGAGAAATTCGATCTGACATGTTATGCTAGAGCGTGAGCCTAGGAAGCCGCTTTTTGAGGTGTTGATAAGATTCCGAGTGATCGAAAAATCAACAGTTTTGGACTTTATATGACGTTCTGTCATTTTAGCAAGGATGGAAGTATGACTTATTGGTCGGTAGTTTCACGTTTCGTGCACGGAGCCTAATTTGTAACGAAAGACAACTACAACATTCTTCCACTGAGCTGGAACCATACCAGTTTTCATGGATGGAGAAAGAAGGTCCAGACGTGGTATGTGGATATCGGAACCCAGTTTATGTAACATTGTTTTATGGTAAATTGTCATGTTCAGTTTACCAAGCTAGTTTAGCGGAGAAAATAAGCCTATTAATGTCACGGAGTTGGAAATCTACTGTGCAGAGTTTACCATCAGTTAGCGTGGGGAGAATCTGCGTAGGAATTTCAGTAGTGTTGAAGATTGAGCTAAACTACCGGTTAAAAGCATTGTTTGTGTGAGCTGAACCGCTTGTTATTCGGTTACCAAGATTCAAAATGGATTGGGTTTCTGTGATTTTGTTTCTACTTTTCAACAGCCTGGTAAGTTCGTGCTTTATCTTATGGCTGCTGTTCGCGTACCTTTCTCTAGCCACGCGCCTGTTTTGCCTAAATTGTTCGGGTTTACCAATAATCTTTTGTTGTTGCGACTGTAGGGAGAAGTCTTTCTTTTTCAAATAACAACTGCGAAATTGAGAAAGTTTATTGGCAAATTTATCGGGGGTGGAAGTGGATTTTTCGTTACAGGGAAAGCACCGATACATCAGTCGGACGAGGGCATTCAGGCGACTTCGGTATTCCTGTAGAATTCATCAGCAACCACTTGTGCATCATTCATCCGGGAGAAATTGTCCCAATGCAATGATCTCAAATGGGTGCGAAACGATTCTAAGTATATAGAGTTGTATTGTCTATATAGGAGTCCGTATAGAGTCGTGGCAGGTTCAGTATATGGCCTTTCGAAGGAGAGTTAGACCATCGTGTAATCGCTACCAGGGAATTTGTCTAAGATTTCACTAGAGGCTATGGATAGGCCTAAGATAAGGAACAGATCAAGGATGTAATTACCCCTAGTGGGGAAATTGGAACGTTTTGTCCATTCATATATATGTAAGGAAGAAAATAGGCTCGAAAATTTAGCAGGGGTTTCGCACCATGTCAACATCGGGTATATTAAAGCCCCCCCCCCAAAGTACTTTATTGTTGACGGTAGTTCTGCTAAGTGGCGAAACAAGTGCTCCTGCTTTGTTAAGCCATCCGTACTGGCATTCGGAAGGAATACAACCAAAAAATGCTAAGTACTTTATTAGCGACACAGAACTATGGCTTCAAGGTTGCTGTGTTTAAGGGAAGTGCTTAACAATGCTGCCTAGAATTTATCGGATGCATAACTAATGAGGCCACCGCCAGTTATTGAGCTCCGACAGCCAAATGAGTTGTGTACAGGTCATTATGCAAGCAACACTAAGCTGTATCGTTCCTAAAGCATGTCTCTGCCATCAAGCTGAAGTCTGGTTCAAAGAGTGATACCATGGAACGAAGAGTGTACACGTTATTACGAAGTGAACGGACATTGAAGAGGTATGATTTGATTATGTCTGAGTAGGTATGCGCGCCAGCTGTTTGAATGCTTTGGACTGCATTTCCGGCCACGAAGCGTTACGATTTGAGTGCCTAGGGGTGGGGAAGTTAGGGGTAAAGCTGGAAGACATGAATAATTTAGGACAGAGGATAGAAGTATCTGATATCAATGAAGTATATGATTTCAGGTATTCCAATCGGTTGTCAAGAGAATAAGAGCTTGTCGACTGTCAGGCGGCGACAACAAAAGGACACGATGCTTAGATATTAATAATCTGATGTGAAAGCAGCTGGGACGGGCAAAGACCACTCGAACTAATGAACGGCTTTGGACGTTTTTTTAGGACGACTCAGCACCACCCAATGGTACTTAAATAATAAGGACTAGGTACTGCATTTAGGATTGATTCACTTTGAGAAATTTAATTAAAAAACTAAATGCTTGATAGGATGGCATAACATTGAGTTGCCTCAACTGATCTCCTAAAAATTCTAGTTTATTTAGTCTTTCGTATATATGGGTTAGAGGAATATTCCGGAAAAGATCTGTAGGATTACAAGGTGCATCCATACTGAAGGCAGTTGACGCCTTCGGAGCGATGGAAACATAAGGTCGAGACAATAATGTACTACAGAATACGTTTGGTAAGTGAAGCATTTTTCCAATGGTACGAAGTTATCCAACCAGCTTTTCCAATGTAGGTTGCTCAGTATGTGGTGGACCTAAGATGAACACTACTGCATCGGTTATCAGTAGCACAGAACTGCCAGGAAGCTAAACGGCAATGAGCCAACAACAGATCATACTACTTCCCCAACAGGAATAGAACACTTGGGAATCGCAGATGTATGCGCGCAACGAATAGACACATAAGCAAGGCATGCCACGTAACCATTACAAACAGAATTACCACGCGCCATGCAACCTCCAAGTAAGACTATGTGGATGAGTGGAAGTTCCGTTGGTCAGAACCGATGCATACTGTTTAACACAGTAAACAACTCCGTCCGAACCTTGGGGTCTTACGTTGTTTCCGTTATCAGCCAAGACAAATCATGAGGATCCGCTGACGAACAAGGGGAGGTTACTTCCTTTGCGGGAAGTGGAGATACTGAAAAAGACGACGTCCGGTGAGGCGTGCTGTTGCCTGCGTACAAAACAAATGCATTCAACTTTGTTTTTCTTCGCGGATCGAGGAATATGTACTAGAGGCGCTGATTAGGGGGGGGCGATCGAGGCGCTGGTAGAATTAGACGGAACGATGGAACAGTGTCTGATCGATACCGGTGCCGCCGTGTCGCTGCTCAGCCATCGGCGGGGCGAACAGCTTCAATCGTGCTCCATGATCGTGAACATGTTGGCGACTACTCATTGTGCTTTTATGGCATCGCAGAACACATCGTGGGGACGGAAACTAACACACCTCTTCATCGTGTCATCCGATGCGAAACTAACCATATTGGGAGTAGATTTCCTGTAGTTCAACAAGGCTATCATCGATTTAAAATGATGGAAGTTGTTGACTGAATGAGGGTCGTTGCCACTTATAGGCCGTGGAGGAACGACACCTGTGCGCTCAGTTGTTGTGGCGTTGTACTTGAGCCCGGCCTTGCAGTCACTGATCACTAAGTATCACCCCTCGTTTACGGATGATTGCAGACTATATGGATTTCGAAACTGGATGGAACACACCATCCGGCTAACCAGCCAGACGTATCGATGCTAGGGACCTCGAAGGATACCAATCAATTTGCAAGTTGAATTGTGGAGGTAAGTACAGGAGATGCCTGGACGCAGGTGCCATTGAACTGACGCACAACACGTAGTCCTCCAATTGTCTTAGTGACGAAGGTTAATGGAAAGGGCCGTTTCTTCTGTGGACTTCCCAACACTGAATGAACTCGCGGGTCGTTTCATTCCAGTGCCTTCAGTTGCTGACAATTTTGATGGATTGCAACAGTCGAGGATATTCACGGTTCTGGATCTGAGATCGCGATACTGGTAACTGATGACCAAACGATGAAACCGAGAGAAAACGGCTTTTACCGTCGATGAAAAACAATACCAATTTAAAGGGACGCCTTTTGGATTATTAAGAGCCATGTCTACCTTCAGACTTTTAATGCTTCGCTGACATTTTGGCCTGGAGAACGTCGTGGTGTACGGGGATAATATCATGGTGCATAGAAAATCCGAGGCAAAGCACAATGCTCCCTTTGAAGCAGTCTTGGAACGGACTCAGCAATCGGGACTCCGTATAAACGGATCGAAATCCCAGATCGGAAAGATGTGTCACAAGGTGAACTCACGTCACTGCGTGGGAAAATATTGACAAAGCTGATCATACGACCAAATTGTGCGGTTTGACAGCCGGAAACAGATAGCTGCACGAGCTTGCAATAAGTGCAAATCCGTTTGTTTCGTTAGGAGCAGGACCCGAAAATGGATGACAGTACGCATCGCAGCATGGCGAGTGTACAGAGAAGCTCCAGCACCAGAAACGTGGGACAACTACGTAGCCCAACGTAACCACTGCACTCAACTGTTAAGAGACGACAAAGCCGCCTATCAACAGAACATCGCGAAAACCTTCAGTGCTAACCACAAACTGCTGTACAAGCACGTTAATAGCCTACGAAAGGTGAGGCAAGGATTTCCTCCACTCAAGACGGCTGACGGCCCAACAAGAAAATCTATGGAAGCTGCAAACGCGCTGCGGATGCAATACGCTCCCACGTTTCAAAGGGTCTTGCCACCAAGCGATCTACCAAGCTTTGTATTCTGCTCACCAGGACTAACCCACATCAATTTTACCGCAGAGGCTGTATTGCAAAAGTTGACTTCTCTACGCAAACACAGCTCGCCGGGTTGCGACGCCATTCGTCCCGAGGCATTGGGAGTAGCAGCAAACCAACTGGCAGGACATTTAGCTCAGTTTTTTTCAGCACTGCTTAGACCGGAACCAAGTTCCCGCCATGTGGAAGCTTGGAATAATAAGCCCGATTCACAAAGGTGGAAGCAGATCTGATCCCTCCAACTACCGCCCAGTAACCCTTCTTCCTATACTCTCCAAGGTCATGGAATCCATAGCTGCCGATGCACTGGTGTGCTATCTGGAAAACTGCAACCTCATCACTCCTGAACAGCACGGTTTCCGTCGACAGCGGTCATGTACAACTAATTTACTAATTGCACGCGGTAGTTGGACCGAGGCAGCCGACGCTGGAGGAGGTGTTGATGTGATCTACCTGGATTTTTCCAAGGCTTTCAATCGTCTAGACCATCGGATACTACTATCCAAGCTGCAGCATTACGGGATCGGAGACCCTCTTTTAAGCTGGATCGCCAACTTTCTATTTCAAAGGCAATTAGTGGTCAGAGTTCGGAGCTCTTTATCGGACCCCATACAAGTGGAGTGTGGTGTGCCGCAAGGCTCGGTTCTAGGTCCACGTTTGTTTCTGGTGTTTATTAATGACCTTGCACAGGGAATCGCTTCAAACTTCCTAATGTTTGCCGACGATATCAAGATCTGGCGCAGGATCCAGGTGAACGCCGACCAACATGTGCTCCAAAGTGACTTAGATACAGTGTATCAATGGTCGATCCAAAACTTATTGCATTTCAATGTCAGTAAATGCAAGGTGCTTTCCATCCGACATCACGGCAGCTACTCATACCGACTCGGAACGGATGTACTGCAACAATCAACTCTCGAAAGTGACTTGGGTGTCCTGGTTCAAGATGACTTGGGTTGCTCCAGGCAATCCGAAAAGGCCTCGAAGACCGGGAACCAACACGTTGGGCTGTTGAGGCGGGCGTTTGGACAAATAAACAGCTCCATATTTCGACAAATGCTCAGTGCGTATGTTCGCCCCCATGTCGAATATGCAATTCAAGCCTGGCATCCATGGATGAAATACGACCTTAATGCATTGGAGCAGCCACAACGCCGGACATCTAAGAACGTAACTGGAATGCGCAATCTGTCCTACCATGAGAGGCTGCGACGACTAGGATTGTTCAGTGGAAGCTATCGCAGGCTACGAGGCGACCTGATTATGACATACTTAATTCTGCGAGACCCACATCATGTGTGCCGCCCTTTACTGCAACTCAGCAGCAATACAAACCTGAGGGGCCACTCATTGAAACTAGCAGAACAATACCGTCGTCTGAAGTGCCGCAGAAAGTTCTTTTCCATCCGTGTCTGTCACCCGTGGAATGCTCTCCCAGAATCCGTCGTCTCTGCACCGACACTAACAATATTTAAAAGACGGTTGGACGATGCACTCATCCACTTACACTTTGTTACTTAACACTATGTCTCCATCCTACACCTGGAGTTTACCATGGAATTATTTGTTGTTAACTGTGGGTGTTGTGAATCTAAGTGGATCGCAGGACTGCAGCGAAGCAAACGATAAGTCCTTATTTTCGTATTTAAAGTGTTAACTATTTTACTATCCTTTTCATCATAATTACTATGTTGATATCCCCACCAACTATCCAACGGGGCTTGTAAAGCAACGCTTCTTAACCCGTATAAATTCATTGTTCATTGTAGGCAAAAAGTCGAATAGGGAATCCGTTATTACCATTATTGAATTCCAGTATGTTTGTAGATTGTTAACTCCAGAAACGAAAGGGAAATGGTTAGCATTGCAGAACAAATGTAGCGAAGGGAATCGCAGCACAAACCTTACGAATTATTCAATGGAACAATGGAACAATGGTTTATGACGGGTATAAACGCAATGCTTGACAGGTCCCGTAGGATGATGAGAATTAACATCGTAAAATTAAAAAATCGTATCGATGAAAGTACGTGTGAAATGCATGACTCACCAAGGGATTGGAGATGCACATGAACAAGTAATCTAATAGGAATTTTAAGTGGATTCCGTCCACGTTCGTTGTTCACTAATACCATCATCCGATGGTCGCTCGTTATATCACATAGTGCAATCGTGTCAGAGTTTCGTCAAGGCGTTTTTTGAAAAGGGATAGGGTGGGAGCGTTAATTACATGTTCTGGAAGGGCGTTCCAAGGTTGTGACACTCGGAGGGAGAAGAAATTGCGTCGACATTCCAGTCGACTGTACTGTGTGATCAACTTAAACTGATGACCTCTTAGGGATGCGTTTTGACTACGTTTCAAAAGGGAATGACACGTGTGGTTGGGGGTTCTCAGTATCCGGTACACCAATATGAGATCGCCTCTCAAACGACGGTAACGTCCACTGTATAAGTTAAGAGTTTTCAGCCTGAGTGGCTAGGGAAGGCTGGAAAGACCTTTGACGTATTTTGTCGCTCTGCGTTGTGCAGTATCGAGTGCAGTGAGGTGGCACTTCTGCCATGGTTGCCATGGGTGGATGAATACGAAGGTAGTTCCTGCTCCACACAAGTAAATAAGTTTACTCCCGGTTTTAGATCAAATGACAGTTGGTATCATTTAAGTTTGAAAGGAGTGAATCACATAGGTGGTTGCATTGAAGAATAGCATAAGAAGCGGTTGATCATCCTACGGGACATGTCAAGCACCTGCTTTTTTACCCGTTATAAATCATTGTTCATTGTTCATTGAACATGATCAAGTTTGCGCTGGTGCATTTGTTGGATATATTTCGAGTCGATGTTTGCCGGTATCATGCATGATACGGCCCTTCTGCAAACAGCTTTCATCATCAAGTTGAATTTTTAAGATCCATTTCAATTTGTCAATTGACAGATAAATCTTTATCATTTCTCGAACGTGCGCAAATGTTCAATACATCTAATCTCTTTTGGCAACTTATTCCATATGGAGCCCTACCTAAGAAGTTAGAAATTTCTCCTTAGACTGGTCTTGAATTTAGGTAAAGTGAATATGTATTCACTATCTTGCAGTTCATAAATGGTATTATCCCAAAAGTACAATTGATAAGTTCCCACATATGCTTTCCGCCACGCGAATTTGTGGAGGAATCACAGATTTAGTTTCATTCTTCGTAACCACGCAGGTCCAAGGTTCAGCTCCTTGCACCTATCTCTGTATGAAAGAGCGGTTGAATAAGCAAATATACGCTTCGTGAAGGACCTTTTCAATGGCTCTCAAGTCATCCTTTCTCAAGTTACTGAACGTAACACAGCAGTATTCAAGCAAATGCCTGATACTGATTTTGACAGCAATTAGTCTGGTTTATTTCAAGGTTATCAGGTGGCGTTCGAGCCTGACCGACCGCTGAGGCTTTTTCACGATATGATTGGTATGCTCACTAAAGTTTAACGAATTAGAGTATTTCAAACCTAAATCATAAACAGACTGGCTACTGGGAATGACTTCGTCATGAAGCCTGAACAGTCCTGCTGCTATCTGACATTCATACGCCAAAATACTACACTTCGATGTTGCAAACGTCATCTGCCACATATCAGCCCATCCCTTAATATCTTTCAAATCGCTTAGGATATTGTTAAGTTCAGCGGCATGCTGAGAACCTGGGAACATGCAAACAACCTTTCGATCAGCAACAAACAAATAAGACTTGCCAAATTGGATAACAGAAACAAGGTTATTTATATACACCAGGAAGGGTAACGGATGTAAAACACTGCCATTTACCACTCCATTGGTGACCCAAATAGGTGAAGAGATGTAACCATCAATATCCACAACTTGTGGCCATCCTTCTAGGTAAGATTGGATCCAAGACTGAAGCGGATTTGTTCCACCGTACTTACTTAATTTATACAGAAGATTCTTGTGTGGGACTCTGTCCGGCGCCTTTTGCATATCAAAGAAGATGACGATGCACTGAAGACGAGTCAATTGCTTCAGTTACATGGTTAAGGAAATCAACGTGACAGGTAACACAAGAGCGTGATTTCAGAAAGCCATGCCGTAAAGGTGAGAGAAGTTGGTGCAATAGTAGGAAGGAAACCAAATGTGACTTAGCACTTCTCTCTAGCGTGCGTGAGAGAATCGCAGTGTGGCTAATGGGGCGGTAGTTCCGGATGTCAGTTTTCGACCCGGACATACGTCTCGGTACGACCGGAGCCGTTTTCCAAAGTACGGGATAGTGACCATACTGGAGAGACAAAGTGAAGATATTCAATAATATAAGAGGGATTTCATCTCCACCGTGTTTGACTAAAGCAAAAGAGATCCCATCGGGGCCAAGTCTGTAGGATGGTCGTAGACAGACAATCATTCGTTTTATCGTATTGACACTAAGGTCGATCGCTGGGAGTTGCTCAAAGAAGTTAAACGAGGTTGACAATTCTATGGTTTATTTTTAAACATTAAACGATTCAGCGAAATATGAGTTAAAGGCTTCTGTCATAGCAATTGGGGAATCATTGCTATTGCCTTCAGGCATGACGATGTGGGAGAGTAGGTCAGATTTGTCGCCTCTCCTTTTTCGCAATAATGCAGTCAACCCTTGACTTGTATTAATACTATTTACAGCCCGTTGTTCTTAATGTAGAGATGGTGGTGTTTCATGTCTGTCCCTATTATCAGGCGTTGGAGTCTCAGTAATACGCTGAAGTCGTGAGTACGTTTATAGGTTCGAGTTAGCACTCGTATTTACCGCTTGTCCTTTGCGTTGTTAACGTACTTAGAAGTGACTATGCTATTATCGCGGGAGATAAGTATGTTTAAGCGTATAGTCACATTGTCCCAGAATATGTCAGTGGCTCTCTTAAGGTAAGATGAAAGAAAGAAATGGTCCTAATTTTGGACCCTAAACAGAGCGGAGAAATCTACACGATTAACATTTTGAATGGAAGTGTGGAACCACCGCAGACCTCACATGCGCCGACCCAGCTATAAATTTACATCCGATTATTTTGTGATCCCACCCAGGGAAAACGTCAGTTACATCGGTGACTATCAGCGAAGTGCCCGAGGTAAAAAGTAGGTCTTGCATATTTTTCCCCTGGTAGCCACGAGAACATGTTGCTCCCAACCACCAGTGAGGACAGAGGTTATGAACTCAGCATGTTTCGCGTTTGTTACTAAGTTTGACCAACAGATATCTGGTAGATTGAAACCTCCACCTATGACTTTACCAAAATAAATACGTCCCGATATGTATTTGAAGATATCAACCAACTGGTTCTCATCACTAATGCTGGCCCCGGATGAGCGGTATATACAGCCTACAAGAATTCGTTTAGTACCGAAGGACAAGTGTAACAAAGCGGAATCAATAGTGGGACATATAAGTGGAAGTGTGAATTCCAAGACAAGGAGGTTTTGTGAGTGGGAAAGCAGCTGCCTGGGCATAGAATCATGTCACCAAGTTTCATTGAGTGAAATCATAACAGATTTATTCATACATATGAAGATGCGGAGTACATGAAGCTTATTCACGAGAGAACGGGTGTTAAGTATCATCAGTCTTAAAAAGTCCTGGCGGTGTTCATCATTCCACCCAGTATTTACTCTTGCAATCACATAAGTTCTAAAGCCTTCCGCAGCAAATCCATTACCGTGAGATTCGCCAGTTCTATTGGGATTGGAGGGGTTGGGGGAATCCAAAAAGAATGCTGCGGTAATTTGGGGCGATTGAGTTTAACTAGATGTGGTGTTATTGTCGAATGGCTCGCAGAAGGCATTGTGCTAGGAGGAGGCAGAAGAGAGGCATAAATAAGTGGTCTGTGGTTCAGCAAAGCTATGTAGAGGCCTGTCAGGAGAACAGCCTTGGCACAACACCGAAACAACTAGGAAGTATGGCTTGCCACTGTGTAGCAGCATTAGTATTTACGACTGTCATTGGGACACTGGGAGTCAGCTTTCCTGCGTAATGGCCCTAGTTTGATCTAAGACGTGTAAGGCGTGAGCCAAGGCCACCGCTGCTATGTATAGTCGTAGTCAATGGGCCAAAATGTACCTACACTGGAACTATCTTTAGTCCCATTTGATGTTTTTGACTTGTATCTGTTTCAATCGAGTTGTGGGGATTGGTACCAATCCCTATTGATTTATCAGAAGGTGGTGCATCGAGTGAATCTACACTATTTCCTATGTCCATAAGACTGATATCGTGTGGAGGCGTGCGCATCTCAATTTCCGCTCTCACCAACGTTAGCATCGCTTGTGTGGTGAGTGACGTTACCAACATTAACAGTGTTTTTAAAACGGGAGAACCAAACACTGTTGAATAATCTTGGCACTCCAAGAGGCGCGCATGGAGGATGACTCTGCATCGGCTCAGGCGAGACATTAGTTACACTCATGCGTTGAAGTTCACGTTGCAAAGGTGAGGTGTCTTTGAATAGAAAAACTTTGTAAAATTCCGGAACAGATCTTAAAGTAATTTGGATTTTGATAAAATCACTGGCGAGACTTTCGCTACGAAAGCTGAACAGAGTCGGACAAGGAAAACGTAAAGATATTTTCCTCAATTTTCTGCAACTAGTATCGGTCTCAGCAATGTTGTACGCCATCGAAATATTATGCTTAATATTTTCAAGCGTGATATTGTCAGCTAAGTTAAAGATGATGGTGTCTTTTCCCCTTCTGCATCTTTGGGTAACCTCGGAGACGAAAGCATTTACGAAGTTTAATGCTCCAATTTTGTGCTTTTTCGCTGGATTAGCCGGAGCCTGAATTATGTATGCAACTGATGTAAGTATATCCCCAAACGATGAGTATTAAGGAAAACGCTGTGAGAAGACTGCCGCTCTTATTACTTTACAATTCTGTTCCCTGCACGAACACCGGTAAACCGATATGGATCCTTGGTAATTGCTCGGTAAAGGTACAATACGGCAACAGTTCACAGACACCTCCTGTCAATGTGATCTCCGGAGATCGCCCAAATCTGCTTAGAAGGGACTGGGCACGTGCATTTTCAGATTCATTAGAGATAGTAAAAGTAGTCGCTGAGGTATCAGGACGTAAAACTTTACTAAGGCAATATTCAGCTGTTTTCGATGAGGGGCTGGGAAAATTGAAAGATTTTAAGTCTTCGGTAATATTAAGGAAAAATACTCGGCCTAGGTTCATCAAGACTCACATACTACAGTACGCCATAAGGCCGAAAGTGAAAGATGAATGAACCCGCTTGCAAAAGCAAAGTATTATTACCCCTGTACAATTTTCGGATTGGGGCAAATCAATAGTACCTGTAGCCAAGCAAGACGGCTCCATACGTATTCGCTGTGCCTACAAACTGATTGTTAATCAGGCTTCTAGGTTAGTCAGGTATCCGCTATCACGCGTCGAAGATTTGTACGCAACGCTGGCAGGTGGTGAAAAGTTTACCAAGCGTGGTCTCAGTCATGGATAATAGCAGAAGGAACTCCATGAGCCTACTAAGAATATACTAATATTACCACGCATATAGGATTTTGTCAATATATCCGTTTGCATTTTGGCATTAATTCTGCCCCCGACATCTTTCAAATGATTGTCGACAACATGGTGAAGGATATAGCTTTCCATTGTGCTTAACTGGAATATATTCTTACCTCGGGGCGGTATGCTATAGAACATCTTCAGATACTTGCTGGTGTTCTCGAGCGACTGGAACGAAGCTGATTTAAAGTAAAGAAATTAATGTGAATTCTGTTCTTCTTCCGTGTATTGCCTTGGCTACCAGCTGGATATACGTGCGCTGCATGTTTCAAATGACAAAATGGAGCCTATTATAGGAAGTCCGGAGCCAAAGAACAGTGATGCTTTTCCTTCGTTCTTGAGAATTTTATCTCACTATCACCGTTTTTGACATATGCATCTACGATATTTTCGCCGTTAAATGAATTGATGCACCAAAGTACCATGGTGTTGAAATGCTCGTCGCAGGGACGCCTTCATTAAAGCTAAACATCGATTCATTGTTATCCCAATGAACAACACCTGAGATGGTATCAACGGCCGTCCAAGCGTGGCACGACAACAGAAAACGTGGGCCACCTGAAGTACGTTTAAGGCCGTTCCTAAACAAAGTACGGGCCACAGATACAGACGAACCCGACTCGGTTGTTCCTAAATCAGGTCAGACAAATGTGCAAACGCCTGTGACAAAAGACGTACGCAGACCGGCACAAGCTGTGTCGGTCAACAACAACGAACCGAGCTCCTAATGTGTCAACAGATACAGTGCTGCTACACAAACGCTCAGGGGCTCAACTCTAAGCTACCTGAATTGCGCCATCGACATAACACAACCAATCGGGATATCATAGCTGTAACTGAAATCTGGCTCTCCAATGACATGCTCGACACGGAAATCGAAATCAGTGATATGTCAGTTATTCGCAATGATCGTCCATCTCGCTGTGGCGGTGTTGCTCTGTACTATCGGAATTGTCTGAGATGTGAGGCTATTAACGAACGTCACCTTGCTGTCTCCGACGCTGTTTTGCCGAACGCAGCTAAATGGCCGAAGTGGTGAACCTTCGAAGAAGACGTGGGATGCTTGTCTGTTGGCAGTTGTCTACAGGCCACCGAACTCCACCGCAGACCCAGATGACATTCTGTTAAACGCGCTTCATTATGCAGTTTCTCAAAAGTACTCACATTGTCTAATCATAGGCGATTTTAATGTACCCTCAATTGTCTCAGCGACTTCTAGTGGTCCTTACTTCAAATCAAAGATTCTCGAGTTTATGGATACAGCAGCTCTGTACAACCACGTGCACCGACCAACTAGACACCGCGGTTCAAATAAGCCATCGCTTCTGGATTTAATCTTAACCAACGAAGAGCTGATGATTGAGACAATTTCATACGATCCACCATTAGGCAACAGTGACCACTCAGTGTTGAATTTTGCCTATGCGTGTTACGCCAATACTACCGAAATCAGACATGAAAACCGGCGAACTATAACCAACTATTCCGTGCTTCACAGCCTAGCGACAACCGTCAACTGGGACCTCAATCTACAGAGCACGGCAGACGACGCGTGGAACGAACTAAAAGAAAAAATTAGCTGTGTCACGCAAGCAGCCTCAAAAGTCATGCCATTACGAGTGGCGCGCCGGACCAACACCTGGATCCGAAGCAGAACGCGTAAATGGATTAGCACCAGAGACGAGATCTGGAGGCAATACGCGCTGAACAATTGCGACGCCACCTGGGAGAATAACAAAATAGTGAGGAACTATTGCACGTCACTGATTAGAGCCGATAAGTACGAATGGCAAAAAAGCATGGTACTTAAATTCACGAACAATACAAAACTGCTGTACAGGTACGTGAACAGCAGAAGGAAAGTTAAAACAGGAACACCACTCAAGACGGATGGTGGCCTAACGACTACTGCTGTGGATGCTGCGAACGCATTACTTCTGCAGTTTGGCACAGTGACTGCAAACGCCATAGAACCTTTGCCACACCAGCATTCACCCAACGTGGTCGGCATATCAACTGTCACTTTTACCTCAGCAGCTGTCGCTAGCAAATTACGGTCTCTAAGAGAAAATAGCACTCCGGGAGTCGACAAGATCAGACCCAAAGTTCTTAAAACTCTTGCTCCCACCATAGCAGCACACCTCGCAAACTTTTTCCAAAGTCTACTCAATTCCCAAACACTTCCGTCTGAGTGGAAAAGCGGGATAGTCACTCCGATATACAAAGAAGGTAAGCGATCGGATCCTGCCAACTACCGACCCATTACTCTCCTCCCTGTCTTATCAAAAGTAATGGAATCGTTAGTTGCAGATGAAATTACACGATAGTTTGAGAGTCTGAAGCTAATTTCTCACCTCCAACACGGCTTTAGGCGCAAACGATCTTGCTTCACAAATCTGCTTCTTGCTCGGGATTCATGGACCAAAGCGCTTGATGAAGGATCCCCCTTGATGTGATTTACCTAGACTTTTCGAAGGCATTCGACAGAGTCAATCACTTAGCTCTGCTTCATAAGCTTCGTGCCTACGGTATCCATGGTTCCCTACTCACGTGGCTAGCAGCATATTTGCATGACAGAACGATCAAGGTCAGAGTCACCGATGCCCTCTCGGAAACCCTCTGCATCTTCAGCGGTGTTTCTCAAGGATCCGTCCTTGGTCCCCTCCTTTTTCTGGTCTACATTAACGACCTCCCGGATAATATTCAGTCCTAGATGCAAATTTTTGCAGATGACGCAAAAATCTGGAGAGTTATTCGCTCACCATCAGACTGTGCCCTCCTCCAGAATGATTTGGATAGAATCAACAAATGGGAAGATATAAATCACCTCCCACTGAATCCTGCCAAGTGTCACCTACTGTCATTGCGCAGCAATCTTGCCAACACTTACCTCTTGGGGCAGTACATTTTACGGCGCGTGACCACAGAAAAAGACTTAGGTATCATTGTGCAAGAAAGTCTGGGGAATTCGCTCCAATGTTCGAAAGCAGCGAACGTGGCGAACATGAACCTGAGACTTTTGGGGCGAGCTTTTGGTGTTTTTGAACGACGGCTGGTACCCATGCTTGTCAACTCCTATATCCGTCCCCACGTCGAATATGCCGTCCAGGCTTGGTGCCCATGGTTAAAACGAGACATTCATCTCTTAGAGCGGCCCCAACGAAGAGCTACCAAGGCAACACGCGGATTATCTGGTCTCCATTATGAAGTGCGTCTCAATTTAATCGGAATGTTTTCATCCGAATACCGACGACTACGCGGAGATCTCATTCTCGCATACCGGATATTAACGGAAAGCGATCACCCGTGCAAATCGCTGCTCACCCTAGCCTCATATAAGCGATCGAGAGGTCATAACCTCAAGCTGCTAATCCAACACTCCCGATTAGACTGTAGAAAATATTTTTACTCTCTTAGCATCTGTTCACAATGGAATGACTTGCCAACGCATGTGGTAAACGCTCCGAATATTACAGCCTTCAAACAATTGTTAGACATTCATCTGAGTGACAAACAACATATTGTGGTGTGATGTACTAGGTTTAGACTATTGGCATTTCAGTTCCATGTCGGAATTTAATGAATTTTATCTATTTTGCGTTTACCATCCTATGGGTCTTGTAAAACCAATGCTTTTTATCCCATCATACACTATTGAACTATTGAACTAATTCTTTAGTGTGATGCATCCCTTTGGGGATCGAAACTGTTCTATGCCACCGTAAAAACGATGGATTCATAATCCCCGTAACATTCGCGTCGCGTACATTGCAAACAGCGGAGAAGAATTATTCACTATTGGACAGGGAAGCGCTGGCTGTAATCTTTGGATTAAAAAGGTTTCACCAGTACATTTGGGGAAATATTTTTGTGCTGCGAATTGATAGTAAACCCTTGTTATCCTTACTGCATGAAACCAATAACATCGAACAAATGATGTCACTTAGGATGTTACGAGGTGATTTATATTCCAGGCCTCAACAACTACACAGCCAATGCGTTAAGTCGTCTACCGGTAACCGAAGCCGCACAGGAACACGCCCCTCCATTTGAACTGGTCACTTTAATGCAACATCTAGACAGGACACCAAAAGTAAAAGCAACAATCCACCAGTGGACAGACCCAGTGCTGTCAATCTTAAAGTGCTTCTTGATTGTAGGTTGGCCAAATGAAGGAACAGTGGATTTGCAAGCATTCATAATGCGTAGAATCGACCTGATTCTATTCGACAGCTGTTTTTGCTGGGGCTCTCGGCTGGTCCCTCCCTGGGAGGCGCGGTCACACATTGTTAAGAAACTTCATAATGCACACCCAGATGGGGAGGACGAAAGCGCCAGCAAGAGGATATTGCTGGTGGCCCAAGAACGATTCAGACGTAGAGAATTTATTGAGGAATTAAGGGATTGATCAAGCGCATCAACGGTAAAATAATCTGTCCACTACACCTATGGCGGTGTCCCGACAAGCCGTGGCAACGGCTGACTACTTTGGACCGATAAACGGAACGATGTTTCATACTCATCGACGCACATTCAAAATAGATTGATGTGCATTCAGTCACCAAGCGAGGTCTGAAGGTAGCAGTACTAAAATGCGCTCTTCCTTTGCTACGTTTGGCATCCGGAAGCAATGCACGCCATACAACCACTAGACACAGAAGCAACACGCGCCATACAACCTCCAACAGGGAGTGCGTGGATTAGTGGGAGTTTCGTTGGTCGGTGTTGTGTATGCGTCCAGCATGCTTGATTGCGGGTCTAGTTAGTCAAGTACACGCAACCCCACACACACACACACACACACACATGGTTGGCGGCATCCGGTTTCGGATTTGCTTGTCACTGTGGTCAGCCACAGGACGGCTGCGCCTACGGAGTGACCATGGGTAGCTTGCGTTGCACCACCCACGGCTCCACCCACATACCCCATATCCAGTGTAAACCCGACGAATAAGACCGGGAGGCATGTGGATGGGAGCCACGTTTCATCAACGGGGCCGGCCCACACTGCTTCACAGGCAAACACAAGCACGCTGTGTTTGGGGAATCACTCTCACACCAGGCGGTGGCTGGACCGTAGTCCGCTTCACACACAAATCGTGTGCATGGAACCACTCTTTGAGACTAGCACGGCCACGAGGACCGTGCGCCCCGTCCTATTCAGCAACGACCAAGTGTCTCCTAGAGCCAGTGTAGACGGGATGATGGGTAATAGACACGTAGGCAACTTGTCAACGTACACATCAAGCGCAGCCACACTGGGGATGTCAAGCAGCAGCCAATCACATGAAATGAAGTAATCAATAAAAAGGCCGAAAACAACGTACGGATATGCCGTTAAAGCAACACATGATATAAATAGTTTATCAACATAGTCGCGGTAAATCGAAGATATCAGATAAACAGATGAAGCAACATTTGCAACATGGAGAAGCCAACGAAGTCAAGCAACATTCGTTTACGCGACATTTACAATTTATTAGTTTATTCAGGCAGACATTAAAATTAGGTGAGAAAATAAGCATTAAGACAAGGTAGCAAACATACCACCTGAAATAAAAAGACTCAGCACGCAAGCACACTGTTAATAAATCAAATGTAGCGTACCTACAAACGTTGCACAGGTTCTGCCTAAGTTCTCAACAGCACCCATCGTCGTTTCGATGCTGGTCCCGAGTGGCTTCGCTCGTGGCTCTCTCGACCTTCCTGTCTCAGGCATTCGTGATCGCATGTGCTACAGCACCACGCGATCGACGTAGATGGAGCACATCCCATCGGCGACTGTCACTTCCGCAATTGCCGCTTCTTCTCTGCATGCACGAGGGCTTTCTCTTGCAACTCGGCAACTGCCTTCGTGATCAAGTCGCGCCATGCACGCCGAGCAACCGCCTTCGATTCCTAACACCTGTACTCAACATTAGAACTTGAGAGGCTCACTTTGATCATGTCCTGGTAAGGTAAGTTCGGTTTCCTCACTTGCCGCTTCCCAGCACTAGGCTTACCACATAACAGCTGCTTCGGTATCCGCGTCGAATTCATACGCCACACATGACCGAGGCAACTCCGGTGTCTCAGCAAAAGTATGCAGTACACTGCATACATTCCGCTTCGGCGCAACACTTCCCTGTCTGCAACTCTGTCGCACCAACGGATGCGCAGAATTAGTTGCAGACACTGTTGGTGAAACCGCTCGAGATATCGCACATCGTCCACGTTTTTCTGCCGTATAGAAGAACGGACAGCAACATGGATTTGTACACCATCAACTGCATTCCACCGGTAAGCTGATGGTTGTTCCACACTCGGTACTCAAGCTTCCCGAATGCCGCCGCTGCCTTCGACACGCCGATACGCAGCTCACTGTGTAGCTGCTGATCCGTCGACATCCCACTCTCAAGGTAGCAGAAGCGGGAGATGGTTTGCAATATTCGTCACCAATGCTGATTTGTGGCAATATTCCAGACTACACCCTCGGTGAAGGCTACAAGAGACAGACGGTTTTGCTAGTGTTGGTGGTGAGCCAGAATTTGGCTGCTGTCGAAGCCAGAGCACTAGTCATATGCTGCAACTCATCCGCGCTGTATGCAACCCACGCCTAGTCGTCAGCAAACAGCACCATACGGAGAGTTGTCTGTCGCACCGGAACAACTGATCTTCCGCAACCCAACATCAATACGGTGCTCCACACGAACTCCGTACGCGCAAGCCGCATCAAAAGCACAAGACATTATGGTGTGAAGATAAGTATTAAACACGGCAGGAGCTAAGAAGCAGCCTTGCTTCATAAAAGCGTCAACTACAAAGTCATCCGACGTCTGTCCACTCAGCTGCACATTCTCCCGCATATCACTGTGCAGACATTCAAGTAAACTTACAAACTTACTCGGCGAACCAAAGTTACCCAACACTAGGTAAAATGCCTTGTGGTTCGCCGTGTCGAATGCTTTGGTGAAATCAACAGACCTCGAGTACAACGGCTGGTGTCGTTCTCTACACTTCTGCTGCGATTCAGGAGCTGTAAACCCCATATCTTTGATGGTAGAACACGAACTGAATCCACATTGCTCTTCCGCTACGTTGGGTACCACAGCCTGTCTGACGAGGCGGTTGAGCAGGTTTCGGACAATCACCTTGCCCACACAACTCAGCTAGTTGATGACATTAAGATATATTTTTGCTAGTTGAATGAATGGCTTGAGGGATAAGCTGTACAGAAATATGTCAAAAGTGAACAAATTTCCCAGCATAATAAGAAATATTGCTTAAAATTTAAAACAGCAAACAATGCTCGAGACCGCGTCACTTGTCACCATATGCCATTGGGTGCATGTTATGTAAGAATGAGTAACCGCATCGCATGTTGGTGTCTACCCCTTCAGAGAAAGACAAAGCGTCGAAACACAGAGGTCATGTTTATCAACTGATGTCAATCCGGGTGCATTAAGATGTTTGGATGAAGTGGAGTATGTCATCCCTTGATTATTGATAATGACAAAGTGGTGAATACTATTCCTCGTCTCAGGGAATTGTTCGCGTATGTATCGCGATATGGTTATTGCATTGCAACCTGATTCATATTTATCCACTTTCAATTTGTAAGTGCTTGCCATTCGGTATGGGTCACAAAGGGCTACATCCACAATGTGAACGGTGGACTTTTTTACCACAGGCAAGTCTGCCTTGAGGAAAGAGATGGCGGTCGGAATCCTCAGCTCCATACCAATGTCGGTGTTCCGGCACCGCAGTTTTCTCGCAATCTGCTGCGCAAGTTCCTTGTGACGTTTACAGTGGACATCATACATGATGCGACCCGCCTGAATATGAGACAATGTCTCCTTTTGTCCGCGGCTCCCGCGACAGTTGAGAGAAGCCGGGTCATTTGTAGGTCTGCCTCTGCCCCTTCTTGTATTGCTTGGAAGAACGCCCCCCCCATCCGAAGTTGGACACCCCGAATGAAAGGATGTGAGAAATTCCTAGTGGGTTTCCTTAGCCAGTGGTGTGCGGAAGGTGTCGTAACTACGTTTCGTAAGCGAGAGCCATCCACTGAAGCGAAGAGAGCATCTATCCAATGTTAACTACTGATCGTGTATTCCTAATCCTTATATGGGCCGGTAGTCCGTTTACACGTAAGAAAAACGCCAACGCCGGATTGTAGGTTTGAATTTGTACTCTGCTCCTAACCGAAGCCAAGTGAAAACATATAGGACCAAAACGAACCAATGTGAAACAGAGACCAATCAGCGAATGAACTATAATCATGTGATTGGGCGCGTGTAGTTAGTGGGTATGGCATGACGCATCGGTCGTAGATGTCCGTAACATCCCTTCACATGGCAGATAAAATCGTGCTTGTAAAATATAACGTTCTATTAGTCTGGGTGAACGTCGTGGTCTTGGAACAGCGATCGGTAGATCGGCTTCATCCATTTGGGGTTTTTCAACCGTCTCTCTTTGTTCTATACCAACGGTTTCCTCCTCAGGGTCTGATACCGCGGATGCACGGGGGCGAATAAAGTCGTTGTGCCGGCGTACGGTTTTTCCGGCTTCCATCTGTATCGGCTTCCGTTAGTGAACTGGCCAGTACGGTTCCGGGCTGCCATATCGGCTCATGTGGGAGTTTCGTACACACATCCTGTTTCGGTAACAGACTCTGGGTTTTATCGCGTACATGTCCACTCTGGCGCATTCACTACTGTTGGAAACGCCTGGTTTGACTGGGGTCTGGAAACAGTACATCTAATCTTGTGTGTAGGCGACGCCAAAACATTGCCTCCCTAGGACTTTTGCCGGTGGACTCCAAGGGTGTGCCACGATAAGCGAACAATAGTCGATCTTTTCTGATGCGCACAGTTCCTTGGCTTTACTTCAGGAGACCGGCCTTCACGGTTTGTAGCGCACTCACTGCCAAACCATTGGGTGTTGGATGGTATGTTGTAGAAATCACATGGTGGATGCCGTCACTCCGTAGGTACTGTTCTAAAGTTGCACTCATACATTGTAGACCGTTATCTGTAAGTAAAGTTTTTGACATACTACATGTGGACAGGCTAGTGCGCAACTTATTAATTGTAATCTGCGAAGTAGCGTTAGGGACATCTATGTCTTGAGTACCCATCCACCAGGAGTAGTAAATTTTTCCTTCAACCGGACCGCAATAATCCGTTTGAATACGCTCTCATGGACCATCAGGTAGCTGCCAGGGCTGAATCGTTCCGGATGGTTTGTCTTTCTAATATTGCTGGCATATAGCACATGTGTTCAACATAGCTTCGATATCTCGATCAATTGCCGGCCACCAACAGTACGCTCTGGCCAGTGCTTTCATGAGGACGACTACTGGATGAGGATCAGGTAATTCTCTCAATACGGCGGATCTGAGAGCAGACGGAATAATGATTTGAGATCCACGCATGATACATCCTTCATGCAGACTGAGCTGCAATCGGCAATTGAAGAACGGACGCAGGATCGAGAATCCAAACCGCGTAACATCAAACGTTTCACAGTCGACAGGACCGGATCTCGGTCTGTAGCTCACCTAACCATGTCGCTGGATATTGGAGTGGTGTCTAAGTGATGTAATAACTGGACGAACTCGCAAGCCGCTCCACCTTGCTTGTTACTTTGCACTTCCTGTGGCAATCTACTGAAGGCATCGGCTACATTATTGTGAGAAGCAGAAATGTATCGAATTCGATAGCTGTAAGCGGAAAGGATCAGTGCCCAGTGTATCATACGCGCTGCATTAATTTGTTCTGTACCTCGTCCCTCACCAAGCAGCGAAATCACTGGTTTATGATCTTTCTATATCTCACACCGATTGCCTCACAACTATTGATGGAAGCGCTTAAATCCAAATATCATGATCAGTGCCTCTTTGTCCAGCTGTGCGAAAGCAATAGGACGGATCGGTCCATCGGGAATCTAATGTCCTAGGACTGCTCCTACTCCAAACGGTGAGGCATCACATTGTAAGACAAGAGGTTTGTTTGGATCATAATGCGCTAATGGTTGGAGGCATCCGGTTTCGGATTTGCTTGTCATTGTGGACAGCCACAGAACGCCTGCGCCTGCAGAGGGACCATGGATGGCTTGCGCTGCACCACCCACAGCTCCATCCACATACCCCATATCCAGTGTAAACCCGAAGGAATAAGACCGGGAGGCATGTGGATGGGAGCCACGTTTCATCAACGGAGCCGGCCCACACTGCTTCACAGGCAAACACAAGCACGCTGTGTTTGGGGCATCACTCTCACACAAGGTGGTGGCTGTACCGTAGTCCGCGCCACACTGAGTGCATGGAACCAATCTTTGATCCTAGCACGACCACAACGACCGCGCACCCCGTCCCCTCCAGCAGCGACCACCTGTCTCTTGGAGCCAGTATGGACGAGGTAATGGGTAATAGACTGGTAGGCAACTTGTCAGCGTGCACATCAAGCGCAGCCACATCTGGAATGTCAAACAACACTGACGAGATAATACGAAATGCTAGCATCTGCCAATATTCGTCTTCTCATTTCGTTGTTCAAACTATTGATCGGGACTAACTGTTTTAAATTTCTCAAGCGACGATTTCCCCCCGAAACTAACCGTTTGCTGCATCGTATTGTCAACCTAAGATGCAAGCAAGCTTGCAAACGTGTGGAAATATCCTTTCTTTCCGAGTGTGTCACCCTACGCCGTTACCCGCGTTCAATGCTGAAACTATTACGCAGAAACAAGCTCGCGCCATCCAATCGCAATCTTAGACGCATTGCATCAGCGCAATTAGACACGACCAAGGCAAAGCTAACAACTCTGATGGAGACACATACTCGCCTGATGCCGGTTGTGGAGAGCCTGTCCCTATGCTGCCGTATTGTCTTCTCAATATTTTGCCAGAGACTTATCGCTCGCAAGAAAGAAACTTGCAGAACGCGTCTACTGAAATCCCTGATGGAAGCAAATGACCAACCCGTTACACGTGATCTCGGTAAGTACGTCTTGAATGTGTTAAACGTACAGCTTGATGATATGCAGCTAGAAGCACTAGCCTTGGGGATAGAGTACAAAGTTACTCCCAATAAGCTGAATCGATTGTTTGTTGAAGCACAGTTTGAGCATTTTTTCGACCAAGTAGCTGAACTTCAGTCAACCAGTCCTGATGCTGTCAGTTGGTTTAGGAATAAGCTGACCGACATTGCTTATGAAGTCCTCATGGTACCGGTAAACGAAAAGTGTGCGCTTACAAGCCATCATTTAAAAGCACTACGAGAGCTGAGAAATAAGTGAGTGGTTGTACTAAAACCGGACAAAGGTTCAGGAGCAGTTGTCATGAACAAGAGTGATTACGTACAAAAAATGCTAAGCGTTTTAAGTGATGAAAGCAAGTTTCAACACACCGACAAGATAGAATGTCTGACAGATGTAGAGGCTCGTATAACCCGACACCTTGAAACGCTTCTCCTACATCGTGTAATTGATGAAACCACCTACAAGCACCTGAAGCCGAGCGGTTCCTCGACACCACAGCTATATGGGTTACCAAAAACTCACAAGCAGGGCATGCCACTAAGACCCATTTTGTCCATGGTAAATTCCCCGCAGCACAAATTGGCTCGTTGGTTAGTTCGGATCCTTGCACCACTGACGCAGCACTAAAATTTGCACAGCATTAAGGACTCTTTTGAAATAATCGAAGACCTAGACCAAATCAGCCTAGCCGACAAGGTGATGTGCTCAGTGGACGTCCAATCGTTATTTACTAATGTCCCCTTGCTTGAGACAGTTGATTACATTTGCCACCTGATAGCAGAGAAGCATTTCCGTCTACCAATACCGACAGACCTCCTGAGACAGTCCCTGTTACTTTGCACGGAGAATGTCGCTTTCCGATTCGGTCACAACACGTATCGCCAAATTGACGGAATAGCTATGGGTAGTCCGTTGGGACCGGTACTGGCTGATTTTTTCATGTTGATGCTTGAGAGGAAACTAAGTGGACAGATTTCTCAGCTGCCGTATTACAAACGATACGTGGATGATATCCTTGTTTTCGGTTCCACAAAGATGCAAATCGAGCAAATAGTAGATCAACTTAATAATGCTCACGTCAACCTGAATGTGACTTTTGAATTCGAATCGAAATGGCGCCTTCCGTACCTGGACATTCTCATGAGTCGCAGGGATAATGGGCTGATTAAGTGATCTGTATACCGGAAGCCAACGTGGTCCGGCCAATATCTACACTTCACTAGCTTCTCACCGATGGCACACAAGCGCGCGCTAGTAAAAACATTATTCACTCGGGCCAGACCTATCTGCTCCAACGACTGCCTGGCTGAAGAGTTTGAGCTGATCACTAAGACACTTATGGAGAATGGCTACCCAAAGCGATTTATAGACAAACATAGCCAAGTTAGACCGCCCAAGGAGATGGTGTTGACAGCCCCTAAGAAGAAGGTGTACATTGAGCTCCCATTCAAGGGTGACACTGCAACGAAAAGGATAACCAAACGGATTGTCTCGGCCATTCAGCGTACATACTGTGCTGCGAAGGCGGTAATTATCAACAGAACCCGAAAGTTGCCGTTACCTTCAGTAAAGGAAGGTGAACCCGTCGGCGCCAAATCCCATTGTGTCTACCAATTCGTGTGTGACTGCGGTATCAGTTACATCGGCAGGACCGAACGGGTTTTAGATTCCCGAGTGAAGGAATACCTACCAAACTGGGTTCAGCGTGAAGTTACCCAATCCACCTCCGATGATACGTCTTCGCGTAAGCCATCAGCGTCCTCCATAGGCAGGCACATTTTGGCGACTCGTCACCAGGTCAATCCCTTATCAGCTTTCCGGATCTTGTTACGTCATACTAATGCACGCATTTTACGATTGGCCGAGGCCGTCGCGATAAGCCAAATTAGACCAGCTTTGTGTGTCCAAAAGCAATTAGTTGTCAACCTGCGGTTGCCGTGGGCCTAATCTGACAACAATGACCACAACAATAAATTTGATTGATTTGACTGTGCCCTGTAAGACATATAAAAGGATTTCCCTGTTATTGTATTGATACTGACGAGATAATGCGAAATGCTAGCATCTGCCAATATTCGTCTTCTTATTTCGTTGTTCAAACTATTGAAGGGGACTAAGTGTTTTAAAATTCAACAGCTAATCATTCGAAATGCCGATATCGATTAAAGTAAACGCATATGACGACATAAATACTCGCTAAATGAGGATATAGAAGAAATTGATTATAAGTGAATCCGTGAAAAGTACAAAATGTCTGAAAGTTAGTTAAAAAATACCACGAGATAAATTTAAGCAAGTTCACCAGAATTTGCATGAGCGACTTGTGCAAGTTGGGAGAAGATTATCAAGTACGCAAAGCAAACCAAATAAAATGCAATGAATTTTATCCACATTAAAAAGACCTGGTTTAAGTATAAGTTGGTTTAGCCCAACTGCAGTGAAGAAGCATCATGAACGCAACATCAGTGCATTATTCCTTTATAGAACCCATCGCGTTTGGTTCTTTGAGTGACGTATCATCTCTAGAATTCATATCGTTAATTGTCTTCAGCCGAAACCCAGATGGTAGCCTGCAACGGAACATGTACCAACTTTTTAGCAGCCATGCTACCATATGTTTTGACTGAAGGACCAACTTCAACACCCTCGGGCCACTTCCTTTGTAGTTCGGTGAGGTATACAGCACTGACAGGGATTTCGCTAACATATCACCCAAGCAGAGTGTTTCACGAATATAACACCACTGTTCTTTATCATGGGTTGTTACTTCAAGCTAATCACATGCTTCAGTTTCAGGAACCCCGAGAAGAAGTGTGGTTCTGGTTGAAGTTTCCTTCCGGTTGTCCTCTAAGTTGCAGTTAACTCGATAACGCTCGCCCCATGGGATGTCTGGAAAGATACGGTTGGAGCAGCGTTCATTTCTGGGACTACCTGTCGACAGTAGTACTGCTTCTACTTTAGTGATGGAGTTCAGCACAAAGCGCAGAAGTCTTGGCTTACCGAAATGTTTGGAGTTGGGGTGTCGTGTAATACGCACTATGTGTACGGGTTTCAGTACAACTCCGAGTTAACCGCACCTTAGAGGACTACCGGAAGGAAACTTCATCCAGAACCATACTTCTTCACGGGGTTCCTGAAACCGAAGCATGTGATCAGCATGAAATAACAACCCATGATAAAGAACAGTGGTGTTATATTCGTGAAACACTCCGCTTGGATGATGTGGTAGCGAAATCCGTGTCACGACTGCGTACCTCACCGCAATACAAAGGAATTGGCCCGAGAGTGTTGAAGGTGGTCCTTCAGTCCAAACATATGGTAGCACGGATGTTAAAAAGCTGGTACATGTTCCATTGCAAGCTACCATCTGAGGTTCGGCTGAAGACAATCAGCGATATGCCTCCTAGAGAAGATATGTCACTCAAAGAACCAAACGCGATGGGATCTATGAGAGAACAGTGCACCAGTAGTGTGCCGAATCAGCCCATACAACCTGTAGAAGATGACATTGACCAGACACCTTACACTGTACGTCGCAGATCAGATACGGGACTAACTATACGGACGATGAATAAAATGTTAAACCCTTCACCAAGCACACATCGAAAAAACGATTAGTCGCCGGCCACTCACTGGTCGGCGAAACTTCACATATGAGTTGCATAACCTCCGAAACATTGCTTAAATCTGAGAAACTTTCATGTATGTACACTAACGCCCAAGGGCTCCTCAATAAAATTAACGAACTTCGACTGCGTCAGGTTGCGAATGCTTGGGACCTAATTTCTATTACCGAAACTTGGTTACACCAAGAGGTGACTGATGCTGAGGTTGAGATAGCCGGAATGTCCCTCATCCGGAACGACCGCCCCAGCAGAGGAGGTGGGGTCCTACTCTACTACCGCAGCGATCTACAATGTACAACCGTTGATGATCTGGAAACACACGTTACTGACTCACTCTGGTGCCGTCTCCGATTGAGACACAACGACACGTGTTTAGTAGCTGTCGTTTACCGCCCCCCAACGTCCACTTCGGAAATGGATTCTTGCTTGATCCATGGCCTAAACAGAGTAACACGCACTAGGTACAGTCACATTCTCATCTCCGGGGACTTCAATCTACACAATCTGGAGGTTTCGGCATCGCCCAGTGAGCAGTTCAAAGCAGACTTGCATGAACTGATCGCTACTATTCCTTTGTACAATCATGTCACCACACCCACTAGATTCAGGACAGCAAACAAACCGTCCATACTAGACCTTGTGCTCACGAATGAAGAGCTCATGGTTGACAAGTTATTGATGGATAGTCCATTAGGTCTCAGTGACCATGTAGTAATATCTTTTGAATATGTGTGTTATGCAGAGTATCCATCTGAACACTCGGAACTAACTCATACAATCACACGCTACCACGTATTGAAAGAACTCGCCGACGCAGCTGCCTGGGAATTCTCAAACAAAAGTCCCCTTGACAAGGTTTGGGCAGAGTTCGTTAATAAACTCAGCGACATCGTCAACAGATCATCGGAGACCAAACCCCTTCGGCCCGCGAAAATGCCTTCAGTTATAAGGAGTAGGACTCGCAAATGCCTGGCGATAAGGGATGCAGCATGGCGTGCCTACAAGATTAACCCCGACTCAGAGACATGGGGAAATTTCTTGACCCATCGCAACCATTGCACTGCACTTGTCCGTGAGGACAAACTAACTTATCAACAGAGCCTAGCCAAAAAATTCATGGCAAACAACAAACTGCTATATAGGCATGTCAATAAGCTTCGTAAAGTGAAGCATGGAATCCCCCCACTTTTCACGACAGGCGGTAGAGTACAAAGCGCCGAAGAAGCAGCTAATGCCCTGCGGCTGCAATACGCCCCAATCTTCGAACTCGCAACATCTACCTGTCCCATAATATCAAGCACATTACCGACACCTTTGTTTACAAATGTAATTTTCAACCCATCAATTGTGCTGAGGAAGTTACTCTCACTGCGTGAGCATAGTTCTCCAGGAGCAGACAACATCCGCCCGAAGGCACTGAAGGCTACGGCCACCAAGCTAGCTGAACCACTGTCACAGTTCTTCCAAAGGTGCTTTGATGAACAGCAAGTCCCCACTATGTGGAAGTGTGGCATTATAACCCCTATTTTTAAAGGCGGTAGCCGTTCCGATCCTGCAAACTATCGTCCAGTGACTCTCCTCCCTGTGCTCGCGAAGGTGATGGAAGCAGTCGTCGCTGAGGCTTTAATGGACTACCTGGAAAAATGCAACATTTTGGTACCGGAACAGCATGGCTTCCGTCAACACCGGTCATGCACCACCAACCTACTTATTGCACGAGGTAGTTGGACGGAAGTGGCCGATGATGGGGTCGGAGTCGATGTCATCTATCTGGACTTCTCCAAAGCTTTCGACCGCCTTGATCACCGCATCCTACTTCAAAGACTACAAAGTTACGGAATCGGAGATCCTGTACTTGGTTGGATTGGCAACTTCCTTTACCAACGAAAGCTTCAAGTACGTGTTAGGGGATCACTTTCTAACCCAATTGAGGTGCAATGTGGTGTCCCACAAGGCTCAGTGCTGGGACCGCGTTTATTCCTGGTGTTTATCAACGACCTGGCAAGGGTCATCTCCTCAAATTTCCTGCTTTTCGCCGATGATGTCAAGATATGGCGGGCGATTGGTAACAAGCCAGATCAGGATCTGCTCCAACATGACCTAGATTGCATTTATGAATGGTCAAATAGGAATAAGCTTCAATTGAACATAGCTAAGTGCAAAGTGATGCATCTGCGTCACCAGCCGGTGAGCGCTTACAAGATTGGAGACCACACCTTGGAGAAGGTTTCTCAGGAGCGTGACCTTGGTGTATTGGTGCAGGAAGATCTCGGGTGTTCAAAACAAGCAGAGAAGGCGACGAAAACCGGAAATCAACACCTCGGCCTTCTTCGCAGAGCCTTCGGTCGGTTTGAACCCTCAATCTTTCCCCAAATGCTTAACGCCTACGTGCGACCTCACGTGGAATATGCTATTCAGGTGTGGCAGCCGTGGCAGAAACAGGATCTCGTTGCTCTCGAGACTCCTCAACGAAGGGCAACCAAGAATGTCAGGGGCCTCTTTCATCTGCCCTATCAGCTTAGATTGAAATCTCTAAGAATCTACAGCAGTCGATATCGGCTTTTGCGGGGGGATCTCATAATGGTTTACCAGATTCTGAAGAACCCAAACCACATTTGTCGTCCGCTGCTGGAATTGAACCACAACACTAAACTAAGAGGTCACCCTCTGAAACTGGCAATTCAGTATAGCCGGCTTGAATGCCGTAGAAATTTCTTTTCTCTCCGCGTGTGCCAGCCGTGGAACGCCCTCCCTAATTATGTCGTCTCTGCTCCCAATCTGGAGATATTTAAAAAACGTGTTGACGATGCATTGTCTCACTTACATTTCACTTTGTGACTTGTTAGCCAGGGGCTACGAAACGCAATCAAACGGTGTCTTGCCAAAGGCCTAACCAATGGATTTACGGATTTATATGTTTAATACGCGAACATATCCGCTATTCTACATAAGTCTATGGTGAGTCCACCATAACGCTGTTCACTTTATCATGCAATTGATTTTCACACTAATTTCCATCCTACGGGACTTGTTAAGCAACGCTTTTTTACCCGTAATAAACCATTGTTCCATTGTTCCATTGTTCCATTGTTCCGATTGTCCTACTGGTTGAGGTCATCCAACTGCCTACCTCTTATCAATTTCGACTTTGATTCTGGGATATTGGAGCACAGTACGCTCAGTACAGTTAGTTGTTTCTTTAGACCTTTCGACATGTCGCGGTTAGTGATTGAAGTACTCGGAGATGTGCCGCAGGAAATCGGTGGTGCTTGCACTAGGAAAGCTCCGCTACGCTCCTCAGTTTCAGATCCAGTTGGGGTGATGTTAATTTTAAATGACGGTTTTTCCTGGAGGCAACCGCAATACAACTTTCGCTCGTACCGACTTGCTCTTTTTCTACACACTCCGTCGGGAGTTTGGAAGTAGCCTTACGTATAGTTACTGCGATCGAACTGGGAACCGCTTTAGTCAAATGTAAGCTACGTGTGGTATTAGGACAGCTGTTGATGTTCTGAACTCTAGGTATCGTGTTGCTTACGGTGTTATTAACAGTTACTCGCGGGTTAGAATCAGCAACCAAGGGGGAGGATTGGGTTGTACGGTCCACTAGTGATTTTGGTGGTCACCATTTCCTCAAACTTGGCTAGTACCTGGTCATAATTCTGAGATAATAGTAGCACGCCTTTTATCAGTGGGATCGATGTGCTTTCCACACAGAACCATAGCGAGTCTCGTCTATTTAATAACTTGGCCTGACTAAGTTTAACTCGGAGGCATCTCGCATGGAAAAGCTTGCAACAGTTACGACACAAAATGCCCCCCAAACAAGTATGGGACATGATCCACATAAGTCTTTAGTCTGTGGCGCACTGGGCATCACGCTTGTTGAGCAAATGTTACGAAACATTTGAATGATTTACCCTCTATGGTAAAATGTCGTTCTGTTATTAACGTTGTCGGTAAGGTCACAGTGTTCACGTTGCAGCTGGGTGCTTGTAGACTGTCCTCTCTGGTGTGCCATTCAAATGTGTCAGCTTGCACGTGGGGCAGAACACACGAAGGTATGATTGAGAATTCTCGTGGTTAGGCCTATGGATCGCGCCGGGTGAATTTGCTTTGAGACCTGTAGTTGTACCAAGTAATGTTGGATTTGAACGAGTGACAGTTCGTTCGAAAACCGTTGAAATGGTCTATCGAGTGAGATCAAACAATCTCTCCGGTGGTTGGAGTCAGGCAACTTTTGGCGCTTGGATATCGGCGAAACACTGCCCGGAATTTAGAAATCAAGGTAAATGTAGAATGCACTGGCGTATACTCGGGAAACAGTATCACAAATTAGAGCTTTTAAAAGCGCGACGAATAAGTATGGATCCAAAGGTGTGCGACAAAATATCGCTGAACCACAGTTAAAAAACCACGAATGTACAAGTTGAATAGATGGCAATTGGCAAGGTGCCGTTCCAGCCTCTCCTGCCGCAGCAGGGGAATATTCGTGGACAGACAGGAAATATCCAGAGTAAAATTCCCAATGGGAGCGTGAAGACATGTAATTGAGTTGTCTGACGGCAAACGCAGTCACTTTCTGACGTGCGGCCTGAGAATGCCACCTAACCGCTTCAATGTATTCCGATGAGTCACTGCGAGAGCTAATTGATGAACACGTTTGGGCAGCAGATAAGTTCTCAGAATCTCCAGTCGTTGCTGTGATTTAAGCGGTGCCTTGGTGACTTCGTCGAGTTGCACAGTAATGTCGTCAATTGCTGTTGGAGGGAGTTTACCTTCCCAGTTAAATGGCAGACCCTACACTTTAAACTTTTCATCTGGCAGAATAGAGGGAATAAAAAGGAGCCACATTCTAAAGTATTCGTATCCAGTATGGTCCGTTTGCCAGCGCCGTCAACACTATATTTACCGAGAAATACTTTAGGTGTTTTGCTGCTGAGGCCGACGCACTGCAGTCGTTGATGGAATGGTTTAAGGTGATCCCGAGTGAAATGCCATCTTGCGCAAAAATGAGCACATCGTCCACATAAGCGAGGTACTCAGTCGGGCCAGCCGGTGAAATCCAAGGCGACGTGACAACTTTGTGTAAAGCTTCATTACGGTACATTAAGAAAAGCAAAGAAGAAGGCGGATCTCCTTGCCTGACCCCTCTATTTGGATGAAGCTTAACGTCATTAAAGACTGAGTATACGAAGCTGTAATACGATGATAGGTAATCCAACAGTAGCGTGGTAGCTCCGAAAGCAGGTGCTGCTCGAACTAAGGAGTGATGAGATATGGAATCGAAAGCTTTCGTGCTAACCACTGACGCAAATGGAAAGGGGCACAAGAGGAGTGAGAATGCGAAGAGCAGCATGGAGTATGGATGGAGCCTCTAAAAAGTTATCCTTACGAGGAAAGCCAAACTGAAACGGTCGGTAGGGAAAGCCGGGACCCAACGATCAAAGAGGTTACTATGAAGAAGGTTTATGAAGACAGAGGAAACTGAAATTGGACAGAATTGATCAAGGGTGGTTGGCTGGGATACTTTGGGTCCGAGGGTACTCCGGGCTGCTTTCATGTTGGGATCCATCCTTGCAACGTCGGCGGGCTTGATGCAGTCTATACCGGGTGCCAAACTCCGCATCGGTTTAAAAACACTTCGAATCTCCTCTAGGATAATCAGTTTCGCCAAGTTGTCATTAGCTAGAAGGAATCGACACGGTGCGTGGTCATCATTCGCAAGTCTGGACAGGACATCTTTCCAAAATTTACTGTATCCTGAAATGTTTCATTCTCATTGAGAAAGGCGGTGCGCCACCTTTCGTCAATCACTGTATTTGCCGCTCCTTTCCGGTGGGTGTGGTAAAGGCGCTATATATGGCCATGTTGAAGGCGTCGCCGGTAGTGATTATTTCGAATCGTAACAGCACGCACGTGTTCCTTCGAGGGCCTCTATCTGTGTAGAAAGAGGACAACACACAAATCGTTTAGAGTCGCATTATAAGTGCTCCTCGATCCATCCATAGCGAAGGAATTCACCGGATTCAGAAGCATGAAGTGTTCCTCCTTGGCAGGAGAGTCACAGTTGGAACGAAGCTGTTGGGCCATTAACAGTGGAGTGTGGAATACTGGTGTTGGCGCGGACGCGAGGGAAGCTTTACAAGTAGAATTCTAAATGGCTGGTTGATTCTGTCCCGCCATGGCCATGGAGCATGAACGGTTGAGGATGTGGGTGTCAAGGTCGAGGAATAGGAAGGAGGGGCCAGAGATCCGGTTAAAGAATCGCTAGAGAAACCGAGGGTAGCCGGTTGCACCTGGGAGCGTACTGTTGCCTCTGTAGCCAACACTGTAGATGAGTGAGGTCACGTTGCAAAAACGATTTAGGCAGTGGGAGAACGTAGGAGGAAATGGTCACCGCAGGATTGACTTCGCATGATTCTCGAAGGGCTTGTGTAGACAAATGCATATTAGTATTTAATGCAAACTGAATTTGGTGGGACATATCGAACGTTACGGTTGAAGAAAGCGACGCTCTTGAGGTTATTTGTGGAGGCGTGATTGGAAGTTGGGTTTAGAGTGGTGATTGCGGAGAAGCACGAGAAGTGGACATTATGTGCTGTTGATGAAAGAACCATCTAAGTCGTTGTAAGCATTTTTTTATACTGTCCCTAGTGCGAAAGGGAAAGATACGCCGCAATCGTTCTACTAGGATATTTAAGGAAGGAGACGTAGCCGCAAAGAGTGAAGCTGCTAAAAGTAGGGATTGGTCTTCCCTGGCTGACCAATTATAAGATTACTTCGGGATTCAGGCCAGACAGTCGGCATTTTAACTGGCAGTATGCTGATGACTCTAATGCTGTGAAAGGCCATTTTAGTCAAAAAAGTACGGCGGCATGTTTGGCATTCGAAACGGGAGGTATTCCTTGCGAGAGCCACGGCAAGTGAACTTGTAAGATTCGTAGTGTCAAATGGCGCCGCAGGCCGCTCCTAGGTTTAAACGTTCTCGGACACAGCGAACAAGTGGGAGGCTGGGCGGTTCCAGCGATTGTCGCCGGATCGGAGGAGGGAGATGAGGATGTTGATAAAGCGGCTTCAACAGGGGCAACTGTTTGTGATGGTGATGGCTGCTACCGAAGCAGGCAGTCAGCTGGTACGTATGGTTCTCGGGAGGCCAAATGTACGGGTGCTAAAGGTGAGTGTGTGGATAGATGTGCGCATGTGACTGACGAACGCGGTTCCGAGTCTGACTGTGGAGTCGGCAGAAGTCGATCCGTTTGATATGTTGCAAAAGCAACCAGCAAAGCTACTGCTCTGACTCTTCAGAGCAGGGGCTAAAGGGGACAAGTGGTAGCTGGCGCCGCGGGCTGTTCATAGTCCCCTATCAACCGCTGTGGTGAGGGGATGGAGCGAAGTGGGCGTGTGCAAAATGGCATTCGATTCGTTGATGGGTTAAAAGCTGGGATGTTGATAATAAAAGCTTTGTTGGATGATCCGGGACCCCAGCGGAGATGCAAGACAGCAAACCGGCCGTAGGTATACGATTTCCAATTTAAATGTGCCTCCAGTTCTTCCCCCGCCGTCGCTTCTAAGTAGGTAGAAGGATGTTGCCGGGCTCCGGCTACCGTATTAATAAAGTTCCCACTCATCTCACATGTGTAAGGGAGGACAAAGGCTGCCGGCGAAATATCGTTTAGCTCAAGGTTGGTCGTAGGTGAGGTATCAGAGGTTGGGCGATTCACGGGTGGAGAGGCTGTGCTCGGAGCAACTTCGGAGAGAAGCGCGGAAGAAAGGAGATCAGCGGCGGATAAAGGTTCCCCTTGGGACGTTATCGACGCGGTCGAGATGTCCGACATGGCACCAGAGGTGCGATGGGCACACGTTGGACGTCGCCATTTTAGCTATTGTTGTCGTCTTTTAATGGCCGCAATGGTTCGAGAAGGAGGTTGCGTTCGCAGTCTGGGAAGGAGTTGCTTCATGGATGCAACTGGCGAACACAAGTCCGTAGCACGTTGTAAACGTTGTCGATCTTTACCTACTGTTCAATGAGTGGAGGCAGTTGCAGCCCGAAATGCGTTCATGGCGTCATAGTCGGTAGGGTGCATGCGACGACAGTGAGTTAGTAGAGCCCGAGCTGATGTGAAGCGACGAGCGCACTTTGACTTGTTGTTAGTTTCTCATCTCGGAGACACTGGCCATTAGGATGTCACAGATGATATCCCCCATGACGAGAAAGACCAGCTGCAGTAAGAAAATTTGCATGACAAATGTTACAAGTGTAGAGACTTTGTTGGGAATTCGCTATTAGGGATGACACAGGCGAAATAGGGAAGAGCTGATTCGACGCTGAATCGGCAGTGTGTCAAGTATCCGACACGGAAGATTCAATGTCTGTAAAGTTCAAGATGTTGGTGGTTGACAAAATAGGGCGTCTCTCCTTGGTATTCAGACCACATACTAAAATACAGATATGAGTAGGGCAGGGGTGGAGAGCCAATTGTGACAAAATTACTGGCCTCGATTATCGTTCGTCGCCTCACTGCAGAACGGGAATCTCGGATTAGGGAAGAGCAGGCCGGTTTCCGCCCAGGACGTGGCTGTAGAGACAATATATTTACTTTGCTGCAGGTGCTAGAGCAGCGCAACGCATACCGCAGACCGACAATAGCTGTATTCCTCGATTTCAAGAGTGCGTTCGATTCTGTCGATCGATCGATTCTGTTCGAATTATTTGCGCGAAAAGGTGTTCCCACGAAATATGTGAACATCCTTCGTGCTCTATACTCGAACACTACAGGCCGCGTCAGGGTCTACGGTGTCCTATCGGATAGCTTTTCAACCACAAGTGGCGTTCGTCAGGGTTGTCCGATTTCCACGTTTTCGTTCAATTTCGTCGTGGATTCTATCATGGAGTGTTCCCTTGCGGAATCTCACGATGTAGGCGTTGAAGTGCTGTCTGGTGAAAGGTTAGTTGACCTAAATTATGCGGACGATATCGTCTTGCTTTTCGACAATGTTGAGGCAGCACAATCAACTCTGATTAGCCTGTCCAGAGTGGTCCCATTTTTTGGTATGCCCTTCGCACCTTCAAAGTGCAAAGTGTTGCTGCAGGACCACCAGCCACTTGATGACCCCTTGACCATTGCTAACAAGGAACTCGATTCACATAACTGAGCAACTGCATCAGCAATGATGGGCGCAAAATACTGAAGACAGTTCACATATTGCAAATGCCAGAACTGCCTCCTTGAACCTGCGTCATCTTTGGCGACAGAAGGGAGTTTCCCTTCGTCTGAAAGGCCGTGTATACAAGGCCGCAGTGAGGGCCGTTCTGCTCTATGGTCGTGAGACTTGGCCCCTTTGGTCTGAAGATCTGAGGCGCCTTCAAGTCTTTGATCATCGTTGTTTGCGAAGCATTGCTGGTGTCGGATGGCACCAGCGTGTCCGCAACGATGATGTGCGTAAGTGAGTACTAGGTAGTGATAATGATGCTAACGCCCTAGAACAACAGATAACACTGAATAAGTTGCGTTGGCTCGGGCACGTGCTACGCATGCCTGGTCACCGCTTACCTAGTAGGGCCTTGTTCAGTCTACCAGGTGTAGGATGGCGCAAGGCTCGAGGTGGACAGAAGTTGACTTGGCAGCGGGAAATGAAGTCACTGACAACCAAACTGGGTGCCGTTGGTCCATCTCGCCTTCCGGGTTGGAGTCCACGTGACTCACCTTGTGATTGGCTCGAGACTTTACAGTACATGGCTCGCAGCCTATACCAGTGTCGCGTCTGCTGCCGTCTTCTAGTCGGATTGTCTGTTTAAAGTGTGTTTGGTGCTGAGTTATCTGCGGGGTAATGGCTGATTATGACGCGTGGCAGTGAAAGCCGCAAGGAAGCTGTCTCGCCGATGCCGCCTTATCTTTGCACGATAACCAGCTGTTTGTGACGCTATGTTGTCTACACAAGGCGTAGGTGTCTTGACCCTGAATGTTTGCTTAAGGCATTAAGGTTTTCAGGTAAGTCTCCCTTCTCTCCCTCTGATTATTCTATATTTCACAGGTCCTCATGGTTGTATGGCAGCGAAGCATCAGTTCAAATGGCTGATGTGCTGCTGTTGATGATGTTGATGATGATGATGATGATGATGATGATGATGATGAGGGTGGAGAGCTAAAAATGGTGGAGATCAAGGAGCGAGCAATCACAGGGGTAAAACAAAATAAAACAACTACGGTGTAAATAATTAATGAATCAGCTAAGACACTACTGTGACTAGGGCTAATATCGAATTTAAAAGTGAAAAGGAAATTTCCTCCTAAAAGTGTATATACACTTAAGATGTAACCAAAGCTACGCGTGGTGTAAATATAAGAAAGTAATGACAGTAAACAAAATTTCGACACTATCTTAAACTCTATCGTGAGCTGTTAATAGCCTGTTAGTATACCATCTTTAGCTCGCCAGCGCCGTTTCATACACAGAGTACGATCGATAGGCTGATCACAATTGACCGGCAGTCAACCGTCAGCTGTCGGTGCCTTGCAGTTTTGTATTGGTATGACTAAGGAGCTATAGTTCCTACCCAAACGGAGACTCACTTGGAGAGATTAAAATTAAGGGTTATTCCTAAGTAAAAAGACATATTCCTGAAAGTGATGTTAACTAATACAAGGATAAAAGGTAAACAAATAAAAACAAAATAGGCACGTATACATATATTCAAGCTGTAAACATACGAAGCGATACTCATTATAGGAAAAACCCAACTTAGAAGGCTCATTCGGAGTAAAAATAACATTGGTGAAAATTACGATGAAGTCCTTGTAAATTCATGGATGAAATACAACTCAAACGAAATAGCACAAAAAATTACATAAGATGAATATAAAATGAAGGATAATTCGTGCAACATTGCTTGCTTCCTTTGCCTTTGTAAAATGGTGGCGCAAGGGTATCCTTCAATTCAGGAGGCACCTCCTCCTCGACCTACACGCAGTCACCAACATGGGTCCGTCGTCTTTCGATTCTTCAGGCGGGATCCCGTCGGCACTGGCACACTTGCATTTTTGCATATGAGCAAGTGCTCTTTACCTCTCGTCCACTTTCGGCGTGTCGGCCATGCTCACCTTCACATCGTGCTGCTTCAGGTCGTTCAAACTAGGTCAGTCAATCTCGGAACGGTTGTTCAAGCAACGGTAAAAGTGATTTCGCCAAATCTGCATTATATCTGCAGTCTGTGTGTAGGTAGGGTCTGAATTACCATTGATTAGTGTCCTCAGTGGTTGCAACCTCGGTCTATACACCGCCTTCAAAGAGTCAAAGAATCCCTTACGTTAGCGGCGTTCGGCGTAGTATTCTGGAGTCGGTCCCCGTCGAAGTTTGCGAAACTGACTATTCTTCCCCAAGTCACTGGGGTGTGCCACATGTGTAGCAAATGCTGCATTCTTCTCCGACACCAATGCGCCAATCGTCGCATTGCTCTCATCAAACCAGTCAGACCGCTTACAGTTTACGCGCCCGATGGTCACCTCACCAGGAGCTGTCACCTGGTCGCGAATGTGCTGCCACGGGTCGCTCACTGTGGCTATGCGTTCCAAATCCCACAGGCGTACAGCCATGGTTTTCTCTAAATCAATACTCATCTCCATAGTACCGATGGAGCGAATATAACGTTTACACCGGTTTACGGCGGCAGTGCAATCATCATCATCATCAACAGCAGCACATCAGCCATTTGAACTGATGCTTCGCTGCCATACAACCATGAGGACCTAAAAATAAAGAATAAGAAGAGGGAGAGAAGGGAGACTTACGTGAAAACCTTAAAGCCTTAAGCAAACATTCAGGGTTAAGACACCTACGCCTTGTGTAGACAACATAGCGTCACAAACAGCTGGTTATCGTGCAAAGATAAGGCGGCATCGGCGAGACAGCTTCCTTGCGGCTTTCACTGCCACGCGTCATAATCAGCCATTACCCCGCAGATAACTCAGCACCAAACACACTTTAAACAGACAATCCGACTAGAAGACGGCAGCAGACGCGACACTGGTATAGGCTGCGAGCCATGTACTGTAAAGTCTCGAGCCAATCACAAGGTGAGTCACGTGGACTCCAACCCGGAAGGCGAAACGGACCAACGGCACCCAGTTTGGTCGTCAGATACTTCATTTCCCGCTGCCAAGTCAACTTCTGTCCACCTCGAGCCTTGCGCCATCCTACACCTGGTAGACTGAACAAGGCCCTACTAGGTAAGCGGTGACCAGGCATGCGTAGCACGTGCCCGAGCCAACGCAACCTATTCAATGCCATCTGTTGTTCTAGGGAGCTAGCATGAGTACCACCACCTAGTACTCGCCTACGCACATCATCGTTGCGGACACGCTGGTGCCATCCGACACCAGCAATGCTTCGCAAACAACGATGATTAAAGACTTGAAGGCGCCTCAGATCTTCAGACCAAAGGGGCCAAGTCTCACGACCATAGAGCAGAACGGCCCTCACTGCGGCCTTGTATACACGGCCTTTCAGACGAAGGGAAACTCCCTTCTGTCGCCAAAGATGACGCAGGTTCAAGGAGGCAGTTCTGGCATTTGCAATATGTGAACTGTCTTCAGTATTTTGCGCCCATCATTGCTGATGCAGTTGCTCAGTTATGTGAATCGAGTTCCTTGTTAGCAATGGTCAAGGGGTCATCAAGTGGCTGGTGGTCCTGCAGCAACACTTTGCACTTTGAAGGTGCGAAGGGCATACCAAAAAATGGGACCACTCTGGACAGGCTAATCAGAGTTGATTGTGCTGCCACAACATTGTCGAAAAGCAAGACGATATCGTCCGCATAATTTAGGTCAACTAACCTTTCACCAGACAGCACTTCAACGCCTACATCGTGAGATTCCGCAAGGGAACACTCCATGATAGAATCCACGACGAAATTGAACGAAAACGTGGAAATCGGACAACCCTGACGAACGCCACTTGTGGTTGAAAAGCTATCCGATAGGACACCGTAGACCCTGACGCGGCCTGTAGTGTTCGAGTATAGAGCACGAAGGATGTTCACATATTTCGTGGGAACACCTTTTCGCGCAAATAATTCGAACAGAATCGATCGATCGACAGAATCGAACGCACTCTTGAAATCGAGGAATACAGCTATTGTCGGTCTGCGGTATGCGTTGCGCTGCTCTAGCACCTGCAGCAAAGTAAATATATTGTCTCTACAGCCACGTCCTGGGCGGAAACCGGCCTGCTCTTCCCTAATCCGAGATTCCCGTTCTGCAGTGAGGCGACGAACGATAATCGAGGCCAGTAATTTTGTCACAACTGGCGTTAGGCTAATACCCCTGTGGGTAGAACAGTCTGTGCGACTGCCCTTTCTGTATATTGCCACTATAATGGAATCGCTCCAATTAGCCGGGACACGCTCTTCGTTCCAGATACGTTCGAATAGAGAGGTCAGTGCCCTGTAGAGGACCTCACCTCCATCCCTAAATAGTGCAGGTGGGAGGGAATCCGGGCCAGTGGCACGAAAACGATTGAGGGCTGTGATCACGTTTCGGACCTCGGCCTCCTACGGTGGCTCTAAACTAATCGTCTATGGCACGTCCTGCATCACCTGAGTAGGAAGAGGTCCGGGAGCAGGGGGCCAGCTGAACTGATGTTCAAAGTGCTCAGCCCAACGAGCCATACGGCGCTCCTCATTGTGTATCAGCGCACCCGCGCTGTCTCTGATTATCTCACTGACGCATGGTTTTCGGGGACCAGTGGTGCGGATTAGCTGGAAGAGCTTGCGGTAATTGCCTACTGCTCCTGCCTCCTCCATTTCTTGAGCCCGACTGGTCCACCTGGCTTCCTTGTCAGCACGCAGGCTCTGCTTTAGTTCACGCCTAATAGTCCGTCTGGTCACATTGTGTTCAGAACCAGCCGGGAGGTGTCTTCTAGCTTCCAACAAGTTCACGAACCTCTCAGATATCCAGTGACTGGTGCGGTGACGACTGATAGTGCCACAAACAGATGCTCCTGCGTCGTGCATAGCGGCCGACATCCTATTCCACTGAAGTTCAGTGTCATTAGGACAAGACAGCGAGAGTTCGCTATGCAGTGCTTCTTGATAGGCTTGCCTGACCGAGGGCTGGGACAATTTCTCCGTTGCCAATCGGGGGAGACGCTTTGTGCGCCTTCCAATAAAGTTCATGGAGAAGCGACAGCGCACCAAGGCATGATCAGAGTCCGGCAGTGCAACACGTAGTTACGAAAACATATGTACAGTTTGGTCCACGCCAATTTGTGATCAGTGCCACACTTAGCTTCACGCAGTACACTTGTCATGAGCATTTCACGCATGTCACGCTGGCGTACGATGACAGTTGAGCAGGTGAGCGTGCCCACTCCGTGGGTGCGTCCAAGCTGCTATATCACTCGCACTCAGTGCAACCCGAGTGCGCGTGATCGTCAGGCCGTGAGTGGCACACAGTGAGAGCAGCCTGTCACCGTTCGCATTCGCGGAACCAATGCCATGCGGACTGATAACAACCGTCCACACCGATGAAGCACGCCCAACGCGCGTTGGAATCACCAAGAGTAATAGTCGGTCGTTCGTCGGCATAGACAGCGTCACCGAGGATAGCTGAGTGTAGAATTGATCACGCGTGTCATCAGGATAAAACATGGTCGAACCACACGTGCTTATAAAAGTGGCAAACTTACCTCTTCCGAGTCGTAGGCGAGCAGTCATCAGTCGCGCGCTGATGCCAGTTGGTTCACCCACCAGCTTGGCATTTAGGCTATCGGATTTCTCAGTTCTGACCCCATGTTCACGTGGTAGTGAAGTGGCGTAGCCCACTCAGTAGAACTTATAGCCAGCACCAGCTTCTTGCACCTGACGTTTCTCAGCGAGCCGGGTCTCGATGAGCGCTGCAATAGCGATGTAGCGCACCAGTTCCATTGTGATATACCGTAACTAGGTCACCCTGAAGTAGATACTGGTCGGCGCTCGCCTGGTTCCTGCACCAAACCTTGATATCGTCGCCAAGCATTAGGAAGTTTGAAGCGATTCCCTGTGCAAGGTCATTAATAAACACCAAAAACAAACGTGGACCTAGAACTGAGCCTTGCGGCACACCACACTCGAATTGTATGGGGTCCGATAAAGAGTTCCGAACTCTGACCACTAATTGCCGTTGAAGGTTGGTAATCCAGCTTAAAAGAGGGTCGCCGATCCCGTTATGCTGGAGCTTGGAGAGTAGTATCCGATGGTTTAGACAAATGAAAGCCTTGGAAAAATTCAGGTAGACCACATCAACGCCTACTCCAGCGTCAACTGCCTCGGTCCAACTACTGCGTGCGATTAGTAAATTCGATGTACACGACCGCTGTCGACGGAAACGGTGCTGTTCAGGCGTGATGATGTTGCAGTTTTCCAGATAGCACACCAGTGCATCGGCAACTATGGATTCATGATCTTGGAGAGTATAGGAAGAAGGGATACTGGGCGGTAGTTTGAGGGATCAGTTCTGCTGCCACGTTTGTGAATCGGGGTTATTATTCCAAGCTTCCACATAGCGGGAACTTGATTCTGGTCTAAGCACCGCTGAGAAACTGAGCCAAAGGTCCTGCCAGTTGGCTTGCTGCTGCTTCCAGTGCCTCTGGACGAATCGTGTCGACACCCGGCGATCTGTGTTTGCGTAGAGACGACAGCTTTTACAATACATCCTTTGCGGTAAAAGTGATGTTGGTTAGTCCTGGCGAGGAGACGACAAAGTCGGAGATTGCTTGGTTGCAAGACCCACTGAAAAGTGGGGATATATTGCATCCGCGGCGCGTTTGCTGCTTCCACAGCCGTTCTTGTTGGGCCATCAGCCATCCTGAGTAGAGGAAATCCTTGCCTCACCTTTTGCAAACTTTTGACTTGCTTGTACAGTAGTTAGTGGTTAGCACTGAAAGTTTCTGTGATGTTCTACTGATAGGAGGGTTCGTGTTCTCTTAGCAGTTGAGTTCAATGTTTATGTTGGGCTACGTAGTTGTCCCAATTTTCTGGTGTTGGAGCTTCTTTGTACACTCGCCATGCTGCGTTGCGTATTGCCATCCACATACGTATCTGTCCCAATCTCCCAGACGTCTGTAGTTGCACACGTCACCATCAGTTTGGCGACCATTTTGAGGGAGCTGCTATCGTTGCGCACCCATAGTTCCCCATGGTTAACAGCATTCACCCGAAAACACTGCAGGTGGCAGCTACGATGATGACTGAACCATTGAAGAGATTTTTTCAAAGATGCCTGGACAATCAACAGGTCCCTAACATGTGGAAGCAATGCAACATCACCCCGATATTCAAGATTAGTAGCCGTTCAGATCCCGCCAATTATCGCCTAGTGTTTCTACTCCCTGTGCTATCAAAGTGGATAGAATCGATCATATTTGTGGCTGTAATCGGCTACTTCTAAAGGTCTAACATCATGGCACCGGAGCAACGCGGATTTCGCCAGCATCGGTCATGTACTACCAACCTAATGCTTACCCGTGGTAGTTAGACAGAGATAGCCGACAGTGGGACCGGCATTGATGTCATCTACCTAGATTTTTCCAAAGCATTCGACCACATCGATCACCGAATCCTTCTCCAGAAGCTGCAAGCATCCGGATTTGGAAACACTGTACTTGGATGGATCGGAAAACTTCCTGTTTCAGCTGCGCCTTCAGGTTAGAGTTCAAGGTTCCTTTTCTGATCCAATTGTTGCGGACTGTGGTGTTCCACAAGGGTCGGTGTTGGGGCCGCGATAATTCTTGTTCTTCATTACCGACCTTGCGAGTGTCAACAAGTGAAAGTGCCTGCTTTTTGCTGATGACATCGGGATATGGCGGGCAATCGACTGTCAGAAAGATCACGATATGCTGCAATGAGACTTAGACCGCGACTTTAAATAGTCAAAAGCAAAGCTATTTCCCTTTAACTCGGAAAATTGCGAAACCGTGCAAGTCCGCCACAAGTCCACGTTCGCAAATAAGCTTGGAGATGCCATGCTAAAAACCGCCTCACAAGAGCGAGACTTTGGGGCGGTAACCCAAGACTACCTCGGCTGTTCTGCTCAGTACTTGAAGGCGTCCAAAACCGCGAATCAACATGTTGGTCTGTCACGAAGGGCGCTTGCTCGCCTCGATCCCTACATCTTTCCCCAAACGCTCAATGCATATGTGAGGTCCCATGTAGCGTATGCGATCAAGGCTTTACAACCCTGGTTAAAATGCGATCTGGCTAAGCTAGAGAGCGCCCAGCAAAGGGCAACGAAAAATGTGAAGAGGTTGTCCCACCTGCCATACCACAGGCGACTGAGAGTACTGGAAGGGTACAGCGGAAGATATCGCCGTCAGCGAGCTGACCTCATCCTGGTGTACCAGATCGTGAAGAACTCCGGTAACGCCTGCCGCCACCTATCGAAACTTAGCAGCAACACAGAATTGCGGGGTCATACGTTGAATACTGCCACCCAATACAGTCGGCTGGAATGACGCCGAAATGGTTTTTCCCTCCGGGTTTGTCAACCGTGAAACTCGCTTTCGACTTTCGTCATTTTCGCGCCCACGTGATCTATTTCTAAAGAACGACCCGATGATATTTGACACCACCTACATTACTTGCTCTGATTTCTATACATTGACTGACGACAAGACGCAAACATTGTGCTCACCAACCCCACGAAATCGCGGTATACGTATACACCTTTGTGCTAACCTGGATAATGCGGTGAGTCCACAGATTCGTTTTTTCATCTTGTTCAACCTTTTTAGAACTAACTTTATTCCCACAAACCACCCCACGGAACTTGTCAAGCATCGGCCTTTTTATCTGTACTATACCATTGTTCCATTGTTCCGTCCGCACCTTGGGTTCTTACAATTAGAACTGAGTCCAAATTGTGCCGGATGAGCACGTAACCTTTTAACCTATCTAATGATATTAAGTATATGGGGCTTCATGTTAGATGGTTCACAGAAAGTAGTTACAGTATCTTGGAGATCAGCAATAAGCCGCATTGAAAACAAGGACAGTGTGATCCCCTGACGGTCACTTGGGCTGTGTGGCATGCCTAGCAAAGGTAGTTGGTGATTTTGCTTCAGTTGGAAATACGGAGACTAGTGCATACCTCACCGACTTGGCTGTAATTTTGTGGAAATTAAAAGGTTTCGGTGGATCTGCTGATTTAGGCTTTTAAGTGTGTGCTTAGTAGAACACCTAATCGGACAAAGTGAATTGCTGGGCTCCAAGTAAATGGCCTATCTATAAACCACATAATAATTTAATAAGGTCGTTTGTTGCCCTGGACGTCCATTTGAGTGGAGAGTGATGAGGTGGCTTTGTCCAGATCAACCTCCTAATTGTTGATGTTCAACTGCTTTAAGTAAGTTAGGTTTCTCATGCTGATGGCGGTGACTATTCTTGCTATTTGAGGTCGGAAGTTCTAGGATATTGTATCACACCTAGCATTACCGTTGGAGAGTCAGGGAGATGTATTATGCTGGTAGAATATATAGGCTTGCCTTAGTTCACAGCTAAGTGGACAGTAGGTGTGTAGTTATGTAGCTGGAGAACAGTTGAGTAAATGGTATGGATGCGGAAACATTGGATGGTATTGCGTCTTCTCGTAGAATAGAGTCAGACTGTCTATGTAAATGTACTTTTGCTTAAAAGCGTTCTATCGGCAGTTATTTTCTTGGTCTACAAAGTATTAGCAACAATTTGGCCAAGTTACTTATAAACCCACTGACTTGTAATGCACTGTGAAACTTGAATAGGATTAGACAAAGTGGCGCTGCACTTTCTTATTATGCCCTATGCAACTACACGCTGTACCGACCATATTTCCAGCCTTAAGTAGAATATTCCGTGAGGCACCAGACAGAATCATATTGGAGCAGTCAGTCAGTCAGTCGACAAAAGTCTTTATGCACCCAGATAGGGTGAATATTCAGTCGTAACGTACACGCTTTTAGCGATACAGCACAAGAAAAATGCGATTGAAGCAAATGAATGAATAGTTGAAAAAAGAACAGTACCAACTTAGCGTAATCCCTTTTTGTTAATTTGTGTACAACTTTGTTTTTGTCTGGCAAAATTCGCGCATGGTAAGGTATACCTGACACAAGTTTTTTGGTACATATGAATTTGTACATCAGTCTGGTTTTAAAGGGTGACGCACATTCCGACACTTGTGTCGTCAAGTGCTTTTGACGCGAGTCTCTAGCAAAAACCAACATTTGTGGACATAAGTATGTCAAAAAATCCGACTTGTTTCACCGCAACATCACGACAGGCGTGTTAACGACCTGGAGATTAAGCTAAATTCCTTGCCCAGTAGATCAGGGGAAATCACCGATGAGCAGCACATCCAGCGTGAAAGAACGCGTGCATTGAAAACGGTAAAAGGCAGGGTGTACAATGCCTGCGTTCGTGCGGTCCTGTTATACCGAAGCCAGTCCTGGACCATTCGCACAAATGGATTGCAACGGATTTCCGCTTTGAAAACGGTTGTCTGAGCCGGAGAACTCGTGTTTGGTGGGAACACCACATTAGCAAAATCGATGTTAAACGTTGGGTCCAAGGATATACGAGCCTAACTCCTGACAAGATACAAAGCGTTTTGGCAATCACGTCAGAAAATTGGAACCACGACATTCGCATGCTGACGTACAGTGGCGCGCTGAATTGTCAACTGTCCAATGGCGAACGTTGGTTTGCCGGAAGTGACGACACAAGTGGATGGTTGCGGTGGGTTTGAGACACAGGTGCGAAACCCATGTGTCTACGACCGCGGTTTAAACCAACGGAACCTAGGCCGGTCGGTTATGAGAAGTGAGTGTTGGCCAAACACAAAGGCCGGAAGGGAAGTGCCATGCTTCGATCGATTGGTAGATGGTTCTCAAGCAGCTGAAAACGCCAGCAAATGGGGTCCTTGCGAATTGGTTATTGGTTCGCTGTTCCAGCAATCGAGAAGATCAACCTGGCACTATGCAATGACCGTTTAAAGGGTGCCGATTGCTGTCGCAGTACATGGCAAACGACAATCGCGGAAATACTGTTATAACCTCATAACTCACTTGCAACAAACACGAAGCTTTTGAGTTCGTCTCAGTCAGCCGGCACTTCAGCTAACTCAACTCCCAATCCCGGAAAGCACCATCCGGCCGTTTCGCCCTATTGGGGCTCGTCAGTGGTGCGCATCCTTCGGTCCTCTTCCGAGGATCGAACCCATGACTGCTAGTGGTTTGCGCCAACTAGCCCGCAACTTATGCCACTGCACCATGGCGACAGTAGCCGACCATCATGATTTGTTAGCCACATGCAATATAGACCGATCCATCCTCCACTGTCACGAAGGCACCTGCAATTCAGATGACAGCAGTTGGTCTTCCGACGTCAGGAATTCCTGGCTACGGTAGCCGTGAATCGACATAGCATTTATGGATTCCGAAAGGGTAAATTGGTATTACTTAGGAGCTTTATTAAACTGCATTTGCAGATAAGGAGAATCATACTGACAGGAGCACTTTCCAATGTTACGTCTTAATCGCTTTACACAATACTCTTTGATTTCAGTCTGGTCCGACGCACCAATGGCACCATTGGATAGCACACCCATTTAGTCATGAACGCAACTATTGCTCTCATTACCCGACAGTTGCTTTTTATCCAAACTGCTCACACCTTCGATGATGGGCATTGAGTGTCATCGTGATTATATATATATATATATATATATATATATATATATATATATATATATATACAGTCGATTCCGGTTAATCGGACCACATCGGGACCAGACCATTTTGGTCCTATTAAGCGGCTGGTCCGATTAACCGAAGTTACCCGATGTAACAAGATGGGAGGTGCAATACATAACATAGGAAACTACTATTATTACCTGTATTGGCGGCATATATTTATAGCAAACACAAAAAAGAACTGCTTTGATAACGAACTTTGTTCATTGAAAAAGAAATTTACAAACAAATTCTTCGTAACGACCTACAAGATATTCAGCATGCGAAGTACAGTTTTATACAAAGGGATTACCAAATTCCATTCAGCGTTTGAAGACCGTATCCAGTGTGGTTTGACGTATTTTTTAACAGACTGCATTCGCACAAAATCACCACAAACATGTAACGCAGTAATAGGACTACCTTCATTTCCTTCCTGCATGAAATAGCGGTGCAATGTTTCAAAGCATTTCCTTGCATCCTGTTTTGTGACTGGCATCAACACGTTAGGGTTCTCTTCATCACGTCCATGGTCTTCTGTTGCTGTCGTGTGTTTCGCTGCTATTCGAGCAACAATGGCAGCATCGCATTCTTCATTTCTATCATAGAGTTGAAGTTCGTTGTCGATTGACAAAAATTCTTCGTAATTTTCAACTTGTTTCAGCTCCACATTCTCGCTGTCATTTTCATTTACAATCACCATATCCACATCCATCTCCGAGACAATATGCTCAAAGCCACAGTGAGAAAAACAGTTCCGAATTGTCGCACTGCTCATTTTTCGCCAACTTTCGGCCACGAATGTAATGGCTTGCAAAATGTTGACCTTTGCACTGATTTCTCCGGCCGTCGAGGATGAGGTCAGCAAGCCTTCCTCAATTGATTCAAGGGTGTAATTCACCAACCTTGAACGATAAAGCTCTTCAAATTTTTTATGGTGCCCGGGTCCATTGCCTGTATCAAAGATGTGGTCTTGGGAGGCAGAAATTCTATCTGGAGATTCTTCAAGAAATCCAAATTTGAATGTGCTGCACAATTGTCGAGAAGTAATTACACTTTTCTCGACTGGCGTTGTAGCTCTGTGTCCGGATCCTTCACCCATTCTTTAAAAAGTGTAGAGCTCATCCATGCATTTCCGTTCGCACGATACGCAACTGGTAAACTGTCCATTCTGAGTCCCTTAAAGCAGCGAGGCTTGGCACATTTTCCTATAACCAGAAACTTCCTCTTGTCCGTTCCGGACATGTTTGAGCAGCACAAGACATTTACGCGATCCATCGCTTTTTTTGCAGCCAGATTGAGTAACATGTTTGTAACTTAAGGAGCCATCCGGTGTAGCCCTATAGTACAACCCGGTTTCATCAGCATTATAGATGTCATCTGCTGGAAATTTTTCAAGAAGCTCTGGTAGTTTTGTTGATTTCCATTCTTCAGCTCGAGCGCTATTGGCACTTACTTTCTCACCATGTGCTTTCTTAAATTTTACATCATGTCTAGATTTCCATCGAGACAACCAGCCGTCCGTAGCTATAAAATCTTCGTGGCGCAGCATTTTAGCGAGTTCTTCTGCTTTGTACTTTAACATTGGGCCACTTACTCGCACGGCTCGTCCAGTAACAAAGGCAAACCAATCATCAAGGGCCTCATCGACGTCTGGATCCTTGCCTTCATGCTTCCGTTTTTGGGAAGTACCTCGTCGTCCTTCACACTGTGCCCATTCTTCTCGCAGATCTTTCTCTTGTTTTATCAGGCGCGATATTGTAGATTTTGCCAAGCAGGTAATTTCCACCAATCGACGCTGACTAGTGGTTGGTCCCTGTTCCTTGATCTGATCTAGGAAACGAATCTTCTCAGCTAACGTCAAGTCCCGTCGTGGCATTTTCTTAACATGCAACAAGACACGCACAGTTCACTGAGGTGAACTCGAGTCTGTCTCCCGGGTATTTCTATGGTTGACCTAGCCACCTGCTGTCCTCTGATTTGCCGGACCTGTGTGTCCGCGATCAGGTGCCGTGCTCGAGAGTAGGCCCGCAATGCGGGCTCAGGGCATTCGGCTCAATGGACGTGCGGTACATCGATCGAGTGGTTAACGACATGTGAACAAGCATGTATATCTTCGCTCCGCCTACAAGTGTTGGAAACTACAGTCAGTTTTGGGCGGTTCTGAAGTCAATTAAATAGATGTGCCTTAAGGTTGCCACAGTTCAGTTTATCCAAAGGCCAACTCGGATTACCGTAACTGAATGGTACGCTTTCTTACCCGACATATGTACTGTGTGTTTAGTCCAGACAACCAGGCACAGAACTTGATTTTAACACCTCTGTTACCTGCCATCTTCTATCGTCTGGTCCGATTAAGCGGAATTCCGGTCCTAATAAGCGGCTAAAATTGGGCTAGCGTAATAGGATTCGTTTCGGTTCTTCAGAATTTGGCCCGATTAAGCGGCTGGTCCTATTAACTGGTGGCCCTATTAACCGGAATCGACTGTATATATGCATGCCCTATGCTGAGGCTGATGATGCATTCTTGATACTTCTTCACCGCAGTTGAGCTAAGCCAACTTACACTTAAACTAGGTCTTTTTGGCCTGGATGAATTTCATTCCACTTTATTTGGTTTGTTCTGCCTACCTGAATAATCTATTAAATGGCTACGTTGCTTACATTAATTGCGCTTATATTTGGTAACTTCGTTTCGTTTGTAGCATTTTTATGTAACT